>CM030361.1:127443424-128643424 GCA_017893485.1 Hemerocallis citrina
TTTTCTTTTTGGGAAGCGGGGCGTGACAGTTTGTTTGTTAATTTCTTATATATATCTTTTCATAAAAATTCTAGGATTTTCTCCATACAATCAAATGATATCATCACGTTCACGTAGAAGTAGCCAAAAGATGCACAAGAATCCACATCCTGCACCGCTCATATTCCATAATTAGATTCCAATGGTATTAGAGAAGAATAGAGTTATCCTGAGTTTTCCCGATCTACTAATACACAAACACAATTCGATGAAATCTTTGTAGAAGATACTGAAACCCGAAACACTGAAACGAACCTTCTTCCCCAAAACATAGGGAATCTATTTCCGATGTCCACCATCATTATATATGGGAAGAAGATGACCCCAATTCGAAATGGGGAATAAAAAGATGTAAAATTCGTGGAACAACTTATAAGTGGGTAAAAGGTACCGAGACGGGTATACTTGCATGCCATTTAACCAATAAACACCCAAAACTGAAGAAAGAGCTTTCCCAATAAAAGATTAACCCTAAGACCGGTTGTGTAGATAGTTTTAGTTACGATCATAATCTCGTTAGTGAAATTGCAAAACTAGTTATTAAGGACGAGTTATCGTTTTCTTATTATGAATGTAGGAACCTAGAAGCTTTTAACAAAACCACTCTAAACCCCATTCAAGAGAATCCTAGAAATACCATTAAATCCGATTCTTTTAAAGTTTATCAGAACCTTAAGGATTTTTTTACGTACTACTTTGATTAGTTAAGCTTGTATAAACCTCCGATTGTTGAAAATATTAACGATATTCCAATGATGTGTGTAACATGTCATTGGATAGATAATGATTGGATCCTCCAAAAGATCATATATTTTGGATATATTATGTACCCTCATAATGCAGAGGCTATCGCATCACATGTCATACAAGTATGCATTAATTTTTCTATCACTGATAAAATTTTTGTAATTGGTTTAAATAATGCCTCGAATAATACGAGAGTAATTTATGCATTGAAGGATGCATTGCATCCTTAGAGCCTGAAATTTTTCATATTAGATATGCATGTCATATTCTAAAGTTATGTAGGGGTGGAATTCGGGTCTAGCGGGCCGGGCCGGGTCGAAACCCCGCGGGTTTTGAGCGGAGCGAAGCTTTTGCGGGCCGGGCTCGGAGGAGTGTTGGGCCGGGCCGGGCCTCGGCGGGGAAATGCTGACCCGGTCCTGGCCCTTGGCTCGGGGGTAGAACTTTTTTTAAACAAAGAAATAGAAGAAGGAAAATTGTTCAGAACTATCAAGAACATATAGATAAAAAATATATTCATAAATTAAACTATTTTTATGAATTGCAAAGTTTAATATATAATCAAATAAATTAGTAACATTTGATACAAATTTTATCAAAGTACAATATGAGGGGAACATTTGTATTTAGAGATCGAGATGACATCTATTTAGATTAAAGAGAAGGCAGTGGACTATTGTCGTGCACTTATACTTAACCTAAATATAGAATCTCATCCCCCTAAAATTTCCAATTATTTACAAACTAACTATTATCCAAACTTCATTGTACTATATGTTCATTCGTCGCTACTTGTTGAACCATTGTGTGCTTCATGCAAATTTTGGGTCCATTCTTCTGCTTTCATCAAATCTTCGGTGCATACTAACTTCTCCAAATTCTTTGATGTCAAGCGATTCCTACTCGGGCTCATAATCCTGCCACCAAGAGAAAAAACACTTTCTGATGCAACGGTTGACACTGGTATAGTTAGCAAATCTTTAGCCATACGAGAAAGAATAGTAAAAATATTTTCATTGGTTTTCCAAAAATAAAACACATCTACTACATCATTAATGGGAGGTTGTGCATTATACAAATTCAACTCATTAGGTGAATTGGTTCCTGGTTTTTTTGATTTTATGAGATTTAAAATACTAATAGTTGCAAGACCATTTCCCTTTGATAATATAGAAGAAGAAGAAGAATAACTAACATTTTGTATTTGTGTAGTGTTAGATGAATAAAGTCTACCATAACTATCATATAAACTAGTCAAAACATGCTCAAAATTTGTAGTAAAACAATCACTACAACATATATGGCTTTCTATAGCGGATTTATTATAGCGTTTAAGTGTAAATGCTATTAAAAGTGATCAATAATAGCATTTCTGAATAAAATGCTATCTTTGATTAATTTTGAAATTTATTTTTAGCTACGACAGCATTTTTAAAATGCTGTATTTTTTACAGCGTTTTAGAAACGCTATAATATCTGTAAATAAACTTAAATGGTAAGGGTAAAAAAGAAAATTCTAATTAAAATCCAAATCATTCTCAAACTAGTTCATTTTCTCCTCTTCCTCCTCCTCTTAATTTTTTTTCAATTATCACGATCCCAATTAGGGTTTTCATCCCAAATTCACAGTCACCCCAAAAACCAAAAATGATTTTCCTCCTCGTCCTTCCCCCATCGCCGCTACCCTCCCCTTCGGCGCCGCCGCCCCCGTCCCCTTCCACCGTCGTCGCTCCTTTCCCCATCGCCGCCACCCGCCCCCTTCGGCGCCGCCTTCCCCCTCCCCTTTCCCCGTCGTCGCTCCTTTCCCCATCAATGACGACGAAGAAGATGTTGACGACTTAGAACACGAATTCAACCTCGACCCTTGGCCGGGTAACAACACCCGTGATCATCCAGGAATGATTTAGGTGTTCCTGGGTCACAGCGGCGGCCATGACACAGAAGGAAATGAGCTCCCAAGGCTCGTCTACGTCTCTCGTGAGAAAAGGCCAGGCTTCCAGCATCATATGAAGGCTGGTGCCATGAATGCTCTGGTAAATTAAACAAAACAAGAAGAAGAAAAATTGAATTTTTCTTTTTGTAATTAACTTTGATCTATTAATATAACTCAACTATGTGAACTAAATCTCTTCCACTCTAGATTTTGTAGGACATTATTTTCTCTTAATCTCCTAAAATAGATTAAAAATTCATTAAATGGCTCCTGCTTAACAGTGATGTCAATTTGCAGTGTGCTTTAGAATTGTAAAAAGAAAAGTAGACGCGCGCTTAGATTCTAGTTACACAAACAGGAAAATGAGACTTCAAAATGCATGCTATATATATTCAAGATACAGGTATTATAAAATGTTTTTTGATGGATCCACAGATTGGGAGGAAGGTTTGCTATGTCCAATTCCCTCAGAGGTCTGATGGCATAGACAGGAATGATCGGTATGCCAATAGGAACACGGTCTTCTTGGATGTAAGCCCTATAATCCTTCTACTATTATCTAAAGAGCATTTGTAGTTGCATAACAATTAAAGACAGGAAATGAGGAATCACTGAGCTATATTAAGTATGAAAGTCATGATATATATCATAGTACTTCAAAAACCTTGCTTTGTAGAGCTTATTCACAAAAGATTTTGCTTTAATGCACCTAAAATTGCAGAAATTCCCCAAAAAGAATATATATATATATATATGTTTCCATTCAAACTAATTATCAACAATACAATATCTAGTATTAAAACCATATTCTCTTCAAATATTAATATTGAACTTACCACCACTACAAAAGATACTCGATTTACCGGCGTTTTTTTACGCCTTTGCCGGCGTTTTTTTACGCCGGTGAAACCTTCACCGGCGTTTATAATAGCGCCGGTCCAAATACCGCCGAAGCGAGCATCGCGAAAAGGAAGGGGTCTACACCGGCGGTTTTAGTGGACGCCGGTAAATATTACAACTACACCGGCGGTCAGAAAACGCCGGTGTATGGGGGTCTCTGAGTGCCGTTCTTTTACCCCCAATATACATTCACCGGCGGCCATAAACCGCCGGTGTTTATCCATTCACCGGCGTTTATAGAAACGCCGGTGTAGAGTGAAAGTATACCGGCGGTCGTACACCGCCGGTGTAAGTGCGTTTAGGAATGCCCGGTTTTCTCTACTTACAAGCACCGGCGTGACCAAAAAACGCCGGTGTAGTTAGGTTTACCGGCGTTTTATAAAACGCCGGTGTTTCTTGGTGTCGTTACATCTAGCGGCATACACCGGCGTGTGTGGGAACGCCGGTATATCGCACACTACAACTAATTCATTAGATAGACCGGCGTTTTATAAAACGCCGGTCTAGCTATGCCTGTTTGTTTTTCATTCTCCGGTTTTCCGTTCGATTTCAATTCACAGTTTCATTTACAAAACCTGTAAACTAATTCACAACTGATTCAACCAATTTCGTTGCATATTAATGCGCAAATCACAACCAAACACAAGAATAATTAAAGATAATAAAGTTTCACACGTCTCATATCAACATCCAAATTCACCGCAAAATTAACAGTGTCATAATTAACAAATTAATATAGTGACGAACATCCCAAATATCTCAACAAACCAGTCTGACAAATATCCCAAATTAACAGTCTGACATAACTCTAAAAAAAAAAACAGTCTGACATAACAACAGCAAGGAGGACATAAGAACAACAACCATACAGCAAGGAGGACATAAGAACAGCAAGGAGGGCCACGGATTCATACCCCTCGAGTAGCTTCAGTTCTGATCATCAGAATTTCCTTCATCTGGGCGACCGCTCTGTGAAAAAAAAAACAATAGTTTAATTCAACAGTAGACCACAATACAGAATATACATATTTTTTGAACTTGCAAAAAGATCTACCTGTATCTTAAATTATAAGATCAAAGTCCCAATTGCAAATGGAATTGTTAATGATATATAGAGAGGTAAAATAATCACATTGCAATGCTAAAAATCTAGTACTTAATTTTGTTTTTAAATATATCTAAAACAACAAAACAAATGAAAATTCAGTATCTAACTTGAAACCTTTATATTCTCCTCTGATTGGGAATATCCACTATCTAAAACAGTAAAACAAATGAAAATTCAGTATCTAAGCATGTCTTTCATGGATTGTTCAGACAATCCATGAAACTGTCATCGTGGAAGGAAACCAAATATAAGAAAAATAAGAAAAATAAGATAGGGCTCATATCAAGTGTATTTTTAGGGAACTGTCATCGTGGAAGTAAACCAAATATAGAAGCCAGAAATGGAAACAGAAAGAAGAATGGTAGAGACTTTGGATACACCAGACTAACATAGCAGCATTTTTCACATCTCTCTCTCATCCCTTGTTTCCCTTCAGCACACGAACACAAAGAGACAGCACACGAACACAAAGAGACATAAGAAACAACAGCAAGAGCGACAAGAACAACAATAATAATAAATTATTATGAACAAGATGTCTCTATATGGGTTTCCAGATCTCCACTCGAGCCCTCTCTTTCTAATCACAGCCCAATTAAGAACATAGACAACAGTCACTAAACAATCCAATCACAGCCCAAACAAAATTTGCCATCCTGGATCTTAAATCTTCAGATGCATGCATTCAGCTTCTTTAACAGTAAACGAAAAATGATAACATAGCGGCATCTAAGCATATATGTTTCTCTATTAATTCTTCATCCCAACTAAATCATTGATGTTTGTGGCTCCAAAAGAAACCCCCACAAGGTTTGTTCAGCCGAATTGTTGTACATATCCGGAGGATTTTGGCATACAGCTATACCATCCTCAGTTCACCGTGAACCCATTTTGGTCAAAAAAACATGCCAAGATGACAATCAGATGCATGAAATAAGCTTCATTAACAGTAAAAGAAGATGGGGATGCTAGTAGCATACTTAGTTTGGAAGTGAACCCATTTTTTGTTAAAAAATCATGCCACAGATGGCAATCAGCTTCATTAACAGTATCTGAAAATGAAAATTTCCAATATATCTGAGCATATATGTTGCTCTACTAATTCTTTAGCCCAACTAAATCTAAAACCCAAATGTTGTACATATCCGGAGGATTTTGGCATACGTACCTATAGCATCCTCAGTTCACAGTGAACCCATTTTGGTCAAAAAAACATGCCAAGATGACAATCAGATGCATGAAATAAGCTTCATTAACAGTAAAAGAAGATGAGGATGCTAGCAGCATACTTAGTTTGGAAGTGAACCCATTTTTTGTTAAAAAATCATGCCAAAGATGGCAATCAGGTTACTTTAACAGTATCTTAAAATGAAAATTTCCATTATCTGAGCATATATGTTGCTCTACTAATTCTTGAACCCAACTAAATCTAAAACCCAATTGTTGTACATATCCGGACGATTTTGGCATACATCTATACCATCTTCAGTTCACAGTGAACCCATTTTGGTCAAAAAAAATGCCAAGATGACAATCAGATGCATGAAATAGGCTTCATTAACAGTAAAAGAAGATGAGGATGCTAGCAGCATACTTAGTTTGGAAGTGAACCCATTTTTTGTTAAAAAATCATGCCAAAGATGGCAATCAGGTTACTTTAACAGTATCTTAAAATGAAAATTTCCATTATCTGAGCATATATGTTGCTCTACTAATTCTTGAGCCCAACTAAATCTAAAACCCAATTGTTGTACATATCCGGACGATTTTGGCATACATCTATACCATCCTCAGTTCACAGTGAACCCATTTTGGTCAAAAAAAATGCCAAGATGACAATCAGATGCATGAAATAAGCTTCATTAACAGTAAAAGAAGATGAGGATGCTAGCAGCATACTTAGTTTGGAAGTGAACCCATTTTTTGTTAAAAAATCATGCCAAAAATGGCAATCAGGTTACTTTAACAGTATCTTAAAATGAAAATTTCCATTATCTGAGCATATATGTTGCTCTACTAATTCTTGAGCCCAACTAAATCTAAAACCCAATTGTTGTACATATCCGGAGGATTTTGGCATACAGCTATACCATCCCCAGTTCACAGTGAACCCATTTTGGTCAAAAAAACATGCCAAGATGACAATCAGATGCATGAAATAAGCTTCATTAACAGTAAAAGAAGATGAGGATGCTAGCAACATACTTAGTTTGGAAGTGAACCCATTTTTTGTTAAAAAATCATGCCAAAGAGGGCAATCAGGTTACTTTAACAGTATCTTAAAATGAAAATTTCCATTATCTGAGCATATATGTTGCTCTACTAATTCTTTAGCCCAACTAAATCTAAAACCCAATTGTTGTACATATCCGGAGGATTTTGGCATACGTACCTATAGCATCCTCAGTTCACAGTGAACCCATTTTGGTCAAAGAAACATGCCAAGATGACAATCAGATGCATGAAATAAGCTTCATTAACAGTAAAAGAAGATGGGGATGCTAGCAACATACTTAGTTTGGAAGTGAACCCATTTTTTGTTAAAAAATCATGCCAAAAAGGGCAAACAGGTTACTTTAACAGTATCTTAAAATGAAAATTTCCATTATCTGAGCATATATGTTGCTCTACTAATTCTTTAGCCCAACTAAATCTAAAACCCAATTGTTGTATATATCCGGAGGATTTTGGCATACGGCTATACCATCCTCAGTTCACAGTGAACCCATTTTGGTCAAAAAAACATGCCAAGATGCCAATCAGATGCATGAAATAAGCTTCATTAACAGTAAAAGAAGATGAGGATGCTAGCAGCATACTAAGTTTGGAAGTGAACCCATTTTTTGTTAAAAATCATGCCAAAGATGGCAATCAGGTTACTTTAACAGTATCTTAAAATGAAAATTTCCATTATATCTGAGCATATATGTTGCTCTACTAATTCTTTAGCCCAACTAAATCTAAAACTCAATTGTTGTACATATCCGGAGGATTTTGGCATACAGCTATAGCATCCTCAGTTCACAGTGAACCCATTTTGGTCAAAAAAAATGCCAAGATGACAATCAGATGCATGAAATCAGCTTCTTTAACAGTAAAAGAAGATGGGGATGCTAGCAGCATACTTAGTTTGGAAGTGAACCCATTTTTTGTTAAAAAATCATGCCAAAGAGGACAAACATATAACTTTAACAGTATCTTAAAATGAAAATTTCCATTATCTGAGCATATATGTTGCTCTACTAATTCAGTTAACCCATTTTGGTCAAAAAAATGTGCCAAGAAGACAATCAGATGCATGAAATAAGCTTCTTTAACAGTAAAAGAAGATGAGGATGCTAGCAGCATACTTAGTTTGGAAGTGAACCCATTTTTTGTTAAAAAATCATGCCAAATATGGCAATCAGCTTCATTAACAGTATCTGAAAATGAAAATATCCATTATCTGAACATATATGTTGCTCTACTAATTCTTGAGCCCATCTAAATCTAAAACCCAATTGTTGTACATATCCGGAGGATTTTGGCATACAGCTATAGCATCCTCAGTTCACAGTGAACCCATTTTGGTCAAAAAAACATGCCAAGATGACTATCAGATGCATGAAATAAGGTTCATTAACAGTAAAAGAAAATGAGGATGCTAGCAGCATACTTAGTTTGGAAGTGTACCTATTTTTTGTTAAAAAATCATGCCAAAGATGGCAATCAGCTTCATTAACAGTATCTGAAAATGAAAATTTCAATTATCTGAGCATATATGTTGCTCTACTAATTCTTTAGCCCAACTAAATCTAAAACCCAACTGTTGTACATATCCGGAGGATTTTGGCATACAGCTATACCATCCTCAGTTCACAGTGAACCCATTTTGGTCAAAAAAACATGCCAAGAAGACAATCAGATGCATGAAATAAGCTTCATTAACAGTAAAAGAAAATGAGGATGCTAGCAGCATACTTAGTTTGGAAGTGAACCCATTTTTTGTTAAAAAATCATGCCAAAGATGGCAATCAGCTTCATTAACAGTATCTGAAAATGAAAATTTCCATTATCTGAGCATATATGTTGCTCTACTAATTCTTTAGCCCAACTAAATCTAAAACCCAATTGTTGTATATATCCGGAGGATTTTGGCATACAGCTATAGCATCCTCAGTTCACAGTGAACCCATTTTGGTCAAAAAAACATGCCAAGATGACAATCAGATGCATGAAATAAGCTTCATTAACAGTAAAAGAAAATGAGGATGCTAGCAGCATACTTAGTTTGGAAGTGAACCCATTTTTTGTTAAAAAATCATGCCAAAGATGGCAATCAGCTTCATTAACAGTATCTGAAAATGAAAATTTCCATTATCTGAGCATATATGTTGCTCTACTAATTCTTTAGCCCAACTAAATCTAAAACCCAATTGTTGTACATATCCGGAGGATTTTGGTATACAGCTATAGCATCCTCAGTTCACAGTGAACCCATTTTGGTCAAAAAAACATGCCAAGATGCCAATCAGATGCATGAAATAAGCTTCATTAACAGTAAAAGAAGATGAGGATGCTAGCAACATACTTAGTTTGGAAGTGAACCCATTTTTTATTAAAAAATCATGCCAAAGATGGCAATCAGCCTCATTAACAGTATCTGAAAATGAAAATTTCTATTATCTGAGCATATATGTTGCTCTACTAATTCTTTAGCCCAACTAAATCTAAAACCCAATTTTTGTACATATCCGGAGGATTTTGGCATACGTACTTATAGCATCCTCAGTTCACAGTGAACCCATTTTGGTCAAAAAAAATGCCAAGATGACAATCAGATGCATGAAATAAGGTTCATTAACAGTAAAAGAAGATGAGGATGCTAGCAGCATACTTAGTTTGGAAGTGAACCCATTTTTTGTTAAAAAATCATGCCAAAGATGGCAATCAGCTTCATTAACAGTATCTGAAAATGAAAATTTCCATTATCTGAGCATATATGTTGCTCTACTAATTCTTTAGCCCAACTAAATCTAAAACCCAATTGTTGTACATATCCGGAGGATTTTGGGATACAGCTATAGCATTCTCAGTTCGCAGTGAACCCATTTTGTTTAAAAAAACATGCCAAGATGACAATCAGATGCATGAAATCAGCTTCTTTAACAGTAAAAGAAAATAAAAATTTCCAGTATCTAAGCATATATTTTTCTATTAATTCTTCATCCCAACTAAACCATTCATGATAAGGAAATCAAGATGCATAATCTGAAAGAACATGCTAAGTTTGAAAAATAAGGAAAATCAAGAGATGATACCGAAGAGAGAGAGAGAGCGGGGCGACGAGCGCGGGGGGGAGGGAGGATATAGAGAGAGAGCGGGGCGACACGGTGGTTTCCGATCACCAATTCACCTCCAAATAGAGAGAGGGAGGAGGGAAATCGAAAATGATGAAGTGAAGAAGGGACGATGACGAAAGCTCGAAGGCTGTCGAAGAGGACGAAGCAGCGGAGGCAAACACGCGGGATGTAGGGCGAGGAAGGAGGGAAAACGAAGGCGCCCCCCCTTTTTTTTAGGGTTTGGGAAAATGGCGAGCGAAAGATTAGGGTTCGCGGGATTTATCGCAGCTTATTCACCGGCGTTTTAATTAGACACGCTAGTGAATGTATCGGTATATTCACCGGCGTTTCTTATTAAAACGCTGGTGAATAATACACATCACCGACATTTTTAAATAAAACGCCAGTGAATACGAAGATTGCCCGGCAGTTTAAAGCGACCGCCGGTGTATAACCTTCCCATCTGGCGCCCCATTCCTATTCGCTCCCTACCCCGGCGCTACTAGTAAAACGCCGGGGAATATACGCCGGTAAATCGAGTATATTTTGTAGTGCACAAGCAATTCTTGTTCAGATCATCATGAAGGGTTTAGATGGAATCCAAAGCCCAGTATACGTCAGAACTGGGTGTGTCTTTAGAAGGCAGGCACTTTATGGATACAACCCTCCAAAAGGTCCTAAGAGGTCGAAGATGGTGACCTGTGACTGTTGCCCATGTTTCGGTCTGAGAAAGAAGCTCAAAATGGCCAAAATTGGTGAGAACCAACTAGCATAGGTAGGTAGGTGTTGTTTGTGAATCTAATGTCAGTTAAAAGTTCATTGTATATTTGTATTTGTTCAAAACTTTACGAAATAAATTTCATCATTTTACCACTTAGGATTGGATGATGACAAGGAGCATTTGATGTCTGAGATGAACTTTGAGAAGCGGTTCGGGCGGTCTGCCGCATTTGTGACATCGACACTAATGGAACAAGGGGGAGTGCCTCCATCATCGAGCCCTGCAGCACTGCTGAAAGAGGCCATACATGTTATCAGTTGTGGTTATGAGGACAAGACTGAATGGGGACTAGAGGTAGTAATATCACTAGTTTAAAAACAAGATAACCCATAATTAAAAGCTAATTAATGATAGTAGTATAAACTAATTGAATTGAAGTAATATATAGCATGGACACTTCTACCATGGAATATATATACCTGTGTCACACATATGTAATTGACACTTACTATTCATGGACATTTGTTTTACAGTTCTTACGTACATGTGCCTTAAGGTTTATTTTATATCAAACATTTGGGATTAATTATTCCTATAGACGTCTTGAGTATTGACTATTAATGATGCTGGATTTTCTTACAGTTTTCATATTTTGTAAATTTGCTATTATTACTTTTTGACGGATTATAGATCTTCTTTTATTTCATGTAGATATCATAACTAATTACAACAAATTTTTGCAATCTACAAACATGCATGTACGTAGTTGGGTTGGATCTACGGGTCAATAATAGACTAACTTTGCTCGGAAGTTGACAAGGGTCAATAACAGGCTACCCAGTTGACAAGGTTTCGTGCTATGTATCAGATGACGGTGCCTCCACGCTAAAATTTGAATCGCTCTCAGAAACCGCAGAATTTGCTCGGAAGTGGGTCCCTTTCTGCAAGAAGTTCAACATCGAGCCTCGAGCTCCAGAAATGTACTTCTCTCTCAAGGTTGATTATCTCATGGACAAAGTCTAGCCAACTTTTGTCAAGGAGCGGCGTGCTATGAAGGTAAAAAAAAACAAACAACTTGCTGCTAAAAACCACTAAATTTCTGGAATGGGCAAATGCAATAGAATATATGGAAGGAAGGAAAAAATGTAGTGTTCTAAAATTTTATGAATCTTATAAAAGAAGATTCAAATGGGAATTCAAGAGACATTAATTATATCAGAAGATCATGTATTACTGAATGATCCACTTATCTTTTCTTAGGAGATATTTCAAGGAGATGTTTTAGAAGAATAATACAATAAGTACATATGAAAGACTAGGTACACTAGAAAAAATATAGTCGGCAACATACACTAACATAACTAGAACTCGGACTTCGTTACTTCATCATAGATTGAAAGCTTTTCCTTGTTCGATTTTGTTTGCAACAGAGAGAGTATGAAGAATTTAAAGTTCACATCAATGCAACGGTAGCGAAAGCCATGAAATTGGTTTGTGATCAGCGATGGGAGGGGCAACCGTCGGCGATGGTGACGCCATGATGCGTCGATGCACGGTGATGGCGGCGGAGGCGCGCCCATCGGCGACGGCAGGAGGATTTCTACGAACAGATCTCTCCTCCAAAACTCTTAAGTCCAAATTCCCGCTTTTTCTTCTCCATTCCCAAAACCCCAATTCGAACAAGCCCCAAATTTCGATTGGGAAAGAGGAAAAGGTGGACAATCGGGGCAAGCTTCTTCTGCTTCTTCTTCTCCTCATATATTATTTATTTATTTATTTATTAAACTTCCTTGATCAATTTGTCGACGGATTAGTAGTTACTATATATTGATGCTGATGAAATAACTTAATTGTGATGCAGCCAAAACCGATACGGGCGTTAAATAGGCAAGTGTGCGAGATATGTGGGGACGAGGTGGGGATGACTGGATGGCGAACATTTCGTGGCGTGCAATGAGTGTGGGTTTCCGGTGTGCAGGCCTTGTTATGAGTATGAGCGCCGGGAAGGGAGTCAGTTGTGTCCACAGTGCAAGACCTGATACAAACGACTGAAAGGTATATATATATATATATATATATATATATATATATATATATATATATTTCTTAGCGGTCGGTCAAGTTGGTTGATTAATTGTTCAAGATGTCACAAGTTCAAGATGCTTAGCAACCTGAGAGATACAAAAATTCGATAAATCATATATAGGAAACCAAATTAAAGATGAAACATATCTAGCTGAAGTTCTTACAATTAATATGTTTTTTTGAGTCTCTTCTTCTACACTAGTGATTTAATAATTATGAAACAGTAGTGATGAGATAGATCACTTTATCTTGAAATGTCATAGGGAGTCCAAGAGTGGCAGGGGATGGGACGATGAAGAAGATGTTGATGACTTAGAACACAAATTCAACCTCGAAGATGATGATGAACATAAAAAGGAGAAGCAACTGCAGACACAGCAGCCAGCAGCAAACAAACACATTGCAGAAGCCATGCTTTATGGGAAAATGAGTTATGGCAGAGGAACTGAGGATGGCGACAGCAGCAGCCCCCCTCACTTCCCACCAATCATAACCTGCAGTGCTAACTCCCGCCCTGTAAGTCAACTTCCTTAATTCTTTTTGTCATATTATCACTTTTTGTTGTTGTTACTATTGTTCTATTGTATTATTGTTGTTACTATTCCACTGATCTGATATGATGAGCTAGCTATTAACTATGTTTGAGTGTGGTATAAGCATTCCATTATAGAAGACCTGTTAGTTTAGGGACATCTGATTTAGCTAATAGTCATGCATAGATAAGGCACAAATAAGGTTTTCTTAGATTTCTGCAAGCGCTCATCGTTTTCTTCATCCTCTTGCAGAGTAGAGGTGTTTTCTGCTAGAAAGAGAGGAGTCCGAAGGAAGTTTGAAGAGGAGAGCACTGATGGTTGTGCTTTTAAGCGCAGGCGTGGAGCTCAGCTGCATCCTTTTTCTTTCGAGAAATCTATTCATGTTGTTTCTCCAATCTGCAGTCAAGTTGGAGATGGCATGGATATGAGCTAGATCTGTTTGTTCCTTCTAATTTCTTTCTTTCCTCTACCCCCCTTGTGTTGGAGAATAAGAACTTTAAAACTATGATGAGGCTAATATACTTTGCATGTGCTAATTTTATCTTACAATTTTTTTATATAAAAATATTTGTGTTTTGGAAACTGAGAATTTTATGTACTGTATCGACCTTGAGCTTTATAGCATTGATCATGGATGCTGGAGAACAACATCGACTGAACTATCAACAAATTGATATCTTCTGATGAATTTTCAAAACTTTTCTATGCATCTGTAGTTTTTTTTTGCATACAGGTAAAAATAAATGGCATTTTTTAAACGCTGCGAAAAAAAACACCACTCTTACAAACGATAGCATTTCCGAAACGTTATTAAAGGCGTGGCGTTTGGAAAACACTACAAATACAATAGCATTTCGACAAACACCATGGTTTTTATAGCGTTTTGAAAACGCTATAAAAACCATAGCGTTTGTCGAAACGCTATGGTTTGTATAGTGTTTTGATGGTTTTTATAGCATTTTCAAAACGCTATAAAAACCATAGCGTTTGTCGAAATGCTATCCTTTTTATAGCGTTTTGAAAACGCCATAAATACCATAGCGTTTGTCGAAACGCTATGGTTTTTATAGCGTTTTCGAAACGCTGTGCTTTTCATAGCGTTTTGCGGAAACGCTATAAACTTACCATAGCGGGGGCTTTGACAGCGTTTACAAAATGCTGTCATGTCTTTAATAGCATTTACAAAGTGCTATCAAATGGCATATATGTTGTAGTGAATATGATCAAAATCTTGTATTTCATCGTGTGGACCATAAATATAAAAATTCTCAATTAAATTTTGTGTACCCTCTAACTTAATCATGAGATTCATTACACTAGAAACACAATATAGCATTGAAAGTGGATGAAAATATTTAGACAAAACCTAGCTAGTATAGATCCGTTGGGGGGATATTTTAGTAATTACACAAACACAATTTTTAAAAAAAAACTGAAAAAATAGTTATAAAAAAATAGAAAATCAATGGTCGGCCCGCGTGTCGGCCCGGGCCGAGCCAATTTCGGGCTTTTTTGGATTTTCAACGGACCGGACCGACCCTTCAATTTCGACGGGTTGACCCCGGTTTAGCCTGGTTTTGGGCGGGCCGGGCCGGGCCAAGGACCGAGCGGGCTGAGCTGAGCCGAGGACCGAGCAGGCCCGACCGGGCTTGTCCCGGACTGGCCCAGCCCTAATGCCACCCCTAAATTTATGTGTGCAAAATGAATTAATGATGACCAAATCATATTTGAGTACATTAAAAGAATGTGTGCATTTCATATATTTGAGTGGCCTTAATCTTTAAGCGTTTAAACAATGGTGTAAGCTTAAGCAAATAAATTTTAGAAAATTCCCTAAAGATGTTAAACATCGTTTAAATTCTACTTTCGATCTACTTATTTTTGCTTTATAATACAAAGATGTTATAAATGAATTTTGTTTTGCAAAAAACATGATTTTTTTTCTTCAAATGAGTGATTCAACTTGGGCTTATATCCAAAGTTTGTGTGTATTTTTAGAACCTTTTAAAATTTCAACTTTTTAATTTTTACAATCTTATGAGTCCATTTCTAGTGGTATTTTAGTTACAGTTTTTAAGATGATGAAATCTTTTGAACGAATGTTGAATGATGATTACATTTGTCTTACTGTTGTTCCCACTTATGATAAATTTGTTAAATATTTTTGTCATCTTCTTATGTTCTATTATGTTGCTAGTGTATTGGATCATCGTATCAAGTTAGATGGAACGAAGAATTGATTAATATGTTTTATAGTATGATAGAAGATAGTACTTTTGATTCTGATGAATTTGTAATTAACTTTGAAGTAATACTGAATAATTTAAATAATAGTTATGATAGAGAATTTAGAGTTTCTTCTCACACACAAAATACAACTAGTACAACGTATTCTTCAAGAGGTAAGGGTATTGCAACTGATGATACATATATATGAAGTTTTATTCAGACTAAAAAATCTAGAACTAATGCACTTAATGAACTACACTTGTATAATGCACAATCTTAACCGCCATTTGAGCAAGGAATTGATGTGGTCCTTTGGTGGAAAATCAACATAGGATCATATCCTATTCTTTTTCATATGGGAACCCCCCCTGCAACTGATGATACATATTGATGCGGTTTGTTTCTGGGAGACGTGTGGATGCACCAGGTGTGAGTTCGGACTCAATTTGTAATGAGGGAAGAGTGCGGTACTGGACGGTGAGCGAGAGGCTCGCTTCGGCGCTTGAGGATCGGCTTGGATTGCCTCGTCTCGAGTACCTGCAGACGGTCCTGAAACACCGGGGTTTATCCCGGTGGCGGACCCTCCGACGATCTAGTCAGTCTCTGTGAGAGAGTGGCAGTAACTAGGGGAATTTGGGTGGCAAAGATTGATTACCTGAAAAGGTGGGTGAGGGTCTGGTATTTATAGGGAATCCCAACTGGGTTTGGATCCGCTTGGGGGCCGAGTCTGAGCCCGAAAGCCCATGGGCCTGACATGGCAGGAGGCCTAGGGGGTTTAGGGCGGACGTGGCAGTGCCAAGAGTGGTATAGGGCTGACGTGGCAAAGCCCTAGGTGGTATTTGGAGCTGACATGGCTGATCATGGGGCTCCTGTGTCTCTGGGAGAATCGGATGGCCTGGGTTACGCCAGGTCATCCTCATTCCATGCCAGGCTGGGCAGACGGCCCGTAGGCTATAGCGGATCGGAGGCCGAGGGCCATCGAGGCTCGTCGGATACGAGGAGACCAGTTCTGTGGGGGGTGAATTTACGGCTCGGTGCCGAGGCTGTAGTGGTCCGGGGCCGAGCCGGATTGTTTTTTCCTTTCGAGTGAGCCATCCTGGGCCTTGGCTGGGCCCCAGGCCATTTTTACCTTACCACACAAGCCCCCCACTCCTGCGGGGATGCGGGAGTTAGCCGTGGAGGAGTGTTTATGGTCGTGAAAATGGGATGGCGAATCGTTGGGCTTTCATGAGAAGGCTACCCTGGTGCTAGACCGAACCTCGAGCTGGCGAGGGATTATGGGTCGGCAAGGGTGATGGCGAACCGTTGAGCCTTCCTGAGAAGACTACCCTGGTGCTAGACCGAACCTCGAGCTGGCGAGGGATTATGGGTCGGCAAGGTTGATGGCGAACCGTTGAGCCTTCCTGAGAATACTACCCTGGTGCTAGACCGAACCTCAAGCTGGCGAGGGATTATGGGTCGGCAAGGGTGATGGCGAACCGTTGAGCCTTCCTGAGAAGACTACCCTGGTGCTAGACCGAACCTCGAGCTGGCGAGGAATTATGGGTCGGCAAGGGGGATGACGAACCGTTGAGCCTTCCTGAGAAGACTACCCTGGTGCTAGGCCGAACCTCGAGCTGGCGAGGGATTATGGGTCGGCAAGGGTGATGGCGAACCGTTGAGCCTTCCTGAGAAGACTACCCTGGTGCTAGACCGGACCTCGAGCTGGCGAGGAATTATGGATCGGCAAGGGTGATGACGAACCGTTGAGCCTTCCTGAGAAGACTACCCTGGTGCTAGACCGAACCTCGAGCTGGCGAGGGATTATGGGTCGGCAAGGGTGATGGCGAATCGTTGAGCCTTCCTGAGAAGACTACCCTGGTGCTAGACCGAACCTCGAGCTGGCGAGGGATTATGGGTCGGCAAGGGTGATGGCGAACCGTTGAGCCTTCCTGAGAAGACTATCCTGGTGCTAGACCGAACCTCAAGCTGGCGAGGGATTATGGGTCGGCAAGGGGGATGGCGAACCGTTGAGCCTTCCTGAGAAGACTACCCTAATGCTAGGCCGAACCTCGAGCTGGCGAGGGATTATGGGTCGGCAAGGGTGATGGCGAACCGTTGAGCCTTCCTGAGAAGATTACCCTGGTGCTAGACAGGACCTCGAGCTGGCGAGGGATTATGGGTCGGCAAGGGGGATGGCGAACCGTTGAGCCTTCCTGAGAAGACTACCCTAGTGCTAGGCCGAACCTCGAGCTGGCGAGGGATTATGGGTTAGCAAGGGTGATGGCGAACTGTTGAGCCTTCCTGAGAAGACTACCCTGGTGCTAGACCGGACCTCGAGCTGGCGAGAGATTATGGGTCGGCAAGGGTGATGGCGAACCATTGTGCCTTAGAAGGTTTGAGTGGGGCGGCCTGCTGTCTTCGCGGAGCATTGAAGGCGCTCCGGGATCTGTGTGATGTTTCCACTTCCTAGGGGCATTAATGGCACCGCCTAATAAATGCATGGCGCTTAGGCTTCCGTCGTTTGGCTTTCCCAATGTCATATTGGCCTGTCTATGGGGGAGGTTATAAATACCCCTCTCCCCACAGCGGGTTTGATCACAGCAAGGGTGGTCCATCGGCCACCAGAGGTGTCCGCTTTGGCGGACGTCTGTCTCTTGCAAAATTTTGACCCTGAGAGCGTTGGACGGGTGGTCACTCTATTGCCTTGTTCTTCTCCCGTCCCTGATGGCCTCGATGTGAGTGTCAGGGTCGGGGGAGAACAAGGCAGGAGAGATGGCGGCCGTAGTCCGGGCTCGGGAGACAAGGTACTGAAAGGTTTTAACCCTGGGAACCTCGGACTGGTGGTGACTTTGCCGTCCGGATCCTTTTTCGGGTCAGACGGCCCTGACACGGCTGTCTGCCCGAGAGAGATCAGGATGGGAGGGGTATCGACCGAATTCCGGACCTGGGGCTGAGGGCCTCGGATAGATGGGTCGTCTCCGATCTCTGTCTTCCTTCTGGTGCTAACGGTTAATGATGGTTGTCAGCCCAAAGGAGTTAGAGATGGGAGGTTGGCCGATCTGCTTTTCGATAGGGTTCTAGGCGATGGTGGCTTTTCTCCCACCCTCGAACAGTTCGGGGTTTCGGCTGCCGAGGCCGTAAGCCCCGAGTTGTTCGCGGGTGAGAGGGGAGCCGACCGAGCCCTAGAGCCCGGGGCGCCTGTCTAAGGACGGCGCCTTAAATCTTTAAGCAAAAAATTTTTTCTCCGCTGAACACTTCATCCGAACCGACCCCTGTGTGGTCTCCAACTGGCGCTAGGTGACGTCAGTAGCGCCCGTTTCGAGGATGACTGTAACGCCCCGAACTTCCTATATGGAGGATTCGAGACATGAGCCAGGACCTTTACATTCAATTAGTCACAATACACAGATTTGTGGAGAATTTTAAAACTTTTTACTACTACAATATTACAGACCGAGTGGTTCCATTGATTCCACATTACATCAGAGTATATAAAAATGAAAGATGACAATATCAGGCACTTCATTTGTAAGCCATGCCTTTACTGGAGTCCTCGCGGTTGGTGATCCTGTATCCACGACTACGATCCAATACCTGTACTTCTACACTGCGGTACCTATTGAAGTGGGGACGTCAGTATTCACTGACGCTTAAGGGCTGATCATATAGCAGCGAATCTCCAAAAATAAACATATAAAACATGGTAAAATATGTCGGTGTAGTTTAAGTGTTCGTGAGTGCAATGACTAGAATCTAATGCAATGTCAACTTATCTAGGATGCTCCTATTCTAATGCAAGCAAGTCTCCGGAACAGTATGCATCCCATACTACATACGCCCCATCTCAAGCCGTTTCTCCAATTATAGGGATTTGAACCCGCGTTATGAATTACTAATTGTACACAACCTGTTCCTGACAGATACTGCATGACTGATGAGGTTGCAAACGTGGTCAAGTCCCACCAATGCAGTACGCTCATGGTGTCTATGTTTGCCACTACTACCCGGTACACCGGACCTCACTCAAAAACCAGACGAACACGGGGTCTCTCCGAGCGCAGTATAGCATACAAAGCCTATCCTGTGTCGCCCCTAACTCATAGACCGTGATCTATGGCCTGTTCGCTCTCTCCTGGACAAGGACCCGACGAAGTTCCGGGGTCCATCCCCCTAGCTCCGCCGCCTTATCATGGCACTTCAGGAATTAACAGTGTGCGATACGCATCCCGTGCTCCCAACTCGTGAGAAGGCACCGTACGTATCCCTTTGACAGGAAGGTACAACCCAATAACACCACCTAAGGTCGGTCCCAAGGACGAGTTGCTACCAACTCCTCTCCTTCTGGCAAAATGGTTAAGTAAGAATCTTTATGCGTTACTAACCTAACAATGTCACTAACCTAAACGACCTACGAGACTTTAACTAAGAAATTCTTGATTTTATCATGGTCCCTCCCTATGGCCTGTTGATCCAAGACATTAGCGACGGGATCTCCCTTACTCATCACTACCCCTAACTTGGATCTCGTCAACACCCTAGGCCCGCGATCAACCCACACCAGTTAGATCCGTCGGTGCCCAAGGTGAGATTTCATCCTAGTTCCCAAGGCGGTAAGATGCGAGTCTTGATGATCAATGACCCCTAGGGTAGCTACAAGACCCTAGACGAGCTTTCACCAAGCTATCCACACTAGTAACTTTCTCAATCCCTTAATTTCTCATACAAGGAATATGAAGAATGTTCTCATGATAGGCTCCAACTTTAATTAGAACCTCATACTACTAGAACTCATGGGTTCATTTTGCCCTAAATTGAACTAGAACTACATACACTAGATTCATGAGTTCTTTCTCAAGTTGAGCTAGAATCACATAGAACCTACGTGAATGGGTTCTTATCAAATTAGCTAGAGCCATCATGGAGCTAGTTTCATGGGTTTCTTTTTAAGAGTTGGCTAGAACAACCATGGAGCATGAGTTCATTTCAATAGTTTAATTAGGTTAGCATGCGAACTATATTCATGGGTTCTTCTCTTAGAATCATTAACTACAACAAATCTTTAGCATGGTAGTTTTCTCTTTTTTTTTTGACATAGTCACCAACTCAAGCATGATTTCAAGCATGGTAATCCTACTTACTAACTCAAGCATGGTAAGCTACTAGATTGTCACATAGCATGAATGGGTTCCTTTTGACATAGTCACCAGCTCAAGCATGATCCAACACATCTCAAGCATGGTAATCCTAATTACTAACTCAAGCATGATAAGCTACTAGAATGTCACATAGCATGAATGGGTTCCTTTTTGACATAGTTACCAACTCAAGCATGATTCAACACATCTCAAGCATGGTAATCCTACTTACTAACTCAAGCATGATAAGCTACTAGAATGTCACATAGCATGAATGGGTTCCTTTTGACATAGTCACCAACTCAAGCATGATCCAACACATCTCAAGCATGGTAATCCTACTTACTAACTCAAGCATGATAAGCTACTAGAATGTCACATAGCATGAATGGGTTCCTTTTTGACATAGTTACCAACTCAAGCATGATTCAACACATCTCAAGCATGGTAATCCTACTTACTAACTCAAGCATGATAAGCTACTAGAATGTCACATAGCATGAATGGGTTCCTTTTGACATAGTCACCAACTCAAGCATGATCCAACACATCTCAAGCATGGTAATCCTACTTACTAACTCAAGCATGATAAGCTACTAGAATGTCACATGGCATGAATGGGTTCCTTTTGACATAGTCACCAACTCAAGCATGATCCAACACATCTCAAGCATGGTAATCCTACTTACTAACTCAAGCATGATAAGCTACTAGAATGTCACATAGCATGAATGGGTTCCTTTTTGACATAGTTACCAACTCAAGCATGATTCAACACATCTCAAGCATGGTAATCCTACTTACTAACTCAAGCATGATAAGCTACTAGAATGTCACATAGCATGAATGGGTTCCTTTTGACATAGTCACCAACTCAAGCATGATCCAACACATCTCAAGCATGGTAATCCTACTTACTAACTCAAGCATGATAAGCTACTAGAATGTCACATGGCATGAATGGGTTCCTTTTGACATAGTCACCAACTCAAGCATGATCCAACACATCTCAAGCATGGTAATCCTACTTACTAACTCAAGCATGATAAGCTACTAGAATGTCACATAGCATGAATGGGTTCCTTTTTGACATAGTTACCAACTCAAGCATGATTCAACACATCTCAAGCATGGTAATCCTACTTACTAACTCAAGCATGATAAGCTACTAGAATGTCACATAGCATGAATGGGTTCCTTTTGACATAGTCACCAACTCAAGCATGATCCAACACATCTCAAGCATGGTAATCCTACTTACTAACTCAAGCATGATAAGTTAACTACTTATTACAAAACTATTTCCTTTAGGGATTACATGTCCCATTTATTACAATGACTAATTTACCAAATTACATGTTCCAAAAATATAATCAACTCTTATTGAGTTAAAAATAAACTTATTTAACTTGAATCCTACAATTCCTACATCAAGAAAACTTATTTCTTTTGATGAACAAAAGTTAGTAAGACATGATCTTTATAAAGTAGGAAACTACATACAACAATAATCAATTCTTAATGAGTTATAATTAAACTTATTTAACTTGAATCCTACAATTCCTACATCAAGAAAACTTACTCTTATTGATGAACAAAAGTTAGTAAGACATGATCTTTATAAAGTAGGAAACTACATACAACAATGGGATTTGTCTTTGATTAGCAAGTTAAGTTCTACAACCACCAAAATGGGTATGTGACCATTCTTACTCACTTAGCCTCATATGCACATAATACTTAGTCCAAGATGTTAACTTTATGTTTAACAAGGTAGCCAAAAATAACAACTACCACATGACAAGTTCAAGGTCCCATTTTTATGAACCTTTTTGTGAGTTCCATCTTTCCAACTTTTCCTTATGCATAAAATTAAGTCCAACTAGTGAAATTTAACCATGGAGACAACATAACCATAAATAAGCTAAAGATCTCATCTTTATGTTATTTTCTCAAGTTCTACCATTCATACTTTTCATAGGATCCTTTTGATCCATCTTGCTACTTACATGCACATAGTTTAGTCCAAGTTGTTTTAGACAACATAAAGCATACATACACATATTTAGGCATAAGTAGAGAACAAATCTAAACAAATAACACATAAGAAAGTAGAGAAACCCCCACCTTTTCTTTTCAATAGGAAGAACTAGCCTAGCAACCTTCTCCTTCCCCTTTGTTTTTCTTTGAAATCTCCAAACTACAAGAGAACTCTAGGGTTTTTCTCTCTTTCTTTTTCTCTCAAGAAATGGTAAATGAGGCAAGGGGTGAGGGGGGGGTTATTTATAGGAGGGAGGAGAGGGTGGAAAGTAAAAATGTACATTGGCCTTTTGCAAAAAGCCCCTTGGGGCTTTGTGTGGCCGGCCAACCATGGAGGGGGGGGGGGGGGGGGGGGGTGAGGTGGCATGGTGAGGTGGAGGTGGAGCCTTCTAGTAGAAGTCTCCTTTAATCCCTTATGTAGTCCTAATTAATCCCATTTCTATGCTTAAACCCTTAATTAAAACCTAGCCATCATGACAAAAGATATTTTCTTTGTGTCCAAAACACATACTACATAATTTATACGAATGTAAGAAATCGATACAATAAGCGCACGTGTAGATTATTAAGCGCACCAATAATTTTTGTTTGTAAAACTGCACAAACTGTATAAAAATAAATTGATTCTGCAAAAAAATAATTTTTATTATCGGGTCAGGAGTTTCTAGTACCAAAACAGTATATCGTACATGCATATGGACTGGTATATATATACAAATGATGATTAATAATTTAAGCTAAGTAATACCTAAAAATATTTCAATTCCGAAAAATAAAATAAAATAATAATAAAATAATAAAATAATAATAAAATAATAATAAAATAATAATAAAATAAAAATATTTATTATTTCACAGGGCGGGATATTACAATACTCCCTCCTTAGACTAGTTCTGTCCTCAGAACTGTTACCAAGTGGGAGGGACAGAAAATAAGGGCAATACTCAAAATAACTCGGGAAAAGAAAGCTTCATCCGATCTTCCGGTTCCCATGTGGCTTCCTCCACGAATTGGTTTTTCCAAAGAACCTTGATCATCGGAATAGTTTTGTTCCTCAGCACCTTATCCTGACGATCAATAATTTTTACCGGTTGTTCCTTATAGGTAAGGTCCACCCGTAGGTCCTTAGGGATGTCTGGCAGTTGGTGATTTGGATCCGGTACGTACTTCCTTAGCATTGAAACATGAAATACATTGTGTACTTGGGACAATTCGGCTGGTAGCTCTAGCCTGTAAGCCGTCTCTCCGATTCTCTCCAAAATTGGGTATGGTCCAATATATCTCGGTGCCAACTTGCCACCCTTTCCGAACCTGATCACTCCCTTTGTAGGCGAGACTTTCAGGAATACTGAATCGCCTTCTCTGAATTCTAAATCTCGTCTACGATTATCGGCGTAGCTCTTTTGCCTGCTTTGTGCTACTTTCATCCTTTTTCTGATCAACTCGATTTTCTCGGATGTTTGCTGCACTATTTCAGGCCCAAACATCTGCCTCTCTCCAACCTCGTACCAGCACACGGGTGTCCTACATTTCCTCCCATACAATGCTTCATATGGAGCCATCTCTATACTTGCTTGGTAGCCGTTATTATATGCGAATTCTACTAATGACAAGTGTCGTTCCCAGCTTCCTCCGAAGTCCATTATGCATGCTCTAAGCATATCTTCGAGAATCCTGTTGACCCTTTCTGTCTGCCCATCAGTCTGTGGGTGGAATGCTGTGCTGAACTCTGATTTTGTCCCTAAAGCTTTTTGCAGACTTTGCCAAAATCGGGATGTAAACCTTGCATCTCGGTCAGAAACGATCGATACTGGTACTCCATGTAACTTTACAATGCCTTCGATGTAGACTTCTGCCAGCTTCTCCACGGACCACGTCGTTTTCACTGGAAGAAAGTGTGCAGATTTTGTCAAACGATCTACTATAACCCAAATTGAGTCGTTCCCTTTCGAACTTCTGGGCAGGCCAGTGATGAAATCCATGCTGATGTTCTCCCATTTCCACTCTGGAATGGGCAATGGTTGCAGTAGACCCCCTGGTTTCTGATTCTCAGCCTTAACTTTCTGACATGTAAGGCATTTGGCTACGAATCCTGCCACATCCCGTTTCATCCCTGCCCACCAAAAATGTTGTTTTACGTCCTTATACATTTTTGTGCTTCCTGGGTGAACTGTGAGTAAGGTGGAGTGTGCTTCCTTCATGATATCTTCTCGTAACTCATCAACCTTAGGCACACACAACCTGCTCTTAAACCAAAGCGATCCGTCCTTCATGCTGAAATCTGAGGCTTTCCCTTCGCTGACTTGCTGCTTTAGTGCTTCGATCTCTGCATCTCCTATCTGAGCCTTCTTAACTTGGTCATTCAGACTTGGTTGCAATTCCAGACGTGCCAAAACCGTGCTCAAACCTTGAACAATCAATTCAATACCGGCTTGTCTGATCTCGTCATTTAACTCTCTCCTTGTTGCAATGAGCGTGGCTATGCTCCGTTTCCTACTGAGCGCATCTGCTACGACATTGGCTTTCCCTGGATGATATAATATCTCTGGCCTGATGTCTTCCAAAACCTCCAACCATCGCCTTTGCCTGAGATTCAAATCCTTTTGCTGGTAGATATACTTCAGGCTCTTATGGTCGGTGAACATCTCCACCTTGTTCCCATAGACATAGTGCCGCCACAACTTCAGAGCGAAGATTATCGCTGCCAGTTCCAAGTCATGCGTTGGATAATTCTTCTCATGTGGTCGAAGTTGCCTTGATCCGTATGCTATGACCTTCCCCTCTTGCATCAGAACACATCCGAATCCTAAGAATGAGGCATCACTGTAGATTACATAATCTTTATCTGGCTGAGGCAGCACCAAAATGGGTGCAGAAATCAATTTGTTCTTCAGCTCTTGAAAGCTCCTTTCGCACCTCTCAGTCCAATCAAAATTCATGTTTTTCTTGGTCAGTGCTGTAAGTGGTACAGCAATTCTGGCATAGTTTTGGATGAACTTCCTGTAGTACCCTGTCATGCCCAAGAAACTCCTGATCTCTTTTACAGTTCTCGGCTGAGGCCAACTCCTTACTGCCTCAATTTTCTCCGGATCTGTAGCCACTCCCTCCTTAGAAAGGATATGGCCCAAGAATGCTACTTCTGACTTCCAGAATTCACACTTTGACAGCTTGGCATAAAGTTGATGCTCCCGTAGCTTGGTCAATACTGCAGTAAGATGATCTTCATGCTCCTCTTCTGTTTTTGAGTATACCAAGATGTCATCAATGAAGACAACCACGAATGAATCGATGAATGGCCGCAAGATACGGTTCATCATATCCATAAAGATTGCGGGAGCATTGGTCACCCCGAAAGGCATCACTAAGAACTCGTAATGACCGTGCCGAGTTCGGAATGCAGTCTTAGGTATATCTTCTTCTCTGACCCGTACTTGATGATAGCCTGAACGCAAATCAATCTTTGAGAATACAGCCGCTCCCTGGAGCTGATCAAACAAGTCATCGATCCTGGGAATGGGGTACCGGTTTCGAACAGTAACCTTGTTCAACTCCCGGTAATCGATGCACAATCTTGAGGTCCCATCCTTCTTCTTCACAAGTAGCACGGGTGCCCCCCAGGGTGAAGCACTTGGCCTGATGAATCCTTTCTGTAGTAGTTCTTCAATTTGCTCCTTTACCTCCCTTTGCTCTACTGGTGCCATCCGATATGGTGTTTTTGACACTGGCGCGCTGCCTGGCTGGATAGTAATGCTGAACTCGACATCTCTGTGGGGTGGGAGTCCAGGTAATTCTTCCAAAAATAGGCGGGGAAAATTCCGCGCAATTGGTATCACCTTGACTTCACTTGGCACATGTATTCCAGTCGTAGCGGCCAGAATTTCTCCCTTCTGCTTCTTCTTCCCCTGGAACACAAGCTCTGGTCCTCCGAATGGGGCGATGACTACCTTCTTCTCCCTGCAGTCGATGCTAGCCTTATGCCTTGTCATCCAATCCATTCCAATGATCACGTCCGTCCCTGCAAAGCCTAATTCTAGCAGATCTATACTCGGGGTCTCCCCATCAAAGTGGAGTTTGCATCCCTTATAGCACAAATTCGTAGGGAGAGTTGCTCCTGACGGGGTAGCAACCAATAAAACTGATTCCGGAGTTGCCTTCTGGGTGCATTTCAGCTTCTTAGAGAATGCTTCGGACACAAAAGAATGCGATGACCCACTATCAAATAAAACAGTTGCCTGGATTTCATTTATATTAACCCAACCTGTTTACAAAAGTGGTTACATAAAACACATCTTATGCCTAAATATTCAAAATACTATAATAGCTTGGCCATAATTCTTCACCTACCGGTGATGACCCCCTCGTCCTCATCAGCATCCCCCTCGGTAAGTGCAAACACTCGCCCTTGGCGGGCAACTCCTTTCCCCTTGTTGTTTGCTTTTGGAGCTGGCCCACTGTTGCCCCTCCAACGCTGGGGACAGTCTGCCCGAACATGGCCAACTCTTCCACAGTTGTAACAGATGCGGGTATCGATCTGAGGGTTCTTCTTGGGGCATTGACTCAGAAAATGTCCTGGCTCGCCACATAAGAAACAGCTTCCTGGCTTGGTGCCTCCTGTTGGGCCAACAGCCCTTGGAAATTTCTGATCTCGACCCTGGTTCCTGAATCCTGATGCAGGTGCAGGCCTCTTCCCTTTATTCCATCCTCCGGTGGTCGCTTGCAGTTCAGGCCCCCTGTTCATATCTAGCTCTGTCGTAGCTGCACGGCGGACCAGTTTCTCAAACCTCCGGATGCAAAAGGGTATCATTTTGGTTCTAAGTATAGGCCTAAGCCCCTGCTCGAACCTCTTGGTCTTCTTGACCTCATCTTGCACCATTTCAGGAGCATAGCGGGAAAGCTGGGTGAATTTGGTCTCATATTCTCGGACTGTCAGGCTTCCCTGCTTCAGATTGAAGAACTCCATAGCCTTCTCTTCTTGCACATCCAGTGGGAAGTAGTGTTGCCTGAACTCTGCTAGGAACTCTTCCCAGGTAATGGGCCCTTCGCCTATGCCTCTCTTCACCGACTGCCACCAGACCCCAGCATCCTTTTCTAGCAGAATGCTTGCCAACCTGACCTTGCTGTCCGCGGGTGTTAGCATTACCTCGAATACGGTCTCCACTTGCCGAATCCAATCATCAGCCGCTGTCGGGTCTGCCTGTCCTTCAAAGATAGGTGGCCTCATCCTTCGGAATGATTCGACCATCTTAATGGGGTCGGTGGTTGCTGCTCCTCGGTTACCTCCGGGTGGCCCTTGGTGCTGTATATTATTTCTGCTGGCCTCGGCTAGGTCTCCCAGTGCTTGGTACATACGGGCAAATTCTGCCCCCATATCTAGCCCGGTGCCATTTCCACCACTACCTTCTCCTTCGGTTGGGTTGCCCCGACCGCTTCTTGTTATGCGAGACATCTGGTAGAAAAGGATAATGAAATATACATAGCATTATATTGTGACATTGCAATATTTATATTTATCCAATCTCAACATGCACACAAGACTAATAGAAAACATAAAGCTAGATTTCATTTCATCATAATAACTTATCTTACACAAGCATTATCTTCCTTACATTCATATCATATATGTAGGAAGCAAAATATCAAAATAACAAAACAACCTATGGCACCTATCTTCCTTACATTCATATCATATATGTAAGAAGCAAAATATCAAAATAACAAAACAACCTATGGCACCTAATGGCCTACTCAGTACTACTGGTGTCTTCCGCTGGGTTCCCTCCAGCAGGTGGTGGTGCTAGTAGTGCCTGCAGCTGGGAGATCTGTGCCTGCAGCTCTGCGAGCCTGCGCTCCATGCGTGCGCAGTGCACACGGTAGGCGTGCCTCTGGATCACCACCCTGCGATCGGCCCTCTCCCTGGCCCTCCTTAACACCCCCACTTCCCTCTCATTGTGGAGGGTCACAAACTCGCAGGCATCCATCCTCTTTTCCAGACAGACGTGACACCAACCCCATGTCTGAACATCCCGAAGGACTTGCTCAAGGACCTGCTCTATTGGGGTAGGATGGGGTGGTCGAGGGGGTACGCGCACTGGGATTGGGATCCCCATAGGGACATCCCCTGCTGCGGCCGCTGCGGGGGCCCCGTTGGCCACTCCGGCCCCAACTGTCGATCCTTCCCCCTCTGAGATGGGCTCTAAGCCTGAGTCCACCTCGATCGCGATCCCGTGTGCCCATCCATTTCCTTGGGGAAATGCTCCGTTCGCCATCCTGCAAGGAGTGGACACGGGAATTAGCATAGGTATAGAAATATCATAAAGCATAAGTTGAAGGTACAACAATATGAATTACAATTATCTACAACAAGCTAAAAAGAACCCTAACCCCTATAAGGTATCTAAGTCTATTCTCCATCTATGTTTGGACTATAAATTGAAGTCGGCTCTGATACCATCTGTAACGCCCCGAACTTCCTATATGGAGGATTCGAGACATGAGCCAGGACCTTTACATTCAATTAGTCACAATACACAGATTTGTGGAGAATTTTAAAACTTTTTACTACTACAATATTACAGACCGAGTGGTTCCATTGATTCCACATTACATCAGAGTATATAAAAATGAAAGATGACAATATCAGGCACTTCATTTGTAAGCCATGCCTTTACTGGAGTCCTCGCGGTTGGTGATCCTGTATCCACGACTACGATCCAATACCTGTACTTCTACACTGCGGTACCTATTGAAGTGGGGACGTCAGTATTCACTGACGCTTAAGGGCTGATCATATAGCAGCGAATCTCCAAAAATAAACATATAAAACATGGTAAAATATGTCGGTGTAGTTTAAGTGTTCGTGAGTGCAATGACTAGAATCTAATGCAATGTCAACTTATCTAGGATGCTCCTATTCTAATGCAAGCAAGTCTCCGGAACAGTATGCATCCCATACTACATACGCCCCATCTCAAGCCGTTTCTCCAATTATAGGGATTTGAACCCGCGTTATGAATTACTAATTGTACACAACCTGTTCCTGACAGATACTGCATGACTGATGAGGTTGCAAACGTGGTCAAGTCCCACCAATGCAGTACGCTCATGGTGTCTATGTTTGCCACTACTACCCGGTACACCGGACCTCACTCAAAAACCAGACGAACACGGGGTCTCTCCGAGCGCAGTATAGCATACAAAGCCTATCCTGTGTCGCCCCTAACTCATAGACCGTGATCTATGGCCTGTTCGCTCTCTCCTGGACAAGGACCCGACGAAGTTCCGGGGTCCATCCCCCTAGCTCCGCCGCCTTATCATGGCACTTCAGGAATTAACAGTGTGCGATACGCATCCCGTGCTCCCAACTCGTGAGAAGGCACCGTACGTATCCCTTTGACAGGAAGGTACAACCCAATAACACCACCTAAGGTCGGTCCCAAGGACGAGTTGCTACCAACTCCTCTCCTTCTGGCAAAATGGTTAAGTAAGAATCTTTATGCGTTACTAACCTAACAATGTCACTAACCTAAACGACCTACGAGACTTTAACTAAGAAATTCTTGATTTTATCATGGTCCCTCCCTATGGCCTGTTGATCCAAGACATTAGCGACGGGATCTCCCTTACTCATCACTACCCCTAACTTGGATCTCGTCAACACCCTAGGCCCGCGATCAACCCACACCAGTTAGATCCGTCGGTGCCCAAGGTGAGATTTCATCCTAGTTCCCAAGGCGGTAAGATGCGAGTCTTGATGATCAATGACCCCTAGGGTAGCTACAAGACCCTAGACGAGCTTTCACCAAGCTATCCACACTAGTAACTTTCTCAATCCCTTAATTTCTCATACAAGGAATATGAAGAATGTTCTCATGATAGGCTCCAACTTTAATTAGAACCTCATACTACTAGAACTCATGGGTTCATTTTGCCCTAAATTGAACTAGAACTACATACACTAGATTCATGAGTTCTTTCTCAAGTTGAGCTAGAATCACATAGAACCTACGTGAATGGGTTCTTATCAAATTAGCTAGAGCCATCATGGAGCTAGTTTCATGGGTTTCTTTTTAAGAGTTGGCTAGAACAACCATGGAGCATGAGTTCATTTCAATAGTTTAATTAGGTTAGCATGCGAACTATATTCATGGGTTCTTCTCTTAGAATCATTAACTACAACAAATCTTTAGCATGGTAGTTTTCTCTTTTTTTTTTTGACATAGTCACCAACTCAAGCATGATTTCAAGCATGGTAATCCTACTTACTAACTCAAGCATGGTAAGCTACTAGATTGTCACATAGCATGAATGGGTTCCTTTTGACATAGTCACCAGCTCAAGCATGATCCAACACATCTCAAGCATGGTAATCCTAATTACTAACTCAAGCATGATAAGCTACTAGAATGTCACATAGCATGAATGGGTTCCTTTTTGACATAGTTACCAACTCAAGCATGATTCAACACATCTCAAGCATGGTAATCCTACTTACTAACTCAAGCATGATAAGCTACTAGAATGTCACATAGCATGAATGAGTTCCTTTTGACATAGTCACCAACTCAAGCATGATCCAACACATCTCAAGCATGGTAATCCTACTTACTAACTCAAGCATGATAAGCTACTAGAATGTCACATAGCATGAATGGGTTCCTTTTTGACATAGTTACCAACTCAAGCATGATTCAACACATCTCAAGCACGGTAATCCTACTTACTAACTCAAGCATGATAAGCTACTAGAATGTCACATAGCATGAATGGGTTCCTTTTGACATAGTCACCAACTCAAGCATGATCCAACACATCTCAAGCATGGTAATCCTACTTACTAACTCAAGCATGATAAGCTACTAGAATGTCACATGGCATGAATGGGTTCCTTTTGACATAGTCACCAACTCAAGCATGATCCAACACATCTCAAGCATGGTAATCCTACTTACTAACTCAAGCATGATAAGCTACTAGAATGTCACATAGCATGAATGGGTTCCTTTTTGACATAGTTACCAACTCAAGCATGATTCAACACATCTCAAGCATGGTAATCCTACTTACTAACTCAAGCATGATAAGCTACTAGAATGTCACATAGCATGAATGGGTTCCTTTTGACATAGTCACCAACTCAAGCATGATCCAACACATCTCAAGCATGGTAATCCTACTTACTAACTCAAGCATGATAAGTTAACTACTTATTACAAAACTATTTCCTTTAGGGATTACATGTCCCATTTATTACAATGACTAATTTACCAAATTACATGTTCCAAAAATATAATCAACTCTTATTGAGTTAAAAATAAACTTATTTAACTTGAATCCTACAATTCCTACATCAAGAAAACTTATTTCTTTTGATGAACAAAAGTTAGTAAGACATGATCTTTATAAAGTAGGAAACTACATACAACAATAATCAATTCTTAATGAGTTATAATTAAACTTATTTAACTTGAATCCTACAATTCCTACATCAAGAAAACTTACTCTTTTTGATGAACAAAAGTTAGTAAGACATGATCTTTATAAAGTAGGAAACTACATACAACAATGGGATTTGTCTTTGATTAGCAAGTTAAGTTCTACAACCACCAAAATGGGTATGTGACCATTCTTACTCACTTAGCCTCATATGCACATAATACTTAGTCCAAGATGTTAACTTTATGTTTAACAAGGTAGCCAAAAATAACAACTACCACATGACAAGTTCAAGGTCCCATTTTTATGAACCTTTTTGTGAGTTCCATCTTTCCAACTTTTCCTTATGCATAAAATTAAGTCCAACTAGTGAAATTTAACCATGGAGACAACATAACCATAAATAAGCTAAAGATCTCATCTTTATGTTATTTTCTCAAGTTCTACCATTCATACTTTTCATAGGATCCTTTTGATCCATCTTGCTACTTACATGCACATAGTTTAGTCCAAGTTGTTTTAGACAACATAAAGCATACATACACATATTTAGGCATAAGTAGAGAACAAATCTAAACAAATAACACATAAGAAAGTAGAGAAACCCCCACCTTTTCTTTTCAATAGGAAGAACTAGCCTAGCAACCTTCTCCTTCCCCTTTGTTTTTCTTTGAAATCTCCAAACTACAAGAGAACTCTAGGGTTTTTCTCTCTTTCTTTTTCTCTCAAGAAATGGTAAATGAGGCAAGGGGTGAGGGGGGGGGGGTTATTTATAGGAGGGAGGAGAGGGTGGAAAGTAAAAATGTACATTGGCCTTTTGCAAAAAGCCCCTTGGGGCTTTGTGTGGCCGGCCAACCATGGAGGGGGGGGGGGGTGAGGTGGCATGGTGAGGTGGAGGTGGAGCCTTCTAGTAGAAGTCTCCTTTAATCCCTTATGTAGTCCTAATTAATCCCATTTCTATGCTTAAACCCTTAATTAAAACCTAGCCATCATGACAAAAGATATTTTCTTTGTGTCCAAAACACATACTACATAATTTATACGAATGTAAGAAATCGATACAATAAGCGCACGTGTAGATTATTAAGCGCACCAATAATTTTTGTTTGTAAAACTGCACAAACTGTATAAAAATAAATTGATTCTGCAAAAAAATAATTTTTATTATCGGGTCAGGAGTTTCTAGTACCAAAACAGTATATCGTACATGCATATGGACTGGTATATATATACAAATGATGATTAATAATTTAAGCTAAGTAATACCTAAAAATATTTCAATTCCGAAAAATAAAATAAAATAATAATAAAATAATAATAAAATAATAATAAAATAATAATAAAATAAAAATATTTATTATTTCACAGGGCGGGATATTACAATGACGTGGCGCGTTTCTATTGGTGGCAGACGCGCGCTATTCGAGGAACAGTAATACGAATATCAAGGCGTCACCTCTCCCTCTATAAATATCCCTCCCTCTTCTCTATTCCGTTCATTTCCCTCCTGCTGTCTTCTTAAAAAGAAATCAAACACTTCAGCGCTCGGCTTAACTGTTTAGCGGCACCGGCTCGTCAGTCCGAGGCATCCCAAAGGTTAGTTTGTAAGTTTCTTTTGTTAGGCACAGATGGCTAGGGCTCAGTCTGGCTCTTCTGCGTCGATGTCGAGAGGGGAAAGGAACCCAGTCTCAAAATCGACTTCGTGGGAGGAGCCAGTGTGCGAGGAGGAGTCGGTACATGACGTGAAGCCTTCCGATTCGACTTCGTGGGAGGAGCCAGTTTGCGAGGAGGAGCCGGTATACAATGTGAGGCCGTTACGCTCCCGGAATCCTTTCGTGGTGGAGAGTAGTGAATCTGAGGAGGCAAGTGACAGCGCTGACGTTGTGGAGATAGTGGGTACAGATTCCGAGGGGGAAGATAGTGAAGGAGAAGGTGAAGTAGCCAAGGCTCAGACTAGAGGCAGAGGGAGGGGCTCCAAGGTTCGGGGGGTAGGTTCTTCTTCCACGCCAGCCGGTCTTGGGCGCTTATCTACTCCCTCGCCGGATAAGGCTCGGAAGAAGAGGGTGCCGAGAAAGAAAGGGATCAAGGCCGAGGGTTCGAGCAAGGCGCCTGTTGTTCGGAACCTTCTGACGGGGTCTCCAGCGCAGCCGGACCACTTCCGGCGGTACCCCGATGATCTTTCTGACACGGTGCTGTTTGGAGTCCAACCTTCTTCGCCGAGTCGGAAGATAGTGAAGATGGATTTGATTCCGACGATACTGGAAGATGGTGACTTGGATGTTGCACGGTCGCATTTCCACATCGGGCCGGAGTATGAATTGATGCTGCCGAGCTCGAGCCTTCGTCCCACCGATCCTCTGCCGGACTGGTACTGCGTCTTCCCTGTAGATGCCTTCGGCTCTGGACTGAGGCTGCCGATGCATCCGTTCATCAAGGAGGTGCTCAACTGGGCGAAGCTGGCCCCGATGCAGTACGAGCCGAATTCGTGGAAGCAGATCATCTGCTTTGTGCTGCTCTGTGAGGAGCAGAAGGTACCCCTACGGCTGAATGTGTTCCGAGCGATGTTGGGGATTAGCTCGTCGGGAGAGTCGGAGGGGGTATACTATATCTCCCCTCGGGGTAAGGGGAAGGTGGTTCACGGCCATCCGGACTCAATTAAAGAGTGGAAGCGGAAGTACCTTGTGATCCGGAGCGAGGGGCTTTGGGACATCCCCACTCGGTGGAATTATTACAAGCCTCAGTTCAAAGCGCCGAGGCCGAGGGATATGTCTGCCGAAGATTGGGGGTTTGTTGGGCGTCTGTGGCTGTCGCATAACATCAGCTGGCCGAAGGTGACGGAGGGTCACCTGGCCAGCGCCGGACTGAGCCCTGCCATGTCTTGTATGTAGTTGTTCCTTTCTTGATTTACTATTCTTTTGCGCTCATTGTCCTTAATGGATCTATTCGCAGGTATGGACCCAGAATCAATCAAGGCAAAGAGGTTCGCCATGAAGAAGCAAAAGGCCGAGGCGAAGGGGGACGCGATGAGGACGAGGGGGTCGTCCCAGGTGGTCTCCGAGGCCCAAGACGAGCCTCCGGCCAAGAGGACACGCTCGGAGACAGGCAAGGTGGTGGTTGCTCGGAAGAGCTCGGACCAGGGCAAGGCAGCTGGTCTTGACAAGGGGAAGGGTCCCCTGGTGGGTCAGAGGTAGAGGAGAGGTTGCGGCGACCGTGGGTGCCGGGTTGGTCGATCCGTGAGGGTGACAGCTTAACCCGAGGGCGCCAGGCCGTCGAGGTGGCGGATAAGCTGGCGACCCCCCGGGACCGCGCGGAGATGAATGCCGAGACCCTGGAGGATGCGTACACGCGCCTCGCGCAGGCTAATGTGCTGGTAAGTCTGCCGACCCCACTTGCCTTGTGAATACGTCGTAAAGGAGGCTTTCTTAGTAGTGCTTGGTTACTGCAGGCGACTGTGCAGGGGGCCCACGTGAGAGGCCTTTATGAGGCGGCCTTGAAGCGGGAGCGAGACCGGGCTGACAAGGCCTTGCAGGACATGAAGGAGATGAAGATAGAGCTCGAAGGCTCGCATGAGAGGGAGCAGAAGATGAAGACCGAGTTCGACGCCAAGGAGGCGGAATGGGCGAAGAAGATGGCGGCTCAGAAGAAGAGGTTCGCAAAGGAGAAGGAGGAGTTGACGGAGGTGGGTCAGAACCTGGTGATCAAAGCCCAGGACGAGTGCTATGCGAAGGCCCTCAGTCATGTGAGGCACTTCTACCCAACCATCGACCTGTCAACCTTCGACTACGACATGGAGGTCGAGGGGACACCGAAGACCCCTAATGAAGAAGGGCCCGTTGATGGCACGGCTGCCGACCTCCCCGTGAACCCGGCCGATGCTGAGGTGGGAAAACAAGTTGTATAGTTTTGTCTTTCTTTTTCCATCTCTCGATTGTATTTGCCTACCGCGGACTGGCCACCGCCTTTTTTGTTTGAAGTAATTCCATTTATAAAAGAGGATTTTTGATTGGCCAAGTCTTTTGTACTCGGATTTTTCCCAACCACTTTTGCCGATGTGTTTTGAGCGGGCTGATTCTCTTGTAGGTTACGGCTCCCCTTCCCAAGGCGGACCCCCGCCGCTCCGACGTGGCGTGGCTCCGGAGCAAGGTTGAGGTCCTGGAGGCCACGTTGGTTCGCTACCGAAAGGGGGCTCGTGACAATGACACGGCCTTTAACTATTATCGGAACAAGTCCGAAGCCCTAAGTGAGGAGGGGAGCCGGCTGAGGAGGGCGATGGTGGATCGGGACCTCAAAAGTGCCGGTCTTGGACATACCCTATCGAGTGCCTCGGTGCAGAGGCCCTCTTCTGAGAGGCTACTTCGTGAAGTCATTGTGGAGAAAGAGATGGAGATACACCGTTACAAGATGATGCTGGGTGTCTCGACATCCTCCTCGGGAGGTCGGCGAGCGGAGGGGGTTCCCTCTGCGTTGCTGCTGCGGGAGCGTGTGCGACCAGTTGATGCCCAGAGCTCCGTGGCTGGTGTGTCGACCGTGGCTGAGCCTAAGGACCACCATGACAGGGAGAGGGCTCCTAGTCGTTCGATCGGAGTGGTCCCACCATTCGTCGGACCCGAGGGGCCCTAAGATGGCGGCTTCCTTCAGTTTGAGATGAGTGGAGTGGTCCTGTAACGGTCTTTGTTTATTTTTTCAGAACTAATAAGGGAGTATGAATAAAGAATTCTTTTCATTCTTTGCTCTAGTCAATAGTGTAGTGAATGATGGCGGAGGTGAGGTTCGGCCCCGTCGATCCGTGAGGGATCGGCGCGGGGCGTTAGGAAGACTCCCTGGCCTGAAGCCGGTTCCTACCTACCGAGACGTTGAGGGACGGCACCGGAGTGAGGACCCGGTCTTTGAGAAAGCGATCCCGTTGTCCGGTGTTAGGTCGGACCTGCCGAGGCGTTTAGAGTTTGACAAAAAGAGATTTCTTTCATATATGATAGGGAGGGTCGCTAAAACGGCCCTTTACACATGAAAGCTTACAAAAAATATTATTTACATTAGCCAAGCTAGAACCTATGTTCGTCCCTCCAGGAACTTCATTAGGTGCTCGGCGTTCCAGGGTCGGCTGATCGGCCGGCCATCCATATCCGCCAGTCGGTACGTACCAGGGCGTACAGCCTCGACTACCCGGTATGGGCCTTCCCAGTTGGGAGCCAATTTTCTCTTCTTGGTTGGGTCGGAGATGGACAGTTTTCGTAACACGAGGTCCCCCGCCTTGATGTTTGTGGGGCGGACCTTCTTGTTGTAAAACTTCTCGATCCGTTGTTGGTAGATGCTTCTTCGGATCGAAGACTTCTCTCTGACCTCGGCGACGAGGTCCAGGTTGGCCCTTAGGCCGGACGAATTGTCAGCCTCGTCGAAGGCCATGATACGGGGAGAAGGCAGGCCGACCTCGACGGGGATAACTGCCTCTGTCCCATAGGTCAGACTGAACGGCGTCTCCCCCGTGGGGATCCTCTTGGTGGTTCGGTGCGCCCATAGCACGCTAGGCAGTTCTTCGACCCACAGCCCTTTGGGGGAACTGTCGAGGCGCTTTTTGAGGCCGTTGAGGATTTGCCTGTTCGCGTTCTCCGCTTGGCCGTTGGACTGAAGGTGGCAAATAGCGGAGAAACGTTGCTGGATGCCGATGTCTGCGCAGAAAGTTTGGAAGTTCTGACCCTGGAATTGGGTCCCGTTGTCCGTGACGAGGACCCGAGGGATTCCGAACCGGCAAATGATGTTCTTCCAAAAGAATTATTGTACTTGGCGCTCGGTGATGCTGGACAGGGGCTCGGCTTCGAGCCACTTGGTGAAGTAGTCGATGGCGACTATCAAGAATTTATTTTGCCCTACCGCTACGGGAAAGGGGCCCACAAGGTCCATGCCCCACATGGCGAATGGCGTAGGACTAGCCAGGGATCGGAGATTGGCTTGAGGAAGCCTCTTGATAGGGGAAAACCTTTGGCATGGGCCGTACCTCTTGACTAAGTCTTGCGAGTCTTGGAGCATGGTCGGCCAATAGTACCCCTGATTCAGGGCCTTCCGAGCAAGTTTCCTGCTCCCCATGTGGCATCCGCCGATCCCCTCATGAAGATCTTTTAGCGCGTAGCTGGCCTCGTCGTTGGTGAGACAGCGGAGGTATGGCTTGCCGTCAGCCAAGGTGTATGAGCGTTTGAAGAGGATGTCATCAATCATGACGAACCTTTCAGCTCGGACCCTGACCCGTCTGGCCTCGGCCCGGTCTTCAGGAAGCTCGGCATTAATTAAGAATCTCCGGATGGGGGTGGTCCAGTCGTCTGGACTGGCAACGCCTTGCACACACATTGCCTCCTGGCTTTGGTCACTGATACTTGGATTTAGGAGGATTTCTATGAGCACCGTCTGATCGAGACCCTCGAAGGAGGAAGAGGCGAGTTTGGACAACGCGTCTGCTTGAGCGTTCTGCTCCCTAGGGACTCTGGTAACCGTGGCGCAGCTGAAGGACGCCAGGAGTTGCCGGACCATGGCCAAGTACCGTATCATCTGGTCGTCGCGAGCCTCGTATTCCCCGGTGATCTGATTGACCACGAGCTGAGAATCGCTGTAGGCTCGGATTTGCTGGACACCGGCTCGGTGTGCTAGGGTCAGTTCGGCGATCATGGCCTCATATTCCGCCTCGTTGTTGGAGGCCGGAAAGTTGAGGCGGAGGGAGTATTGAAGTAGGAATTTGTCGGGGCCTTGGAGGATGATGCCAGCACCACTCCCGGTCTCACAGGAGGATCAGTTGACAAAGACCTCCCAGGTCGGATCCGACCCCTCGAGGTTAGGCTGCTCGAAAATGGTGCACTCGGTTATGAATTCGGCGAGGGCCTGCCCTTTGATCGCCGTCCTCGGCTGATAGCTGATGTCGAACTGACTCAGCTCAATTGACCACTTGACTAAGCGGCCGGAGTTTTCGGACTTGTGGAGGACAGTCTTCAGCGGCTGGTCGGTCAGTACTTGGACGGAGTGGGCCTGGAAGTAAGGACGAAGCTTCCGGGCTGCCATGACCAAAGCATAGACCACCTTCTCTATCTTTGCGTACCTCGTCTCGGCGGGGAGCAGGACTTTGCTCACATAGTACAATGGTCTCTGAACCCTCTCCTCTTCTCGGACGAGGACGGTGCTGAGGGCGCTATCCGAGGCGGACAGGTAGAGCCATAGTGGTTCGCTCGGCTCGGGCTTGCTGAGGAGAGGAGGGTTGGCGAGGTACTGCTTCAGTTGTTCGAAGGCTTCTTGTTGATGGGTACCCCACTCGAAGCCCCCTTTTCTGTGCAGGGCCTTGAAGAAGGGGAGAGACTTCTCCCCTGATTTGGAGAGGAAACGGCCGATTGCAGCCAACCGGCTTGTAAGCCTCTGAACCTCCTTGACATTCCGGGGCGGGGCCATGTCAATAATAGCTTGGATTTTCTCGAGGTTCGCCTCGATGCCGCGCTGGCTGATGATGAACCCCAGGAATTTTCCAGTGGAGACGCCGAAGGTGCACTTAGCCGGGTTGAGCCTCATGTTGTGTTGCCGGAGGACTCCGAAGGCTTCCTCGAGGTCGGCGACGTGGTCCGGCCCGGCCCGGCTCTTGACGAGCATGTCGTCGACATAGACTTCCACGTTGCGGCCGATCAGGTTTTTGAAGATTCTGTTGACGAGCCGTTGGTATGTGGCTCCGGCGTTTTTCAGCCCGAAGGGCATAACGCGGTAACAAAAAAGACCCTGGTCGGTGACGAACGAGGTCTTGGAGATGTCTGGGGGAAACATCCGGATCTGATTGTACCCCGAGAATGCGTCCATGAAGGACAAAAGGTCATGCCCCGAGGTTGCGTCGATTAAGGCGTCGATGCGGGGGAGGGGGAAAGGATCTTTCGAACATGCCTTATTTAGATCCGTGAAGTCGATACAGATCCGCCAGCCCCCGGTTGCCTTCTTCACCATGACGACATTAGCCAACCACTCGGGGTAGCTGACTTCCTGAATAAATCGAGCGGTCAAGAGCTTGTTGACCTCTGTCTTCACAATTTGCTGCCTCTCCGGGGCGACTTTGTGCCTCTTCTGGACGACCGGCTTAGAGTCCGGGATGACGCTCAGTCGATGCATGATCAAGTCTTCGGAGATCCCGGGCATGTCGGAGGGCTTCCAGGCGAAGAGATCAACGTTGCGGCGGATGCAGGCGATTATGCCTGGCTTCAAGTTCTCGGGGAGCGAGCGGCTCACCCGGAACCATTTCGATTCATCCTCGGCGCCGAACGGGACCTCCTCCAGTTCATCGACAGGCTCGGGAGCGGGGCCGTCCCTCTCGGGTTCGAGCTCAATGGCGTCGAGGGGGAACACACCCCCTCCGACGGCGGTCATGTAGCACGACCGTGCTGCTTCTTGGCTACCTCGGACTATGCCGACCCCTTGCGGGATGGGAAATTTAAGTTTTAGATGGTAAGCCGAAGGTACCGCTTGAAGGGAGCACAGTTCGGGTCGACCGAGTATGGCGTTGTAAGCCACCTTGACGTTTACCACCATGAAGTCCATGGACTCGGTCCTCTTGACAGGAGCCGATCCTGCGATAACATTGAGAGTAACAATCCCTTCTATTACGACAGGGACGCCGGAGAACCCATGCAAGGTGTATCCGGCGGGCTTGAGTTTGCCTCTGGGCAGCTTGAGATTCTCGAAGGCTTCGAGGAAGAGAATATTTACCGAGCTGCCGTTGTCGACGAGGATTCGGCGAACCTCACAATTAGCCATGTGGAGGCCAATGACGAGGGCGTCGCAATGAGGGAGGCGAACGCCTTCGAGGTCCTCTCCGGAGAGGGGACAGACACCGGTTGCAACCTGGGCGAGGGGTTGTCTTGGACAGCATTCACCTCTCGGATGAAGGCTTTTCGGGAAGTATTTGACTCTCCCCCCATTGGCCCCCCGTGGACACAGTGCAAGATGAATGGCGTATACGCGGCTCCTTCGGGCGAGCGATCCCGATCCTGGATACGGTTCGGAATAGGGGTCGGAGGCGAAGGCCTCCGGTTCCTCGTATCCCGCCGATCCCGTGGGCCTTCTCTGGTGAATTCTCGGAGGTACCCTCGTGAGATGAGGGCCTCAATCTCGTCTTTCAGGGCCCGACATTGGTCGGTTTCGTGCCCATGATCTCTGTGGAACCGGCAGTAGAAGCGCTGATCTCGCTTCTTGTTGTTACTTGGTCGGGGAGGTAGTCGGACAAGACCCTTATCCTCGATTTCTAAGAGGATGGCGGACACGTTATGTGTCAAGGGAGTGTACCTTTCGAAGCAAGGGACTGGAGGTGCCCTCTTTGTGTCGACCCCTTCCTTTGCTATTTTCTTGGCAGGTTCGGCCTCATCGACCCTGCACTTGCCCTTCCCCATGACTTCCTTGCTGCCCTCTGGGTTAAGAGCTTCTTCAGCTCGTATGTACTTCTCGACCCGGTTGAGAAGGTCAGGGAAGTCCAGAGGTGGCCTCTTTGCTAAGGAGACCTTTAGCTGGCTGTGCCGGACATTGTGTTGGAAAGCTGCCGAGGCGACCCCTGCGTCGAGGGCAGAGACGGATCTGGCCTCGGTTGTGAACCTCTTGACGAAGTTACGGAGCGACTCCCCCTCCCTCTGGGTGAGGTTGAGCAGGGAGGCGCTCGTCCTCTCGGCCTTCCGGCTGGTGATGAAGTGGGCCAGGAAGCTGGCTTCCAGCTGGTCGAACGAGAAGATCGAGCCAGGGGAGAGTTTGGAGAACCAATCCCTGGCCGGACCCCGGAGGGTGGCCGGGAAGGCTCGGCACAGCAGGGGATCCGAAGCGCTGTGAATCATCATGAGGGTTTTGAAGCCCTCCATGTGATCAGCTGGATCACCCTCGCCGTTGTAAGTCTCGAACTGCGGAGGCCGGAAGTTCCGGGGGATCTCCGCTTCTATGATGTTGACGGAAAATGGAGGTCGAGAAGGTCCCCGACCTTGGACTAGGTTGGGATTCCCGTCGCCGATGCGCTCGATGCGATTCTCCATCTCTAGGAGGCGTCGGAGCACCTCGTCTGTGCGCTCAGGAGGGGGGGTCGGCGCCCGAGTGTGGCTCCTCCCTTCGCTCATTTGAGGGGGTCGGCCACAGGTCGCGAACCTGGGCGCTCCATGGAAGGCCTCTATGATTTCAACTCTGAAGCTTCTGAACTCGCCCCTGGTGACCGCACCATGGTCGGAAGGGTCAGGTCGGGGCGTAGGGATTCGGCCGATGCGGCTGAGTACCGATGGCCTGTCCCCTTGCACGGGCCTGGAATGGTTCGGGGCCGAGTTGGAAGCGGTCCCTCCCCTAGCCTGGCTAGCCCTTCTGTTCTGAATGACCCGACGAAGGTCGGGTTCGGTGACGCGTGAAGCGCTTCGTTGGGGTCCGGGGTTTCCACCCGGATTGTTTGATCCTTGCCTCCCGTCGAGGGCGTTCTCAGGAGGAGGCCCATCCGGACGGGCGGAAGGAGTTGGTCTCCGCCTCGGAGCCATAGGAGAGCGTCAGAGGCGAGGCTACAGCTAACGTCCGCACCGGACAAAGAAGTTCCCACAGACGGCGCCAACCTGATGCGGTTTGTTTCTGGGAGACGTGTGGATGCACCAGGTGTGAGTTCGGACTCAATTTGTAATGAGGGAAGAGTGCGGTACCGGACGGTGAGCGAGAGGCTCGCTTCGGCGCTTGAGGATCGGCTCGGATGGCCTCGCCTCGAGTACCTGCAGACGGTCCTGAAACACCGGGGTTTATCCTGGTGGCGGACCCTCCGACGATCTAGTCAGTCACTATGAGAGAGTGGCAGTAACTAGGGGAATTTGGGTGGCAAAGATTGATTACCTGAAAAGGTGGGTGAGGGTTTGGTATTTATAGGGAATCCCAACCGGGTTTGGATCCGCTTGGGGGCCGGGTCTGAGCCTGAAAGCCCATGGGCCTGACGTGGCAGGAGGCCCAGGGGGTTTAGGGCGGACGTGGCAGTGCCAAGAGTGGTATAGGGCTGAAGTGGCAAAGTCCTAGGTGGTATTTGTAGCTGACATGGCTGATCATGGGGCTCTTGTGTCTCTGGGAGAATCGGATGGCCTGGGTTGCGCCAGGTCATCCTCATTCCATGCCAGGCTGGGCGGACGGCCCGTAGGGCTGTCGCGGATCGGAGGCCGAGGGCCATCGAGGCTTGTCGGATACGAGGAGACCAGTTCTGTGGGGGGGTGAATTTACGGCTCGGTGCCGAGGCTGTAGTGGTCAGGGGCCGAGCCGGATTGTTTTTTCCTTTCGAGTGAGCCATCCTGGGTCTTGGCTGGGCCCCATGCCATTTTTACCCTACCACACATATATATGAAGTCTTATTCAGACTAAAAAATCTAGAACTAATGCACTTAATGAACTACACTTGTATAATGCACAATCTTAACCGCCATTTGAGCAAGGAATTGATGTGGTCCTTTGGTGGAAAATCAACATAGGATCATATCCTATTCTTTTTCATATGGGAAAAGATAAACTAAACACATACCCTCCCCCCCCGGGTGTCCACCGTCACATCGGAAAGTGTTTTTTCTCTTGGTGGCAAGTTATTGAACGAGAAAAGGAATCACATAACATCGGAGATTTTGGAGATGCTAGTGTGCAGCAGAAATTGGATGAAAGCGGAGGAGATGACTCACGAATGACAGAAGGCTCAAGCGAGAGCATCACTTTAGAAGACGAATCATGAAAACAAAGTCTTGAAGATTGAAGAAGACTGAAGATTACTCTCAAAGATTGAAGAAGACTAAAGATTGAAGATTTATGTAGTAAGAAGCTTTTTGGAGAATTTTGAGCGATGAGATCTTAGGTTTAGGTTAAGTAGATGTATACGACAGTAGTCCTTTGCCATTTCTTCAACCTAACTCTAGGCTATCTTGGACTCTAAATCCACACTTATCATGTAATTTTCAAATTAATATTCTTGTATTTTTTATATGATGAAATTTTTTTAAATTTTTTTTGACTATTGTAAATCATTTTATAGTTGTAAAATGAAGAAAAATAATATATATCTTTTTTAATATGATTGATGATTCTTGTACATCTGAGTTTCTAACAAAATTTATATATTTTATATGTTCAGAAAAACTGAAAAAATTTGTCAAAATAAATTTAAACAAGCTATAAGTTAAAAAAAAAACACATACACACACAATTTTCAAAAATTTCCGGGTTGGCCCGGCCCAGGACCCTGGGAGGTCAGGTTAGGGGGTCGGTCAACCGGCCTGGGTCTGGACAGGTTACCAAGCCAGTCCGACTGGGGCTCGAGCTATTCCAAGTAGATGGAAAAAAGAAATGTGTCAAAATTGTATTCATTCATTTATTAGTTGTTGGTCACTCCATGATACCCTACTCCCTTTTCACAAAGGCCGCTCCATAATACCCATTGGGTCCTGCAAACTGTTCCCGAATCTTTCATCATCTAACTAGTGTACCCTTATGTAATATTGCACAAACTTGTATAATATAATATAATATGAAATAATATGATATAATATGTAGTACAACTTGTGCAATACTGCACATTAATTTTTTTTTAAATAAGAAAATAATAATTTTTTAAAAAAAGTTCATCTAAAATATCTATATAATAATAAAGATATCAATTCCAATTTGGATGGAGTAAGAGTGTGGAGTTATCTCCAACATTTGCCCTCATTTTTTTTATTTTAAAAAGAAAAATGACGAAAATCCTAGACAAAGCGCTTTAGTATAATATATTATGTAGATTCCAATTTTTAAATTAATTTTCAGAATTTATAATTAAATTTCCATATTTAATAATAATTTTTGGAATTTTAATTTAATTTCCTCATTTTAAATCATTTTTTGTGTTTTTTAATGATTTATCCGGCAAGCGCGATTTTTGGAGCGATCTGGATCGCCCATCGAGCTTGTGCTCGCCCACTGAGTGGAATAAGGTTGTCAGGATGATGTGGCGACGTGGCTCGACCTGGGACATTGATCACGTGATGGGCTCGCCCGCTGAGTGAATTGAACATGCGTGATTGGGTGGCGACGTGACGCGATCGGGAGCCTCGATTACGCACGAATTCGTGCATCTGGACGATCGGACGGTCGAAAATTGAGCGGAGGTGGTGGTCGTGTGTGTGCACGTGTTAAATTATGTGTGAAATTTTACTTTTACTCTCCTTTCCCTATTTCAAAATGTACATCCTCTCTCCTATTAGCATAATATATAGATTTAATTGATTCACTATTTATATATTTATTTATTTGCTCTTCAAGTCCAGACTTCATAATATGACACCAAAAACAGTAGCTCATAATATTCATTGTCACGCCCCACTTCCTGTTATACAGAAATGCGAGCACACAACTGAGGCCCAGCGAATGACATAATTATACCAACTCATATCATCCATAAGCTGTACAATACCAGTAATGTAATACCCTGATTTTTCAATTAATGAAAAATTATTTTATTTTGCACGTAGTGTGCACGTGCAGCATTTTGATTGAATTAAAATCTTAATTATTTTTATTGTGATGTGTATAAATATTTAAATATGTGTTCTCAAGTTATTTTATACAAAAGCCCTTTTCTTTAAATTAATAGAAAGCCTTATTTTAAAGCCTTTTCTTAAAAGCCCAAAATGTGATTTATTTATTTTATTTTAAATAAATATTTTGGCCCAAAACTAAAAGCCTATGGATTAATTTATTTAAAAGTTCTATTTTATTTTTATCAAATGCATAATTTTGGGCCTAGTTGCTTGCAAGTGCACTACACGTACACGTGCAAGAGCACACTCTCTTCATGGCCGGATTGTATTCTTTTGTTTTGGAGGGAGATTCAAAAATTTAGTGGTGGTCATGGTGTGGTAGTTATGTGAATGAGGGTAGTTGTGGTAACTCCTACTCTCATCCTAGCCTTCCATCCTACAACCAACCAACTAATCCTAGCCCTCCATTCTAGTTGATTTTTAGTATAAATACCTCCTCCCATGGCTAGTTATTTTGTGCTTATTATCCTTTCCAAAACTATAGTCTAATTTAGTAGTAAGTTGTGAGTAAAAGATTGAGTTGTGAGCGAGATTGTGCTTGCGTTCTACCAAGGAGGAGAAGGGCCGGCTATTCAAGGAGGGAAGCTTTCGGTGGTGCTTGTGGAACTTGTGCGCGCATCATCTAGGAGGAGGTGCATCTCATTTGCAAAGGACTTAGTTGCTATTGTGTTTTCTCTCCATATAAGGTGGGTAAAATTTTCCATATTTCTAAAGTAGAAATGCTTGCTAGAATGAATGAATGATAGTGGGTTTGATTTTCCTTATTTCTAATTAGAAATGATGCTAGCATTATATTGAGAAATGATGCATGAAAAATACTAATAAGAGTACACTTCTAATTGGAAAATTGACCTATGAATTGATTGGAATGTGAGTATGAAATTGTATGTGATTGGATTAGTAAAAATCTAAGTTGATATGGATTAATTATAACCATGAATGTGAACTTGGCTAATAAAGAGATTTGTGACATTAATTGTTGAGAAATGTCGGAAAAGAAACGTTCTGGTAAGTCGACTTAGGACCTTGTAAGTCGACTTACATGCTCATTTAAGTCGACCGGTGCTGTTATAAGTCAACTATTTACTTAAAATCATGGATGTTTCCCCCCTGAACAGTCGACTTACTCTAGTATGAGTCGACTGGTACTGATGCATTTTATAAACTCGAATGTTCTACTCTTTTGAAAATATACGAGACTTTATAAAGATAATTTGGGAATTGTTGCATGAAATAAAATGTGATTTGAGAATAAAAGGTGTAATCAGAACTATGATTTTGATGTGTGTATTTTTGAGAAATTATACCTTGTAAAAGAACTAGAAATGAAGGAGATTAATATAGTAAAGATTGAAGTGACATTATTGGTGCATGAAAACATGAATTATGAATATTCGTTAGTACTTCTCATTTTGAGAATAATGTGAACAATAAAATGTGAATTATTCTTGTTGAAGAATAGCGAGACAAAGTGTGATGTGTATGAAGGAATGATTCCTTAATTTGAAATTTAACCTGTCCAGTCGACCGAATGCTTGAAGCAGTCGACTATACCGAGCATGATAAATGTATAATTGAACTACACAGTACAGACGACTGATTTGCGGAACAGTCGACTGTCCTGTGGGTGATAATTGAATTTGGAAACACTGCGGAATAGCCGACTGCCATGTGCAGCAGTCGACTCTCCCGAGTGGTTATGAATAACTGTAATTGACTGAACAAGTCGACTGGAAGAGATCCAAGTCGACTGTCCAGAGTGTTTTGATATATCAGAAGACATTATTCTGTTTATTTTGAAGATTGTGAACTTTATGATCGATGTTGATGAACTCTTTTTATTGCTATATGAATTTACATGAAATGAATCATAGTTTTAAATTGAGAATTTACATGAAATGAATCATAGATCTGAATTGAGAATTACATGAATAAGAAAGCTAAGATCATGATATGCTGAGGCAATGAAAAATGAACTCATGAGCTGGGAATGCTCAGATTGTGTTAGAATTTGTGAATTGGAATTGAAATGAAAGAGTAGCTAAGTCTCCCCCGGCATTTGGAAAGAAATGAAATGATTATTGAAAAGAAAGACCAAGGTTGGTCATGTTGAAATGAATGAATAAGTCCGGTTTAGTGGAGAGGCTAACTCTAGAGCTTTGATTTTGTTCATAATTCTAATAAAAACTAAGGATTAGTACATAGTGGAGACGTGATGAAAGTAGGAGAAAAACACGAGTGAGAGCCATCGGATTTGCGGCAGAGAGTATTTCACAGGTTCCTCACGATGAGTCGTGATATGACGTGGGTACGGCTCCAGGGTGCCGTGGCGGCGGAGAGTATTTCACAGGTTCTTCACGATGCGTCGTGACATGACGTGGATACTGCTCCAGGGTACCGTCCCTGTGGTGACGCTTGTGGGATGTTTGGTGACTGCATGAGGATCGTGTGCCATGAAGGAGGCTGAATTGTCCATAGGTTCTTCACGATGCGTCGTGACATGACATGGAATTCCCCTCCAGTTTCTGTACACGTGCTTGCACTCATAGATCATCTAGGATACTTACCGTAGTTACAGTAGTAGATTAAGTCATGGCGAGGGATTGAACCCTACAAAGTTGAAGAACGATTAAGAGGCTTGCCCTCGGACCTATGTAGTATGGGATGCATAGACTCCGAACAAGTGTGCATTAGTGTCATGTAACATAAATAATTGCATTAAGGATTAAGTGCACAATCACAACACGACATCAATAGGGTAGTCCCTTTAATTGTAATGTGACAAGTTTGTGTTTGCTAAATATGGAAAATTAAGTTATACTATTTCCGGCATAGAGAGGATGGCCGTGTATAATGATCGTCGGTTGAATAAACTGACGTACCCACAGTCTTATATGCAGGTAAATGGCATGTTAAAGATAAAGAGGAAAGGATGCTTAAAGATTATATCATGTTGTTGTACATTATTTAATTGTTGTACATTTTACTTTCGCTGTGCAAATGAAAAGTGTAATATTGATGTAAACTCTGATGTAAAGTGAAAAGTTTAAATTTCCCTGTAAAATTGTACTAAAGAAAGTGAAAAGATCCTGTAGAACATCTCGAATTCAGTGTTTTTGGGATTCGGGGCGTTACAAGTAAGCTCAACAATACAATAATAATCACATGAATAGTAAATAACTTGAGTGACTCATAAACAAGTCAACAATAACCAACATCTGGAAGAAGATAGACTTTGGGTCAATGCACCCAGAATTACAATAATAACTAGGAAAAGAAACATGAACTATATAAACGAAAGCAGCAGAGTGCGACTCCATTCTCTAGACGATCTGGTCACCAAGTCCTTCCATCGGTTCTTCCTCGGTACCTGTAAGCTCAACATTCAGAGATGGGGGAAAATGCCCATTAGAGCAAGCTTCGGGCGACAAGTTATAGCAAGCAGTGAAATAATACGGTATAATATAACAATAAACAAGAAATTGGGATGATATCAGAGGTCAATGAATGATAAACGATAACAAGATCAAAAGTCGATAATCAATATACAATGGTTGATAAATAATAGTCAATAATCAGTCAATAGTAATCGATAAACAATAGTCAATAATAGGAACAATATTCGATAGTCAATGATGCACTGGTCAATAATTAATGATTGATAAACAATAGTCGATAAACATTGTAGTCAATATCAGTAAAACAATTGTCAATAATACAGTGGTCGGTCAACAGTAATCAGTAACATGATCAATAGTGGTAATCAATGGATCAGGAATCAGTAATCATGAATCAATATTCAGAACTAGTATTCAGTATCAGTGTCAATGTTCAATGTCAATCTTATGTCTATCAGCCTTTTATTAACCTATCTAATGCACAATCTTGTATCCCATACCACAGGTTCGGATGCATACAATCAAGTGAACGTTTGACTCTAATGGTGAATTCTATAAATTCATGTACTCGGAAAAACATGTAAACAGAAAACAATATTCAGGATTCAGTTATTCAGTTATTCAGTCATTCAGTTATTCAGTAATGGTAGGAAAACCTCGAGCTCCCTTCCGAGTACCGTCTTCTATATTGTTCACTATTAAGTCATACCCTTTATTACGCCGGTTTGTTATTCTTTTATTATGATCAATCATTAACCTGCAGTCAGTATAATCAGTGGAATGTTTGTGATCAATCGTTAACATGAAATCAATATAATCAGTGTGAACGATAGTATCAATAATTATATAATACATGGAATATACATAGTTCAATTCATTACATATGGAAAATAACAGGTTTATATGCAAAAACGTAATAATACAAGTTCTGGACAGCAACACCTATTGATACTCAAATTCACTTTTCCACTACTATGGAAACGCAAATCCGATTCCGTCAGAGATTCTAGAAAATAGATTCTCTACCAGTTCCAAAGCATATTCACACGATACATTATAGTTACGACAGCTATGTATGTAAATTCATTTTTTACTGGTTTTGTGTACAATTTCAGTCATGTGAATTACTACATGATAGTACTAAAATATCAATAACTTACAATCTACAAATCGGATTGAGAATCCGTAAGATGTTTCGGATTCAAGACTCAGTCTGCTACAATTTTTATGTACATAGTTCTAAATTTCAGTGTTGGCAACTAGGTGTAAACCTCAGTACAAGGACAGACAAAAGACATGGTAGTTTATTCAAGTATTCAATAACATGATAATTTAGCGGCTCTGGACTTGAACAATAACGTGGCACGATAAGAAGACTATGAATCAATAACTTAGTACGATAAAGAAAACTATTATCAATTCAATAGCTACTTGCCGGATGTAAAAAAAAATACTTGCACAGGAACAATAAAATATGTACAAGAGATACTTTCCAGATATTCGATGAATATGAGAGTGGCGAGTACACGACAGCGAGTAACGAAAACAAGGAGGCACAATGACAGTGAATGACGGCGAACAAAGTGAAGGTAGTACAGCGAGGAGAAGTTGGCTGCGGTCGGGTTGCATGGTGATCGCTTGCGGGTGTAGTGGAGTTTTGGAGGGCTTCGGGTGACTGCAGCCGGTGGTGGCGCCTGGGCTGGATGAGGCAGGAGAGAGGGCCTGCATATGGGTTTGGAGATGATGCTGGTTGCGGTGAAGGAATAAGACAGTGGTGTAGGCTGGAGTTGGGGCAGTCGGGTGGTGGCAGAGGTGCAGGTCGGAGGGGTGCATGCATGGTGGTGATGGAGCAGCAACGTGGAGGTCGGGCGGTGGTGAAGAGGGCAGGAGAGGCTGTCGATGGTGGTTGTGCGGGAGGAGTTGGTATTCAGGTAATGGTAGGGGCTTCGGGTGTGAAGCAACGATGCTGGCTTCGGTGGAGGAGATGATCGGGAGCTCGGAGATGGGTATTGGACCGCGGCGAAATGGTGATGGCAGCCAGTGGGGAGAGATGAGGAACTTGGAAGAGATATGAGAAGTGTTGGGTTTCGGTTCAGAATGAAGAAGAAGGAGGAGGGGGAGAGGATTAGTGGGGTTGTTTAGATTAGTGGGGGGTTAGTAAGGAGATAATGGGTAGTTAATGATTTAGTGGAGAGTAGGGTGCAATTGGGAAATTCGAAAATGAGAAGGAGAGGATATGGAGGGTCTGTTTGTATGCATACGAATTATATATACTAGTATCATGCACGTGCGATGCACGTGGAGGAAGAAGGAAAAAGAAAAAAAAAGGAAAATAATTTCCAAACTGATCCACTTTCGAAAATATTTACCAAACTGGTCCATTTCGAAAATATGCACGTGCGATGCACGTGGAGGAAGAAGGAAAAAGAAAAAAAAAGGAAAATAATTTCCAAACCGATCAACTTTCGAAACTATTTACCAAACTGGTCCACTTCCGAAAATATTTATCAAAGTGAGTTGGCTTCAAAATGACAGAATTAATAAAAAAAAAAATTAATGACAAATACCACTAAGGCCTTCTCCCATTATAATAGTAGAGATGTCTATTTATATAGACTAGGTTGTATAGAGTTGGAGTGTAAGAGATGAAGTAGAAGAGGATGAGGTGAATAGGTTACAGGGTTTTAGGATTTGGATTTTAAGTTATGGGCTCATAATAAAATAATAATAACCAGGAAATTAAAATATAGAATATGTTAAGTTTGAATTTAGGACTTGTTTGGTTGGAGGGGAATGGAGGGGAGGGGAGGGGAGAGATTTTATAAAACTTTTTTAGTTTGGTTTATTTGTTAGGAGGGGGTTGCAAAATCTCTATTGTGCCAATTTTGACTCTCCTCCAATATTGGGAGAATTTGGAAGAAAGAGAAAATAAGTCTAATTTTTTAAAGTGATTGGCCTAAATTGTCTTTTTAGATCAAAATCCCTAAAATAAAAAACAGATCCTCTCTCACACGACACTACAGGTAACTATGTATTTTCTTACTAGTGAAATATTATTTTCATCTTGTATCTACCCATCACATTCTTAATTAATCACTTCCTATATCTATAATTTTTCCTTGTGGCAGGGAGAAGCAGCATCCCTAGCTGATAGATTTGGATTAGCTATTGGTATTTCTACAGCTACGACTATTTTACTAAAGAAGCAAATGCAATACGGATATTCTCATGGAATAGGTACGAGTCATCTTATTATGGTGTTCTTTTCCATATTCCTTTTTCCTTTTATGTAGGAAATTAGATGTTGATTTCTTTATAGATTTCGTTAAGTACAAAGTTCACTGCACATGGGAAGTAATGTGTGCATTGATCTACATATATATGATTCATTTATTTATTAGTTAGTATTTTATTTATTTATAAATTTACGCATTCAGTCGATTTATTTATTTATTAGTTAGTATTTTATTTATTTATAAATTTACGCATTCAGTCGTAGCCGGGAAAGGACTACTGATGTATGGAAGTTCTTGGTGGATAAGTTGCACATTCTCCCACCCCTAATACCATTGAGGAAGTCTTCTCCTCATGGCGTTTTGATCATACTAGATCCTATCATGCACACACTTGGATATTAGTAGTCAATGTTGTTTGGTATCTTCGGTTATAGAAAAACTCTAGAGTATTATTATAAAATATAAAAGGGTATAAAAATAGTTTTATTATAAAATTCCTCCATTTTCCTTGTGAACCAAACAATAAGGTAATTATTTTCTCTCTCCTCCTCTCATTTAAACTAAACAGAGTCTTGATTAAAATTTCTCCCTCCCTTTTTCTCCCCTCCATTAAAATCTCTGCCCTCCCCTTCCCTCCCTTGAATCAAACAGACCCTAAGATTTAGCAATTGGGTTCGGGTTTTTAACATGAACTAGTAAATAAATAAAATAATGTAGTACATGTTAATAAGCTCAAAAGAAAAATAGATAGAAAATGAGTTCAAATGAAGAAAGAAAAAAAAAATGGTAAATAGCCAAGATAAAAATATACATAAGAAATTACTTATATGCAGAAACGGGAGTTACATTCACCCTCTCGCAAGTGATATCGTCTTCATTTTAAAGTCATAACTAAAATATTCTCATGAATGTTTTCTGTTGGGCAGGTATTTTAGCTTCTTATTATGACTATTTTTAAAAAAATATTACATATCTGTGAAAATTTTGAGTTACATTATGAACAATAGTTTTTAATTAAATCCACAAGATATATTGTCATGAGCAATACTATGCACGCTCCATTCTAGATTTGTAAATAAAACATCTCTAATATTATAATAGTATAGTTGTGATTATCATTTGTAAACAACCTGTAATTTGTAGACAACCAACTGTATAATCTCAACCATCTCTAATCTCTAATATTATAATGAGAGATCATTTGTAAACCACCTTTAATTTGTAGATAATCATTCAACTATCTAATCTCAACCATTCATTTTTAAGTGAAAGTTATATTAACAGTTTATTTACTTAATTGTTGTTAGTTACCATAATACCGTCAAATTTCAAATTTATTTACGACATAATTATATACAAAAATGTCACTTATATCAAATAAAAGTTTGTGTTACTATGGGTTAATTTGTAAAGATATGTGATGAGTAAAAGATGGTCTCAGGTTCGATGGCAAATTACATCTTATTATTTACTATATAATTTTAAAACAAAATTTAGAACGTGCACCGCACGTGCAGAATACTTGTTTATTTTAAAGTGAGAATTATGTTAACAATTCATTTACTAAACTGTTGTTAGTTACCATACCTCAAAATTCAAATTTATTTACAACATAATAATTTGCAAAAGTGTCACTTATATAAAATAAAAATTGATACAACTATGAATAATTTGTAAAGAGTATGTGATAAGCAAACGGGGAGAATCTCAATGTCAGCTTATGTCTTAATATTTATTTTAAAAAGAAAGGAAAAATTATTAAAACGTACATCTCACCTCACGTGCAGATGTGTAATGTTACATTCTAGATTCCATTCCAGATATAACAGTTCTATTCTGTAATGTTACATAAATCAGAACTAATAAAATGTATCCCACTATAACCCAAAACTTGATTAATCAAAATCAAAACAACCAATTCTAAAAAAAATAAAAAATTAATGTATGATTTGGTTAATGGGTCGAGTCAGATTTTAGCTGGACTAATGGTGCAGCAAAAATAGTCTCTCGATCTAAACAAAGTTATTACACCAGTTCCATTACAGAAAAACGAAAGTCCCAAAAAGAATCTACCTAGTATGGGTCAGATGACGTGGCCTCCCGGACCACACGATCTTCTCAAAAGGTGTTCATTCTCGATCATCAGATCTGCCATGTCAGCCCTAAACCGCCTGGGCTTCTGCCATGTCAGCCCTAAACCGCCTGGGCTTCCGCCACGTCAGACCCACGGGCGACCGGGTCCAGACCCGGCCCCAAACGGGTCCAGACCCGGTTGGCACTGCCTATAAATATCAGGCCCTCTACCCCTTCAAAAGGTAATCAAACTTTCCCCTCTCAAAAACCTAGTTACTGTTACCCTTCAGTGACTGATTAGGCCGTCGAAAAGGCCTACCACCGGGATCAGTCCCGGTGTTCCTAGGCCGAGTGCAGGTACACGAGACCTCCGGATCCGAGCTTCCAGATCCGAGCCGAGGCTCCAGATCCGAGCCAAGCATCTGACCTCCACCTCGCTCCCGCCTACTCCCAAGCCGTTCCCTCAGGTGAGGGTCGGGCGTATCGTCAGTACCGAAGCTTCCGTAAAAATACAAATTGAGAAGAACTCACACCTGGTGTACCCCCCCCCCCCCGCCTCGCCAAAATAAAAAATAAAAAATAAAAAATAACCGCATCAGGTTGGTGTCGTCTGTGGAAAAAGTCGGTACAGACATCAGTCCGAACCCAACCATTAATGGCATCCCTCAAATCCGAGCTCACATGGTACCCAATCCCAGGAGAGCTATCACCTCTACACGTCATCAAGATGCTCCCCCGCAGGACGTCCCCGCCGACACTCATGGATCCAACAATTCGAGGGGATAGCCATGGACCCCAGTTGGGCGCCTCTCGCTCGGTCATACCCGACTTGCATCGGGTCATCCAGAACCGACAGGCAAGTCGGACTAGGGGAGGAGCCGCTTCCAACTCGGTCCCGAACCATCCCAGACCTCCGCCCCGAGAGCGGGAGCCGGCGCTCAGTAGCATTGACCGGAGGCCGTCGCCCCTACGCAACCCGGCTGAACGGGCTCCAGTCACCCACCGTAAGTTCCAAGACTTCCGGAAAGAGATCATGGTTTGGGTATGATCAAGCCCAGCTACACACCATGCTATCTTTCCGAGAACAGGTGTAGAGGCTCGGCGTCAACCTCGAGCAAGGCCTTAGCTCAAAGCCACGCGACCTTTACGCTCGGCGATGACCTGCAGCTACGCCCATCACTGGCTTCTCTAAGGCATGGGGGCTCAGCATCGGCCTTGAGCATGGTTTGGGCTTGTACAAACCCGTCAACCTATGCGCTCGACGATGACCACCAGCTACACCTGTGCTATCTTTCTGAGAACAGGTGTGGGGGCTCAGCGTCTACCTCGAGCAAGCCCTTGACTTTTTTCAGAACATTTATGCTCGGCGACGACTTGCAGCTACGCCCATCACTGGCTTCTCTAACGTATAGGGGCTCGGCATCGGCCTCGATCATGGTTAGAGCTTGTTCTAGCCCATCAACCTAAGCGCTCGGCAATGACCTCCGGCTACACCCATAATATCCGTCAAGGCATACACATAAGGGCTCGGTGTCGACCTTGATCAAGGCCTTGACTTTTTCAAGCCATGCCTTTTACGATCGGCGACGACCTACAACCACGCCCGTTCCAAAAATTTTCATTAAAGATTTAGGGTGCTCGTCTTCGGCAAACGCCCCGAGCCCCGGACCATTGGTTGACCCACCTCTCACCTGCAAACAACTCAGGGTTTACGACTTTCAGAGCCAAAACTCCGAATTGTTCGAGGGCGGCAGGGGAGCCACCGACCCAGGACTCTTACCGAGCCTTCGGACCAATTGATCAACCCACCACTCACCCGCGAGCAACTCGAGATTTACGGCCCTCATAGCCAAAACCCCAAATTGTTCGAGGGTGTAATACCCAGATTTTCATTTATGAAAATTATTATTTTGTATTATTATTTTTGTACGTATTGTGCACGTGCAATTTTGCAGTATAAAATCTTATAATTATTTTCATTACATAGACAAATGAGTATATATATATATATATATATATATATATATATATATATATATATATAGGTCTTTTCCATTTGTTTTTATTAAAGCCCATTTTTCTTTAATAAACATAAGTTCTTTTATAGCCCAATTTAATTTATTTTTGTAAACTAATTTGGCCCATTAAATAAAGGCCCATGAATTTATCTTCTCTTTTAACTACAACTTGTAATGTAGATAATTTTTTATAGATTATTTTTATAAAAAATAAAATGTACAACTTTTAAATAGGGGGACTATTGAATGCACGTGCATTACACGTGTTTGTGCACCTTTTTGTTTGGCCGGATTTGAATGGGAGGGAAAAAGAGAATTGGAGTTTGTGGGAGGCAGTTTTTGTGATCATGGTTGGTTACTACAACTTCTCCTTAAATCCTAGCATTCGATCCTTAACTCCTAAATTAATCCTAGCCCTTTATTTGTCCCAAAATTTAGTATAAATACCCCCCCCCCCCTGTAGCGCCCTGAATTTTTAATATAATATCTTAGAAAATACGTGGCACAATCCCAGCATCAACTTCAATGTAATAGTACACATAGCCCCAAAAACACAAATTATTTTATTCCAAACTTTTATTACAATAATCTTTTTCAAATGCAACAGAAATACAAACACCTTGAATTACAACTTTTTTTTCTACAACACCTCTTTACAAATTTTTACACAAAGCTCTATTACATCAGTTTAATTCAAAACTATCTCAAGCATCCCAACCTCCAAGCACTAAGCAAAAACCTGTAACACATGAGACTAGAGATGATCCCTAATCCCCAAAACTAAAGGGGTCAGCCATAAATGGTGTGAGTGACATAAAACAACAAACAACATAAATAAACGATAAGCATGGATTCTTAAACAACATGTACGGAACGAGAGGAACATATACTAAACATGTATTGTGAAGTAAGAAACGAGAGGAAAACATGAAAACATCAAGTGTAGCTCAACTAAGTGGTAGTAGCAGAAAAACAGGAAAACACATGCATAAAACCAAGTCAAGAAAACACAATTTCTATATGCTGACTCTCTAATGTGTACTTGTCGGAGTCTATGCATCCCATTCTACATAGGTCCGGTGCAAGCCCTTAACGTCTCCATATAATAGGGTGCAATAGAAGAAAAAGGTACAAGTAGTTATAGATCAAACTATTCAACACCGCAGTTCGGATACCCGGTTATCAGTCACTCTCAACACCGCAGATCGGATACCCGGTTATCAATCACTCTCAGTGATTCTCAACACCGCAGAGTATACCCAACCCCAGAGATCAATGACTCTCAACACTGCAGAATATACCCGACTATCAATCACTCTCAATACCACAGATCGGATACCCGGTTATCAGTCACTCTCAACACCACAGATCGGATACCTGGTTATCAATCACTCTCAGTGATTCTCAACACCGCAGAGTATACCCAACCCTAGAGATCAATGACTCTCAACACCGCAGAATATACCCGACTATCAATCACTCTCAATACCACAGATCGGATACCCGGTTATCAGTCACTCTCAACACCGCAGATCGGATACCCGGTTATCATTCACTCTCAGTGATTCTCAACACTGCAGAGTATAGCCAACCCCAGAGATCAATGACTCTCAACACCGCAGAATATACCCGACTATCAATCACTCTCAATACCACAGATCGGATACCCGGTTATCAGTCACTCTCAACACCGCAGATCGGATACCCGGTTATCAATTACTCTTAGTGATTCTCAACACCGCAGAGTATACCCAACCCCAGAGATCAATGACTCTCAACACCGCAGAATATACCCGACTATCAATCACTTTCAATACCACAGATCGGATACCCGGTTATCAGTCACTCTCAACACCGCAGATCGGATACCCGGTTATCAATCACTCTTAGTGATTCTCAACACCGCAGTGTATACCCAACCCCGAAGATCAATGACTCTCAACACCGCAGAATATACCCGACCCCAAAGGTTAATGACTCTCAATATGTCCATAATTCACTAATCCATCGTCAAACGGTCAAAGGAAAAATCTTTCCACTCAACAAAACCCAAGTCTTTAATGAATTCCATAATCCAAATCCAACAATAAAATATATTGAAAACGTATGTTCTATAGATGAATAATATTTATAAGGGTAGGTTATAGACCCAAAACATTTAAAGAAATAGTCATTTAAAGAACATCAAAACACCTTAGAAAAGTATCAGTGCCAGTCGACTACAAAAGGTCACCAGTCGACTGTCCAGAGTGAAAACTAACATCTTTAAGAAGTAAGATCTAAGTGTCTACAGTCGACTGCAAAACTCACCAGTCGACTGTCCAGAGTGAAAACCCAGTAATTTTAAGAAAATAAGTTAAGTATTATAAGTTGACTTATAAAAATCATAAGTTGACTTACCAGAGAATATAAGTTGACTTATAAAAGTCACAAGTCGACTTACCAGATCATAAGTTGACTTACAAAAACATAAGTCGACTTACCAGAGAGAACTTCCAGAAATCTTTAAGAAATATTCTAAGTGTTATAAGTCGACTTGCAAAGTCATAAGTCGATTTAAAAGAGATTATAAGTCGACTTAAAAAGTCATAAGTCGACTTACCAGAGAAAAATCTACGATAACTTTGAAAAATGAATTCTAAGTGTGACAGTCGACTGAAAAGGGTCTAAGTCGACTGTCCAGGGCAGATTTTCAAGGAAACTAAAGATCATAGCAGCTGGATCGTACCAGTCGACTGAAAGGTCTGCCAGTCAACTGTCGGCCTACAAACTGCCAGGTTTTGGTTGTACATGATAATCAAAATTAGGGTTTTCCAAAAGCAATCATCGTTTACTAAAACAATTTGTGTTCAAGTAAAAATGACAATCTCAAATAATCCTCATTATGAACACATTACTCAAATCATCCAATATCTCAAAACTTAATTCTCATATTCTTAACTCCTAATTCTTCTATTAGGATTTCTCAATACTGAATTTTCTTCCACAACTCAAACCAAAATCTGATTTGTAATCACACGATCCAGATGTTCATCCATCCAATCCCTTATTATCATAACCATACTCAAATCTTGAACATGATTTCAAGCAACAAAGAATTCTTCAATCAAGATCTACTAAATATTCATAGATTTCACATACATAATAAAACAATAACCATTGCATCGTTCTCATACGAAATACACCAAGTAAACATACATGTCTAACAAACAACAAAACAATCGTTCACATAAATCAAACCACAAAACAAAGTTCATATCACTCACCTAGAAATGAAGAGATCCGACAAGAAAGTCTCCATTTTTGCGAGATCCAAAATCCTCCTCTTGATCCTCAAAAATCACAAAATATAATGTTGTTCCGCGAATGACGGCTGCACACCTACTTATATAGGCCGGAAATAATAATTTAGGGTTTTAGAAATGCATTTGCAAAATAGTCCTTCCAAAATATAACTTTACATATATAGCTTTATTCTTGGAAACTCAATAAAAATCATTTAAATTAGGATTTAAAAGTAAAATATACTCATTAATCTCAAACGGTACTGTTCAAAACGTCCAGAAAATAGATTTTGCATTTTAACCCCTAAAAATGACAAATTTGCAAAAAGGTCCTTCTTTTCTCAAAAATTGCAAATAGATCCAATTAATTTCAGAAAAATCTGGAAAAATAATAAATAAATCCCAAATATTAAATCATAATTTTCCTTAAAGAAAATCTGACTTTGAACTTCTCAAGAAACTATTTGCACGTGTAAAAGATAACTCTTTAAAAAAAAATATTTATTAAATCTTCCAGAAAATCATTTTAAAAATAATATTTGAAAATACGGGGGGTTCTACAACCCCCCCCCCCCCCCCCCGTGCCTAGTTATTCTTGCACTCTCCATTCTCCATTCTCCAAACCTATAGTAAGAAAATACAATTATTAGTAGTGAGTTATTAGTAGGAAGTGAGAATAAAAGATTGAGAGAGAGGGTTTTGTTGTGCTTGCATTCAAGGAGGCCGGCACTTGGGAAGGCTCGGGTTGCAATCTTGAAGGCTCGGGTTGCACATCAAGGAGGAGGAGGAGCACTCGTTTGGCAAGCTCGAGAAGGACTCTTTCGTTTAGGAAGTGTTGTGAATCTTTCTCTCCAAATAAGATGGGTTGGTTTTCTATATTTCTAACTAGATACCATGTTAGGGGTGATTGAAATAATAATCCATGGAAGAAACTAATAAGAGTACACTAAATTTGAAAAAGGACTTGCTAGTTGATTAACTTAATGCTTGATAGATTGTACGTTAATTTGTCATGAATCGCAATATTGTGTGTAAATTGCTTGTGGTTATGGAAATGTTGAATTGGAACCATGATGATGTAGAGATTGATCATGAATTACTAGTAGATAAAATCATTGAATTATGCACTAAATGAACTATTGTGATATTGGTTCTAATGCATGCGAACAATGAATCCAAAATTTCTAGTTTACTGTGTTTTGTATATGTTTCAAAATCTGGGGAAAAAAAAAGAGAACAAAAATAAATATTTGAGAGATGAAAAACCTAGTAGTACAGTCGACCGAATAGGCGTAATAGTTGACTGTCCTGAATAATTTTCTTCGAGTTGAAATTCTCGCAGAACAGTCGACCATATATGTTTAACAGTCGACTGCCCCGTACATTGTATTTTCAAGTTTTAAAATATAGTAGAACAACCGACTGGCCAAGTTAACAATCGACTGACCCGACCATTTCTTCAGTTTTTTTTTATCTCGCTGAACAGTCGACCGAATAATCGTAGTAGTCAACTGCCTTGAGCATTTTTTCGAGTTTTATTTTATCCTTGCAGAACAGCTGACTGGCTATGGTCGACAGTCGACTACCCTGAGGTTTAAATGATATCCAGTTTTCTTGACTTATCTAGAACTCTTGGTATGGTATAATTTGTGACTGCTCCTATAAGAAAGAACTATTATAATCTGTTAGTCCGAATTGTTTTGGATAAAGGAAAACGTATTGATAAAAGAAAAATAATTTTGAAAAGAGTTTTGTTAATGAAAGTAGAATGAAAGTATGAATGTTAGTTCCTTTTCTTATATGTACAAAATGAGAAAAAGGAGTTTATGAACTATTGACTGTGACAAATTGAATCTCTTGTTTATGCATGATTATTGTACATGAAATTGGAAATTTTTGATTGACTTGATGAATTATGAAAAATATTATGAATATACAAATGTTATGAGCATGAAAATTAAAGGTTATTGTTAGTCTTGAAAAAGAGAACCTGTGAGCTTGAAGGGCTCAATTGGTGCGATTGTGAATTGAAATTGAAATTTAGGGTGTAGCTAAAACTTACACCGGCAAGTGAAAGTGATGAGATGTGATTATTGAAATTGAAAAGACCAAGTTTGGGTTATTGTGAAATGAAAGAAATAAGACCAGTATTAGTGAGAGGGATAGCTCTAAGAGATTGATTTTGTTCATGATTTCATTAAATTAAGAATTGGTACATATTGAAGAGGTGGTGAAAAAGAGAGAAAAACACAAGTATGAGGGTCTCGAGTTTACGATGTGGGTGTGATTCACAGTTTGTCTTCACGATACGTCGTGACATGACATGGGCACTACTCCGAAATTATCGGGATCTTGACGACGCTTGTGGGGTGTTTGGTGACTGCGAGAGGATCGTGTGTCATGAAGGAGGCTGAATTGTCAATAGATAGTCTTCACGATGCGTCGTGACATGACGTGGGATTCCTCTCCAGTTTTTCTGTACATGAGCTCGTACTCATAGGACATCTAGGATACTTACCGTAGTTACAGTAGTAGATTAAGTCATGACGAGGGATTGAACCCTACAAGATGAAGAACAATTAAGAGGCTTGCCTTCGGACCTATGTAGTATGGGATGCATAGAATCCGAACAAGTGCGCATTAGTGTCATGTAATATAAATAATTGCATTAAGGACTAAGTGCACAATCACAATACGACATCAATAGGGTATTTCCTTTAGTTTGATTTGTGAACAAGTTTGTGTTTGTTAAATATGGAAAATCTATTATACTGTTTTCGGCATAGAAAGATGGCCGTGTATAATATTCGTCGGTTGAATAAACTGACGTACCCACAGTTTTGTATGCAGGATAAATAACATGATAAAGAATTAAAGGAGAACTGATGCCTAGTGATTATTCAAATGTTGTTGTACTTTTATATAAATGTTGTAAATTTGCTTCCGCTGTAAAATGTAAAGTGTAAAGATTTTATGTAACTTTGATGTAAAGTAAAAAGTTTTAAATTTATTGTAAAATTGTACGAAAGAAGTATAAAGATCCTGTGGAATCTCGAATTCAGTTGTATTTTGGAATTCGGGGTGTTATAGAGTGGTATCAGAGCCACGCTTCACAATAGCACAAATTTATAAGGAATGACACCCTAGAAGTGGACATTAGAGTGTGTTGAGTCTAGAGATTTGAATGTAAGTTACTTACATTTGTGTTGCTCTATGATTTATGCTTCTTCCTCTCTATTTCTAAGATGGCTGATCACTTCGACCCTGCTGGAGATGACAATTGGCATATCACATAGAGGAAGAATATTATCCTGGACAAGTAGATTCCGAGAAAGAGTACTACCCAGAGCAAGAAGACTTCGACGGAGAGGAATGGCCTGAGTCCCGAGAGATCACTCCACCTCTGGATTCATCTGATGACTCTTCTGACGAAGAAGAAGAACCAGTTCCAAGTAGTCTTGTGATATCTCTTCAGAGGCAGGTAGAAACACTGCGGGAGAGAATCGGACTATTGGAGGCTCAGTTGGCAAAATGCAAGGACGATTTTGCAGTTCTCAGTCATCGTGTATGGGAACTCGAGAAGAGGAAAAACATGACCGATATACTGAAGAAAGAAGTTGAAGAACTACGGGGAGAGCTTCGTGAAGCCAAGAGGAATCGTAGGAGTTAGAACATTGTATCGTCTACTGCTTTCATTTTGATGTCAAAAATGTTTTGAATTCGAATGTATAAAGTTTGAAATTCAATGAAATGAAAATATTGACTTAAAAGTTCATGTTTCACACTTCGAATTTAATGGATCTTTTGCATCAGAATATGGCTGGACAAAGAGCAAGAAATGGTGAAGGTCTGGACTTGGAAATGGAACTCGCGAGGGTCTATCAGACACTCAATGCCGTTGCCATGAATCAGAATCAGGGAAGGGTGCCTGCAAATTCGGTACCCGAAGCAATCAAACTCGTGGAATCATTTAAACGGATGAAATCACCAGTGTTTGAAGGGAAGTTAGACCCTGATGCGGCTGACAACTGGATCAGGTAGGTAGAGACTATCTTCGAAGTCTTGGAGACCCCTGAAGGCAGCAAGGTGAAGTTGGCAACTCTGGAATTCGAGAAGGATGCGGCTGTGTGGTGGCAGTCGATGAAGTGGATAATGGGAGGCTTGGTTCTTGGCTGGGAGGAATTTTTAGAGGAATTCCGCAGTCATTACTTTCCTTCAGACGTCCAAGAGAAGAAGGCTATGGAGTTTCTGTCGCTACAACAAGGTGGCATGTCAGTTAGGGAGTATGAGACCAAATTTACTCAGCTCTCAAGGTATGCTCCCGAATTAGTGATGAATGAGGCGAAGAAGGCTCGTAAGTTCGAGTATGGATTGAGGCCGAGCCTGAGATCCAGGATGATACCCCTCGGTATTAGGAGGTTTGACAAGCTGGTCAAACGAGCGGCAACGACATAAGCAGACATGGAGCAGTTTCATGTTGTTCAGAATCGGAGGAACAACTGGCAGGTTGGGAAGAGGCCCGCAAATCCTGGAAATTTCAAGGGACAACCATCGGCACAAAGGTTCAAACCGACAGGGGCGAATGCTATCAGTATGGTTGGAGGACCCGGGAACAATGCTGTGAGACCTCCTGCGGTAAATTGCTACAACTGGGGTGAGACGGGACATTACCAATCTCAATGCCCCAAACTACGGAATGGTAATCGCAACGTACCAATGCAGTAGACTGGAAAGAGACCGTACCAGCAAGGGCGAGTATTTGCCTTGACTGAAGCTGATGCCGATGAGGTGGATCATGTCATCACTGGTACGAGGGCGGATGTTTAGAGATTTATGTTGTTTCTTTTCCTGTTTATTTAGTGAACTGTTACGTAATGAGTGTGTATTATGTAACAGGAGAACTTTATTTGAATGGAATGAAAGCTGTTGTTTTGTTCGATACTAGATCCTCTCATACTTTTGTGTCTCCTAAATTTGCTAAAGTGTTGGGAGTTGAACCGAAGATTTTTCCAGGCAAGATCTTAGCAGTAGCTACTCCATCAGGGGAGACTTTAACCACTGATCGGTACTATGCTGATTGCGAGATTGTGATTGGAGACAGAATCTTCGGAATTGATCTAATCGAGCTGACAATCTTGGGAGTCGATGTTATCATTGGCATTGATTGGATGTCGGTGTACAGTGCAAGCATCGAGTACAAGACCAAGACGGTAACAGTGAAGGCTCCAGGTGGACCTGAAGTCACTTTCCAAGCGAAGAAGAAGTATTTCAGGCTGGTGGCAGCTATCCGCAAGGAAGAGATTCCTGTGAAAGTGCAAATGATTCCTGTGGTTCGGAACTATCCGACTGTGTTCTTGGATGATTTTCCCGGGTTACCCCTGCAACGTGATGTAGAGTTCAGCATCACTATTCAACTGGGAAGTGCACCCATTTCTAAGGCACCGTATAGGATGGCTCCTGTGGAACAGGATGAGGTAAAACGGTAGATTGAGGAACTGTTGGAGAAAGACTTTATTCAACCTAGTGCGTCGCCTTGGGGAGCACCAGTGCTTTTGGTAAAGAAGAAGGATGGATCGATGAGGATGTGTATCGATTACCGAGAGCTGAATAAGGTCACTGTTCAGAATAAGTATCCTATTCACCGAATTGATGATTTGTTCGATTGTCTACAAGGAGTTGCTGTTTTCTCCAAAATAGATCTTCGATCAGGATATCACCAAGTTCGAATGAAAGCTAAAGATGTGCACAAAACTGCATTTAGAACTCGACATGGGCATTACGAATTCTTAGTTATGCCATTTGGAGTGACGAATGCACCTGCAATCTTCATGGACATGATGAACAGAGTTCTGAGGCCGTTCATTGATTCTTTCGTCTTGGTGTTTATCGACGATATTCTCGTGTACTCCAAGTCAGAAGAGGAGCACACCGAGTATCTGGCAGCAGTTTTGAGGAAGCTAGAAGAGCAGGAGTTGTATGCCAAGCTGTCCAAGTGCAATTTCTGGAAATCTGAAGTGGCATTCCTAGGTCACATCCTTTCTAAGGAGGGAGTGGCAATTGATCCTCAGAAGATAGAGGCAGTGAGAGATTGGGCAAGGCCTACTACAGTGAAGGAAGTCAGAAGTTTTCTTGGATTGACTGGATACTACAGGAGATTCATTCAAGGTTATGCTCAGTTAGCCGTGCCGCTCACTAGTTTAACCAAGAAGAATGTGAACTTCAAGTGGACTGAGCAATGTGAGGCAAGCTTTCAGGAGTTGAAAGAGAAGCTGACTACTGCACCTATTTTGACTTTGCCTAAAGCAGGTGTTAAGTATGATGTTTACAGCGATGCATCACATCGTGGGCTTGGTTGTGTCGTAATGCAAGAAGGAAGAGTGATCGCTTATGGTTCTAGGCAACTACGACCGCATGAGAAGAATTATCCGACTAATGATCTGGAGTTGGCTGCGATTATCTTTGCCTTGAAGCAATGGAGACACTACGTGTACGGTGAGAAATTGAATATGTACACGGACCACAAGAGTTTGAAGTACATATACCAGCAGAAGGATCTGAATTTGAGGCAGCGGAGATGGTTGGAAGTGCTTGAGGACATGCAACCTGAGATCAAGTATCATCCTGGGAAAGCTAATGTTGTTGCTGATGCACTTAGTCGTAAGAGCAGTTTATCCAGTTTGATTACAACTCAGAAGCATCTGATGGAGGAATTGGATCGAGTCGGTATTGAAGTTGTTTTGTAAGGATTGGGAGCATCTTTAGCTCAGTTGAGGCTTCAGCCTACTTTGAATGGAAGGATTATTGTAAGTCAAGAGGTTGATGCTGATATCTTGGAGATGAAGAAGCAGGTTGGTGCCGGCAGGTTGCCCGGATTTCAAATCAGGGATGGAGTATTGTGGTTCGGAGATAGACTGTGTGTTCCAAATCAGGCGGACCTGAAAAAGAGTATTCTTCAGGAGGCGCATGCTACTCTTTTGTCGGTACATCCTGGGAGTACTAAGATGTACAAGATATCAAACAGTATTTCTGGTGGTTAGGTTTGAAGCGGGATGTGGCTGAATTTGTGATGAAGTGTGAGGTTTGTCAGCAAGTCAAAGCTGAGAATCAGAGACCCGGAGGTCTATTACAGCCGTTATCTATTCCGGAATGGAAGTGGGATAACATCAGTATGGATTCATCACGAGATTACCCAAGAGTCCTAAAGGCAATGACGTAATTTGGGTTATAGTCGATCGACTAACCAAGTCTGCTCACTTTTTGGCGATGAAACTCACTGCTTCGATGGACAAGTTAGCTGAATTGTATGTTGGCGAGATCTTCAGGCTCCATGGTGTTCCGTCAACTATTGTGTCTGATCGAGATGTGCAGTTTATTTCGCATTTCTGGAGGAGTCTTCAGACAGCTTTGGGTACCAAGACGGATTTCAGCACTGCTTTTCATCTGCAAACCGATAGGCAGACCGAGAGAGTCAACCGTATTCTTGAGGATATGCTTTGGTGTTGTGTACTTGACTTTGGAGGCAGTTGGGAAAGGCATCTAGCTCTGGTAGAGTTTGCCTACAAAAATCGTTTTTAGACTAGCATCGGGATGGCACCGTACAAAGCCTTATATGGAAGGAAGTGCAGAACACCTGTTTGTTGGTTTGAAGTTGGGGAGCGTTAGTTGTTTGGACCTGAGCTTGTGCAGCAAACCTCTGAAAATATTGATCTGATCAGGAAAAGATTGGTAGAGGCTCGGAGCAGGCAGAAGAGCTATGCAGACAACCGGAGAAGGGACCTTGAGTTTGAGGAAGGTGACTTCGTCTTTCTGAAGGTATCGCCCAGAAAAGGTGTGATTCGATTAGGCAAAGGCGGGAAGTTAGCCCCGAGGTTTATAGGCCCGTATAAGATATTGAAAAGGATCGGAAAAACTGCTTACCGGCTTGAGTTACCGGAATAGTTATCTCAGGTGCACAATGTCTTTTATGTGTCTATGCTAAGAGGTTATATTTCAGATCAGAGTCATCATTTGCCTGAAGTGCCGGAAGGTTTGCAATTGGATCTCAATTATATCGAGTCTCCTGTCGAGTTTGTTGATCGTCGAGAGAAAGTCTTGAGGAATAAGACTATACCGATGGTCAAGGTAGTCTGGGGAAACCATCTGGTTGAAGAGGCTACTTGGGAGTCTGAGGAGAGGATGTTGAGGGATTATCCTGAGCTTTTTGCTTGATTTGTATTTTGTATTTTCTTTTGTTTGTTGTGAGTGTTTTGTTTCTCATTCTTGACTGTAGTTCTGAGGACGGAACTATTCTAAGGAGGGAGTGTTGTAATACCCTGATTTTCATTTATGAAAATTATTATTTTGTATTATTATTTTTGTACGTTTTGCACGTGCAATTTTGCAGTATAAAATCTTATAATTATTTTCATTACATAGACAAATGAGTGTGTGTGTGTGTGTGTGTGTGTGTGTGTGTGTGTGTGTATATATATATATATATATATAGGTCTTTTCCATTTGTTTTTATTAAAGCCCATTTTTCTTTAATAAACATAAGTTCTTTTATAGCCCAATTTAATTTATTTTTGTAAACTAATTTGGCCCATTAAATAAAGACCCATGAATTTATCTTCTTTTTTAACTACAACTTGTAATGTAATTTTTTATAGGTTATTTTTGTAAAAAAAATAAAATGTACAACTTTTAAATAGGGGGACTATTGAATGCAAGTGCATTACACGTACACGTGTTTGTGCACCTTTTTGTTTGGCCGGATTTGAATGGGAGGGAAAAAGAGAAGTGGAGTTTGTGGGAGGTAGTTTTTGTGATCATGGTTGGTTACTACAACTTCTCTTTAAATCCTAGCATTTGATCCTTAACTCCTAAATTAATCCTAGCCCTTTATTTGTCCCAAAATTTAGTATAAATACCCCCCCTAGCCTAGTTATTGTAACTCCTGTTTCTCCGTATTTATATTTTTATACTGTATTTTTCTCAATTGTACTCTTTTACCTATTTGAGATTCCGTATTTTGTTCTGTTCAAATAAAATCGTTATTTTTGTTTCGACTCAATCTTTGGTCATTTTATCAAATTCAATTGTGTGCCATTTGTATCGTTCTTCATGAGAAATGGACCGATTCTTCCCATTTAACACTCTAATCCCCATTTTTGTGCATTTTGACCATTTCTTCTGTTGGGCTCTTTTTGAAACGGATACCCAAAACCCATGAACCCGCAAACCCTCATTATATAAACCCCTAACCCTATACCCTAACCCTACCCCTACTATTTTAACCTAAAAACTACCCCGTCGCTAAATATCATCTTCTTCCTCCGTTTCTTCTTTCTCCCTTCGATCCGAAACCAACCCACACCCAATCCGCCTCCTTCCTCGCATCGCCTCCACCCCCTCGGCACCACAGCAACTCCATCGCCATCGAACCAACCATCTCCCCATCCATCGAACCAGACTCCGAACCCATCCTCGTCAACCCAACTTCGCCGTAACTGTTTCCACCACCTCCGACCACTGCTCCACCGCAACACCATCGCCGTCGCCTCCAACGCATCCCCTCGACCTCCTCTCCACCTCCGTCGCTTCGCCAACACCCCACACTGCCGAACTCCTCCCCCGCTCTCACCTCTGTTTCGAACCCAAGAACAGAGGAGCCCACCGCCGCGCCTTCCATCGCCGCGCGCCGTCGCTTCTCGACGTCGCACCATTGCCTCCGCCGTCGTCGTCCTCCTCGTCACTGTCGAAGCCATCGCCGTGCCGTCGCCGCACTCAATCTCTCTCCCGTTCTCGGATCGTCGACGAAGAGAACGAAGAAGAAGGAGGGAAAGGCGGGATCGATTTTGGGCCGTTGGATCGCGCCAAGATCCGTGCTCCGTGATCGCTGTTCGCTGTTAGTCCACACCAGATCCAGATCCGCTGCACGCTGTTCTGGCCTCAGATCCGCTGCTTCGGAGCGATCTGATTCGTCCGTCTCGCTGTTCCGTGTTCTGGCGCAGCCGATCCTAAGCTGCTGTTTGCTGTTTTGGGCCGATCGTGTGTGGGGAAAACTCGATCTTCGGTAGATTTTGCACGCGCTTTTTGAGGACTTCTTCTGGGATTTTTCTACCCAGATTCCTTCAACTAGTGGATCTAGACATCGTCAAACTAAGGCAAGTATCCTTGTACATTTTATTGTTCTAGTACAAGCACCCTTGAAATACTACAAATAGTTAGCTTGTGACTCCTCTTTGAAATATCATTGTAGATCAATCTTGAACCTCCAAATTGACAAATCTAAGAGTCACAAAATTTCCTTGTATTTAAATTATAGTCATTGGACTCTTTTTACCTTGGACACATGAAAACATAGACATATGAATTAAGGAGCCCTAAATTTGTAGACACATATATAATTATTATTTTGACGAACTTCCGACTATTATGACTTGAAAAACATTTATTATTTGATGTTTTGACCTCCATTATCATGTATTTATGCCACATAATGACCTAGACACCAAATAACATTTTTCCATGAAATCTACACTAGCAAGTTAATTCCACGTGTTGCTGTCTGAATATTCTTTTGCAGTTTCGACCTTTTTATCATTCGAATCTGGGCCCGAGCCCTGAATAGAAATTGTAGATCCAGATGTGTAGATATCGATAGACTCCAAAATGTTTGAATTTGGAGTTACGGTCTAGGAGTTATAGCAGTTATACTGCAGCTGTGTCAGTAGACGCAGATTTGCAAAACTGCTGTATATGTTTACTTCACAAATTAATTTAGCTGTGCAAACAGCGAGCGTTTGACCCCAAATTTTATATGTAGTTGCTGGACACCCTATAGGACATCCCCAATTTTTCTTAGAATTAATCTACATTATTTCAGCACTATTTCATATGCATAAATACAAATATACAAATTCTGCCTGAACAAATGTAATAAGCCGGGGTTAAGGGAAAGACTATAGAGTGGACAATATAGGTAAGTGTACTCAGAAGGGGGCCCGTGTTTCCCAGTACTCGGTTCATGAACCTGTTGCATGTGATGTATTCATGGAGTCAGTTACTTGACTCATGAACCTGTTGTATTCATGGAACCACTGTGTGGTCCTTGAACCTGTTAGTATTCACGAACTCGTTTCGTGAACCTGTTATTTAATTTCGTATTCATGAACCGTGCCTGCCTGATACCTGATACCTGGAACCTGAGTACGCCGCCCTAGAGACTCCACTACTAGGTCTAAACGCAATTGATTTGACTGTAGCAACCATGTAGTAAAAAGATGGATGCATGTCGTGCTACCTAGATAGTAATCACACAAGACTTGAACTTAATACCTGATACATGATTATCCTATTACCTGACTATCCTGTTACCTGATTACTTGGTTACCTGATATCTGATACATGAAACTTGAACATGACACCTGTAACTCGAAACAAGAAACCTGATACGTGAAACCTGACACATGAAACATGATACTTGATGTTGATTACCCCTACAGGTTCACCTGACATATGTTTTACCATTAGCAGTTGTTAACTAGTCTGTTTACCAAGAAGTCCTCCCTTGCTAGCTAATTCCTGGTTGTTCCCACTACTTGTTGTATCCCTGTTGCATTCTTGATTCCTATTCCCCCTACTTGTACTCGTTTTTACTATTTGTGGCCCTAGCTTGCACTAAGGGCATTCTCTCTTGTTTTTCCTGTTTTCCCTTTTATATTTATTAAGCAGACTTGGGACAAGCTACCTGCTGGAATTTGGCGATCAGACATTTCAGGTTTTGCTTGGAGCAAGGACCTGTTTAAATAATTATTTTTCTTAAGGTATTTATTTCTCCTGCCGTATAAGACTTGTTTCCTAGTTTACACTTGATCCAGACATGAGAACTATTTGAATATTATTACTTGTTTAAATTGTTTTCTGTTGCTTAATAAATTATTCATGCATGCTTGGTTATATATATAAATCTGGTTATATTCATGTTATGATGCTGAGTCGATCCTACAGCTTATGGATGATGTAAAAATCATCCGCTGGGCTTTCGTCACGTGCTCGTATTCCATATTTTTGGGAAGCGGGGCGTGACAGTTATTCTTGCACTCTTCATTCTCCAAACCTATAGTAAGAAAATACAATTGTTAGTAGTGAGTTATTAGTAGGAAGTGAGAATAAAATATTGAGAGAGAGGGTTTTGTTGTGCTTGCATTCAAGGAGGTCGGCACTTGGGAAGGCTCGAGTTGCAATCTTGAAGGCTCGGGTTGCACATCAAGGAGGAGGAGGAGCACTCGTTTGGCAAGCTCGAGAAGGACTCTTTCGTTTAGGAGGTGTTGTGAATCTTTCTCTCCAAATAGATGGGTTGGTTTCTATATTTCTAACTAGATACCATGTTAGGGGTGATTGAAATAATAATGTATGGAGGAAACTAATAAGAGCACACTAAATTCGAAAAAGGTCTTGCTAGTTGATTAACTGTGTTTTGTATATGTTTCAAAATCTGGGAAAAAAAAGAGAACAAAAATAAATATTTGAGAGATGAAAAACCTAGTAGTACAGTTGACCGAATAGGCGTAATAGTCGACTGTCCTGAATATTTTATTCTTCGAGTTGAAATTCTCGCAGAACAGTCGAACATATATGTTTAACAGTTGACTGCCCCGTACATTGTATTTTCAAGTTTTAAAATATAGTAGAATAACGGACTGGCCAAGTTAACAATCGACTGACCCGACCATTTCTTCATCTTTTTTTATCTCGCTGAACAGTCGACCGAATAATCGTAGTAGTCGACTGCCTTGAGCATTTTTTCGAGTTTTATTTTATCCTAGCAGAGCAGCCCACTGGCTATGGTCGACAGTCGACTACCCTGAGGTTTAAATGATATCCAGTTTTCTTGACTTATCTAGAACTCTTGGTATGGTATAATTTGAGACTGCTCCTGCAAGAAAGAACTATTATAATCTGTTAGTCCGAATTGTTTTGGATAAAGGAAAATGTATTGATAAAAGAAAAATAATTTTGAAAAGAGTTTTGTTATTGAAAGTAGAATGAAAGTATGAATGTTAGTTCCTTTTCTTATATGTACAAAATGAGAAAAAGGAGATTATGAACTATTGACTGTGACAAATTGAATCTCTTGTTTATGCATGATTATTGTACATGAAATTGGAAATTTTTGATTGACTTGATGAATTATGAAAAATATTATGAATATACAAATGTTATGAGCATGAAAATGAATGGCTATTGTTAGTCTTGAAAAAGAGAACGAGCTTGAAGGGCTCAATTGGTGCGATTGTGAACTGAAATTGAAAATTAGGGTGTAGCTAAAACTCACATTGCAAGTGAAAGTGATGAGATGTGATTATTGAAATTGAAAAGACCAAGTTTGGGTCATTGTGAAATGAAAGAAATAAGACCGGTATTAGTGAGAGGGCTAACTCTAACAGATTGATTTTGTTCATGATTTCATTAAATTAAGAATTAGTACATAGTGAAGAGGTGATGAAAGTGAGAGAAAAACACAAGTATGAGGGCCTCGAGTCTATGATGTGGGTGTGATTCACAGTTTGTCTTTACGATGCGTCGTGACATGACGTGGGCACTACTCCGGAATTATCGGGATCTTGGCGACGCTTGTGGGGTGTTTGGTGACTGCGAGAGGATCGTGTGCCATGAAGGAGGCTGAATTGTCCATAGATAGTCTTCACGATGCGTCGTGACATGACGTGGGATTTCCCTCCAGTTTTTCTGTACATGAGCTCATACTCATAGGACATCTAGGATACTTACCGTAGTTACAGTAGTATATTAAGTCATGACGAGGGATTGAACCCTACAAGATGAAGAACGATTAAGAGGCTTGCCCTCGGACCTATGTAGTATGGGATGCATAGAATCCGAACAAGTACGCATTAATGTCATGTAATATAAATAATTGCATTAAGGACTAAGTGCACAATCACAACACGACATCAATAGGGTGTTCCCTTTAGTTTGATTTGTGAACAAGTTTATGCTTGTTAAATATGAAAAATCAATTATACTGTTTCCGGCATAGAGAGGATGGCCGTGTATAATATTCGTCGGTTGAATAAACTGACGTACCCATAGTTTTGTATGCAGGGTAAATGACATGGTAAAGAATTAAAGGAGAACTGATGCTTAGAGATTATTCAAATGTTGTTGTAGTTTTATATAAATGTTGTAAATTTGCTTCCGCTGTAAAATGTAAAGTGTAAAGATTTTATGTAACTTTAATGTAAAGTGAAAAGTTTTAAATTCCTTGTAAAATTATACGAAAGAAGTGTAAAGATCCTGTGGAATCTCGAATTCAGTTGTATTTTGGAATTCGGGGTGTTACAGAGGGTGACTGGTGAGCCATCTACTCGGAACTCTCGAACCAAAGTTCTACTTATGGGCGCCCGCCATCGGCAGGCACTCGAATCTCATAAACAGTCGACCCACCTCTCACTCGTTGACAGGTCGGGGTCAACGACCCTCGGAGCCGAAACCCCGAATTGTCAGCGGGTGGCAGATGAGTCAATCTCAATTCCTGACGACAAAAAATGGGGAGATGGGGATTATATAGCCCCCTGAACAGCACATTTATTACATCAGGAAGTCCAAACGGTGGAAGGCGAAACATCGCCATTGATGTTTATCTGAATGCGAAACGTCACTTATTGGGCGTTGCCTACAAGAAACTACGGTTCGGCCTTTTGCCACGGCGGCGACCCCCTGCATGACTTAGCTCGGCAACAATCTCGAGCTACACTCCTGCCTTCACTCAATAAATCATCAAAGTTAAAGAAATCGAAAGTTTTTATTACTCGTGGAGCGCCAGGAATGACCGCCCAATACAATGAAAAGCTTACAAATCACTCATCGCTCAGCTTAAAACTCAAACTCGGTGCTTCCCACGGGTTACTTCGCATGCTCGGCCGGTCTGACCGGGGAAGGCACTCCGGCAACAGAGCTTTCCGCATCGGCAGGCTGAGCTGCCTCCAAGAAAAAGGTCAGAGAAGGTCCTAGTACGGAATTGCTCGCCTCCTCGATTAGGTCGGCTCATAGCATTAGCTTCAACGTACGGATCTCCAACTCCTTCTTTATAATAGCCTCATGAAGAAAAGACTCCGAAGCCGACCTCCCACTCGAGGCATCCGAGATCGACCAGTTCGTCTCAACTGCCCACCAGTCCCGGTCGGCTATAGCCTTTCATCAAACGAGCGACCTCCAAGCTAAGCTCTCTAGACTTGTTCATGAAGTAATTCACTGCGGCCGCTCGGTCCCGAGCATGCTTATGTTGGCAAGCCAGAACACTCTCCATGGCCCCCAGCCCAGCTCGGACCCAGGAGACCTCGGTAGAACCAAGGTCGGCGCCGAGGACCCCATGCGTTTATCAAAAAGACAGAAAAAAACAGGGTACAAAAGAGACTGAAAAACACAAGTCATAGAGCATCGGCCAAAAACCCTCTTGTATAAATTCAAAATTGCATTACAAAAAGCAGTGGCCAGTCTGCAGAAGGCGTTAACAAAATCAACAGGGAAAACCTAAAACTATGCTTGAGGGGGGGGGGGGGGGCTGGCACCTCTTTGTCAACAGGGTCGCCCCCGACCTCCTTTTGATTAGGGTCCCCCAGCTCCTCATCACCACCGGGCATGGGCGGATACTCTAGCTGCCAGTTGTAGTGCAGATGGTTGGCCCGTTTGTCCAGGTAGATCAGCATGAAGTGCTCCTTCGCCTTGGCATAGGCCTCGTCCTGGGCCGCGATCAGAGTATCCGCCATGGAGATCTGCGCCTCTTCCATGGCCTTCTTCGCCTTCACGGCCTCCGCCTGGGCCTTCTCCTTGAAATGCGCCAGCTCGGGCTTATGATGGCCAACAAGCGAGTTCATCTGAACATCATGGATCGCCTCCTTGTCCTGGGCCTCCTTCAGCTCGGCCGTAAGCTTGGAGATCTTGCAGAAGTACTTCTCCACATTCTTCCTCTCGACGAGGACCTCCTTCTCCATACACCGGTGGTAGTGCTGCCCATGGAGTAACGCTTGGCCGAAGAAGAACAAGTTAGAAATATCCTGGACTCTGAAATTCTGCGTGCATGGAAAACATCAAACACTTACCGAGAATTGCACCTGAGCCCACCGCGTGTAGGCTGCCTCGGACGTCTGCGTCGCCAGACTCATCCGGTCCCGCTCTGTGGCAATGTGTTCCGCCACCTCCACAGCCACCGATAAAGGTGGGCTTGGTACAGTACCAGACTTTTTGACATTGTATCGGTTTGAAAATATGCAAACCGTTACCAACCAGAAAGTTCGGTATACCAAAGTTTCGGTATACCGACTACTTCGGTTGGTACGGTTCGGTATTGGTGTTATACCAAATATGACCCAACAAATACCTTAGAAAATATCAGTACTAATAAAAATATCAGTTTTATTTGGAATGAATTTATTAGTTTTGCATTGCACTGCACTATTTGTACTTTGCTTCCTAAGAGCTGGAGCACCCTGCTATGGCTTCTCTTTTTTCCATCATTAATAGGTGCATTTATTTAGCGGTCAACAGAGAAATCAAATGAGCTAGCAATGTACAGGAATTTTAGTCTGGTGAGCAAAGTTTGTCAGAAAAGAAGAGACAATTAATGGAGAAAAAAGAATCAGCTGCACAAGCGGCTGACCCAAAACCTCTTTCAAAGTGGCATCAAGAAGATTATAGAGAATGTTATACAAGCAGTTGCTGAAAATGAACTTTAACAGGTCAATGTTTCTTGATCATTTGTTCAATGATTATTCTCAAAGCATGCTGGTACAAGGGAAAGAGCTTCACCATTCAAAGTGTACATACTGTGGACAGCCACCTGGCAATAAATCTCAACCACACATTTAGACCTCCAATCTATATCTAGCATTCACTTAAATTTTAATCACATTCAAAACTCCTATCTATATTTACCAACCATGTACTCCGCATGTGCTGAATAATTAATCCATACTAGTATTTTTCACGTGCGATGCACACTTTGATAAGAGTTGGAGGATTTTCACGTGCGATATACGTATTAAGAAATAGTTTTGGAGTTGGACGTGCGTTGCACGTAATTGAAAAAAATATTTTGAAAGAAAGCTACAATTTATACATATAATACACGTGTTTATAAGTAGAATTTTAGTTGTAATTGCAACATATGTCTATATTTAGTGTTAAAAACATATTATAAAATTCTTTTGCACGTGCATTGTACGTTTTAAATAGGTGAATTTTTTTATTTGTTTATTTTTGTTGTAATTAATGGGAGTGTTGAAGTTGTACGTGTAATAAACGGATTTGTATGTTGACAAATGACAACCCCAACTCTCCCATTATAATATTAGAGATTAAAGACACATAGAAAGTTAGAAACCCAATCATACCACAGACGGGAAAATTAGGGATTTGTACAGAAAAAAAACAACAACCAGTATAACATATCTATGATTTATAAAATTATATAATGTTAATATCTGATTAACCACCACTCTTGTGTTTGTTTCAATTCGTTAGAATACAACATAAATTCCTTCATATTTGTAATCACTATAAATCCGATTATTAGAATGTAGATTTTGAACACTGAAAACAAATATATATTACGTGATAACCACAAATGGGATAATTAAGATATCCAACAAAACTACAAGTTGCATGCAGCATTAGGTAGCTGATAACCCCCAACCAATAGTCATCAGATTGTAAGGTCCATGTAGGGAAAGGACACTCAGTATAAGGCCCTGGTGTAAGCTTATCTGTATCCTAGGCTATATCAGACTCAATATTTTAGATTGCTATTTGGTAGGGTTATTCGGTACGGTACGGTAAAATACCGACTGAACCATAATCATACCGAAACCGAACCGGATTTTAGAATTCGGTACGGTTGTACCGTACCATACTTATGGTAACCGATTTTTTCGGTACCGAATCGATTTGTTCGGTTGGAAAACCGGTTGGTTGGCTCATTTCGGTATGATCGGCCACCCCTAGCCACCGAGCCCTGGAGCAGGGTGTCCCCTACCTCCACCTCCCAGCCCGGGACGTGCGGCTACAAGCTCTGCCTGTCCACCATCTGCGCGGCGTCGGGGCGAGAGGCCGGAGGCCTTTGCTCTCGAACCTCGGCCAACTTCTTACTTCCGGAGCTCGCTCCCGGTTCTTTCTCCGACCTCAACGAGTGGTGAGGACTCTTCACTCTCTTCGAGGACGGCTGCTCGGGAACCGGCACCGGTGCCTTACTGGACCCCGCGGTCGGTGCTCCGCTCTTCTCCTGCGTGGCTTTCTTTGCCGCTTCCGCCCTTCTCTTGGCCGCCAGTTTTACTATGGCATTTCGGTTGTCAAGCTCCTTTGCAGACATTTCTACAAGAAGAAAAGTAAACATGTTAACGAGAAGGCAGAAAGAAATATAGAATAGAAACAAAAATATACTAGGGTTGACCGGGCTCAGTCCGACTCGGACGAGGTGTAGCACCGTGACGCGAGGCCACCCGATGCTATGAATGACCCTCCACGATCTCCTCAACCTTCGCCCACTCCTTCTCAGTTAAGTCTCTTCGCTTCTGTGGCTTATGGTTCGGCTTTCCTAAGTTCCAAACAGTGGGGATGTCCCAAGGCTTCTCGCTCCAGACTACAAAGTACTTTTCTTTCCACCTCTTGATGGAGTCCGGATGGCCGTGCATCACCTTCTTGTGGGGGCAGAGCGAAAGATAGAAAATTCCCTCCTGGTCCCCGAGAGAGCTCATCCCCAGGATGGCTCGGAAGCAGGTCAGTCTCGGCTTAATCCCTTTCTTCTGACACTTCAAAATAAAACACGCTATGTTTCCAAGAGTTGAGGCTGTACTGCATCGGGTTCAGCTCTCCCCAGTTTAGCACCCTCTTGATGAACGGGTGCAACAGAAGCCTCAACCTCGAGCGAAAGCTTCCTCAGGGAACATGCAGAAGCTCGATTCGAGCGCAGTGGTCGGGCGGATTCCTGGGTTCGGCACCATCAGCTCGAACTCCCGAGGAATGAAGTAAGCCGCCCTCAAGATGGGCAAGTAGTCCCTAGGCAGGGCACACTTCACGCTATCCATCTTGATCATGGACCGACCCTCGTCCCTCAACAACGATGCATATGCCAGAAGATCCTTCACATTGTCAGGGTACATCCTGATCAACCCTGGATTTTTGCTAGAGAAAAGGGGGTACGTGAACACTTATCCTTCTCGGTCGGACTGTCGAGCCGTATCCACTTCCTCTTCCTCCTTCAGGGGCGATCCTTCCTATTAGGGGAAGGGGTTGCTAGGGGAGGCAACGGTGGGAGGTCTGTCTCTTCTTCCTCTACCACTTCGACGGTCGCTCCGACCTCACCATGGTCACTACCACTTTCACTCCCTTGCTCGGACCCCTCCTGATCATCGCCCTCGTCGACCTGCTCCTCTTCTTCCGGGCCTCCTTCCCCAGTCTCATTCTCCTCCTCCATAAGCCCCTCTCCCTCGGCGTCCCTCTTTTCATGCTCCTCTGTAGGCTCCTTACCCGGCCTACGAGATTGCAGGGGCTCTATGATAAAGGCAACGTTGCCCTCGCTATCCGACCCTCTTACTGATAGAACCTCCTCCTTTACCGGACGCAAGTCACCCGACGAAAAGGATATTGAAGATGAATGAACCTCCTCCTCGCCGCGACCTGAAGTGCCTGCCTCGGAACCAGACTGAGATCATGACATTTTAAAACAGAAATACTAACCTGTTTCACCGGAGAACGCAAAGGTCAACGAAAAACGGTCGCCGGCGGTGTGCAAGGAAATTTCTGTTGTTAAGAAGTTGAAAGCAAAGTGAAGAAGTGAGGTGGGGAGAGGAATTATAAGCGCAGACGAGACTCCTCAAATTTCGCAAAAAGATCTGGCCGTCTGATCTTCATCATCAAGAACAAAAGACCACTAAGATCTTGATGATGTCAGCCTAGAGCGCAAAAATGCCTTCTTACCCTCGGCTCTGTCGACCAACGTGGCACCTCGTCGCACAGGGTCAACTTCTCGGGTACTTCCCCATTATTCACTCAGGTTCTTCCTCCAAAAAGTTTCTTCCAAACTGCTTGGACCTCGACGCTTGGATGTCGCCGCGAGCCCAAAAATTATCTCCTAAACTCTTGTGACCTCGACTCTCAGATAACACCGTGAGCCCAAAAAGTTTCTCCCAAACTGTTTGGACCACGAAGTTCGGATGTCTCCACGAGCTCAAAAAGTTTCTCGCAAACTGTTTGGACCTCGACGCTCAGATGTCACCGCGAGCCCAAAAAGTTTCTCCCAAACTGCTTGGACTTTGACGCTCAGATGTCATCGCGAGCCCAAAAAGTTTCTCCCAAACTACTTGGACCTCGACGCTCGGATATCACCACGAGCCCAAAATTATCCCCCAGCCTTTGAGGGGGCTCGCCCGCCGACCCTAGACGCACGGCACGAAGAGTCCCTACTCCACGGATCTCGATGCCCCCTTACTTTTCCAACTAATGAGGGGGCTCCCCCGCCGACCCTAGACGCTCGGCACGAAGAGTCCCTACTCCACGGGTCTCGATGCCCCCTTACTTTTCCAACCAGTGAGGGAGCTCGCCCGCCGACCCTAGATGCTCGGCAAGAAGAACCCCTACTCTATAGACTACTATGCCCCCTTGCTTTTCCAACAAGTGAGGGGGCTCGCCTACCGCCCCCCCAACTCTTAGCCAAACGACCTCACGGTCGACGCTCGGATGTCACCACAAGCCCCAAGCTATCCCCCAATCCGTGAGGGGCTCGCCTGCCGACCCTAAATGCTCGGCAAGAAGACCTCCTAATCCACGGGTCTCAACGCCCCTTTGCTTTTTCAACCAGTGAGGGGGCTCGCCTACCGACCCTAGACGCTTGGCAAGAAGGACCCCTACTCCATGGGCCTCGATGCCCCCTTGCTTTTCCAACCAGTGAGCAAGCTCGCCTACCGACCCTAGACGCTCGACAAGAAGAGTTCCTACTCCATAGGTCTCGACGTCCCTTTACTTTCCCAAAAAGTGAGGGGGCTCGTCCACCGACCCTCGACACTCAGAAAACCGAGCTTCGACACTACTACGCCAGACATCCCTCGTGACTCCAAGAGGGGATCCCCTTCATCCTACCCCACTGACCTCTTCTGGAAGATACGGATCCCATTCTTCGCTGTACACACCACCCCGCTCTTCCTACAGAGGCAAAAAATCACCCCTACACGGCTGGATTACCCAGCCCTCCAGGAGTGGGGGGCTTCTGATATGGGTCAGATGATAGGCCCTCTACCCCTTCAAAAGGTAATCAATCTTTTCCTTCTCAAAACCCTAGTTACTGTTACTCTTTAGTGACTAACTAGACCGTCGGAGGGCCTGCCACTGGGATCAACCCCGGTATTTCTAGGCCGAGTGCAGGTACACGAGACATCCGGATCTGAGCTTCCAAATCCGAGCCGAGCCTCCAGATTCGAGCCGAGCATCCGACCTCCACCTCGCTCCCGCCTACTCCCGAGCCGTTCCCTCAGCTAAGGGTCGGGCGTACCATCAATATCGAAGCTTCCGCAAAAATACAAATTGAGAAGAACTCACCTGGTGCAGCCCCCCCCCCCCCCCCCCCCCAACACACACACACAAAAAGAGACAAACCGCATCACCAATAAAACCCACACAAAAAGAGACAAACCGCATCACCAATAAAACCCCAAAGTTATCCGATATCATTATTAAGATTCAAGGATTACTTGCTAAAGCGTTAAAATTCAATGAGGTTCAGCGAATCCCGACTCCAAAATCCAAAACAGACCCAATACACCAAGTCGGCGCCCATAGGATTCCACATTATTTCTTTCCCATTTGAGAAAATCCATTCCTCAATTCACACACGCTTTCCACATTAGCCCATTCTCACCCCATCCAACGGCCCATGTCCTACTACATCCCCCTCCTCACACACACACAAAAAGACAAACCGCATCATCAATAAAACCCACACAAAAAGAGACAAACCGCATCACCAATAAAACCCAAAAGTTATCCGATATCGTTATTAAGATTCAAGGATTACTTGCTAAAGCATTAAAATTCAATGAGGTTCAGCGAATCCCTACTCCAAAATCCAAAACAGACCCAATACACCAAGTCAGCGCCCATAGGATTCCACATTATTTCTTTCCCATTTGAGAAAATACATTCCCCAATTCACACAAGCTTTCCACATTAGTCCATTCTCATCCCATCCAACGGCCCATGTCCTACTACATCCCCCTCCTCCCTCTCCCACCCTCCATCTCGCCCTCTCACCACGTTCTCACCGTTCAGTCCATTTATACCGCCCACTCCTCCTTTATAAATCTTTCTCAAAAACCCCAAAATACCCCCACCAAGACCAAGACCTAAAAATCCAATTTGTATTTATTTATTTCATTCCTCTTCTTCTTCTTCTTAGATCACAAGAAAAATCAAGAATGGTCGTCATTTCCAAGATCCGAAACCCGCAAGTCCAGATCCGATCCGTATGGGCCCACAACCTCGACGTTGAGTTCGAACTGATCCGCCACTCCGTCGACCGCTTTCCCTTCGCCGCCATGGACACCGAGTTCCCCGGCGTCATAATCCGCCCCCCTGAGTACCCCTTCCGCCGGACTCCCCTCGCCGAGATCTACTCCGCCCTAAAATCCAACGTCGACTTCCTCTCCCTCATTCAGCTGGGCCTCACCCTCTCCAATTCCGCCGGCGACCTCCCCACCTTCGGATCCGACCCCACCGGCTACATCTGGGAGTTCAATTTCAGCGACTTCGACATCGACCGTGACACGTACAACCATGACTCCATCGCTCTCTTGAAATCAAACGGCATGGATTTCGACAAGATCAGGACCAATGGCATAAACTCGTTCGACTTCGCGTACTATCTAATGTCGTCTGGTGTAATCCTAAACGAGTCGATGACTTGGGTGACCTTTCACAGCGCATACGATTTTGCGTATTTGGTGAAGGTTCTGAGTGGGAGGGTGCTGCCGGAGGGATTGGGGGAGTTTATGGAGCTGGTTGGGGTTTATTTTGGGAAGAAGGGGTTTTACGATATAAAGTATATGATGAGGTTTTGCGATGGCTTGTACGGTGGGTTGGACGGGGTTGCCGGGTTGTTAGGGTTGAGGAGAGTGGTGGGGAGGAGTCATCATGCCGGGTCGGATAGTTTGCTGACATGGCAGGTGTTCTTGAAAATGAGGGAGATGTGGTTCGCCAAGGAAGATAATGTGGAGAGCAAATATGCTGGCGTATTGTTTGGATTGGAAGTAAATTAATCTAATTTTGGTTCTTATTTACTACAGTATGTATATATCTTTGAATTGGTTGTTTCGCATGCATTGTTTGTGATGTGCATTGGCATTGGCGTTTCTGATCATTCGATGCAATTTTTTTTCTTTTTTTTAAAAACAAAGTTGGTGGAAAACAACGATAAAAGTTATCGGACATTGTTTGGGTAGGTTCACATGTTGATGTGATAGGTTTAGAGATGTTGACGGTGAGAGGTTGGAGCGTCAAGTCGGTATTTCAGCGTTTCATGTCATCGAATAGAACAGTCTGTTGTGGCGTCTGTCTTAGGTCGGCAGTTTGTCAAGTTCAAAGATTCAGGCTTTAGCTGTAAGCTCTTAGAAAGACACGAGGTTGAGCTACACGTTCATTGTCGATATTTCACGCACCACATTTTAGGTACAGGTAAATACTAGGTCATCTTGCAGTCACTCCGCTAACATCACAATAGGCGAGTGTATGGTCCTCTAGTTTTATTAAGGATACCATTATTTTCTCGCAATAGCTAATCTCAAGTCTCGACCTTAGAATATATATATATAGGGTAAAAAGGATATGAGCAACTTGCTCATTTAGTAAATAAGCAATTGATGATATGGCATACATGTGATTGAAAAATCCTTAAAAGGGTTAGTTGTTCAATGTATCACATGCATGCCACATAATCAATTGCTCATTTACTAAATGAGCAAGTTGCTCATAACCCTTTTTCCCATATATATATATATATATATATAGAGGGATATGCTCAGTTGAAAACGGGTTTGTTTTCACGGGTTGGAAAACACGAATCTGAGCCATCGGATCGATTATGATCACGATCAGCGGCTCAGATCAAGCCCGCCCATCACCCTATATGACTTAAGTGGCGGAGGGTTATTTTGGAAATTTCGTCCCAAATAACTCTTAGCCTGATTCGTTTTGCAAAAAATGATATAACCTAAGCCGTTGTTGTGAACAACGGCCTAGGTTATAAAAAATTGAATCATAAGCCGTTATTTGGAACACCGGCCTTGTTTTCAATATTTATAACCTAGGCCGTTGTTGGGAACAACGGCCTAGGTTATAAAATTTCTATAAAAATTTATAGAAATTTTATAGCCTAGGTCGTTGTTGGGAACAACGGTCTAGGTTATAAATATTGAAAACAAGGCCGTTGTTCCATACAACGGCCTATGATTCAATTTTTTATAACCTAGACCGTTGTTCCCAACAACGGCCTAGGTTATATTTTTTTTTTTTAGAATCTGTTCAGCGAAGAGTTATTTGGGACGAAATTCCCAAAATAACCCTCCGCTCAACAATTGAAACGGGTTATGGGGAGGCAGATCTGAGCCATCGATCACGATCATGATCGATCCGATGGCTCAGATCGCTGTTTTCCAAACCCGTGAAAACAAACCCGTTTTCAACTGAGCATATATATATATATATATATATATATATATATATATATATATATATATATATATATATATAGAGTCCCCTTCGGTTGCACACTACTTTTGGTGAGCACTCCGTGAGCACTCCCGAACTAGAGACCCTATGAAAAATCCGAACCGCTCATATTGTTTTATATGCCTTAGATAGCTTAACAATAAAAAATTAAGTAATTTGAAGTTCATTTGCCCATCCATCATGCTGTTAGAATTTTCAGCCATACAATTTTGTGATGATGTAAATCATGGGTAAATGAACTTCAAATTACTTGATTTTTTATTGTTAGGCTATCTAAGGCATATAGAACAATATGAGCGGTTCGGATTTTTCATAGGGTCTTTAATTTGTGAGTGCTCACGGAGTGCTCACCAAAGTAGTGTGCAACCGAAGATTTCTCTCTCTCTCTATATATATATATATATATATATATAGGTGGCCCTTCGGTTGAGAACTAATTTGGTGAGAACTCCGTGAGAACTTACGAAGTAGACCCCCCATGAAAAATCTGAATCGACCATCTCGTTCTACACGCCTTAGATAGCATAACATAAAGAAATCACGTAATTTAAAGTTCATTTTTCCATGATTTACATCATCGCAAAATTGTATGGCTGAAATTTCTACTCCATTTGATGGATGAGCAAACGAACTTCAAATTATTTGAATTCTTTATATTATGCTATCTAAGGCATGTAGAACGAGATGGTTGGTTCGGATTTTTCATTGGGGGTCTACTTCGTGAGTTCTTACGGAGTTTTCACCAAAATTAGTTCTCAACCAAAGGGCTCCCATATATATATATATATATATATATATATATATATATATATATATATATATGAGTCTTCTTCTGTTGCAAACGGATCGCAAGCGGGTCTGTTCGCACAGACCCGTGCGAACTTTGATCTGGAGGTCCAGATATTTTTTGTAAAAATTTGCCTTAACCCGTCGTTGGGAATGACGGGTTAAGGCTAAATTTTATTTAAAAAAATAGTCTTAACCCGTCCTTCCCAAGAACGGGTTAAGGCAATCTATATTCATTTGTATTTGCATTCAGATCGTCTTCTTCGACGATTTCTCTCTCGCTTTTTCTTCTTTCTTCGACGAACCCATTTCGAAAAAAACCCTAATCCTTCGTCTACTCCCAAAGTTGCCCTCCTCCATCCGCTTTCCCTCCTCTCTACTCCAAAGTTTGAAACCCTACTCTCTCATTCCCTCTTCGAAACAAAATCGAAACCCTAGTTCTCCTCCAAATCGATTCTTTGGCTTCATTTGGACCTAATTTCTAAGGTATAGACTATTTCTTTACCTCAGTAATCTATATTTGTGTTTATTTTTAAATTTGTGTATACTAAAATATTTAGATAGTGGGGAAAATTTAATTTGCCTTAATAGATTTTAGATGTAGAATTGGGTTGACTTTAACTATATTCAATTGCCGAATTTTTTTGCTTGCGTTAGTAATTTGTAGAACTAGAATCGTATATACGAAATTTGTTAGAAAATTTTCAATGCGGTTATGGTTGTGTTACCGCTGATTCTGGTGTGGGGGTAAACAGATGAGATTTGTGGGTTCGTGGAAAAACCTGAATAGCGGATCCAAGCCTGTTCGTCGGGATTGGGCTGCTGACTCCCGCCGTTCACCTGCAAGGAAGTGCGATACACCGGGGTTGATCCCGGCGACGCACCCTCCGACGCTCTTGTCAGTAACCAGTGATGATTAAAAAAGAGCTTAAGTTGGCAAAAGAGTGATTACCTGGTCACAGTGGTAGGTGGGGGGTATTTATAGTCGCCGTTGGGATCAGATTAGGAATGTGATTCCTGTGATCTGATAAGGCGTAAAATTCTCGTAATCAGATTAGGAATGTAATCCCTTAATTCCCGGTGAGAGGATAGTAGCGAATCAGGTCCGTTGACTTGGTTCAATCAGAGACCCTAATTCTATCCTGTCGGACTGGATTTGTATCGGGTCAGGACCCGTACCCAGTTGAGGTGGATCCGTTCGCGGGTTATTGGATCTGTGAGAAGGAGACCCAGTACCCGCTTCGGACCCATTAGTAGGTGAAATTACCGTTTTACCCCTGAGCTTTAAGATTCGTCTCCGATGTGAACGGTCCCGAGTTAATCCTATTTTTAGCCATATCACGAGCCTCCCACTCTTAGAGACTGATTTTTTCAGTCTTTGAGGAGTAGTTTTACTATTCTAATGGCGTACGGGATTTTATCGGTGTTCTTAAGGGAGTTTTGGATCTTGCTTGGGGTGTAACGGTGTTATTCTGGGCTTGTAACATGCCCAAAAATATTCTCAGAATTTTTTGGATTTTTGGTGATTTTTTCAGATTTTTCTGGATTTTTTCTCATTTTTTTGAATTTTTTATTCATTTTCCGAATTAAATAATTAATTATCGAAAATATTAATTAATTATTCTAATTTAATAATTATTTTTCCAGAATTTTAAAATAATTTTTCTGAATTAATAATTATTTTTAGAATTTTTAATTAATTTTTTCCGATTTTTAAAATATTTTTTCGGAATTTTTAAATAATTAAAACAATTAAATAAATAAATAAATTAATTAAATATTACCTGGCACGTGGCGCGATCTGTGCCATCGGATCCCGGCACGAATCTCGAGGAGGCGCGTTTCCTAAAAAATCGTTATCTTGTCGTTTAGCGCACGTGGCGCGATCTGGACCGTCCATCACCAGAAGCGCGAATTTCTGGAAGATCCAACGGTCGTAGTCGCTTGGTGGCTTTTTTCTCCGTTTGTGGAGTTCGGATGCTGACTTGCTCGGTCAGCCGACCGGGAGGTGCCCTTTTTTTTTTTTTTTCTTTCCCGCCTCGTTCTTTCTCTCTTCTTCTTCGTTCTCCGTTCTGTTGCTTCTTCTTCGACTCTGCCTTCGACCTCGAGCTCGAAGACGGAGGACAACTCGCTCGACGGAGGAGCTCGAGGTGGGTTCGTCGAGGAGGTGGGTGAGTCAGCAAGGAACTGGGAAGGTGGTGTAAAAGTTGGGGCTCGGTAGCTCCGAGGTGGGAGCTCGACTCAGGGGGTCAGTGGCTCGTCGAGGAGAAGAGGTGAGCTCGGAGTTCGGGGCTCATCTAGAGGAGAAGGTGGCGAGGACCTCTCCGGTGAAGGTGGCGAGGAGCTTGGAGCTCGGTGGAGATGAGGAGTTCGGAGCTCGACATTGGTGAAGTTGGTGATGGCGTTGGGTTCGGCCATGGCGGAGCTCGAAACTTGGTTGCGATCGGAGCTCGCGCTGTGGAGTAGCTCACCGCTGGAGCTCGGCAGTGGAGGCGTGGAGGTGAAGCTAGACCATGGAGGTGGCGAGCTCGACGTTGAGGAGGTTGATGATGTTGGAGTTCGAAGCGGTGGAGAGCTCAGCATTTGGAGTTGGAGTGGAGCTTGACGCGGCGGTGAACTTCGTGAAGGCGGGAGCTCGTCGACGAAGGGGCTGGAGCTCAGCCATGGCAGAGCGTGGTCGCGAGCACGAGCTCGGACCTCGGGAATTTCATCTGCGGAGCCCAATGGAGGGGACTCATTGCTCAGCATCGGAGCTTGGAGGCCGGCGAAGATGCGCTCGAGCTCTGGCGGTGGACTGGAGCTCGACATAGGGAGATTGGCTCTGTTTCGCAAGGGTGCTCAGTGAAGACGAAGCATTGAGCTGGTCTTGTGTTTGTTCTTGCTTTTTGTTTTGGCGGGAGATTGGAAGTGAAGAAGAAGTGGGAGAAGCTGTTTATGGGTTCGGGTTTTCGGGTTTGGATCCCCTTAACGGGTCCGAACCCGACCCCTCCTTTTTTTTTCTCTTCTCTTCTCTTCTCTCCTCCTTCCTTGCTGCTCGGCAGATGCGTCTTGTTTGGCAGATCCGAGCACGGATTTTGAGGTGCATTTTTGCCACTTTGCAGCTCGGTAGGGCAGTAGCTCGGATTGGAGATCTGAACTATGTGGCTCGATCTGGACGGTTGGATGGTGGCACGAATCTCGAGACGGTCTCAGTTTCCAAGAAAACACTATCTTGTCGTTTAGCGACGCTGGTAAGATCTGGGCCGTCCGATCGAGATCTTACACGAATGTTGAGGGAAAAGTGATTTTTCTCCGTTTTGGGGCTCGGATGGGCACTTGCTCGGTTAGCCGACCGAGCTCTTTGATGTTGGGGCTCGGATGGTAAGAGCTCAGATTCTTGCTCGGGTTCGGTTCAGATTTCTTCCTCGCGCGAGTGGCTCGGCTCGGATTTTCGAGCTTATTCGGCGCAGCTGTATTGAGATCCACTTTTCCGGTGCTACGGAGGTCCGATCGGGGCGTGCGACCCCTCGTTTCGAAGCTAGTTCGAAGATCTACAACTTCTCTTCAAGAGTGGGATGAAGATTCACCCTCCTTCATGGTCAAAATAGCCCCGCAACATGCTTGTCTTCATGAAGTTGATAAGTACTTTGGTCTTGGGGATTTTGGAAGAGGAGCTCCACTCCTAGGGGCGGAGAAGATGTGCCAGGAAGACCCTTATGCTAGGAAGACCCTTGTAAGATGTGCTAGGAAGACCCTTGGGGCGAAGAAGGGGCGCGAGCGGCTCGGATCGCTAGTCGCTCGGCTCGGAATACCGAGCGACGTGGAGCGATCTGAGCTGTTGGATCTCAGCGCGGATCTCGAGGCGGGCACAGTTTCCAAGAAAACACTATCTTGTCGTTTAGTGCTGCTGGAGCGATCTGAGCCATTGATCTCAGCGCGGATCTCGAGGCGGGCACAGTCTCCAAGAAAATACTATCTTGTCGTTTAGTGCTGCTGGAGCGATCTGAGCTGTTTGATCGAAATCTTACGCGAATGTTGAGGGAAAAGTGATTTTTCTCCGTTTTGGGGCTCGGATGGGCACTTGCTCGGTTAGCCGACCGGGCTCTGTGATGTTGGGGTCGGATCGGCACTTGCTCGTCATCCGAGCGGAGGGAAGAGCTCGGATCGGGAAGAGAGCTATTTGTGAGACAAGTGTGAGGAGGAACTCTAGGAGAGAGTTGCGCTCCAAACTTGTTGAGGAGAGGTCTGTCTTGGAGGCAAGCGGGGTGAAGAGCTCGGCTCTGGAAGAGAGCTATTTGTGAGACAAGTGTGAGGAAGAACTCTAGGAGAGAGTTGTGCCTTAAACTCGTTGAGAGGAGGTCCGCCTTGGAGATGAGCGGAGTGAAGAGCTCGGCTCTGGAAGAGAGCTATTTGTGAGACAAGTGTGAGGAAGAACTCTAGGAGAGAGTTGTGCTCCAAACTTGTCGAGGAGAGGTCCGTTTCGGAGGCGAGCGGAGTGAAGAGCTCGGCTCTGGAAGAGAGCCATTTGGGAGACGAGTTTGAGGAGCAACTCTAGGAGAGAGTTGTGAGCTCCGAACTCGTTGAGAAGAGGTCCGCTTCGGGGGCGAGCGGAGTGAAGAGCTCGGCTCTGGAAGAGAGCCATTTGGGGAGACGAGTTTGAGGAGCAACTCTAGGAGAGAGTTGTGAGCTCCGAACTCGTTGAGAGGAGGTCCGCCTTGGAGATGAGCGGAGCGAAGAGATCGGCTCTGGAAGAGAGCCATTTGGGAGATGAGTTTGAGGAGCAACTCTAGGAGAGAGTTTTGAGCTCCGAACTCGTTGAGAAGAGGTCCGCTTCGGAGGCGAGCGGAGTGAAGAGCTCGGCTCTGGAAGAGAGCCATTTGTAAGACGAGTGTGAGGAGTAACTCTAGGGGAGAGCTTTAGCTCCGAACTCGCTGCGTATGTGAGAGAATCAACGGTTGTGGGAGCAATTCCGAATGGCGAACCACTTCTAACTCGCTGAAGAGCAAGTTATTTGAAGCAGAATCGAGCCAAGTGTTGGACTCCGAACCATCGGTAGAGGTAGTCAACGGTTGTGGGAGCAATTCCGAATGGCGAACCACTTCTAACCCGCTGAAGAGCAGGTTATTTGAAGAGGAATCGAGCCAAGTGTTGGACTCCGAACCATCGGTAGAGGCATTCAACGGTTGTGGGAGCAATTCCGAATGGCGAACCACTTCTAACCCGCTGAAGAGCAGGTTATTTGAAGAGGAATCGAGCCATGTGTTGGACTCCGAACCATCGGTAGAGGCATTCAACGGTTGTGGGAGCAATTCCGAATGGCGAACCACTTCTAACCCGCTGAAGAGCAGGTTATTTGAAGAGGAATCGAGCCAAGTGTTGGACTCCGAACCATCGGTAGAGGCATTCAACGGTTGTGAGAGCAATTCCGAATGGCGAACCACTTCTAACCCGCTGAAGAACAGGTTATTTGAAGAGGAATCGAGCCAAGTGTTGGACTCCGAACTCGTTGTGAAGAGCTTAGTAAGTTGCGGGAGCAGCCATGTAGAAGAAGCTGGACTCTGAACTCACCATTCAGCGAGTCATGACTCGGAGAGGTAGAGATGAAGCAAGAGCAACAATTTCCAACGAAAAAACGTAAAGTCTTATTGAAATAAACTAAGTGGCTGCTTTAATATGGCGAGTCATTATTACATGCTATTGGCCGGATTACAAGCATCGGCCTTATTAAAAATCAAGATCCTGCTTCTATGATAAGGTGAAGACCTCTTGGGAAGAGCCGGGAGGTTCTGAGTCTTAAAGCTCGGCGGGCCCTTCGGTTCGTTTGTTGGCTCCTCAGGGGGGAAGCTTGGCCCCCTCTTTTTGGACGAACTTGGTCAGGTGCCCCCGCTGTATGAGTTCTTCGATCTCCTCCTTCAGAGCTCGACAATCTTTCGTGTCGTGGCTGTGGTCCCTGTGAAAGCGGCACCACTTATCCTTGTTCCTCTTCTTTCCAGGTGTATTCATTCTCGGGGGAGCGCGGAGGAGCCCTTCCTTGTCCACCTCCATAAGAACTTCTGATATATTGGCAATGAGGGGGGTGAACTTCTCAAACCGAGTAGTCGGGCGACGCTGTCCATTGCCGTCCTTCTGGGATTTTTGGGTGCCCTCTTCGCTTGTGCTCTTCCGTTTGTTCTCGGAAGATGTCTCCTCAAAGCCCGGAAGATTCTCGGCTTCTTCGGCCCGAATGTACTTCTCGCTCCTAAGAAGGAGGTCGACAAAATTATGTGGGGGCTTCTTGGCAAGGGAGGAGCGAAGGCTAGAGTTGAGGACGTTCGATTGGAAGGCGGCCGCTGCAACAGGCTGGTCAAGGGAAGCAATGGATCTCACTTCTGCAGTGAACCTCTTCACATAGTCTCTCAACTTCTCTCCCTTCTCCTGGCGGAGCTGGAGTAACGAGATGGTAGTCTTCTCCGTGCGTCTGCTACTCACAAAATGAGTGATGAAGAGGCTCTCGAATTGCTCGAAGGAGAGTATGGAAGACGGGGCGAGGCGGGATACCACTCCCGAGCCGAACCCTTAAGAGTGGCGGGAAAGGTTTTGCACAGCAAAGCATCGGAAGCTTGGTGGATTAGCATGAGGGTCTTAAAGGTTTCGATGTGGTCCACGGGGTCCGACTCCCCCGAGTAAGTTTCGAACTTAGGGGATTCGAAACCTCTTGGGATAGGAGCTTCCATGATGGTCCGGGAGAAGGGAGGTCTGCTCGGGCGGATGGTCCTTCCTCTTAACTCCTCATCCTTGTCTATTCGACCGATGCGCCTCTCCATCTCGTGGAGACGGCGGTAGAGAGTATCGTCCCTTCGACGATAGTCAAACGAGCCTCTGGACTCGTCTTCATAGGAAGGGGAGCGACGACGGTAGCTCTGGGAGCGGCGAGGGCTAGGCATGCGCTGTTGGTTGTTAGGAGCCGAAGGAGGAGTTATGGACCGATGGTGAGGACTTTGGACCCGTGGAGGGGTAGGAGCCCTCTGAGCATTGTTATTGTTGGGTCGGAGGTTGAGGGCTTGCAACACCGTTGTTTGGAACTGCTGGAACTCGGCACGGGTGATGGGTGCCTCATCGTTCCTCGGATGTTGTCGACCGGCAGGGGAATGAGGTCTTCTCCTATGGTGTTCGGGGGACTCTTTCATCCCTCTTCGGGTAGGGGACCTTCTGTAGTCTCGGCGGTGAGGAGATCGCTCATCCGGACGCTGTTGGTGGGAGGCTCCCTCTCGGGCCTGCTTTTCGTCCAGACGGCGGCGAAGATCCTCATCCTTCTGCCGATTGAGGATGGTTTTGCGGAGGTCGGAAACTCGAGGATTGTGGGAGGCCATGGAATCCGAAGAGGCATTGTGTACCGAGATGCGGTCCTGATGGAGGGGTTGCTTCTGCGGGTTGGGACGCGAAGCCCCTGCACCGGCATTCTGAGGACCGGCGGGACCCTTAGGGGGTTGTTGATTCAGAAGAGGGTTTTGGATCGGGGGAGGAAGTTGCTCGGGCTGCGGAGCAGGATGCACAGGGACTTCCTCTTGCTGATCGGCGGGGTTGGGCCCACGGTTGGATCCCCTTGACCTGACCTTTCTGGGAGGCATGGCTGGAGAAGAGCTAGTCGACGGGAGGGGGAGAGGCTGCTATTCGTATGGTTTCCCACAGACGGCGCCAATCTGTTACCGCTGATTCTGGTGTGGGGGTAAACAAATGAGATTTGTGGGTTCGTGGAAAAACCTGAATAGCGGATCCAAGCCTGTTCATCGGGATTGGGCTGCTGACTCCCGCCGTTCACCTGCAAGGAAGTGCGATACACCGGGGTTGATCCCGGCGATGCACCCTCCGACGCTTTTGTCAGTAACCAGTGATGATTATAAAAGAGCTTAAGTTGGCAAAAGAGTGATTACCTGGTCACAGTGGTAGGTGGGGGGTATTTATAGTCGCCGTTGGGATCAGATTAGGAATGTGATTCCTGTGATCTGATAAGGCGTAAAATCCTCGTAATCAGATTAGGAATGTAATCCCTTAATTCCCGGTGAGAGGATAGTAGCGAATCAGGCCCGTTGATTTGGTTCAATCAGAGACTCTAATTCTATCCTGTCGGACTGGGTTTGTATCGGGTCGGGACCCGTACCCAGTTGAGGTGGATCCGTTCGCGGGTTATTGGATCTGTGAGAAGGAGACCCAGTACCCGCTTCGGACCCGTTAGTAGGTGAAATTACCGTTTTACCCATGAGCTTTAAGATTCGTCTCCGATGTGAACGGTCCCGATTTAATCCTATTTTTAGCCATATCATGGTTAAAAACTCTGCAAACGACCGTAAAAAAATACGAAACTTTGCGAGTAGGTTCGTCTCACGTAGTACAAGCCACCCCAAGTTGTAGAAGTGAGTTTTGACTCACGGTTCGAGAGATACGGCCGTGTATCTCTTTCGGTTGAAAAAAACCAACTAAAGCGGTACACGGCCGTATCTCGCAAACCGTGACTCGAAACTCGCTTCTACAAGTTCGGGTGGCTTGCCCTACGTGAATTCGACCAATTCGGAAAGTTTTATAATTTTGGGATGCCGTTTGTGCAGTTTTCTCAACTTCCTCGCATGAGAATTTTTTCACTTAGAATTTTGTAAGTGCGGTTAGAGCTGAAAACCCTTCAAACGATATCCAAAAAATTTGAAACTTTGCTAGTTGGTTGGTGTTCCCTATGAGAAGCCAACCCAACTTGTAGAAGTGAGTTTCGACTCACGGTTCGAGAGATACGGCCGCGTATTGCTTTCGGTTGAAAAAAACCAAGTATAGCGGTGCACGGCCGTATCTCGCAAACCGTGACTCGAAACTCACTTCTACAAGTTCGGGTGGCTTACCCTACGTGAATTCGACCAAGTCGGAAAGTTTTATAATTTTGGGATGCCGTTTGTGCGGTTTTCTCAACTTCTTCGCATGAGAATTTTTTGACTTAGAATTTTGTAAGTGCGGTTAGATTAGATTAGAAAACCCTTCAAACGATATTCAAAAATTTAAAACTTTGCTAGTTGGTTGGTGTCCCCTATGACTATGAGAAGCCAACCCAAGTTGTTGAAGTGACTTTCGACTCACGGTTCGAGAGATACGGCCGCGTATCGCTTTTTGTTGAAAAAAACCAAGTAAAGCGGTACACGGCCGTATCTCGTAAACCGTGACTCGAAACTCGCTTCTACAAGTTCGGGTGGCTTGCGCTACGTGAATTCGACCAAGTCGAAAAGTTTTATAATTTTCGGATATTATTTGTGTGGTTTTCTCAAGTTCCTCGCATGAGAAGTTTTTCACTTAGAATTTTGTAAGTGCGGTTTGAGTTGAAAACCCTTCAAACGATATCCAAAAAATTTGAAACTTTACGAGTTGGTTGGTGTCCCCTATGAGAAGCCAACCCAAGCTGTAGAAGTGAGTTTCGACTCACGGTTCGAGCGATACGGCCGTGTATCGCTTTCGGTTGAAAAAAACCAAGTAAAGCGGTACACGGACGTATCTCGCAAACCGTGACTCGAAACTCGCTTCTACAAGTTTGGGTGGCTTACCCTACGTGAATTCGACCAAGTCGGAAAGTTTTATAATTTTGGGATGCCGTTTGTGCGGTTTTCTCAACTTCTTCGCATGAGAATTTTTCCACTTAGAATTTTGTAAGTGCGGTTAGAGTTGAAAAGCCTTCAAAAGATATCCAAAAAATTTAAAACTTTGCAAGTTGGTTGGTGTCCCCTATGAGAAGCCAACCCAAGTTGTAGAAGTGACTTTCGACTCACGGTTCGAGAGATACGGCCGCGTATCGCTTTCGGTTGAAAAAAACCAAATAAAGCGTTGCACGGCCGTATCTCGCAAACCGTGACTCGAAACTCACTTCTACAAGTTCGGGTGGCTTACCCTACGTGAATTCGACCAAGTCGGAAAGTTTTATAATTTTGGGATGCCGTTTGTGCGGTTTTCTCAACTTCTTCGCATGAGAATTTTTTGACTTAGAATTTTGTAAGTGCGGTTAGATTAGATTAGAAAACCCTTCAAACGATATTCAAAAATTTGAAACTTTGCTAGTTGGTTGGTGTCCCCTATGACTATGAGAAGCCAACCCAAGTTGTTGAAGTGACTTTCGACTCACGGTTCGAGAGATACGGCCGCGTATCGCTTTTTGTTGAAAAAAACCAAGTAAAGCGGTACACGGCCGTATCTCGTAAACCGTGACTCGAAACTCGCTTCTACAAGTTCGGGTGGCTTGCGCTACGTGAATTCGACCAAGTCGAAAAGTTTTATAATTTTCGGATATTATTTGTGTGGTTTTCTCAAGTTCCTCGCATGAGAAGTTTTTCACTTAGAATTTTGTAAGTGCGGTTTGAGTTGAAAACCCTTCAAACGATATCCAAAAAATTTGAAACTTTACGAGTTGGTTGGTGTCCCCTATGAGAAGCCAACCCAAGCTGTAGAAGTGAGTTTCGACTCACGGTTCGAGCGATACGGCCGTGTATCGCTTTCGGTTGAAAAAAACCAAGTAAAGCGGTACACGGACGTATCTCGCAAACCGTGACTCGAAACTCGCTTCTACAAGTTTGGGTGGCTTACCCTACGTGAATTCGACCAAGTCGAAAAGTTTTATAATTTTGGGATGCCGTTTGTGCGGTTTTCTCAACTTCTTCGCATGAGAATTTTTCCACTTAGAATTTTGTAAGTGCGGTTAGAGTTGAAAAGCCTTCAAAAGATATCCAAAAAATTTAAAACTTTGCAAGTTGGTTGGTGTCCCCTATGAGAAGCCAACCCAAGTTGTAGAAGTGACTTTCGACTCACGGTTCGAGAGATACGGCCGCGTATCGCTTTCGGTTGAAAAAAACCAAATAAAGCGTTGCACGGCCGTATCTCGCAAACCGTGACTCGAAACTCCCTTCTACAAGTTCGGGTGGCTTGCCCTACGTGAATTCGACCAAGTTGGAATGTTTTATAATTTTGGGATGCCGTTTGTGCGGTTTTCTCAACTTCTTCGCATGAAAATTTTTTGACTTAGAATTTTGTAAGTGCGGTTAGATTAGATTAGAAAACACTTCAAATGATATCCAAAAAATTTGAAACTTTGCTAGTTGGTTGGTGTCCCCTATGAGAAGCCAACCCAAGTTGTAGAAGTGACTTTCGACTCACGGTTCGAGAGATACGGCCGCGTATCGCTTTTTGTTGAAAAAAACCAAGTAAAGCGGTACACGGCCGTATCTCGCAAACCGTGACTCGAAACTCGCTTCTACAAGTTCGGGTGGCTTGCGCTACGTGAATTCGACCAAGTCGAAAAGTTTTATAATTTTCGGATATCATTTGTGTGGTTTTCTCAAGTTCCTCGCATGAGAAGTTTTTCACTTAGAATTTTGTAAGTGCGGTTTGAGTTGAAAACCCTTCAAATGATATCCAAAAAATTTGAAACTTTACGAGTTGGTTGGTGTCCCCTATGAGAAGCCAACCCAAGCTGTAGAAGTGAGTTTCGACTCACGGTTTGAGCGATACGGTCGCGTATCGCTTTCGGTTGAAAAAAACCAAGTAAAGCGGTACACGGATGTATCTCGCAAACTGTGACTCAAAACTCGCTTCTACAAGTTTAGGTGGCTTGCGCTACGTGAATTCTACCAAGTTGGAAAGTTTTATAATTTTCGGATGCCGTTTGTGCGGTCTTCTCAAGTTGCTCGCATGAGAAGTTTTCCACTTAGAATTTTGTAAGTGCGGTTAGAGTTGAAAACCCTTCAAACGATATCCAAAAAATTTAAAACTTTGCTAGTTGGTTGGTGTCCCATAGCACAAGCAACCAGAACTTGTATAAGTCAATTTTGACTCACGGTTAGAGAAATACGACCGTGTATCGCTTTCGGCTGATAAGAAGCCAAATAAAGTGATATACGACCGTATCTCTCTAACCGTGAGTCGAAATTCACTTGTACAAGTTGGGATGGCTTGTGCTACGTGAATTCAAGCATGGTGCACTGATGTAATAATTTTGGATGCCGTCTGTGCGGTTTTGTGACGTTCCTAACATTAGAAGATAGTGACTTAGAAACTTTTCATTGCGGTTAGATTAGAAAACCTTTCAAACGACTTCCAAAAAATACGAAACTTTGCGAGTAGGATGATGTCATGTAGCACAAGCAACCCTCACTTATAGTAGTCAATTTGGACTCACGGTTAGAGAGATACGACCGTGTAACGCTTTCGGTCGAAAAAAATGCAAATAAAGTAATACACGGCCGTATTTCTCGAACCGTTCGTCAAAACAGACTTGTACAAGTTGTGGTGGCTTGCACTACGTGAATACAATCATGTGTCGCTTTTGGTTATAAAAATACCAAATACAACGGTTTAGTACCCCTAACTATTCTCCTTTTCACGGTTTCCTAGGTATGGACAGTTTTGAAGGAAGTTCTGTTGTCGGAGAGAAATTTGTTTGTGCACAACAAATTGGCGAGTTTCTTTCTCATGTTGACGAGCACCTAAAACCGAAGATTGGTATGACATTTCCCACTGTAGAGGAAGCGGAAAAATTTTATTCATCTTATTGCAAATGTGCGGGATTCTCTATGCGTAAGGGTGAAAATAAATACAAGGAAAACGATGTAGTGGATAAATCATATGTTTGTAATAAAGTCCGGGAGTCACCGAATAATCATAATGAAGGTAGACGAGGAACAACTTCTCGAATGGGTTGCAAAGCTTTCGTTCGTGTCAAACTAAACCCACAAAGTAATTTACAAAGTAATTTACAAAGTAATTTGTGGATTCTTTATTCGTTAAATGAAGCACACAATTACGAATTTACTTCACCCGGTAGACGTCACTTGCTAGCTCGAAACCGTGAATTGACTAAGACAGATAAAAAAGTAATTGGTCAACTTACCGAAGCTAATGTCCCTGTATGCAAACAAATGCTAACGAGAAAATTGGTATCACTGAAACCGATGTCAGAAATCTCAGGAGAGACGAGATTGAGGGTTTAAAAGGACACGACGGGAAAATGCTACTTGAGTTCTTTGAATCCAAAAAGGAGACCGATCCTTTATTCTATTTTGATTACCAATGTGATCCCGAAGGGCGATTATCCCATTGTGTCTGGGTAGATGGTATCGGTAGAAAGAATTATGAAGTATTTGGGAATGTTCTCTGCTTTGATGCTACCTACAACACAAACCGATACGGGATGTTATTCGTACCATTTGTTGGATTCAACCATCACTGGCAATCAATATTCCTAGATTGTGGGTTCATCCCTAATGAGAAGGCATCCTCATTTGAGTGGTTCTTTGAAAAGTTGCGAGAAGCAATGACATTCGATCCGATGAACATCGTGACAGATGAGGATCGTGGAATAACTTCTGTAGTTTCTAAAGTTTTCCCAGCCACGTCACATAGATATTGCATTTGACATATTTTGGATAAGTTACCGCATGAGGTGCGTATGCAGAATAACGTTGACGAGTTCAGGGATGCTTTGAAGACTATCATTTATACGGCGGAATTTAAAACAGAATTTGAACAGAAGTGGAAAAATTTGATCTCCCAGTACAAACTTGAGAATAACAAATGGTTGAAGGAAAAATTTGAGATCTGCGAAAAATGGGCTCCCGTGTACGCAAGAGACTCATTTTGGGGCGGCATGTTGAGTACCCAACGTAGCGAATCGCTACATTCATCCTTGAAGTACAATACTCATAAGAAGTACTCATTACATGAATTTGCCGTCATCTTTGACCGACTCTTAGTCAAACAAAGACACGATGAACTTAAAGAAATACATCGTAATCGCGAGGAGAGGCCAAAATTGAAGACCGAATGGGCATTGGAGTCACAAATGGCGGGAACATACACACTGAAGATTTTCTACAAATTCCAACAAGAAGTTGTAAAAAGCTTATTACTTAATGTGAGTTTAATTGCGAGTATGGATATACCGGATAGTGCAGCTTATTCTGTAACAGTTTGTGGAAATGCAGAATCGGGGAGGGTGATTTCTTATTGTAAAATCACTAAAATTGCTAAATGCCCTTGTGCCATGTACAGCTTCGTAGGCATTCCCTGTAAACATCTATTGGCAGTTATTCGGTTCACAGATCACACCGCACTACCCGAGCAATATATTTGCAAGCGATGGACCAGGGATCAACTGAGAAGAAGCAGTATACCGGTTCTCAATAGTATGGGCGACAATTTTGCCTCTCGTTATTGTGAACTGACTATGCACTCAAGATATTTGGCCGATCTTGGTTGTTCTTCAGAGCGAGGGTACAAGTACATGCTCGACCACATGCTCAAGGGAATCAAAGGCTTTGCTAATACTGAATCAGTGAACACCACACCACACGAAGGTAGCGCACAACCTGAGAGTGGTGGAAATGCACATGCACATGCACATGTAGTTACCCCCTGCAGTGCACCACAAAGGGGAGGCCTAAAGGGAAAAGGTTGAAGTCTATCAGAGAAGGCCAAAAAACAAAGAGGCCAAGACTCTGCAGGACATACCTTCGTGTCGTAGGTCACGATTCACGGAATTGCCCAAAAAATATAGCAAGGTAATATATCAGAGACTAAGTATTTGTTAATTGTACTCAATGAATCTAAACTTGTTATAGTCGATACTAACCCATTCTTTTTCCTTATTTAGTGGATCGGTAGGGTTTGAAGAAGCTCCAAATGCTGGGGAGAGTGATGATGATGAATGTGAAGGTTCGTGCTAAGGGGTTTTTCATGTTATGTATGGCATATCAAACTTTCAAGATAAACACCGAATAATTGCTTACTTTTTTATTTTTTCGTGAAGATAATTACTAATTTCGACTCGATTATTAACTCCAATTTATATTTTTATTTTGGTGTAGGTCCGGAATGAAACAAAATCGCAGCCATGGAAAGAATGAATGCGTTGAAAAATTCCTTACTTTTGATTGTATATATGTGGTTAATTGAACATATCTATTTGGTACAATTAAATAACTGATGTATTTAATCGTAGTTTAATCTCTGTATGTGTGCATTTTGTGTATTTGTGAACTACGAATGTTGTTGTGGGTTTTGATGTTGTAATTGGGTAGCGATTGTTTATTTTTGTTGAAATATGTGAATTTTGAAGATGTGTGCAATTTGGATACCGATGTGTACAGATTTATTATTTGTGTTGCAGATTGTGTATTTCTGGATGATATATCCATGTTGTGGAAAATTGTGAAAATATATGCAAATATATGTCTGCTTTGTCATCTACAGACTTCAGATTAAAAATTTTCTGCCAATATATGTCTACTTAACCCGTTATTGAGAATAACGGGTTAAGTGATCTTAACCCGTTATTCACAATGACGGGTTAGGTAGGGATATTTTGGCAGAACTTTTTCATCTACAGACCTGAGATTAAAATTCTTCTGCCAAAATATTCCTACTTAACCCGTTATTGAGAATAACGGGTAAAGTGATCTTAACCCGTTATTCACAAAAACGGGTTAAGTAGATATATTTTGGCAGAACTTTATCATCTGCAGACCTGAGATTTAAAATCTTCGAACCCAATATGTCTACTTAACCCGTCATTGTGGATAACGGATTAGGTGATCTTTACCCGTTATTTACAATAACGAGTTAAGTAGATAATTTTTTACAGAACTTCCGTTTGTATAGGCTATATCTGCTTTTGATACATATACAAATTTGTTCATTCACCACAAGCTGTACACCTGTTAATTTGTTCACTCATCAAATTTTCAAGACAAATTTTGGAGAATACAGGGATACGGGTTATATTTCATAACAGTGTTGTACATCAAACATTACAATCTGGCAAAAACATGTTATTTGAAGATATATAGAATGCATACATAAGTCAAGCGAATTCATATTACAAAGTCATTCTTTGACACTTTCATCCAAAATTAAAATTAATTTAGTATACAAGTACATGCTGGTTTTCTTCTCAAAGAGGTAGGAAGGACTGTCGACTCTGCATTTTTTTGAATGCATAAGTAGCAGTTATCCCCCCTGCATACAATTTAGTTCACTACTATTACACAGAGGTAAAAATTCTCCACTTCGTGGGATGGAGTAGTAGTGGGTGTAACCGTATATTCAAAGTACTTGACAACTTCTTGACACGCACTCCTCATATTCGTACTATTTGTTGCACGATCGTGAGGTGTGCATGCCAAGAAGCTGAAAAGTACCATGAATATATTGTGACACCCACCACTATCCGTCCTACGAATGCAAAGAATTTTTACACTCTGTGTAACAATAGAGAACGAATGTGTATGAAAGGAGGACAATTGCTACTTATGCATACACTCTAAAAGCCCGAAAAAAGAAGACTATTGGGAATGAAGAAAAAAAAAACAGAGACGGCGGTCCTCCCTACCCCTTCGAGAGAAACCCAGCATGCACTTGTACACTAAAGTGGACATGCATAAGTCTCTCTACTTCCTGCATCTTCAGCTTCTTTTTTTATAACTCAAACTTTGCACCTGAAGAACAACAATCTATGTATTGAAGAACAACAATTGAAGGCGAACCTCTTTGAACTCAATTTTTTTTATAACTCAAACTTCTTCCCCCTTCAAGAAGAAAAGATTATCTTGAAGAGAAGAAGAAAAAATTGGCTCCTCATACTTTTTTTGTACAATGTTATTTGAAGTGTCTCTTCCCTCTTTTTTTCCTTTCTTCTCTACATTGAACTCATTGTCATTTGAGTGATGAACTCAATAGCCTTAGTTATAGGGAAATGAAGAAGGAGGGGTGCATGACATCAATCATGTCTGCCAAAATGCACAGCAAACAAGAAGGGATCAAAACAAGAAGGGATCAAAACAACAAGAAGAAGAAGACAAGAAGTAAATTGTGATACACTTCTCAACACATTGATAAAAAATCAAAAACTTTGATACATTTCTCCAAAAAGCAGCAACAAGGACAGCAAGCATGACCACCAAATTGATACACATCTCAAAATGTACAGACCATGTCTACAAATTACTTCTGCATATATATCTCTACTTAAGCCGTTGTTGGTGACAATGAGTTAAGTACACTTTACCCGTCGGTACCAATGACGGGTTAAGTAGAGAAATATATGCAGTCCTTTATATTAATACTTGGTCTATACATGATGAACCACTGTCAATATTTGTCAACGTAACCTGTTGTTATGGATAACGGGTTAAGTTAACGGAACCCGTTATCACCAACGATGGGTTAAGTACACTTATATTTACAGAAGTTTATGACTACATGCATAAGTAGATGGTAAAGTTCTGCCAATATACGTTAACTTAATCCGTTATTGAAGATAACGGGTTAAGTACACGTAACCCGTTATTCTAAATAACAGGTTACGTGTACCTATATCGGCAGTACTGATAATTATTAAATCGCATGAAAAAAAATTTGTAAACAAGTTTGTAAATATAACATATAAAGTAGTTCACTTAATGAAAACAATTTATGATAAATTATTCAAACACCACTTTGACCATACTAAAACCTGCTGCAAAAAATCTGTTCAAAAATTTTTATATAATCAGCTTTCCAGAGATGTTCGTTACGCGATTTCTAATTTTCTTTGTAAACAAATAAAATTTTAAAACATTTACGTTCATTCAGCGAATTCGGTTTAAACAATTATGTTAGATATAATTTTTGGTTGAGTTAGAGTACTTTGTAGGGTTAGAGTAGGGTTACGGTAGGTTAAGGGCAGGGTTAGGGTTAGCGGGGGTTATGGGTTTGGTTAGGGTTATTGTAGGGTTAAGGTTATTGCAAGGAAGACATTTGCGGTAAGATCTTGTTTTGGTTTATCCATGGTAGTTGGGAGGTGAAAGGTAATAAGTTTCCAGTAAAGAGTTTATAGATATTTAAGTTCTATCATTAATCACATGTGTCTCTCCACTCTTTACGTACATTGTCTTCTGAACTCTACAAAATATACGTTCATATTTATGTTTTTTTTTGTTTATATTTTTTATTTATTTCCATTTCTAGCCACGTAACTAACCAATATAAAATCGATATCATCAAATGAATATAAAAATTAACACAAATTAATTTGTATTTTGTTTCATAAAAAACAATTAAAAAAATTTTGCAGGTTAGGGTTAGGGTTATTCTAGGGTTAGTAGGTTAGGGTTAGTGGTTAGGGTTAGGGTTAATGTAGGGTTAGGGTCTCCACTCTATCTCTCCACAAATTAAACCCCCACATGTAAAAGAAAAACCACATGTAGATTCTCTGTTAATAAAGACAGACGGAAGATGAAGATAGAGATGAAGCCTAGATATGGGGAAAACCACATGTATAGGCTGGCTTAAGGAATTTTTTTTTAAGAAAAAAAGAATAAAATTTATCTGTCTTTACGAATAGTCACCCTGGAACTCTACACGAAAGACAGATGATATACGCGTATATATTTTTTATAATTTTTTAGGTCTATCTAACCAATATAAAATTATAAAGGTAATATGCTTAAAAATTATTCCAAAAAATATAAAGGAGTAAGTATACAAGTATAAGATTAAGGTTAAGGTTAGGGTTAGGGCTTTTTTGTTATATGGCTTGACATGTGGGGATCTACAAATATTAACCTAATTAATCAAAACAAAAAACAAACACTCACTACTAACCCTAACCCTAACCCTACACAACCCTATCTTAACCTAATCCTAACCTTAACCCTTGGTTTAAAATCTCATAATTTATTTTTTGAACTTTTACACCTTTAATGTAAACGATTTTATATTGGTTAGTTACGTGGAAATAAATAGAAATTAATAAAAAATATAAACAATTATGGGTATATTAATGTCACTTTGCAGAGTTCAGGAGACAATGTTTGCAAAGAATGAAGAGAAATTTCTAGAAAATCCAAAATTTCTTTCTCCCTAACCCGTTCTTATGAATAGCGGGTTAAGTGACCTTAACCCGTTATCCTTAAGAACAGGTTAAGTAGATAGATTTAGGCAGTATATTTTGAAAGGTTGGGTAAGGTCCTGCCCAATAACTCTCTACCTAACCCGTTCTTGTGAACAACGGGTTAAGTGAACTTAACCCGTTCTTCACAAGAACTGGTTAAAGAGAGCGATATTGCCAGTCCTTTTGGTCTGTAGAAGTTAAAGGACTGCCGATATCGCTCTACCTATCCCGTTGTCGTGATTAACGGGTTAAGTTCACCTAACCCGTTGTTCACAATAACGGGTTAAGAAGAGCCATATTAGCAGAACTTTATTAAGCCATGGTCTGTATGCTTCCAAAGGACTGTCAATATCTCTCTATGTAACCCGTCATTGGTGATAACGGGCTAAGCTCAATTACCCGTTATCGTCAATAACGAGTTAAGTATAGATATTTGTGCAGCACTTTTTGTTTGTGTTTGGCTGTGTACTTTTTTGCTGATACAGAAACGACTTCATCAAATCTTGACAAGAAATTTGAAGCATACAAATGTACAATGTCACTCAAACATAATTAATTGAAATCAATACAATTTTCAAAAATTTATACAAAAATTATACATATCAAGTTGCACATGTCCAAAATAAAAAAATTACAAATGAAGGCGTTCTCCACGTTGGTTTGCACACCATGCCCGGTATTCACCTACAACAATTTATCAACATAGAAACAAACTATGCATTAGTAACTGTAATAACAAAATCAACAACCAAAAGCTATGCTATTACAGAGTATTAGATACTACCGTGTACGACCACGCGGCTTGCGACCGCTTGGTGTGAGTTGATCGGGAGGGTTCCGCTTCCTTTGAGGATTTTGCCGTCTGCCTTGTGTTTGGGAGAAATTAGGATCATCCGACCACTGTTCCTCATCAACATCTTCGGGATTTGGCTGTTCTTGTAGTTGTTGTGGCTCGGCGATGTGAATTCCTGGCCTTGTCACGTTTTTTCACCTAGAATCCATTGCTGGCAAGTTGGCTCTCAAATACGCCTCAAGTTGTGGACCTTCACCCGCGTCTTCAAGAGTACGACGGCACGGCGCTAGCATCTCCCGCATTACCTCCTTGAAGCTCTTGGGTACCCTAGTCTTCAAGACGCGAGCAGCTGTTCGAACGTTCTCCCATGTGTTTTCAATCTACATTTGGTGAAAAAATCGAATTTAAAAATCATTCATACTTAACGGCATCACTTAATTACAGTACATGCAGACGAACTATATGAAATTTGACTAACCATTTTTCGATATGTCTCAGCCTTTGGTTGGTACATCGGCTGGAAGAAGAAATATGCTAGAGCTGGTTCTGCCTGGGTAGGAAAAATCGAAATTTGCACACCGACTGGTACAGCGGCCTTTGGAGAAGTATACAACCGTGTTATTCACTTGTACCACATCATGTATGCCTGCTGGAGGGAGCCATCATACGGTATCGCGACGAACATCACATTCGGTGTCATTTGCCGTCGCATGGTGTTCCAGTTGGCAACATGGTAACGATGGTAATCAGCCCAATCGAAGTTGGGCACTCGTCCTGTTCCCCTCACCTCGTGTAACTTTTTATCATATGACCTGACCTTGGAAATCTTTTGTTGATATCCAAATTGCCACAAGACTCTATTAGGATACTGGAACTCGACAACTCCAAAATTCACAAGAGGTGCAGCCGTCAACCAAAGGGAACTGTCTACGCAGACTGGAGGAACCCGTTGCAACCTAGCGGTCGAATACGGTTTCCAATTGACGAACTCATCCCGCAAGTTGTCTAACTCATCACTGTAGTAGGTCAAAGATTGGCGTGGGTGATCGATCCACGTGTGCCGCCCCGCCCAATATGCTCCTAGAGGAGGTAACAACTCCGCTGCCCCCGGATCGGCCAACCAATCCGGTGTAACCTAAACAATACGGGGACGTCCGATGTGGATGCGTTCCCACCTCCAGATCTGCAGTAGCACCATTGGGCCACCCATCTGTACGGCACCTAAAAAATATGTGCACAAAGTTCTATATAGTAGCGCCAGTGCCGCACTCCCCCAACTGAAACGACCTGCATACTGGAAATTCTCCAACAACCGTAGGTACATTAGCGGCACGGTTGATCCGGATGAGTTTGGAAAGATCACTCCCCCTATCAGACTAAAAATGTATGCACGTGCATAGTACCTTAGGATTTGCTCGTCCGAATCGGGGGCTAAATATTCCTCCTCGAACTGAAATTTTAACCAACTGATGTACAGTGATTTACCATCAAAAGTTTCATCCATCACTTCAGCCTCCGCTTTATCTTTCGCAGCTTCTATTTGTTCATACAATAAATCTTCATCAAAATTTGCGGGCACATTATCGAGGATTTCTTTTTCAACGGCCTCTCTTCTTTGGAGAACTATCAACTGTAGGTCGATACCGTGTAAGTCACGAACAACTTCGACTCGATCGAAGTCCATGTTCCCCGTTATGGCAAATCCATCTATTGGTAATCCAGTTATCATTGTCACATCTTGTAGGGTCACAGTCATTTCACCCACTGGTAGGTGGAATGTGTGGGTCTCTGGCCTTTATCGCTTGACTAGAGCTGTAAGTAGTGGCCGATCTAGCTTCACTAAACCCATGAATTTTGCTCCGTAGAAACTGACCTCCACCAAGTACGGCATGATACGGGGATCGAAAGGAAGAACTGTGTGCTTCCGGAAGTTACATTTTTTATCGGACCCATTCCACACGGCTTCGGATCGGTGTTTGGGTTGCAAGGTGAGTATGCTTGTGTCCACAGGACCGGGTGATGTAACGGGAACCGAGGACGATGGACCTACCTCAGCAGATGTGGATTGATGGCCACCAACCTACACGAATAAAGATAACAAATGTTCTTAATGAGATAATGTTACATATTCATATTTAAAACCAATAATAATAATCAATCTTACCTCAGTAGTTGGTGCGCCACTACTGGTACCGGACGGGCTTCTCGGTTTCCTTGTTCTAGCCATTTATCTATGTAACAAAAAATTTAAAATGTAGTTGGTACAAACGACAACAAAAAAAACATACCGAGATTGTGGAAAAAAATACACAAATGAAAACAAAAAAAAATGACTAAAGGTCAAATTGGTTGAATTCACGTAGCATAAGTCACCCCAACTTGTGGAAGTGAGTTTCAAATCTCGGTTGAAGAGGTACGGATGTGTAAGATGGTTTAGATTGTAAAAAAACCCAAATAAACCGATACACGGCCGTATATCTTGAACCGTAACACGAAACCCACTTCTACATGTTGGGGTGGGTTGTGTTGAGTGAGATCAGATTACTCGCAAAATTTCAAATTTTTTGGAGGTGGTTTGAAGTGTTTTCAACTCTAACCGCACTTAGAAAATTCTAAGTCAAAAAACTTCTCATGCGAGGAGGTTGAGAAAACCGCACAAACGGCATCCAAAAATTATAAAACTTTCTAACTTGGTCGAATTCATGTAAGGCAAGCCACCCGAACTTGTAGAAGCGATTTTCGAGTCACGGTTTGCGAGATACGGCCGTGTACCGCTATACTTGGCTTTTTTCAACCGAAAGCAATACGCGGCCGTATCTCTCGAACCGTGAGTCGAAACTGATTTCTACAAGTTGGGTTGACTTCTCATAGGGGACACCAACCAACTTGCAAAGTTTTAAATTTTTTGGATATCGTTTGAAGGGTTTTCAACTCTAACCGCACTTAGAAAATTCAAAGTCAAAAACTTCTCATGCGAGGAAGTTGACAAAACCGCACAAACGGCATCCGAAAATTATAAAACTTTCCGACTTGGTCGAATTCACGTAGGCCAAGCCACCCGAACTTGTAGAAGCGAGTTTCGAGTCACGGTTTGCGAGATACGGCCGTGCACCGCTATACTTGATTTTTTTCAACCGAAAGCGATACGCGGCCGTATCTCTCGAACCGTGAGTCAAAACTGACTTTTACAAGTTGGGTTGACTTCTCATAGGAGACACCAACCAACTTGCAAATTTTTAAATTTTTTGGACATCGTTTGAAGGGTTTTCTAATCTAACCGCACTTAGAAAATTCAAAGTCAAAAACTTCTCATGCAAGGAAGTTGACAAAACCACACAAACGGCATCTGAAAATTACAAAACTTTCCAACTTGGTCGAATTCACGTAGGGCAAGCCACCCAAACTTGTAGAACCGAGTTTCGAGTCACGGTTCGGGAGATACGGCCGTGCACCGCTATACTTGGTTTTTTTCAACCGAAAGCGATACGCGGCCGTATCTCTCGAACCGTGAGTTGAAACTCACTTCTACAAGTTGGGTTGACTTCTCATAGGAGACACCAATCAACTCGCAAAGTTTTAAATTTTTTGGATATCGTTTGAAGGGTTTTTTAATCTAACCGCACTTACAAAATTCTAAGTCAAAAGCTTCTCATGCGAAGAGTTTAAGAAAACCGCACAAACGACATCTGAAAATTACAAAACTTTCCGACTTGGTCAAATTCACGTAGGGCAAGCCACCCGAACTTGTAGAAGCGAGTTTCGAGTCACGGTTCGGGAGATACAGCCGTGTACCGCTTTAATTGGTTTTTTTCAACCGAAAGCGATACGCGGCCGTATCTCTCGAACCGTGAGTCGAAACTCACTTCTACAACTTGGGGTGGCTTGTACTACGTGAGACGAACCTACTCGCAAAGTTTCGTATTTTTTTGTGGTTGTTTGCAGGGTTTTCAACCATAACCACACTGAAAATTTTCTAACTAATTTTGTATATACAATTCTAGTTCTACAAATTACTAACACAAACAAATAAATTCGGCAATTGAATATAGTTAAAGTCAACCCAATTCTACATCTAAAATCTAGTAAGGCAAATTAAATTTTTCCCACTATCTAAATATTTTAGTATACACAAATTTAAAAATAAACACAAATATAGATTACTGAGGTAAAGAAATAGTCTATACCTTACAAATTAGGTCCAAATGAAGCTAAAGAATCGATTTGGAGGAGAACTAGGGTTTCGATTTCGTATCGAAGAGGGGATGAGAGAGTAGGGTTTCGAACTTTGGAGTTGGAAGAGAGGAGGGGGAGCGGACAGAGCTGTAGATCACAGATTAGGCGGAGCTAGGGTTTTTTTGGGTGTTGGGTTCGCCGAAGAAAGAAGAAGGAGCGAGAGTGAGGCGATTCGAAGAAGACGATCTGAATGCACCGCTAAATGATTTTAGATTTCCTTAAACCGTTCTTCCCAAGAACGGGTTAAGGCAATATTTTAAAATAAAAAATAGTCTTAATCCGTCATTCCCAACGATGGGTTAAGGCAAATTTGTATTAAAAAAAATATGGGCCGTTGTATCAAAGATCCAACGGTCCAGATCAAAGTTCGCACGGGTCTGTGCGAACAGACCCGCTTGCGACCCATTTGCAACGGAAGAAGACTCTCTCTCTCTATATATATATCTAATCTAATTTTATAATGGGAGAAGGCCTTAGTGTCATTTGTAAATATTTTGTCATTCTACCAACCCGTGTAATATACGTGCATAACTATTATAAAGGAGGTCCTAGGTTCAAATCAAGATTATGTCTAAATTTTTATTTAAAAAAACTATATTTATTAAAATTTGTAAATTTTTAGTTTAAAAAACTATATTCGTTTACACGGTTGAACATGAAAAAAAAAAAAAAAAACACTAAGAATACAGACACACTTTTGAATTTTCTAGAATATTGAATTATGGTGTAAAAAAAATAGTGTTCATAATCATCAAATGCCCATCTTTTTGGGAAACCAAGCAATTTGAATTCCTAAATGAAAGCCCAAACTGTCCAATACCACCGAGTTACTGTACATGGCTAGAAGCGTGCAGGTCGGACCAAATCTGCCAAATGGTCCAGTAGAACGTGGGAACTAGTATATAACCCTGTGTAATATATTGTACAATTTTTTTAAAAAAAAATTAGAAAGTAAAAAAACTATTTTTGAAAAAAATTATTTAATAACATATATACAATATTGTATAATTTTTAATGTTTGATTAAGAAATAGGATTCCAGTTTCAAATTTTGGATGTAGAAAGAGTGGGGGAGTTGTTCATACATTTGCTCCATTTTTTTGTTTTAAAAAGAAAAAAAAAATTTCTCAGACCAAAAGTGGTCTTAGTATAATATATTATTAGTGTTATCCTGTGCAAATTGCACAATGGATTTATAAAATTATATAGAACTCAAAAAAAATTTAAGATAATTGAGAGAAATTAACTCTTCAAATATATAGTTTAGTAAAATTTACCCAATATCCTCACAGTCCGGCCTTTCTATGCATCATGACCGGTAACACCCAGACCTTAATTCGCCTCATCCCCCCCCCCCCCCAATTTACACCCTATCAAATGTCATATCCCTCATCTCACGCGTCTCCGCTGTCTTCGACCTCAGCGACGTGCCCTTCTCCAACATCCTCTTCCACCTTTCCGTTCGCCTCACCTTACTCTCTGCCAACTACCTTCTTACCAAATCTCATTCTTGGACCCGATACCACAGTCATCCCCATCTTCAACTCGTACTTTTCCCCAAATTCAAATTTCATGATTTCAAAAACATAAATTAGAAATTGAAAATAAAATGAGGCAGTAAATTAGAGTTTTAGAAATTAATACATATACCATATATAGATACAATTGATTTAGTTAAACAAAGTTTTTCAAAACCATTTTTTACAAACACATTGTGTGCTACATAGGCATTTCATCGAATACTTAATGAGCAAAACACAGTTCTAGTAATTAAGTTCTAGATTTGTAGGTTTTGGGCTTTTATATTGTTTTTTTTAATGAAAATGTCCATAATGCACGTGTTAATAAATGTGAATTCCTACTTTTTCTCTCCTTTCTTTATTTCAAAATAGAGAAAAGAGAAAGATTGACACACTCTCTCTCTTATTAGTATAACTAGTGATTTACACGTGCAATGCACGTCTTAATAAACATATATTTTTTAACGTAAAATTTCCAACGTAGTCTGTCCTCAAACTTGAAACCTCTTTTATATTAATTATGCATGAGCGATGCACGAGGTTGAATGTCTACAAATGATAACCCCAACTCTCTCATTATAATATTAGATAGATATATATATAGATATAATATAGATTATCTAATATTTATCTATCTACTTATATTTATTTTTTATTTATTAATTGAAATCTCCTGCTTTTACTCTTCTTTTAGCATTTAAAAAAGGGAAAAAAAGGAGAAAAATCACTGACAAAAGTGGCTTTAGCATAATATATTGTATAGACTAGTGTAACCATGTTCAATATTGTACATATATTAAATAGTTTTGCTATTTTTCATTTTTTGAAAATAATGTACAATATTGAACATGGTTATACTAGTCTATACAATATATTATGCTAAAGCCACTGCTTTTGTTAGTGATTATATATATATATATATACAATATTGTATGATTTTTAAGGTTTGATTAAGGAATATGAATCCAATTCAAAATTTGGATGGAGAAATAATCAGGGGTAGCCTCCTACAATTGCTCATTGTATGATTTTTAAGGTTTGATTAAGGAATATGAATCCAGTTCAAAATTTGGATGGAGAAATAATCAAGAGTTGCCTCCTACAATTGCTATCATTTTTTTTCCTTTTTAAAGAAAAAATGAGAAAAATTATTGGACTAAAAGTTGTTTGGCATAATACATTACTAGTATTTAACACGTGCGATGCACGCTTTAATCAATATATATTTTTTAAAGAAATATAATATAGTACGTGTTAATAAATATATATATTTTTAAAGTAATATAAAGAGTATAATGAGAGAGTTTGATTTGTACGTGCAATGCACATAAGTTGGTAGATTTAAATAAAGTGTATAATTGGAGAGTTGGAGTTGTACGTGCAATGCACGTAAGGTGGTAGATTTACAAATGAGAAGAAGAAGCTGGGCCAAACACATATTTTGAAAAGCCCTAAAAAAAAAAAGAAGTAGCTTTTTTTAATGAAGAAAAGGAGCTCTAAAAGATGCCCTCCAGATCTACTTCTGGCTTCTCATTTTCTCTTTTTTTCTACCCGCTCTCTTTTTTTATCCCTTCCACTATCAAACCCTAAGATCAAAAAAATTCTCCCTGCCCCTTCCCCTTCCCCTTCCTCCCCTTCCTCGCCGAACAGGCCTTGACCGGGGGTCGCCCTTCCTCGCCGCCGTCGAACCACGCCGCCACGCCGTCGATCCACTTCTCAAGGTATGGTTTCTCCACGCCGTAGGGTGCATGCATCATATTATTGGATAATATTTAATCTTGATGTTTGGGTTATTTTTCGATTGCAAGCATGTTATTTTGTGAAAAATATAAGGATCAGTTTTTGCTTCATTAGTCAAGAAGTTTTGTTATGGATTAATTATCTTTAATAGTGGGTGAATTTTATTGATTCGTTATCTCGAGGCGATGATGATGTTGGAGAAATATGAAACTCTTAACATTTGACAAATTTCACCGTTCTTTTGTTTGAAAACGGAAGCACAAGGTGTGTTATTATGCCTTGTTTGTGTTTGTGTTTTTGTTATTATGCCTTGTTATTATCCCTTCCGCAGTTGGCACACCTATGGTTTCTGTTCTTTTAATTAAACATAGTGTTTGTGTTTTAGTTGTGATTGTGTTTTAGTTAAATTCAGTTGGCACACCTATACTATAGAGATTTTTACTGATGGTTAATTTGAGACATCAAACATATCATATTACATTCTGGGCTAATTTGAGACCCAAAGGAGAGTTTTGATCTTCATTAGCAAATTAAACTGCTCATCATATGGTGTATTGAACCAGTAGAGATTATAGCTAGTAGAGATTATAACTGTTACACCCAGCATACTTCAAAGCAAAGCTGAAACGAGTTGATTTGTTACATCCACTTGTACGGCACAATAGAATCGTCATAGATTCCTCCTTTTCTCGAATTCAACAAGCTAGAAACTGATCGGCTCTCTGATTCAATTTTTACAATATCATATAGAGATTTTTACATACACATTTTAGGTTAATTTGAGACATCAAACATTTGGTGAAGTTCTTAATAGTTTATGTTTATTGGCAAAGGAAATTATAAGGCCTCCAGATTTTGACTTTGTTGAAGTGTCAGACAAAATTAAAGATGATAAAAAATATTGGCCTTATTTTGAGGGATGCATTGGTGCTATAGATGGAACACATATACCTGCCAATGTTCCTACAAAAGATCAGATACGTTATATTGGTAGAAAGGGATATCCAACACAAAATGTCATGCTAGTGTGCAACTTTGACATGTTATTCACATTTGTTGTTGTTGGTTGGTCTGGTACCGCACATGACACGCGCATTCTTTCATCAGTCCTTGAAGAAATGAAGCATGTGTTCCCTCACCCTCCTGAAGGTACTTAAAAATTTATATATATATTTGTCATTAAAATATTATTTTTATTTTTATTTTTAATATAAGCTAATAATTAAATATATTTTTTTGTATAGGAAAATACTATCTAGTTGATGCTGGATATCCAAATATGAAAGGATATCTAGCACCATACAAGGGTGAAAGATATCACATTCCTGATTTCAGAGATGGCATTCAAGCAGAAGGTTTACAAGAAGTATTCAACCATGCACATTCTTCATTAAAAAATGTCATTGAAAGGACAATTGGAGTTTGGAAGAAAAGATGGCATATATTATGTGATATGAGACCATTTCCATTGATAAAACAACAAAAAATTATAGTTGCAACAACAGCACTTCATAACTTCATTAGACTATGTGGTATCAAAGATGAGGAATTCAACAGGTGCGATCATCTTCCTAGATATATGGATGACTACGAAGGGAAAAAATACAATGACGTGGAAATGACTTCATGTAATACTAGAAGAGCAGTAGATGGTGGTTATATGGATACAGTTCACACTCAAATAGCAGTTGCATTGATGGAAAATAGAAATCGTTAATATCCCATTTTATGATATTGTAAACACTTTGTCATATTCATTGTCATTGAAAAACCCATTTTGAATGGAATGATGCATTTCATATAGTATCGTAGCCCTTTAATTTTTTATTTAAGTACATTTCAAATGTGTATATATATATATATATATATATATATATATATATATATATATATATATATATATATTTACGAGTTTTCTAGGTTATTTGAAATATTTCATTTATTAGTAATATAAAGATTTTTTTTTTTTTTTTTTAATTTGATAACTTATATTTTATTCTTAAATAAAATCAAAAACTTAAATTGAGTATAAAAGTAGCTTACAATTGATATCTTATGCCAAAAAACTTCTAGCTTAAAAGTAGCTTTAAAGTAAAAAAAAATTGACTATCCAAACAGCTTCAGGTTTTAATTTCAAAGCTCTACTTTCTGGCTTCTCCTTCTGAAGTAGCTTTAAAGCTCAAAAAATGCTAGGCCAAACGCAACCTAAGGCTTTCTCCTATTATAATATTAGAGATTAGAGAATCTATAGAAAATGAGAAGAAAACGAGGAGAACGAGGATGATGGGAATGAGACGTAGAGAACAGTGTATCATTCATTTATTGGTTTTTTAATTTTTCCTAAAGTAAGCTAATTTCAAATTGAAGGTGCAAGGATGAATGCGGGTTTGTCTACACTTAACACGAGTCCAGCCTCACAATTCATATCGAACAAGACGCATAAATGAGACTGGCACAGAGGGACTGCGAGATAGAGCATTGTACGTATGATCACACATGGTCTGCACACCTTGTTGAAATATATAGAGGAGATTCAGGAGAAGAGTATCTAATTGTGTAAATAAAAACTTGCATATAGATGGGGCTTTAATTAACATTCCATACACTTGATTGATCGTTATGTCACGTTGTTAACATGTTGTATCAGACTTGTAATGCTTAGGCGATCTTAATATTGAGTGACATTTTGGGTTTCAAATTGTAGCTGTCCCAGTTATAAATTATAGTTAACTAGTTATCTGCACGAGTACGATTAGGGGTGGCATTCGGGCCACCCGGGCCGGAACCGTCCGGGCTTTGTCCGGTCCCAGGCCAACCCGAGCTGGGCTCAAGGATTTCACGGGCCGGGCCGGGCTAGTTGGGGAAAAGTCTGGGCCGGACCTGTAGTGTAATTTTTTTTTAAACAAAGATGAAAGATCATGTATTAAATTTTAATTTCATAACAATTACAAAGAACTAATAAATAAAAGAAATTAAAATCAAATTTAAATTGATTTAATAAATTACAAATTGTTAAATAAAATGAAGTTCATGAATAAAATTTCATACAAATTAGATCAAATTACAGAACAAGAAAATTATTTGAATTTAGAGATCGAGATGACCTCTATTTAGATTGAAGAGAAGACATTGGATTATTGTCGTGCACTTCTACTTAACCTAAATATAGAATCTCATCTCCCTAAAATTTTCAATTATTTACAATATATTGTACAACATTTTAATGTAAATCGACTAAATCTAATTGTTCATTCATCGTTACTTGTTGAGCTAGCTTGTGCATCAAGTAAATCTTGGGTCATCTCTTTCGCTTTCATCCAATCTTCGGCGCATACTAGCATCTCCAAATTTTTGGCTGTCAATCAATTCATGTTCGGGCTCATTATCCTGCCACCAAGAGAAAAATTACTTTCCGATGTAACAGTTGACACCGGTGTTGTTAGCAAATCTCTAGCCATACGAGAAAAAATATTAAAAATAACTTCATTGCTCTTCTAAAACTGTAACACATCTACTACATCGTCGATTGAACTTTGTGCATTATACCAATTCAACTCATTTGGTGAATTGGTTTTTGTTTTTTTTTTTATTTAATAAGATTTAAAACACTACTAGTTGCATGACTCTTTGCTTTTGCTAATATGGAGGAAGAAGAATTAGAATCAACATTTTGTGTTTGTGTTCGTGTAGTGTTAGATGAACAAAATCTATCATAAGTATCATATAACATAGTCAAAATATGCTCAAATTGACGAGTAAAAACAACATGATCAAAATCTTGTATTGCATCATGTGGGCATAAGTGTAAAAAATTTCTATTAAATTTTTTGTGCCATCTAATTCAATCATGTGATTCATTACACTAACTACACAATATAACTTAGGAAGTGGATGGAAATATTTTAAAAATTTAATATATGCCGCATTAACTATATTCCCAATAAAATGGTTATTTTGTATATCTTTAATTGTTGTTATCATAGTGACAATTTCAAGAAAAATACCACTAGATGTCGATGTATATGTTTTTGAATATTGCAAAGTAGCATCGTTAAAAGGTTTTAAAAATTTATACAAACTCGGCAAAAAACCAAAAATCATCATCTAACATACAATTTTGCATACCTATTGCAACACAAAAATCTCTATGATTAAAATGATAATAAAGAACAACACCTAATAAATCAAATGTAGAATTTCAACAATGTCTAGCATCTTTAGGAAAACGTTTATATACAATTCCCCTAAGTTTACACCAATAATGAAAAGCTTGATATATTGGACCACTCAATGTAATATAATGAACACAATCTCTCATTGCATCACGTTTATCGTTTCCATATTTTAGTGTATCTTGTACACAAAGATTTAAAATATGAAAAGCACACCTAACATGAAAATTTTCGGGTTCTATAGGATCTAAGTAATTGTCAAACTATCAATTGCCTTAGTATTATTAGAGGCGTTATCAAAACCAATAGCAAACACTTTATCATAAATACCAAAATTATTACATGCTTCCATAATGTGTTTGGCTATAATTTCACTCTTATATGGGTACTTAACGAATTCAAATGAAATTATCCTCTTTTGAAGTACCCAATCCGAATCTATCCAATGACATGTTACACGCATCATTGGAATGCCGTTTACTCCTACCCACTCATCCGATGTCAAAAAAACTCTAGTATTTATTATTGATGTTAGTGTTGCTATCAAAAAATCCTTAGTCTCATTGTAAACTAATTTACAATCACTCTTAACTACATTTCTAGCAATCTTTTTATAATAGGGGTTTAAGGAGGTTTGTGCAAAAGTCTCTACATACCTACTTTCACCAAACGAATATGGTAATTCACCCATAATTACTAACTTAGCCATTTTCCTACGAACGATATCGTGATCGTAGCTATGACTATATACTTGACCGGTTCTAGGATGTATTTTTTATTGTGTGAGATTATCTGTCGAAAATTCGGGTTGATATTTGTTTAAGTGACGTTGAAGTGTACCCGTACCCAATCCTATTTTAAACTTATATGGTGTTTGACACTTCTTACATATTTTTAGTCCTACACTCTTATCATTTTGTGAAGGGATAAAATTGAAATAATTGTGTACTTCGGAAGTAGTCCCTCTTGTTTTACGGGTTATAGAATGACCTTGTTCCGATGGTTGTGGTTCTACATAATCTTCTATTTATATAGGATTTGAGTGTGTTTCATTCAAATCAGGTAAACTATCATAATTCATGAATGTTTCTTCACTATCTATTTATGGAATCGGAATGGAAAGAATGTGATGACTAATGGACTCTTGACTACTATGTCTACCACCGCATGATCGATTAGAAGCCATTTAAATATTAAAAACTAGTGTATGTATAGTTAGAGAGAAAGCAAGTGTACGTTTTAAAATTTAAATTAAAAGAAACAACTAAATGTATGACAACTAATAATTTAAAACAACAAAATTAAATAAAGTGAAACAACAAAATTTAAAACGAACATCAATCTATCTCAACTAAAAAAAACAATAATAACAAGAACTAGTGAGTAGTGTATGTATGTTTACCACTTTACCAAATTTATAAATAAAATCTAAAAAAATGAGAGTAAGAAGTTCAAGAAAATCCAAACTAATTAAGAGACATAGATGAGAATAATCAACTATGTTAAATCTACAAATTAAACATATATAAAAATACCGTATGAGTGTTTGAAGTTTGAAAAATGAAAGTTGAGAAAGTTGAGACTTGAGAGCTTGTAGTAGTGTTGATTGTTGTTGTTGATCACTTGATTATTGTGATTGTTGATCTTTGCAAAATGTAGTAGAAACTTGATTTGTTGAGAGATAGTAGAGAGATTTGAGAGATAGTAGAGAGATTTGAGTGAATTAGTGAAGAGAAATGAAAGAAATGATGTTGTATATATAGAATATGCAATAGTAGAGAGATTTGAGTGAAACCGGACCGGGCCTAGCCGGGTTTTTTTGGACCTGGGTTTGGGGGGTCGGTCCCGGGTTAAGCCCGCCAAATAGGGGTCCGGGGTGGCAAGGACCTGATGCCACCCCTAGGTGCGATGCACTCTCTAACAATTTTTTTATTCAAGTAAAGACTACGATTGTTTAATTAAAATAACAAAATTGATAAAGTACTTGCATGTACATGATTACAGATTTTACAAAAGTGTCACACATTGCATGAATGATCACCCATGGTATCAGAATTAATGAGCCAAATATTAAAAAAATAGTGTTGCTACAAATATTGAGAGTTTTTATTCCAAAATGACCCACCTTTTGAAAGTATTTACCAAACTGACCCACTTTCGAAAGTATTTAGCACAGTGGCTCACTCGCTGAGTTTGGCGAAAATACTCTCGCTGTTTGAGATAGCGAGTGTAAGCGTAGGTGTTTCTCCCCAACTTGGAGAAATCTTGTGGAGTGAAAAGATCCCAAACTACACTTTTTATCTCCAACATCGAGCGTGGTTGTACTAACTCGCTATTAGAGACAGCGAGTGTCGTTTGAGTTTTTTTAAATTTAAAATTACACACTCAACTCTCACTTCCTCTTTCTCCTTCTCTTCAACGACTCTGTAAAAATAAAAAACATACACTCGCTATCTTAGATAGTGAGCGTCATTATACTAAACTCGCTATCTCATATGGCGACTGCGTGTGTAAAGATTTTTACAGAGACTTTGAAGTCTCTGGAAAAATAAAAAACATACACTCTCTAATACCACACTTGCTATCTGAGATAGCGACTATGTGTGTAGAGATTTTTACGAGAGACTTTGAAGTCTCTAGAACCTTTATCATTACTAAACTCACTATCTGAGATAGCGGGGATCTTTGAACTAAACTCGCTATCTTAGATAACAAATATAGTTATGACATTTTCAAGTGCAACCTACAATAACAAATTTCCCTGTATACATCATATATGGTTCATTTCAAGATTTTCACCACAATTCCAACACTCTTTGTGGTAATCTCACTATCATTAACCAAATTAGAAACTCAACCAAACAAAAAGGTGATAGAAAGAGACAGCAAGTCTGACTTAAAAAAAAAATCAAAGTCAGGCTCACTATTCAAACAACGAGTGTACTATAACTACGTACGCTCGCTGTTTGAGACAACGAGTCTTACTTTTGATATTTTTTCTTCAAGTTTTTTCTCAAAATGGTGGAGAAACACCCAAGCCTACATTTGCTATCTCAAACAGCGATGGTATTTTCACCAAATTTGGTATCTGAGAGATAGCGAGTTGTGTCATTTTGATAAATACTTTCGAAAGTGGGTCAGTTTGGTAAATGCTTTAAAAAAGTGGGTTATTTTGGAAAGTTCACCAATATTCATAAACACTATTAGAACTGCAAAACCAACAAAAATTTAACAAAATTATAGCTTTAAACTATCAGAATGCATATAACTTTCATAAAGCATGTTCTAAAACAGTTACAATGAACTGTAGATGATCCAAAATTGGTTAGTTAAGCAAAATAACAAATATAGTTCAACAACTTTCTGCCACAAAGACAATCATAATATATGGATTATGTGTATGGAGAATTCATGGTATATAAAAAGTACTAAAACTGAACAAAAACTAAATGATAAAACTCGAAACAATACACAAAACCACATATAGTCATAAACCTTAAACTTCAAACCTTAATCTCAATATCAACAATCTCAACCCCAACAACATTACAACACACAAAAGAAAAACTTGACATTTTCCTTATTCACGATTTCTTAACCACTCTAGTGAAATCATTCACTGAATGAGACAAAACTTAAAATTTTGTGCTCATTTTTTCAAACAATCTTTATATAAGTTGTAATCTGGTAAGTTGATGAAAATGACATTTTGCGAGATTCAGCTCCCAAACAACTCCTAAGAGCATCTATAGTTCTTGACTATATAACCAAAATTTGGAAAAAATAGAAAAGAGAGAGTTGTAGTCGTTGGCTATATACCCAAAATTTGTGTTTTGGGTGAACAGTACGCTGAAATATTTGGAAGTTGATATGGGTGTTTGGAAAAATTGCCGACGAAAGATGATTGTTCGTCCGTTCAACTGCATATTTTTTATAAAATATATCAGACAGGAAATGATTTTCCGTTTGATCCATTAAATTTTTTTTTTTGGATCAGACGGGAAATCATTTCCCGTCCGATCGATTTAAAAAGAAGAAAAGAGCACAGACAGTATATCATCTACCGTCCCATGCCAAAATTCCAATATATATCCAAAAAATCCTAGAGACTATAACCTATAAACTTTTCTATGTGAATAGATTAGTTTTTAATTGAAATTTAATTAAGAATGAAGATTTAATTATGATTTAATTAGGATTAAATAAAGAGTTAATTAGGAATTAATTAGGAATTAATTTTTTTTAAAAAAATCTCAGACGGAAAATGATTCTTCCTCTGCTGGTTTTTAAATTTTTTTTTAAAATAAAAAATTAATGGATGGGAAATCATTCCTCATTCGTCGATTTTAAATTATGAAAACCCAAAATTTGGGATTGAACGACTACAAATGCTCTAACCAGCCAATACACACAATTCAATCAACTATTCATGCTATTTCAAACTACTAAATCTCCACCTCACCAATCAGTCTGTTTTAGTTGTTGATCTCGCAAAAATCTACTATAATCACACCCTCCAAATAAAAACTTTCCAAGATATGCCAAAAATATATTATCTCACTCTAACCCTCCACACCTCGATTTTGTGAGATCTCCGCAACTCCACAATTAAGGAAAATAACAATTCCATGCACATGCAAAAATCTAAATAACAAAAATTCAACTATCTTGATGCAGCTGTTTTAAGTGTGGGGGCACCAGGTATGAATTCTTGTTATTATAGTGGAAGTAACAGATCTGTGACAGATCTTAATCACAGATCCGGATCTGACACAGGGGGATCTCCTGGGGAGCTACAATGAAGGTGTTGCTGGAGATTGGCCAACCGGGACACCTGCAAGAGGCCTAGAAATACCGGGAGAGATCCTGGCGACATGTCCTCCGACAATCTAGCCAGTCACTGAGATAAATGAAAGCTAGGGTTCTGTAACACCCCGCTTTTATTTTTATTATTAAAATGCATTTTTTTTATTATTGCATGTATGATGCACGTACAAATTTTATTCTCATTTGTTATTCTCATTTTCAAATTTTTAGCATGCATAAGTTTTAATTAGCCTTCTTTTGATTCATGGACCTATAGAATAAAATCTAGCCCATTAGGAGAGGAGCCCACTAGATAATCAAATTAATTAATTAGAAATGAGCCCATGTAGCAAGCCCACTATAAAAATCACAAATTAAGTTATACATGACAAGTTACAAGTATTAGTACACATTTAGAGTTATAGAAATGTGTTCATATTTGTTTGTGCATGTGTGCATGCACACACAAATGTATTTGGACCATTTTGTGGGCTAGGGGTGACCGGTTTTGGAGAGGGGAGGAGAATAGTGGAGAAGTTAAGTTAGTGGAGAGTGGGGAGATGAAGAGATGGGAGTTTTAGGAGTTAGGAAAGTGGAGAGTTGTAGAATAAATTTGAAGAGTTATTAGGGTGGAATTTTTGCACTTTAGACCCTCCCAAAATCCTATAAATAGAGCCCCCATTTCCTACCTTTATCTTGCACCAAAAACATTATCAAAAGAAAGAAAAGAAAGAGAGTGAGGGTCCTTTTGCTTGGAGGAATTGCTAGAGAGAGGAAGCCATTGCTAGGGAAAGGGAGCTTTGCTAGGAGGAGGAGCCATTGCTAGAAGTTTGTCTTGGAGCTAGAAGAAGTGTCCCATCCTTCCCTTCAATTGTTCAAGCTTCAATCGAGGTGGGTGATCCTATACTTTCTAATTTAGAATAATGTATGCTAAGTAATAAATAATGAGTAGTATGGAATTTCTTATATGATCTATGCTATGGTATGAGATGAGAATGATAAGTAGTTCATGTATGATTAATAAATTAAGTCATGTTAGGGGTTAATGAGAAAAAGAATTGATTGATTATTTGTCATACATTAGCATGCTATTATGATTAATGAGTAGTATAAATTTGATGTGATAATTAGAAGATAAAATTCATGTTTTTTTTTTATGTATGTCAACTTGTAGAAGTGTTATTATCAATTAAGAAACAAAGTATTGGCATGTAGTTTGGAAATTTAAAATAAAAAGAAATTGTCATTTGTATGTTAACTAGTAATTGTTAAAATAATTGAAGAGACTTCCCTTATGTTTAAAGAAGAAATTTTGTATAGAAAAAGGGTATACATAACTTATTGTTACTTGTTGTAAAGTAATACAAATTTTCTAGTTGAGTCAAATGATGAACTACATTCTTGTAATAAAAGAGAAGAAAGAGAGATTTGGAATTTAGATATTATTAAATATAAGTTTTAAACACATGAATTTCTGTAATAAATAAATTTCAGTCTAAATAAACTATTTGGAGACTAGTGGAGAAGATTGATCAAATGAAAATCTAGTTTTATGAAAAACAATAAAATAACAGAAATTTGGGTCAAAAACCTACGAAATGGGTTTAGGGTGTTGGGCGCAATTAGCCTGTTGGCTCGGCCGTGCGCTGCTTCCTTGTTGAGCCTGGGTTCGATACTCACTATGGGCGAAACATTTCTTTTGTTTGATTTTTTTTTTAATGAACATTAGATTGAGGATGATGTGAAAAGGCTTTTGGTTTGTAGTTGAGACAACAAGTCCATATGGACTTAGTGGTTGTCGTGTGCTTCTTTGGTTCGCTGCCTGGGCTTCACGGGTTCGAAGCCCAATGCTATCATACATTTTTTAAAAATGGGATTAAGTGTTATCATACATTTTTTTTAAAAAATGAGATTAAGTGTAAATTAAGAATTTCTAATGCTAATCAAAATTTGTGAAAAGACCTACTGTTTACATAATATAATCAAGATAGTTTTGAGATTTTTAGAACTAAAAAGGGAAATTTTTGAGTAAAGATTTGAGAATAAATTTTAGTATTTATATAAAATAAAATGGAATTATTTTAAAATAGTTTTAGAACTTTTCATGTATATTTGAGATAATAAAAGTGACTTTGAGATAGATTGATATTTGTCTTCAAAAACTAAATTGTTGAAGAACATGATTTGCATCATTAGAAGAAAAGTAAAATGTAGATTTGTAAATTAATTGTCTTTGATGGGGTTATTCATTTGTGTTGCATACTTGATTATTTTAAATTGCAAATGAGATTGCAAGTGATGAAATCATGTTTGTGAAAGGGATAAATTTTTGTTGAATGAAATGGTTTCATGAAAAAGAATTATTATTATGAATAGTGTTAAAATGAGACATAGAACAAATTATGGATAAGTTAAAGACATGAATATAATAAGTTAAGACATGATTATTAACGGGTATGTGTACCCATGTTTCTTGCACATGAAAGGGTTTATGATTTAGAATTATTAAGACCTCGGTTACCGGTAATTTTGAAAGAAAGATTTTGAGACTTGATTTTGAGATAATGCCGTCGGGCGATCTCGTATTTTGTAAATAAATCCGGTATGAGGTAAAACTGATTCTAGGGTGATAACATATTCATGTCTTGAACTAAAAATAATTAGGCACTTAGGTGAAGATGTAATAGACTTGTGCAAACGTAAATGGGTGCTTCTATATAGTCGGCGGTGGATCTCCGTGGCTATAGACCCAGTTGGTGGACTGTGGTTGCTCCGTAGGAGATGGACTGTATTTTATTCGGGACTTAGGGTAGTCGGCGGATGTTTACCATACTCCAAAGAATATGTATATACCGGGGCTGGAGGGGCATTTACGGGATTATTCTCACGATATAATAGCCAGGGAGGCTAGGATCTGTTATTATAGCCAGGGAGGCTGAGATCCGTATCTGTAAAATAACTCTAAAACTTATTTTATTATTGGGTAGTCTCATGGCGAGGGATCGAACCCTTCAATATGGAGTACGTAGGCACTTGCCCTCAGACCTATGTAGTATGGGATGCATTGAATCTGAACAAGTGTGCATTAGTGTCATCCTAGTATAGAATTGTGTGCATTAGGCATTAAGGCATGACATACACTTATATTTAGAATAATCACCCTTGACACTTTACTTGTTCATTCAATCTTTTTTTTGTGATTTGTTAAAGTATGAGATCGTTATACTATTCCCGGCATAGAGAGGATAGCCGTGTATAACATTTCGTCAGTTGTAAGTAACTGACGTGCCCACAGATTGACATGCAGGTAAAGGACCATTCATGGAGTTATAAAGTGGATATGCTATTGCTATATGAAAGTTAAAAATGTTGTAATAATGTAATTGTACAAGTTATGTTTTTGTCTTTCAACTGTTGTAATTTTTATTTCTTTCGCTGTGTAAAAACCATGTGTAAAGGAACTCTGATGTAGTATTGAAAAAGTTTTAAAATTTCCTTGTAAAATTGTACGAAGTGAAGTAAAGATCCTGTGAAATCTCGAATTTATCCTTATTTAAAAATTCGGGGTGTTACAGGTTCAACAGGAGAAAAGTTCAAATACTTTCAAAGATAAGGAGGGGCCTATTATTTATAGGCAGAGAGAGTGGGTGCCCTAACCTTAATGGGCCGAGTTGACCCGCTTCTCTGTGGGCCTGAGCTAATGGAAGACCCATTAGATCCACAGGCCTGATCATCAGGAATGAGCTGATTTAGAGGGGACCAGAAGGCTCTGCTTGTGCTGGATTATTTACCCACATCATAGCCCCCCACTCCTGGATGGAGGTATGTACCAGCCATCGTGAAATAGTTCAGTTTTGTGGAAAAATGGGTCCTGCCAAAGAGTGCGCCTGATCACCTCTGATGTGCCGAGCCGAGTGTCAAGCTCAGCACTGAAGTCGGGGGCTGGCCCGAGGTTAAGGCCGAGTGTCGAGTCTTGAGCGTTTAGCAAGGTGATTCAATATGATAGACATGGGTTGGCTTAAGGTCCATGCCGAGTGTCGAGTGAGGTGAACTTGGGATGAAGCCAGTAGCTGGCTTGAGGTTCATGCCGAGCATCGAGCAAGGTGAACTTGGGAGGAAGCCAGTAGGTGGCTTGAGGTTCATGCCGAGCATCGAGCGAGGTGTACTTAAGAGGAAGCCAGTAGAAGGCTCGAGGTTCATGCCAAGCGTCGAGCGAGGTGAGCTTGAGAGGAAGATAGAAGATGACTTGAGGTTCATGCCGAGCATCGAGAGAGGTGAATCTTGAGAGGAAGCCAACAAGTATCTCGAGGTTCATGCCGAGCGTCAAGTGAAGTGAATCTTGAGAGGAAGCCATTAGCTGGCTTGAGGTTCATGCTGAGCATCGAGCAAAGTGAACTTGAGAAAAAACCACTAGCTGGCTCAAGGTTCATGCCTAGCATCGAGCGAGGTGAACTTGAGCGGAAGCCAGTAGGTGGCTTGAGGTTAAACCCGAGCATCGAGTGAGGAGAATCTTGAGATAAAGTGTAACCCCCATCCCCGTCATCACCAACCTCCAGCCTCTGCACCCCAATGTTGCCTCGTCTTCAACCTTGCGACCTCCTCGTGTGCACCACCGCACACACCGCCATCCTCGAGCCTACCACTCGAACCATCATCACCGCTCGAGTCTCCCTTATCTCCAACCTCCGTCCCACACTCCTCGACTCCGTTGCCATCGCTTCTCGACTGCGATGACTGCAACTGCCAACCCTGTCGTCTTCAACCTTCATCGCCTCCGCCATTGTCGTCCACCTTTAAGTTGTAGACCACCGCATCCCGCAACCTCCTCGCAACCCCATCGCCCTTCATCCTCATTCGCCGGCAACATACCCCGTCGCTCTTCGACCTCCAGCTCCGCTCGCCTCCCGCTCGAGCGCTATCCACTGCACCTCGTCATCGATATCCATTCATAGAACCACCCTCATCACCCTCACGCTCAACCACCGCCTGCAGCCACCTCCTCCCTGTTGTCGACCAACACCACTGAACGCCTGCGCTCACCCCGAGTCGATGCCCCTTCCTCTGGCCGTCGCTGCACCTGATCACCCGCCCTCCTCTATTTTGATCAACATCAGCAGCCATTCAATCGTAGCCGTTCGGTCAGATCATCATCAGCATAGTTAAGCTCGGCCGTTCGACCGTTGATCATCATGATCTTGATTTCATCATCTTGATCTGTTGATCTTGGCCGTTGGATTTGCATTGATCATCATCATCACCATCATCATCATTATCAAGATCTTGATCTCGACCGTCAGATCTTTTTTGATCATCGCGATCGTGATCATCATCTTGATCTTGATCTTGATCTTCAATCTCAGTCGTCCGATCATCCGATCTTGATCCCCATCAAGATCCATGCCCGATCGTGATCATCGTGATCGTTTGCTCGCTGCCGTGTTGTCGGAATTTTTGATCCTGTTATTCTTAGCATTTTCGGATTAATCTAACGTCTTCCTAAGGCAATTCATCTTATTATCAAATTGTGTTGTATCATGTTCGAGATTGTTTATTGAATTTCACAAGTAGATCCATATTTATTATCGTATATTGCTAATTGTTATCTATCGTTGGGATACTACGGATTTACACGAGCGAATCCAACTAGTAGTCTTGACTTCGTGTCGTCTTTTGCCTCCAATGTATAGAGATCTTACACGCATTCATGTAGTTTACTATTGAATATAGGAGTAGGATTATTATTGTATTTCATGTCATGATATTACACAACTATTGTTGATTGTATACTAATGTTGATTGTTCATATGATTGATGATGGTGTATTAGTTGATTGTGATTAGTAAGATTATGTACATTATACATCTTAACACCATGTTCACATAGACGTAACTTGCTATGATTTATAATTGTTAACTCCTAACTCATCGTTCATAACATTTTAATCTTCTTACTCATGAAGAACATGTTGAAAGCCTGAAATTTATTACTAACCTGAACATTACCATGTTGTTTCGACCTAGATAATGTCATCAAAATTAATAACTTCCTGAATATGAAATGTAGCCCCATGTTTCTAGTTTCCAGAACATCTAGAGTTTTTGAATTCCGACTTATATTGCATGAGTTATGACCATTTTACTGCTGCTGCGCTGTATTTCCAGATTTATGCACATACCATGTTAAACTGATGAATTAAGTGAACTAATGATCAAATATTACCATCATAATTTCCAGATTGATAGCCAACATGCTTAGGGTAATGAAAATTATTTTTACTGATTATTACAATGAATATTTACTGCTGTTACAACTGAAACTAGTTAATACTAATAACCAGCCAGAAATGGTAATCTATAAAGAACACTAAAATTCACCTAGTTACTGTTGTCGAAATTTGGACTTTAAATATGCGTTGGAACCGGGCAGGAGTCTAGTTTCTAGAAATTCTGACGGATCCACATTTTCTATCCTTTAGCAATGGAAATTCTTATTTTGGTACAACAACCTACTGCTGTCCAGAATTGGATTTCTATGTTAATAATATATAATTGAACCTATAATGTTGAATTTGGTGTATTTGATTGTATGGAGTACACTGCATGATCTTAGGATTGTTTTGTCATCATTCTAATGTCCCTTATTAATCACCTTATTGTTTCCCCCTAATAGTTCTGTCTCTACTGTCCCCTATCAGTATCATAGTATTGCCAACCAATTTTGTATGTTAATTGAATAAAGAATGTTAATCAAGCTGGGGTTAAGGGTTGACCAGGATAGTTGATAATATAGTGACTGTACTTGAAAATGTGGGCCTCGTTCCCAAAATATCGTTATCGTCATTGTGAAAGAAATTGCAAATGGCAAGTGTTATCGTCATTGTGCAAGAAATTGCAAATAGGCAGTGTTAACCACATTGTGCAAGAAATTGCAAATGGTCACTGTTATCATTATTGTGCAAGAAATTGCTCAATAGACAATGTTATATTGTACCGAGTAGATGACCTGTAGAATCTACCACCTTAGTCTAAACGAAATTGATTATATGCATCGAACCTGTAGTATGAGATGCAGTAGTACATGCATTAGTTAGGATTAAAATGAATAATAGACTTAAGATTTTCATCGCATTGTCATTGTATATTTTCATCATTTATGGACAGTGTTATTGTTATTGTTTATTGTTATTGTTATCGTTTATTGTCATCGTTATCAATCATCATTATTGCATATTGCATTGTTACCATTTGGCCATTGTTCATTGCCATCAACTCTATTATTTATTGAATTCATTGTTATACTGTAAATGCCATTGTTTCTCTGTTTCTCTACTTGTTGTCCACGACTTGATCTAAGGACATATTTTCTTCTCTTTTAGATGAACAACTTACAGGTAATCAAGGAGATTTGCCTGATGGACTAAGAGAGCAACAATGGTGAAAAAATTGCTATGTTGCACCGCTTAAAAAATATTGTTTCATTTTGAGAACTTTAATAATTGAACAATATTGTTTTCTTTGTACTGAGGGCTTTGAACCGAATGATGTCATTGTTGATTCCAGACGTTAGATTTTTTTATGTTGGTTATTTTATTCTTAACTTCCAGGTATTGTTATTCATGTGATTACTTCTTTTATTGCATGCGTAGTTGTATTACTTCCAATTTAAATTGTTGAGTTGAATCGATAATAGCTCATGGATGATGCAAGTCATTCGCTGGGCCATGTCACGTGCTTGCATTTCGCAGTTTTAGGAAGTGAGGCATGACATAAAGACAGTAGGTAGCATGAGATTCATGCCGAGCGTCGAGTGAGAGTGAACTTGAGAGGAAGCCAGTAGGTGGCTCGAGGTTCAAGCTGAGCATCGAGCGAGGTGAACTTGAGAGAAAGCTAGTAGCTGGCTTGAGGTTCATGCTAAGCATCGAGCAAGGTGAATCTTGAGAGAAAACTGGTAGCTGGCTCGAGGATCATGCCGAGCGTCTAGCGAGGTGAACTTGAGAGAAAGCCACTAGATGACTCGAGGTTCATGCCAAGCATTGAGCGATGTGAACTTAAGAGGAAGCTAGTAGGTGGCTTGAGGTTCATGCTGAGCGTCGAGCGAGGTGAATATTGAGATAAAGCTAGTAGGTGGCTTGAGGTTCATGCCGAACGTCAAGTGATGTGTTTAATTTTCATATAAATATTTGTTCTCATTTACCCGTTAAAATTGCTTATATTCGTCAATTTTGTTAATAATTCATCTCATTTCCATAGATTTCAATTAATTAATTATTTTTGAAGGAATAAGACTTTTTAATACAAAAGTTGAATATTTTTAGTTAAAAAATTAACAAAGAAACCAAGCAGAAAGATTTATTAATTTTTATTGATTTGTTGAAACTTAAATTTTACAATTTGGCCACATGAAAAGCAAAATATAAATTTTAAATAGCCAATATAGGTGAAAATGAAATAAACAAATTTAAAATGGTTTAATTGAGCTAATGTGATTATTAGTTAGTTTAATTAATTTAAACTAATTTATTTTATTTTAATTTTTTAAAAATTTTAAATTCTGATTTTATTTTGTGTGTGTGTGCAGAACGTGTTTCAAGAAAAAAGAAAGAGAAGAAAAAAAAGCAAGAAATAAAGAGCAAATCAAATAAGGAAAGAAATAAATAAAGATGTAGGGTTTTCTGCAAAAATAAACCCTAATACCCACTTTTGGATCCATATAAATAGAAGAGCCAAAAGCAATAGAGGGGCACGCTGAATGAGAAAGAGAGCGACGGCTGATCTCAAATATATAAAAAAAATTATAAAAGAAGAGAAAGAGCAGGGACAGAAGGAGGACTATGGCTGACTTGGCAGCGTGAAATCAAGACGCAATAGAGGAGTTAGCTGCTTATAGTTGTGGCGGCTTGAAACTCGAGGCAAAGAGAGAGAACGAAAAAGACATAGAGGGTGAGTGCTTTGCTGTGGTTTTTGGTAACACGGAAATCGGGGTGCCGTGCTGCTCCTGTGTGCGGTGCAACTTCCAAGGACAGAGGAGAGAGACAAAGCGCTGATGTGGCTTGAACAGAGGCGCAGTGCTAACTGCTGGGTGCGGAAATCAAGGCGTTCGGTTTGGATTTTTTATTTATAACAAAACAGAGTTCTTTCTGTCTCACTTTTCTTCTTCTAATTTTATTATGTAATCCAAAATAGTATTTGTTAGTTGCAATTTTATTATGAATTAATTTTATTTTTCTAAGGCTTCGATATAGCCTAATTTTGAGAACAGAATTTTAAATTCCATATTATTTTTCTATTTTTTTTCATGGTTGTGTGTTTGATTTTGTTGCTTAATGCTTACAATTGTTTGGCCAACTTTTGTATGATTTATTAAATAATGAAGAGACCGAACTGGTAATTTATTATTTCGAATTTATAAAATTAAACACTGTTACAAGAGCGAACTGCTCTTAATGTGACCATTAAGAAATCCATAGATCTTAATAAATTTTCAATTAGTAATTTGTGCATGAACTATAACAAATAATTAGTTGAGAATATTTTTGATATTTCTTGAGTTTGAATATTGAATAATTTGGGGATTTTGGTCTACAACTTGAAAAAATAATATTTTTATTCACATGGAGTTATAAATTGTGTGAGATTAACTAGGTGAAATCAAAAGCCCTATAATTAATTTTTCTATTAACAAACAACCAAATTTGGATTCCATTCCTTTTAATTAGTTTAGTTATTTCTTTAGTTTAATTTAAGTTAGTTGTTTTTTTTATTGAATTTCGATTTTCCAAATTGTAGTTAATCTAGTAAATTTCGGTACTCGATAAAATAATTAGTCATTGTGGGTTCGACACTCTTTTCACTTATCTATACTACTTATTGCGGTTTTGTACACTTGCAAATATTCACATCAAGTTTTTGACGCCGCTGCCGGCGACTAATTATTCTTTTATTGATATTTGAAAATTACTAGACTGTTACTAGTTTGGATTTTTATTGTTATTTTAGATTTAATCGTAATTTTACCTCTTTATTCTCGTTTGATTTTTTTTTCCAGGACTTAGGGGTGTATGCCCAGATCTAAACCATTGGAGCCTACACTTTTTGACCCAGAGATTGAGAGAACTTTACGTCAGATTAGAAAGAAGAAAAAAGAAAACACCACATCCACTTTATCCATGGCGAATGAAGAGGAGAACAAAGCTTTGAGGGATTATGCAATGCCCTCAGTCAATGGAGCAACATCAAGCATCAAGAGGTCTGCAATTGAAGCAAACAATTTTGAAATTAAACCAATAATTATTCAGATGATTCAACAGAAAGTTCAATTTGGAGGACTAGCACATGATGATCCAAATATTCACATTGCAAACTTTCTCTAAATATGTGATACCTTCAAACACAATGGAGTTTCCAGTGATGCTATCCGACTGAGACCCTTTCCTTTTTCACTCAGAGATAAGGCAAAAGTTTGGTTGAATTCTTTACCGCCAGGAGTCATCACAACTTGGGAGGGTTTGGCACAAAAATTTATGGCAAAATATTTTTCCCCAGTAAAAATAGCAAAGTTAAGGAATGACATCACCCATTCACTATATTCGAGACCGAGTCATTATATGATGCATTAGAGAGGTGTAAAGAGCTGTTGAGAAAGTGTCCTCATCATGAACTTCCAAAGTGGCTACAAGTGCAAACATTCTATAACGGTTTGGGAGCTACAAATCGATCTATGGTAGATGCCGCAGCTGGAGGTGTACTAATGAGCAAAACTCACGAAGCAGCCTATGAACTTTTAGAGGAGACGACATCAAATAATTATGTGGTCTTTAGAGAGAACAATGCCAAAAAAAGTGGCTGGAGTTTTTGAACTTGATCCTATTACTACTTTAACTGCACAAATTGCTACTTTACCTAAACAATTAGGTAATATGAATGCTAATTTTATTCAAACTAATATTATTTGTGATCATTGTGTAGAAAATCACTCATGTGCAGATTGCCAAGTGGGGAACCCTTTTGTTCCATCAAATGCCGAACAAGCAAATTTTGTGTCAAACTTTCAAAGGCAAAACAACCCTTATGCAAACACATATAATCCAGGATGGAGAAATCACCCAAATTTTTCTTGGAGCAATAATCAAGGAGGAGCTAGACCACAACAAAAATTTCAACAACAAGAAAAGAAGCCGACACTTGAAGAGATATTCATGCAACACATGCAGAAGACAGAGTAATACATGCAGAAGACAGATTTGGCAGTCCAAAATGTTGCAACTTCAACTTCAGCTTTAATTCGCAATCTTGAGGTTCAAATTGGTCAAATTTCAAATATTCTTAATGAAAGAATGGCATGAACATTACCTAGTAACACAGTGGTCAATCCCAAGGAGCATGTCAAAGCAATAACACTTAGAAGTAGGAAAATAATTGACTAGCCACAAACCAAAAATGCCCAACAAAATGTGGTTGAAAAGCAAAGTGAGAATGAGCAAAGTGTGGAGGAACAAACGCAGCACAAAGCAGTCTTAAGCCAAACAAGTTCAGGGAGTTTAATTCTAACACTTATCCTAAATCTCCTTATGATCCACCTATTCCTTTTCCACAAAGACTTAAAAAGAACAGGCTTGATAATAAGTTTTCAAATTTTTTGAATATTTTCAAACAATTGCATATTAATATTCATCTTAGTGAAGCTTTAGAACAAATGCCTAAATATGCTAAAATTTTGAAGGATATTTTATCAAACAAGAGGAAGCTGGAAGAGCATGAGATGGTGATGTTAGCAGAAGAAAGTAGTGCAATTTTACAAAAGAAGTTGCGACCTAAACTTAAAGATTCAGGGAGTTTTACAATCACTTGCATGATTGAAAATTCTTCTTTTCATAAAGCACTATGTAATTTAGGAGCAAGTATTAATCTTAAGCCATATTCTGTTTTCAGGTAATTAGGTATTGGAGAAGCAAAGCCTACCATAATTTCTTTACAATTGGCGGACAGATCTATCAAATACCCAAGAGGGATCATTGAAGATGTTTTGGTGAAAGTAGACAAGTTCATATTTCCCACAGATTTTATTATGCTTGACATGGAGGAAGATGAACAAATCTCTTTGATTTTGGGGAGACCTTTTCTTGCCACAGGGAGAACATTGATTGATGTGCAGCAAGGGAAACTTATTCTAAGGGTTGACAACGAGCAAATGACTTTTGATGTATTTAAATCCATGGAGCTTCCCTTAGAAGTTCATTTATGCTTTCAAGTAAGCGAAGCCATGGAAGAGACACATTGGGATGAAATTGCTAAATTACCATTAGAAGAATTCTTAACAACTTCAGAAACACTTGAATCAGATTATGAAGAGATCTTGGAATGTGATCAATATTGGGAAGATACACCACTCATTTCCCCTTCATCACAACAACTTGAGCTTAAACAACTCCCATCTAGTTTGAGGTACGCATTTCTAGGCCAAAACTCCACTTTTCCTGTTATTATTAATGGTTTTTTGAATAATTTTGAAGAGGAGAAGTTGTTGAGAGTTTTGAGAGATCATAAAACAGCCTTGGAATGCAACATTTCTAATATAAAGGGAATTAGTCCTTCAATATGCATGCATAAAATTTTAATGGAGGATGATTTTAAGCCTATAGTGCAGCCACAGTGAAGATTAAATCTATCAATGCAAGAAGTGGTGCATAAGGAGATCTTGAAGCTTTTAGATGCAAGTATCATTTATCCAATTTCAGATAGTGCATAGGTAAGTCTTATACATGTTGTGCCAAAGAAAGGAGGAATAACTGTAGTAATGAATGACAATAATGAGCTAATACCAACAAGAACAGTCACGAGATGACGAGTGTGCATAGATTATTGAAGACTAAACTATGCAACTAGAAATGATCATTTTCCACTACTCTTCATTGACCAAATGCTAGAAAGACTTGCAGGCCACTCATACTATTATTTTCTTGATGGGTATTCGGGATACAATCAAATCGCCATAGAACCAGAAGATCAAGAGAAGACCACCTTTACTTGCCCATATGGAACTTTTGCATATGGAAGGATGACTTTTGGTCTTTGCAATTCTCCCGCCACATTTCAACGCTGCATGATGTCAACTTTTTCGGATATGGTTGAGAAGTTTATTGAAATTTTTATGTATGATTTTTCAGTTTCTGGTTATTCATTTGATAATTGTTTATTTAACTTAGCTTTGGTTTTGCAGCATTGCAAGGAAACAAATCTGGTTTTGAATTGGGAGAAATGTCACTTTATGGTGGAAGAAGGGATTGTGTTAGGCCACAAAGTTTCCTTTAAGGAAATTGAAGTGGATCGTGCTAATATAGATGTCACTGAAAAATTACCTCCACCAACTAATGTCAAAGGAGTGAGACGTTTCTTGGGTCATGTAGGATTTTATCAACGGTTTATAAAAGATTTTTCTTTAATCACTAAACCTCTTTGCAATCTTTTGAATAAAGATACACCTTTTGGTTTTTCTCATAATTGCTTCCATGATTTTGAAACATTGAAAAAGAAATTGATTTCAGCACCTATAATTATTGCACCAGATTGGAATTTTCCTTTTTGAATTAATGTGTGATGCTAGTGATGTGGCAATAGAGGCTGTTTAGGGCAAAGAAAAAAAATAAAATTTTTGACACCATTTATTATGCAAGTAGACTTTGACAGAAGCACATCTTAATTATGCTACTACTGAAAAAAATTTATTAGCTGTTGTATTTGCTTTTGACAAATTTTGATCTTATTTGATAGGTTCAAAAGTGGTTGTGTACACGGATCATTCAGCTCTCAAACACTTGCTTGCAAAGAAGGAAGCCAAACCAATATTGCTTCGCTGGATTTTACTTTTACAAGAGTTCGATGTGGAAATCAAGGACAAGAAGGGTGTGGAAAATGTGGTGGCCGATCATTTATCTCGTATTGAGCCTAAAAATGAAAACAAATTGTAGGTTACATCAATCAAGGAAGAATTTCCAGATGAGTATTTAATGATGATACAAATTCCTCCATGGTATGCCGATATAGTTAATTACTTGGTATAAAAAATTCTACATCCTGAAATTACTTATCAACAAAAGAAGAAATTTTTCTCAGACTTGATATATTATTTTTGGGAGGAACATTTTTTATTTCACCATTATGCAGATCAAGTAATAAGGAGATGTGTACCTGAAGAGGAGATGGAGAGCATACTCAAACGTTGCTACACATTGGAAGTTGACGGCCATTTTAGTAGAGCAAAAACAGCAGCAAAAATTTTACAATCAGAATTTTATTGGCCCTCAATTTTTAAGGATGATTTTAATTTTTTAAAATTATGTGATCATTGTCAAAGGGTGGAAAATATTTCTAGGAAACATGAGATGTCCCTAAATAATATCTTAGTGATTGAATTATTTGATGTTTGGGGATATATTTTATGGGTCCTTTTCCATCTTTATTTACTAATAAAAATATTTTGGTTGCTGTAGATTATGTCTCAAAGTGGGTGGAAGCTGCTACTTTACCAACCAATGATGCAAGAGTGGTGGTGAACTTCATTAGGAAAAATATCTTTTCGCGATGTGGAGCTCTAAGGGAAATTATTAGCGATGGAGGAAAACAGTTTTGCAACCGTCAATTTGATGCTTTACATGCTAGGTATGGAGTTACTCATCATGTGAAAACATCATATCACCCTCAAACAAGTGGTAAAGTAGAGGTTTCAAATAGAGAGTTGAAGTGTATACTTGAGAAGACGGTAAATATATCACGAACGGATTGTTAGAAAATGAGTGTTTTAGACACCATTTACGAACCGATTTTTGAGCAATTTTTTGAGTAAGATCCTCAATGAGTTATTGAGAGATCTTGATTGATTTGTGTTCTCCTTCGTGAGTAGATCAAAATCATATATTGGTTTGCTAAAATCGGTTAAGGGGTGAATGAGAAATTGTCTCTCAAAGTGAGACGTTTTCATTCTTGAAATGGGTTAAGCGAACATAGTCCCATATCGGAAATATCAAAGGAAATAGAACAGGATATATAGTAATCTCCTTCTAAGCATTGTAAGATGGCTAGAAGAGAGGCTCTCTCTCACGCGCGCAGGGGGGGTGCAAATCACGGACCGGATTACATGCGACTTGTGCGCCCGCATGACCTGCGGACACGAATGCCGGACCGACTTGACCCCACCCCGTGCAGAGCCACTTTTTGCTACAGTAAATGATGTCCGCCGTTACAGTGTCGGCATTCAATTCGTTTTCTGCCGTTACAGTAAAGGCATTAACAGCCTTGTCTGCCGTTACTGATTTAACCCAGGCTCTATAAATAGAGGCCTCCCCTCTACCTTCTTCCCTGCACAAAAACAGATCCTCTTCTCTCCTTCTCTGAGTCTGCTTCTGTACTGTTCGTCGGTTCTTGTTCTGTTGGTAAGTCGGTGATAGGTTTCAAGTGCTCGGACTCAGTTTGGGAGTGGTACGTGGTGCCTACGTGATCACTCCGAGTCGTTGCATCCTGGGAGACAGACGCCTCCGTTCATTCCAGCAACCGGAAGAGGCGAAATCTTTTTTAAGGACACTGTGTGATACACAGGCCTCGGCTTCTCAAGTTGAAATTTTTCTTTGTTCTTGTAAGTTGTTCATTTAATTTTTCTTTTTCTTTTTCTTTCGGTTTTTTCCTTCTCTCCTGTTCTCTTCTATGTTTTCTGTGCCTCTCTATCTTTCGATTGTAAAACGAATTTTGTAAATACTTTTTGTAACAAACTTAAAAGAAATTTGGATTTCTTTGATTTCTGATTTTGAGGCACGGTTTTTCTTTTTATTTCTTTAATCTGGAAAACTTACACTCGTGTTGTGTAAATTTCAAAATCAAAATGACTACTGCATCGGACAATGCTGCTGTGTCTGAAATGGTCTATGTACCGGTTGTTGATACGACGCAAGAACCGAGTGCTGCTGCGGCAAGAATGCCAATGCCCATCGTTGTACCTGTCTCAGTCTCCCATGGGGAGAAACCTGAGAAGTGCAACGGGCAGAACTTTAAAAGGTGGCAACAGAAGATGATGTTCTATCTGACCAAACTGAATCTTGCAAGATTCTTGAACGAAGATGCTCCAAATCTTAAGAAAGATGAGCAAGATAACTGATGTGAATATTTGCAAGTGTACAAAATCGCAACAAGTAATATAATAGTGAATAGAGTGTCGTTCCCACAGAGACTAGTTACTTTACTAAGTACCGATATAACTAGATTAACTACTATTTGGAAAAATCGAAATGAGTAAAGAAAACTACTAAATTTATCTAAAGTAAAACTAACTAATTAAAAGGAAACGGAATAAGAAATTTTGTAATTTATTAATTGCAAATCAATTCTAGGATTTTTGATTTCACCTAGTTAATCAAACACAATTTAAGATTCCATGAATAAAGAATTTATTTTTCCTGGTTGTAGACCAAAATCCCTTAATTATTTGATGCTTTCTCTCGAACAACACCAAAAATATCTCTAACTAACAGTTTGACACATCTCTATGCAAATTTAATTAATCAAAGACTCATTAAGTTCTATGGATTTCTTAACGGTCACATTAATCGCGGTAAATTATCTCTAATTTCGCTCAATTAATGGTGTTCAATTTTTATTGTTCTAAATCACAAATTACCTCTCGGTCTCTCCATGATCCAATAATCAAACAAAAATTGGCCAAATAATTGTAAGCATTACGCACAAAAACCAAACACAACCAAGGAAAAATAGAAAAAATATGGAATTAAAATTGTGTCCTCAAAACTAGGCTACATCTAAACCCTAGAAAAATAAAATTAGTTCATAGTAAAATTGCAATTAACAAAATTGTTCAAAGATTGCATATTTAAATTTAGAAGAGAAAAGAAAATACAAAGAAACTGTTTTGTAAATATAAATAATTGCAAACCGCAATTGTTCTCTGTATCTCTATTCTCTGTCTTGAACTCAGCACCAAAAATCATGTCAGAGGAGAACACCGAAGCCCCAAAAAAATGCATTGCTACAGTACCCTGTCGCTGTCGCCTACAGTGCTTCGTCACGTCACGGAATAGTAACCGGTCCAATCTGCTACAGTGCAATGTCGCTGTCGATGAACAGTACCTTGAGTCCAGTGCTGAACGCGTCTTCTTCTCTCTCTGTCTTCTACTTCGTCTTTATATCTGTGCTTTTTTTTTCTTTTCCGCTGAGTTGCTTTTGCCTCCGGGATTTAGAGTCTTTATATAGGAGTTGAGTTGTAGATGAGGTGTAGACTAAGATTAGGATATATCTTTATCAAGCTTCACATCCAATAAGATTAGATGCATCCTGCAAAATAAAAATCAGAATTTAGAATAAATATTTAAATTTAAATTAATTAGATGAATTTTAAAAAAAATAACTAATTTTTATTTTTGCCTAATCAAAATCTATTTAAATTTGTTTATTTCTTTTACACCCTCTTAACAATTAAAATTGTATTTTGCACCTCATATTATCAATTTGTAAAATATAAAATTCAACAAATCAAAAATAATAATAAATCAATAGTTTTTGTTTTGTTTGTTGATTTTTATCAACAATAATTACTTTTTGCATCAAAAATCTTATTTCTTCAAAATAATTAATTAATTGAAATCTTATAGAAATAAGACGAATTAAACACAATAAAAATGAAAACAAGCAATTTTTAATGGGAAATTGAATACAAATATTTATATAAAAATTAGACACATCAAATACCCCCAAACTTAAGATTTTGCTTGTCCTCAAGCAAAAAGTAAAATCATGAATAAACAATCAAGAGTAGACTCAACCCGTCACACTAAGAGATCTTATTATGTAAGCATCAAAAATTTAAAATATAAACAATCGTAAATAAAGTAAAACCAAGCATACCCACTTTCTCCAGTGCAATTATTTATTCATAATTCCAAACACAATCATATTTGTCATGCAATTAATGGAATTATAGTATGTAACAACTCAATCTGTGATTATCCCTTCTTACTACTACAAACTGAGTAGCAAACTAGAGTTTTTTTTTTTTTTTTCCTTCTCTAAGTTGTCACTTGCCTTTTGACGCGAATGCAAAATATTTGTGATGAATCCACCCGGTTACTCAACAAGTCACAAACTTAAAGTGCTTTACATACTCATATTTCAAGTTGCCGTTTTACGTAAAAGTAAACATTGGTGATGAATACCCCTAGTTACTAAGCAACTCAAAATATTGGAGTAGATTGACTTTATTCACATATATATTTTTTTTCATTATTACTCTATTTACTTAAACTCTGTTTAGGACCAGATCAAAGAGGATAATCACAAGAAAAAGCATCACATTTATCTTTTATGTATAATCGCATGAGTCCCAAAATTTTGTAAGGAATTGTGAAATTCAATAATCCTAAAGTAAACAAGTATGCTTACTCTTACTTGATAAGAAATTGTTTATCCCAAAAAATTATTTCAATGCTTATCTAAATGAAGAACTCAAAAGTGTAATGGTGAGATTAATTTAAATCCTTTTAAAATTTTTGTTTTTCTTTTTAAAAAAAGAAATAAATCATAAATTTGTAAACCTTCCCCCAAACTTGAATATCACATTGTCCTCAATGGGAAAGGAAAAAGAAAAACAAAAAGAATGCGAAAAGTTTGGAATTTCTCCCCTGATTCGTCGTAAAATTTCTGCACGCGCAGCGTTCAGTATTTTGACGATATCTGGAGCTGTAGAAGTCGAAATGGACTGAATTTTTTTTCTGGAAAGCTAAGAAGATAGACTACAACTTCTCTTTGAATCACTTTTCCAGATTTTAAATCCAAATTGCTCAAAAACAGCCATCAATGCATGTGTTCAAAATAGCTCCGCCCCGGCGACTTCAAATTTTCTGCAATCCTACAAGATAAAATCCAAAAATTAAAATAAAATAAACTAAAAGACAAAAAAGACAAATCAAATCTAAATGCAATAAATGAAAACATGGGTTGCCTCCCAAGAAGCACTAAGTTTTAAGTCTTCAGCCAGACATTCTCCATCTCTCCTTAAGGGTTGGCGAGATCGATGCTCCATTTTTGTTTGTCAAAGTTCCCATCCATGTATGGCTTCAAGCGCTGCCCATTTACTTTGAATGTCCCTTTCGTCTCATGATGTATCTCGATGGCACCATATGGAAAAACTTTCGACACAACAAATGGTCCCGACCATCTAGATCTTAATTTTCCTGGGAACATTCTAAGTTTTGAATTGAATAACAATACTTTATCCCCTACATGAAATGTTCTTCTTAAAATATGCTTATCGTGCCATTGTTTAGTTTTCTCTTTATAGATCTTGGCATTTTCATAAGCATCATTGCGAAACTCATCCATCTCATTTAGTTGCATTATTCTCTTCTCGCCTGCATCTTTTATATCAAAATTCAGTGTCTTTATTGCCCAATATGTGCGATGCTCAAGTTCCACCGATAAGTGACATGCTTTACCATACACCAATCTATGCGGAGACATTCCTATTGGTGTTTTAAATGCCGTCCTATATGCCCACAATGCATCATCCAACTTTCTTGCCCAATCTGTTCGTGACATATTTACTGTCTTTTCAAGTATCCGCTTCAATTCTCTATTTGAAACCTCCACTTGACCACTTGTTTGCGGATGATATGGTGTTGCCACATGATGTGTGATTCCATATTTAGCAAGTAAAGCATCAAATTGACGGTTGCAAAAGTGTTTCCCTCCATCACTAATAATTGCCCTTGGAGCTCCAAATCGGGAAAAGATATTTTTTCTAAGAAAGTTAACCACCACTCTTGCATCATTGGTTGGTAAGGCAGCAGCTTCCACCCACTTGGAGACATAATCTACAGCAACCAAAATATATTTATTAGAAAATGAAGATGGAAAAGGACCCATGAAATCTATCCCCCAAACATCAAATAATTCAATCACTAAGATATTATTTAGGGGCATCTCATGTTTCCTAGAAATATTTCCCACTCTTTGACAATGATCGCATAATTTCACAAAATTAAAAGCATCTTTAAAAATTGAGGGCCAATAAAATCCAGACTGTAAAATTTTTGCTGCAGTTTTTGATCCACTAAAATGGCCTCCAACTTGCAAAGTGTGGCAATGTTTGAGTATGCTTTCCATTTCCTCTTCAGGTACACATCTCCTTATTACTTGATCTGCACAATGGAGAAATAAGAAAGGTTCCTCCCAAAAATAATATTTCAAGTCAGAGAAAAATTTCTTCTTTTGCTGATAAGTAAAATCAGGAGGTAGAATTTTTGATACCAAATAATTTACTATATCGGCATACCATGGAGGAGTTTGAATCAACATTAAGTACTCATCTGGAAATTTGTCATTAATAGGTGTATCCTGCAATTTATTTTCATCTTTAGGTTCAATGCGAAATAGATGATCGGCCACCACATTTTCCACACCCTTTTTATCCTTGATTTCCACATCAAACTCTTGTAACAGTGAGATCCAACGAAGTAATCTTGGTTTGGCTTCCTTCTTTGCAAGCAAATATTTGAGAGCTGAATGATCCGTGTACACCACCACCTTTGAACCTATTAAATAGGACCGAAATTTGTCAAAAGCAAATACAATAGCTAATAATTCTTTTTCAGTAGTAGCATAATTAAGTTGTGCTTCTGTCAAAGTTCTACTTGCATAATAAATGGTGTGAAAAGTTTTATTTTTTTCTTTGCCCTAAAACAGCACCTATAGCTACATCACTAGCGTCACACATTAATTCAAAAGGCAAATTCCAATCAGGTGCAATAATTATAGGTGCTGAAATTAATTTATTTTTCAATGTTTCAAAAGCATGCAAGCAATCATGGGAAAACTCAAAAGGTGTATCTTTATTCAAAAGAATGCAAAGAGGTTTAGTGAAAAAATCTTTTATAAACCGTCGATAAAATTCTGCATGACCCCAGAAACTTCTCACTCCTTTAACATTGGTTGGTGGTGGGAGTTTTTCAATGACATCAATTTTAGCACGGTCCACTTCAATTCCTTTAAAGAAAATTCTGTGGCCTAACACAATTCCTTCTTTTACCATAAAGTGACATTTCTCCCAATTCAAGACTAGATTTGTTTCCTTGCAACGCTGCAAAACCAAAGATAAGTTAGATAAACAATTATCAAATGAATAACCAAAAACTGAAAAATCATCCATAAAAATTTCAATAAATTTTTCAACCATATCCGAAAAAATTGATATCATGCAGCGTTGAAATGTGGCTGGGGCATTGCAAAGACCAAAAGGCATCCTTCTATATGCAAAAGTTCCATATGGGCAGGTGAAGGTAGTCTTCTCTTGATCTTCTGGTGCTATAGCGATTTGATTGTAACCTGAATTCCCATCAAGAAAACAATAGTAGGAATGTCCTGCAAGTCTTTCTAGCATTTGGTCAATGAAGGGTAGTGGAAAATGATCCTTTCTAGTTGCATCGTTTAGTCTTCGATAGTCTATGCACACTCGCCATCCTGTGACTGTTCTTGTTGGTATAAGTTCATTACTATCATTCTTCACAACAGTTATTCCTCCTTTCTTTGGCACAACATGTATGGGACTGATCCATGCACTATCTGAAATTGGATAAATGATACCTACATCTAAAAGCTTCAAGACCTCCTTTTGCACAACTTCTTGCATTGAAAGATTTAATCTTCGATGTGGCTGTACTATAGGCTTAAACTTATCCTCTATTAAAATTTTATGCATGCATATTGAAGGACTAATACCTTTTATATCAGAAATGCTCCATCCCAAGGCCGTTTTGTGTTCTCTCAAAATTCTTAGCAATTTCTCTTCTTCCACTTTATTCAAAGTATCATTAATAATAACTGGAAAAGTGGATTCTTGTCCGAGAAATGCATACCTCAAATTAGCCGGCAGTGGCTTTAGCTCAAGTTTGGACGGTTCATCTGTTAATAATGTCATCTTTTGTATCCCTACATCTTTGAATTTTACCTGAGCTAAAGGATGAATAGTTGGTGTAGCCTCCAAATATCGAATACATTCTAAAACCTCTTCAGTGTTGGCTTCTGAAGTTGATGAATTTGTTAAGCACACTTCTAGAGGTAATTTGTTAGCTTCACCTGTATGTGTCTTGCTGATGGCTAGATCAATTTCGCTGACTTGAAAACATGAGTGCACTTCGATAGGGTACTCCATGGATTTTAGTACATCAAAAGTTACTTGCTCGTTATCCACCCTTAGAATAAATTTTCCTTTTTGCACATCGATTAAAGTTCTCCCTGTTGCAAGGAAAGGTCTCTCTAAAATTAAAGGAATCTGTTCATCTTCCTCCATGTCAAGCACAACAAAATCAGCTGGGAATATGAATTTGTCCACTTTCACCAAAACATCTTCAATGATTCCCCTTGGGTATTTGATGGACCTGTCTGCCAATTGTAAGGAAATTGTGGTGGGCTTTGCTTCTCCAATTCCTAATTTCCTGAAAATAGAATAGGGCATAAGATTAATACTTGCTCCTAAATTACATAGTGCTTTATGAAAAGAAGAATTTCCAATAGTGCAAGGAATTGTAAAACTCCCTGGATCTTTAAGTTTAGGTGGCAGCTTCTTTTGTAGAATGACACTACTTTCTTCTGTTAGCATCACCATTTCATGCTCTTCCAATTTTCTTTTGTTTGATAGAATATCCTTCAAAAATTTTGCATATTTTGGCATTTGTTCTAAAGCTTCAATAAGAGGAATATTAATATGCAATTGCTTGAAAATATTTAAAATTTTTGAAAAATGAGTATCAATTTTATTCTTTTTAAGCCTTTGTGGAAAAGGAATAGGTGGATCATAAGGTGAATTAGGATAAGTGTCAGAATTTAACTTCCCTGAACTTGCTTGGCTAGAGACACTTTTGTGCTGCGTTTGTTCCTCCTCGTTTTGCTCGTTCTCACTTTTCTCTTCAACCACATTTTGTTCGAAAATATTTATTTGTGGTTGCTCAATTGTTGTCCCACTTCTGAGTGTTATTGCCTTGACATGCTCCTTGGGGTTGACCACAATGTCACTAGGAATGTTCCTGCCATTCTTTCGTTGAGAATATTTGAAATTTGACCCATTTGGACCTCAAGATTGTGAATGGAAGCCGTATTATTTTGAATAGCCACATCTGTCTTTTGTATGTGGTGTTCTGTCCTCTGCATGAATTGCATGAACATCTCTTCTAATGTTGGCTTCTTTTCTTGTTGTTGAAAATTTTGTTGTGGTCTTCCTCCTCCTTGATTATTATTCCAAGAAAAATTTGGTTGATTTCTCCATCCTGGATTGTATGTATTTGCATATGGATTATTTTGCCTTTGAAAATTTGATACAAAATTTGCTTGTTCGGCATTGGAGGGAGCAAAAGGATTTCCTACTTGGCAATCTGCACTAAAATGGTTTCCTGCACAAAGATCACAAATCATATGAGATTGAATAGCATTAACATCCATATTACCTATTTGCTTAGTTAAAATATCAAGTTTTGCATTTATATTAGAAATAGGGTCAAGTTCAAAAATGCCCGCCACTTTTCTTTGCATTGTTCTTTCTGAGGACCACTGATAATTATTAGATGCCATTTCTTCTAGAAGGTCATAAGCTGCTTCATGAGTTTTGCTCATTAATGCACCTCCAGCTGCTGCATCTACCATGGTTCTATTTGTAGCCCCCAACCCGTTATAGAAAGTTTGCACTTGTAACCACTTTGGCAGTTCATGATGAGGACACTTTCTTAGTAGCTATTTGTATCTCTCCCATGCATCATATAATGACTCTGTCTCGAATTGCGTGAATGTTGTGATGTCATTTCTTAACTTTGCTGTTTTTGCTGGGGGAAAGTACTTTTCCAAAAATTTCTGTGCTAGGCCCTCCCAATCGGTAATAGTTCCTGCCGGTAAAGAATTTAACCAAGCTTTTGCCTTATCTCTGAGTGAGAAAGGAAAGAGTCTAAGTCGAATAGCATCATTAGAAACTCCATTGAATTTGAAGGTATCACATATCTCAAGAAAGCTTGTGATGTGAGTATTTGGGTCATCATGTGCTAGTCCTCCAAATTGAAGGTTCTGCTGAATCATCTGAATGATTGATGGTTTAATTTCAAAATTATTTGCTTCAACTGCAGGCATTGTTATGCTTGATAAGGTTCCATTAACTGAGGGCATTGCATAATCCCTCAAAGCTTTGTTTTCCTCTTCGTTCGCCATGGATAAAGAGGATGCGATGTCTTCTTTCTTCTTCTTTCTAATCTGTCGTAAAGTCCTTTCGATCTCTGGATCAAAAAGTAGATGCTCTAATGATTTAGATCTGCGCATGTACTCTTACTTCCTAAAACAAATAAAGAAAAATAAGTCAAAAGATAATAAAAGCGGAAAATAAATAAAAATCCAAACTAGTAATTGTCTAGCAATTTTCAATATTAATAAAGAATAACTAGTCCCCGGCAACGGCGCCAAAAACTTGATGTGAATATTTGCAAGTGTACAAAATCGCAACAAGTAATATAATAGTGAATAGAGTGTCGTTCCCACAGAGACTAGTTACTTTACTAAGTACTGATATAACTAGATTAACTACTATTTGGAAAAATCGAAATGAGTAAAGAAAACTACTAAATTTATCTAAAGTAAAACTAACTAATTAAAAGGAAACGGAATAAGAAATTTTGTAATTTATTAATTGCAAATCAATTCTAGGATTTTTGATTTCACCTAGTTAATCAAACACAATTTAAGATTTCATGAATAAAGAATTTATTTTTCCTGGTTGTAGACCAAAATCCCTTAATTATTTGATGCTTTCTCTCGAACAACACCAAAAATATCTCTAACTAACAGTTTGACACATCTCTATGCAAATTTAATTAATCAAAGACTCATTAAGTTCTATGGATTTCTTAACGGTCACATTAATCGCGGTAAATTATCTCTAATTTCGCTCAATTAATGGTGTTCAATTTTTATTGTTCTAAATCACAAATTACCTCTCGGTCTCTCCATGATCCAATAATCAAACAAAAATTGGCCAAATAATTGTAAGCATTACGCACAAAAACCAAACACACAACCAAGGAAAAATAGAAAAAATATGGAATTAAAATTGTGTCCTCAAAACTAGGCTACATCTAAACCCTAGAAAAATAAAATTAGTTCATAGTAAAATTGCAATTAACAAAATTGTTCAAAGATTGCATATTTAAATTTAGAAGAGAAAAGAAAATACAAAGAAACTGTTTTGTAAATATAAATAATTGCAAACCGCAATTGTTCTCTGTATCTCTATTCTCTGTCTTGAACTCAACACCAAAAATCACGTCAGAGGAGAACACCGAAGCCCAAAAAAAACGCATTGCTACAGTACCCTGTCGCTGTCGCCTACAGTGCTTCGTCACGTCACGGAACAGTAACCGGTCCAATCTGCTACAGTGCAATGTCACTGTCGATGAACAGTACCTTGAGTCCAGTGCTGAACGCGTCTTCTTCTCTCTCTGTCTTCTACTTCGTCTTTATATCTGTGCTCTTTTTTTTTTCTTTTCTTTTCCGCTGAGTTGCCTTTGCCTCCGGGATTTAGAGTCTTTATATAGGAGTTGAGTTGTAGATGAGGTGTAAACTAAGATTAGGATATATCTTTATCAAGCTTCACATCCAATAAGATTAGATGCATCCTGCAAAATAAAAATCAGAATTTAGAATAAATATTTAAATTTAAATTAATTAGATGAATTTTAAAAAAAATAACTAATTTTTATTTTTGCCTAATCAAAATCTATTTAAATTTGTTTATTTCTTTTACACCCTCTTAACAATTAAAATTGTATTTTGCACCTCATATTGTCAATTTGTAAAATATAAAATTCAACAAATCAAAAATAATAATAAATCAATAGTTTTTGTTTTGTTTGTTGATTTTTATCAACAATAATTACTTTTTGCATCAAAAATCTTATTTCTTTAAAATAATTAATTAATTGAAATCTTATAGAAATAAGACGAATTAAACACAATAAAAATGAAAACAAGCAATTTTTAATGGGTAATTGAATACAAATATTTATATAAAAATTAGACACATCAATAACCAAGTCATTGCCGCTGTGGATACTTGGAAAAATGCTGATTACTTGTGTAGAAATTACATAATGAACGGATTAGCCGACTCTTGGTATAATGTATACATTGACAAAAGAACAGCTAAAGAACTTTGGGAATCACTAGAACATAAATATAAAACTGAGGATGCCGGCGCCAAGAAATTCATTGTGGGCCGCTTCCCAGACTATAAAATGGTAGATTCTAAAACAGTAATCAGTCAAGTTCATGAATTACAATTGATCTTGCACGAGATTCATGCTAAAGGTATGAACTTAAGTGAAAGTTTCCAAGTGGCATGTATAATTGAAAAATTACCACAAGGTTGGAAAGACTTTAAGAATTACCTAAAGCATCAGCGAAAAGAAATGGGTGTTGAAGATCTCATTGTCAGGCTTCGCATTGAAGAAGACAATAGAGGATCTGAGAAGGTTGGACTCGTCAGTCATGCAGCTAAGGCAAATGTAATGGAACATAAACAACAAACTAACAAGCACAACAAAGGTCCCAAGTTGGGGCCTAAGGGAGGAATCTCCAAGAAGCCGAAGTTTCAAGGCAAGTGCTTCAATTGTGACAAAATGGGTCACAAGTCCACTGAATGCAGACTTCCCAAGAAGAACAAGAACAGAGAAGCAAACTTGATTCAAGGGATTGCTCAAGATGGTTCCGATATCAACCTCTCAGCTGTGATATCAGAGGTGAATATATTAGGTTCAAACCCGAAGGAATGGTGGATTGACACTGGAGCTACTCGACATGTGTGCTCCAATAGAAGTATGTTCTCCACTTTCGAACCATTAGAGAATGGGGAGAAAATGTTTATGGGGAACTCGGCTACTTCAGAAATAAAGGGCCAAGGCAAGGTGATCTTGAAGATGACTTCTGGAAAGGAACTGACTCTGAACAATGTTGCATATGTTCCTGAAATCCGTAAGAACCTGGTATCTGGTTCGTTGCTTAATAACCACGGTTTTCGGTTAGTGTTCGAGTCGAACAAATTTGTTTTGTCAAAAAGTGGAATGTATGTTGGTAGAGGATATATGAGTGGTGGAATGTTCAAACTCAATGTAATGACCATGGTCAAGAATATGAATAAAGCTAGCTCTTCTACTTATTTGCTTGAGTCTTCTAATTTATGGCATGGTAGACTAGGACATGTTAATTATGATACTATGCGAAAACTAATTAACTTGAATCACATACCAACGTTCCAAATTGATTCCAAACACAAATGTGAAACTTGTGTTGAGGCAAAACTAACAAGATCATCATTTAAAAGTGTTGAAAGAAACACCGAACCACTTGATCTAATTCACACTGATATTTGTGATTTGAAAATGATACAAACAAGAGGTGGTAATAAATATTTTATTACCTTCATTGATGATAGCACAAAATATTGCTATGTATACTTGCTTAAAAGCAAAGATGAAGTTATAGAGAAATTTGTTTTCTATAAAAATGAGGTTGAAAATCAACTCAATAAGAAAATTAAGGCGCTAAGAAACGATCGAGGTGGAGAGTATGAATCACCATTTGCTGACACATGTGCTAAGCATGGGATTATACATGAAACCACAGCGCCTTATTCTCCTCAGTCCAACGATGTTGCTGAGAGAAAGAATCGTACATTGAAAGAAATGATGAATGCAATGTTAATAAGTTCTGGTTTGCCACCAAACTTGTGGGGAGAAGCTATTCTTTCAGCTAACTACCTTTTGAATAAGGTGCCCAAAAAGAAAGAAGAAAAAACTCCATATGAATTATGGAAAGGAAGAAAGCCATCCTACAATTACTTGCGAATGTGGGGATGTCTTGCCAAGGTGGCAGTACCTCCACCTAAGAAAGTGAAAATAGGACCAAAAATAGTTGATTGTATTTTTATTGGCTATGCACTTAACTGTAGTGCCTATCGGTTCTTGGTGTACAAATCCGATATCACTGAGATATCAAAGAACACGATAATGGAATCTAGAAATGCATCGTTCTTTAAAGATGTATTTCCATGTAAGTCAAAGGAAGAACCAAGTTCCTCCAAACAAACACATGAGACTATCAGTGAAGATAGTGAAGACCAAGATGAAGAAGTTGAGAAGGAACCTCGACGCAGTAAAAGAACAAGAACGGAAAAATCTTTTGGTCCGGATTTCTTGACTTTTATGCTTGAAGGAGAACCCCAAACCTTCAAGGAAGCGGTGAACTCTAGTGATGGTCCTCAATGGAAAGAAGCCATCAAGAGTGAAATTGATTCTATCTTGCAAAATCATACTTGGGAACTAGTGGATCTTCCACCGGGTAGTAAACCTTTAGGTTCCAAGTGGATCTTCAAGAGAAAAATGAAACCTGATGGATCAATTGATAAATACAAGGCAAGACTTGTAATTAAAGGATATAAACAAAAGGAAGGTCTTGACTACTTTGATACATATTCTCCTGTGACGAGAATAAATTCTATTAGGATGGTACTTGCAATAGCAGCTCTACGCAATCTTGAAGTACATCAAATGGATGTAAAAACATCTTTTCTTAATGGAGATTTAGATGAAGAAATCTACATGGAACAGCCTGAGGGTTTTTCAGCACCAGGACATGAAAAGAAAGTGTGTAAACTGGTGAAGTCATTATATGGCTTGAAACAAGCTCCAAAGCAGTGGCATGAAAAATTTGACAATGTCATGATGACAAATGGCTTCAAGATCAATGAATGTGACAAATGTGTATATGTCAAAGACACAGAAGATGGATATGTCATTATATGTTTGTATGTAGATGACATGCTTATTATTGGAAGTAATGATCAGATAATTAAATCTGTTAAAAACATGTTAAACTCGAGGTTTGACATGAAAGACATGGGACTAGCTGATGTTATATTGGGAATTAAAATCACAAGAACATCAGACGAGCTTATTTTAAGCCAGTCACATTATGTTGACAACATTCTTGGAAAATTTGATAAAGATAATTCTGGAATTGCCAGAACTCCAATAGATCTAACTTTATATTTATCCAAGAATAAAGGGGAGAGTATTTCTCAAGTAGAATACTCTAGAATCATAGGCAGTCTAATGTACTTAATGAGTTGTACAAGACCAGACATAGCCTATGCAGTGAGTAAACTAAGTAGATATACAAGTAATCCTGGAAGCGAGCATTGGCAAACAATTATAAGAGTACTGAAGTACTTGCGTTTTACTCGTAACTACGGGCTGCACTATACAAGATACCCCGCTGTACTTGAAGGATACAGTGATGCGAACTGGATATCGAGTGATAATTCAAAATCCACTAGTGGCTATGTGTTTACACTAGGTGGTACAGCAGTTTCTTGGAAATCCTCGAAACAAACAGTGATCGCTAAATCCACGATGGAATCAGAATTTATCGCATTGGACAAATGTGGGGAAGAGGCTGAATGGTTATGCCACTTCCTTGAGGATATTCCAAGATGGACGAAGCCTGTGCCTCCAATCTGCATACATTCAAATAGTCAATCTGCAATTTGTAGAGCACAGAGCAATATGTATAATGGTAAATCTAGACATATTCGTCGAAGACATAATACCATTAGACAAATACTCTCTACTGGGGTTATCTCTGTGTACTATGTAAAGTCAAAAGATAACATTGCGGATCCACTAACCAAAGGGTTAAACAGAGAGTTAGTTGATAAATCATCGAGGGGAATGGGACTAAAGCCCATGAAAGAATAAGTCGATACAATGGAAACCCAACCTAGCTGACTGGAAATCCCAAGATCTAGGTTCAAAGGGACAACTAAATTGTAAAGACCAAGTTGGATCACTGTGGGGATTTTTCCATGTCCATTCCCATGATGAAACAGTGATGCCCGCAAGGTAACAGGTTAAGCTAGACTTTTAATGATTCTTATGCGTCGGATATCCGAACAGAGTAATGCGGGTTACTCTTAGGTAAGAAATCACCTATGTAAGAGGGAAGAAGGGCCGCTTCCAAGGGAATAATATAGGGCAATATTCCTGCTAAACTCTTGCAGAACCAGGCGTATGTTCATGGCCAAAACGAACATAACAGTGAGAACTGAAAATGCATTAGAAAGATTTCTGTGTGAGATATGTCATCGTTTACACAAATGACAGAACAGTTCAAAGACATCGCGTCTACTGTTTAGTTAGTAAAGTAAACATATTTTCATAAGGGAAGGTTCAAAGGGTAACACCTACCTATCCTATGCAAGAATCAATCGTTGAATTCTATCACCAAGTCTATCGTGTCAGTCTGTCGTGTCAGTCTGTCCTGTCTGTGGTCGTCAATTTTCATTCATGTGGGGATTGTTAGAAAATGAGTGTTTTAGACACCATTTACGAACCGATTTTTGAGCAATTTTTTGAGTAAGATCCTCAATGAATTATTGAGAGATCTTGATTGATTTGTGTTCTCCTTCGTGAGTAGATCAAAATCATATATTGGTTTGCTAAAATCGGTTAAGGGGTGAATGAGAAATTGTCTCTCTAAGTGAGACGTTTTCATTCTTGAAATGGGTTAAGGGAACATAGTCCCATATGGAAATATCAAAGGAAATAGAAGATGATATATAGTAATCTCCTTCTAAGCATTGTAAGATGGCTAGAAGAGAGGCTCTCTCTCGCCCGCGCAGGGGGGGTGCAAATCATGGACCGGATTACATGCGACTTGTGTGCGCCCGCACGACCTGCGGACACGAATGCCGGACCGACTTGACCCCACCCCGTGCAGAGCCACTTTTTGCTACATTTTTCCTTTTTGTAACGGTTGAAATGAATGCAGAAATGGTTTTGTCTGCCGTTTCAGTGATGTATTAAACGTTTTGTCTGTCGTTACACTGAACGCAGTAAATAATGTCTGCCGTTATAGTGTCGGCATTCAATTCGTTGTCTGCCGTTACAGTAAAGGCATTAACAGCCTTGTCTGCCATTACTGATTTAATCCAGGCTCTATAAATAGAGGCCTCCCCTCTACCTTCTTCCCTGCACAAAAACAAATCCTCTTCTCTCCTTCTCTGAGTCTGCTTCTGTACTGTTCGTCGGTTCTTGTTCTGTTGGTAAGTCGGTGATAGGTTTCAAGCGCTCGGACTCAGTTCGGGAGTGGTACGTGGTGCCTACGTGATCGCTCCGAGTCGTTGCATCCTGGGAGACAGACGCCTCCGTTCATTCCAGCAACCGGAAGAGGCAAAATCTGTTTTAAGGACACTGTGTGATACACAGGCCTCGACTTCTCAAGTTGTAATTTTTCTTTGTTCTGTGAACAAGGTAAACCCAATGGGATGGGAACCAAAAAACGGGAGGGTACCGCATTGGGCAGAAGTCAATTCCTTTGAGTTTCGGTCTTGCGACCGTACTCCCCAGGCGGAGTGTTTCACGCGTTTGCAGGCCTAGCTGCCAGAACACGAAGATTCTTGTATGTTGTTCATTTAATTTTTCTTTTTCTTTTTCTTTCGGTTTTTTCCTTCTCTCCTGTTCTCTTCTATATTTTCTGTGCCTCTCTATCTTTCGATTGTAAAACGAATTTTGTAAATACTTTTTGTAACACGGATTGGGCAAGAAAATTAGATGATGCATTGTGAGCATATAGAATGACATTTAAAACACCAATTAGAATGTTCCCATATAGATTGGTGTATGGTAAAGCATATCACTTACCGGTGGAACTTGAGCATCGCGCTTATTGTGCAATAAAGACACTTAATTTTGACATGAAAAATGCAGGTGAAAATAGAATGTTGCAACTAAATGAGATGGACGAGTTTCGCAGTGATGCTTATGACAATGCCAAGATCTATAATGAAAAGACTAAATGGTGGCACGATAAGCATATTTTAAGAAGTGAATTCAAGGAAGAGGAGAAGGTGTTGTTATTCAATTCAAAACTTAGACTTTTTCCAGGAAAATTGCGATCTAGGTGGACGAGACCATTTGTTGTCATACGAGTTTTTCCATATGGAGCTATAGAAATTTATCATGAGAAAAAGGGACATTCAAGGTCAATGGACAGCGTTTGAAGCCATACATGGATGGAGAAGTTGGTAAGGAAATCTTGTACATCGATAAGGCCAAACAACAGTGACAAATTGGAGAAAGTCTAGCTGAAGACTTTAAACTTAGCGCTTCATAAGAGGCAACCCATGTTTTCTTTGACTACATTTAGATTTCTTTTTTCTTTTTAGTTTACTTTAATTTTAATTTTTGAATTTATTTTGTAGGATTGCATGAGTTTGGAAGTCGCCGAGGCGGAGCTATTTTCTACACCTGAATTGATAGCTATTTTTGAGCAGGATGGAGTCAGAATCTGGAAAAGTGTTTCAAAGAGCGATCGTAGGATATTGTCTTAGCTTTCCATAACAAAAAGAATCAGGTCATTTGGACATCTACAACTTCATATATCACTGAAACAATGAACGTCGCGCGTGCAGAATTTTAACATGAATCAGGAGAGAAATTCTAAACTTTTTGTATTCTTTTTGTTTTTCCTTTTCCTGTCCCATTGAGGACAATGTGATATTCAAATTTGGGGGAAGGGGTACAAATTTATTTATTTATTTATTTATATTTAAAGGAAAACAAAACAAAAAGGGATTTCAATTAGGCTTACCATTATACTTTTGAGTTCTTTATTGTGCTAAAGCATTGAAATAATTTTTTTTAGTATACATAATATCTTATAAAGCAAGATTAAGCATACTTATTTACTTTAGGATTATTGAATTTCAAAATTTCTTACACAATTGTAAGAGTCATGTGATTATACATAAAAGAAAAATGTGATGTTTTTTCTTGTGATTATCCCCTTTGATCTAGTCCTAAACAGAGTTTAAGTAAATAGAGTGATAATATATAAATAAATATATATATATATATATATATATACATATACATATATATATATATATACATATGTATATATATATATATATATATATATATATATATATATATATATATATATACATATGTATATATATATATATATGTATATATATATATATATATATATATATATATATGTATATATATATATATGTATATATATATATATATATATATATATATATATATATATATATATATATATATATATATATATATATAAAGTCTATCTACTCCAATATTTTGAGTTTCTTAGTAATTAGGGATAGTCATTACCAATGTTTACTTTCAAGTCAAAAGGCAACTTGAAATATGAGTATGCAAAGCACTTTAAGTTTGTGACTTGTTGAGTAACCTGGTGAATTCATCACAAATGTTTGTATTCGCGTCAAAAGGTAAGTGACAACTTAGAGAAGAGCAAAGAGAAAAAAAACCCTCTAGTTTGTTACTCGATTTGTAGTAGTGAGAAGGGGTAATCACAGATGGAGTTGTTACATACTATAATTACATTAATTACAAGAAAAATATGATTGGGTTTGATATTATGAATGAATACTTGCACAGGATAAAGTGAGTATGCTCGGTTTTACTTTATTTTCTATTGCTTATATTTTAAATTGAAATTTTGATGTTTGCATGATAAGATCTCTTAGTATGATGAGTTGAGCTTATTACTGATTATTATTCCTTTATTCATGGTTTTACTTTTTGCTGGAGGACAAGAAAAATCTTAAGTTTGGGGGTATTTGATGTGTCTAATTTTTATATAAATATTTTTACTCATTTACCCATTAAAATTGCTTGTATTCGTCTATTTTGTTAATAATTCATCTCATTTCCATAGATTTCAGTTAATTAATTATTTTTGAAGGAATAAGATTTTTTGATGCAAAAGGTGAATATTTTTTGTAAAAAAATTAACAAAGAAACCAAGCAGAAAGATTTATTAATTTTTATTGATCTGTTGAAATTTAAATTTTACAATTTGGCCATGTGAAAAGCAAAATATAAATTTTAAATAGCCAATATAGGTGAAAATGAAATAAACAAATTTAAAAGGGTTTAATTGAGCTAATGTGATTATTAGTTAGTTTAATTAATTTAAACTAATTAATTTCATTTTTATTTTTTTAAAATTTTAAATTATGATTTTATTTTGTGTGTGTGTGCAGCACGTGTTTCAAGAAAAAAAAAGAGAAGAAAAGAAAGCAAGAAATAAAGAGCAAATCAAATAAGGAAAGAAATAAATGAAGATGTGGGGTTTTCTGCAAAAAATAAACCCTAATACCCACGTTCGGATCCCTATAAATAGAAGAGCCAAAAGCAATAGAGGGGCACGCTGAACGAGAGAGAGCGACGGCTGATCTCAAATATATAAAAAAGATCATAAAAGAAGAGAAAAGGCAGAGACAGAAGGAGGACTATGGTTGACTTGGCAGCGCGAAATCCAAGACGCAATAGAGGAGTTGGCTGCTTGTAGTTGTGGCGGCTTGAAACTCGAGGAAAGGAGAGAGAACGAAAAAGACAGAGAGGGTGAGTGCTTTGCTATGGTTTTTGGCGACACAGAAATCGAGGTGCCGTGCTGCTCCTGTGTGCGGCGCAACTTCCAAGGACAGAGGAGAGAGACAGAGCGCTGACGTGGCTTGAACAGAGGTGCAGTGCTGACTGCTGGGTGCAAAAATCAAGGCATTCGGTTTGGATTTTTTTTTTTTAACAAAACAAAGTTCTTTCTGTCTCACTTTTCTTCTTCTAATTTTATTATGCAATCTAAAACAATATTTGTTAGTTGTAATTTTATTATAAACTAATTTTATTTTTCTAGGGCTTCGATGTAGCCTAATTTTGATAACACAATTTTAAATTCCATATTATTTTTCTATTTTTTTAATCATGGTTGTGTGTTTGATTTTTGTGCTTAATGCTTACAATTGTTTGGCCAACTTTTGTATGATTTATTAAATCATAGAGAGACCGAACTGGTAATTTATGATTTCGAATTAATAAAATTAAACACCGTTACAAGAGCGAACTGTTGTTAATGTGACCTTTAAGAATTCCATAGATCTTAATAAATTTCTAATTAGTAATTTGTGCATGAACTATGACAAATAATTAGTTGAGAATATTTTTGATATTGCTTGAGAGAGAATATTAAATAATTTGGGGATTTTGGTCTACAACTTTGAAAAATAATAATTTTATTCACATGGAGTTATAAATTGTGCGGGATTAACTAGGTGAAATGAAAAGCCCTAGAATTAATTTTGCTATTAACAAACAACCAAATTTCGGATTCCGTTCCTTTTAATTAGTTTATTTAGTTCTTTATATTAATTTAATTTAGTTGTTTTTTTTATTGAATTTCGATTTTCCAAATAGTAGTTAATCTAGTAAATTTCGGTACTCGATAAAATAATTAGTCCTTCTGGGTTCGACACTCTTTTCACTTATCTATACTACTTGTTGCGATTTTGTACACTTGCAAATATTCACATCAAGTGTAAGGGGTTCAAATTTATTTATTTATTTATATATATTTGAAATAAAAACAAAACAAAAGGGAATTTCAATTAGGCTTACCATTACACTTTTGAGTTCTTTATTGTTCAAAAGCATTGAAATAATTTTTTTTAGTATAGACAATATCTTATAAAGCAAGATTAAGCATACTTATTTATTTTAGGATTATTGAATTTCAAAATTACTTACACAATTGTAAGAGTCATGTGATTATACATAAAAGAAAAATGTGATGCTTTTTCTTGTGATTATCCCCTTTGATCTAGTCCTAAACAAAGTTTAAGTAAATAGAGTGATAATGATTAATATATATATATATATATATATGAATAAAGTCTATCTACTCCAATGTTTTGAGTTGCTTAATAACTAGGGATATTCATCACCAATGTTTACTTTTACGTCAAACGACAACTTGAAATATGAGTATGCAAAGCACTTTAAGTTTGTGACTGAAAGTGCCTAGCAATTTTCCAAATGATATTCTTTAAGTCAGAATTGTGCATATCTGTAGGTGTACATAGGTGTATATATATATGTATATGCATCAGCACAACTCACAAGATTCAGTGTATAAGAGTAGTATGAAGTCTAATTCAATCTCAGTATCAATATAACTTAAAGATTCACTTGAAAACATCGCAAAAACACAAAATCTTGACTTTCGGCCTGCACATCAGATCCGAAGACAAAACTCAATCTTCAATGCATAAAAACTTGATCTTTGATTCTAAAATCCTTTTACAACTTGTTATACACATAAAAAAAACTAATTATATTGGTTTACCCATGCTCTTTGGATTGGTAGTAGCCAATAGCAGTCGACTGCACTTGTGGCAGTCGATCACATTGATGTAGGCACCGCAGCGGTATTTAATCTTGGGAACTCGCTTATAGCCCGACTTGTTCTCTAGGTTAGATCATACGAATCTCATCGTATGGTTATCTCTTCAATATACATTAGATTATTATTTTTATCAAGAATAGAAAACTAGGCTTTCTCTTGATCTCTATATAATTAATGTAACGGCTCAAAGAATGATATAATTATATTGAGTGCCGAATATAAAAGGAGATTACTTCATGTGAGAGGTGAGTGAATTCTCAATTTCAGTTAGAATTGAGAGAGGGTCATGGTGAAAGTTGTAACTCTTGTATCTTCTCTAATTGAATAATATCTCAGTTTTTTCTCCACCAGGTTATGGCTTGCCCAAACCGGGACAAATACTGTGTGCTTTGTATGTTTAGTGTGATATTCTATTTCCTTGGTGGTTTGTATGTCGAAAACTCAACAAGATCCGATGCATAATTCCTAACAGTTGGTGTCTAGAGCATCAGGTCAGAAATCCTCCACAGTTCAAGGTTTGTTCGAGTTCCTTAGAGAATATGGCAGATCAGAGCATGAAGATCAAGTAGTTTCATGGTAAGATCAACTTTAATCTTTGAAAAGTGGACATGTATGCTACATGGTTCAAAAGGGCATGCACATTACTCTAGATGGAGATAAAGGGAAGCCAGCTGACATGAAGCATGAGAAGTGAGATGAGATTTGAAAGCCTTGAGTTTAATTTGGCTGTAATTGGCAGACGAAGTCAAGTATGATTTTCTTGATGAGAAAAGCGCAGCAAGTCTGTAGGTAAGACTCAAAATTGACTACTCAGGAGCATCGTTGTTGGATTGAATGTATTAGAAGAGGAAGCTGTTTTGTTTCTCAATGAAGGAAGGTACCCATCTTCAAGATCATATTGTAGAGTTTAATAAGGTAAAATTTGAACTGAAGGCGATAAACGCAGAAGATCTAAGCAAAGAGAATAAAGTTTTCAACTTGATATATTCGCTACCAGTTTCGTATGATCACTTGATAACTACCATGCTACACAGAAAATTTGTCAAGCAGACACAATAGTAGGGTCATCAAGGGTTTGAAGTAAGATAAACTTGGAAATGAGACTCATAAATCGGGGCTATTTCTACAAGTTACTTAATGGAAAATGGTGGTACTTCAATTGAAAGGGATAGGCACACAAGGGTTAGATCCTTTGCCATAATTATAGAGGAATTGGACATTACAAGAGGGATTGTCGCAATTGATTGAATTAGAGGGGTGCCAACGTAGTCATTGCCACTAAATCAGGTAATAACTTCGATTGTCTTCTTATTTCAAGTTCTTTAGATATGAATTCAGGCTGGTTTCTTGAATTAGAAAGTTCTTCTCATATTTGCTCCGAGAGGATGATATTTTCTACTTATAAGTCTACAATAGGTCGTAGTGTGGGAACGGTAATTGGTAAGATTTGTGAAGTAGTAGTTGAGGGAACAGTTGAATTGGAGATGCCAGATGATAAAATGTTCACATTAGAAGAGGTCACACATATTCCTTTGATAAAAAAAATCTGATATCTTTGGGGATTCTGAATTCTCGGGGATGTAGGTAACAACTCGAGTGGTGTTTTGATAGTTTGGGAGAGTCGTCGTAAGGTGATGAAAGGTAAAAAGAGGGATTGGGCAGGGTCAGCACAACCTCTACCAGCTTTATGAGAACGAAAAAGCTCGTTCGAGTGGATTGAAGCCTCATGTTCCTAAAGCACTATCTAGTTTGTCGTCACTATAATCACAGAAGCGAGACCGTGATGTTCAAATACCGTCGGGAGGTGGAAAGTTCCTCGGGGTAGGTGGAGTTCATGTGGAGGGTGTCACCTCCATGATAAGATCTACTAAGCTATGCCCTTGAATGGGGCATACACATGGAGAAAAACAGATGAAGGTAGATTCAACTAGCAGAAGAAGTCATTGAACCGAGTTGTTTATAAGATGAGATGAAAAGAATTTAGAAGAGTTTAAATCACACTGGTGTAGATTCATGAGTATGCAATCCAAGGTGGAGAACGTTGGGTTTATATGTCTTGCATACTGATCCGATGAGAAGAGAAGACGCTGTTGCAATGAGAAGGTATCAAAGAGAATAAGTGGACGAAGAAGAGGCAGTAGAAGCAGCATAGCTGAAAGCCAATAGCGGTCTACTGCACTTGTGGTAGTCAAATGCATCGATGCAGGTGCAACAGCGGGTATCGGGTCATGGGGATTCGATTGAAGCCCGATTTTTTTTTCCAGGTTATATCGTAGAGCTCTCATCGTATGGTATTTTTTTCAATATACATCAAATGGTTATTGTATCAAGAATAAAAAAACTATGTTTTCTCTATACTCTATATAATTAGTGTAACAGCTCAAAGAATGATTTTATTCTATTGAGTGCCGGATAGAAAAAAAGTGTACTTCTTCTAAAAGGTGAGTGAATTCTCTGTTGTAAACAACAAGTATTTTCAGTTAGGCTTGAGAGAGGGTCATAGTGTGAGTTGTTGTTAGGGAATTATTCCCTCTAGAGGATCTTGTTGAGATTTCGACACGATCAACACAAACCACCAAACAAATACTAGATCACACTAATCACATAAAGCACAGAAGAATTATCCTAGCTGGTGCTTTCGCCTTAATCTGAGGGACAAAGAACCGAGATGTTATTCAACTAGAGAAGATACAAGAATATTACAATTCTCACCACGACCCTCTTTTAAGCATAACTGGAACTAGTTGCGGTTTACAATGGATAGATCTATCACCTTTTAGATGAAGTACTTTATTCTCCTATTCGGCACTTAATAGAATCATATGATTCTTGGAGTCGTTACAATGAACATATAGATCTAGAGAATTCTATTTTGATACACTTGATACACTAACCATCCGATGTATACTGAAGAGATAACACTACGTTGAGAGTCGTACGATCTAACTTGAAGACGAAGTTGGGCTTCTCACGAATCCCCAAGACCCGCCCAAAACCTGCACTCCTGCAAGTCGCGATTGACTGCACAAGATTGTGGTCGACTGCAATCACCCAAAGACGGACCTGAGGGTGTGACAGTCGAATGCACAGTAGACTGTCCACCTCTCTGTTGTTGCTACTTCTCTTCTCTACCTTCAACATTTAGCATCGATTCCATCTCATCGCTTCATCGTCTTTTCATCGAAATGTGTATGCAAAACATATAAACCCAACAATCTTCACCTTAGATTTCATACTCATGAATCCACACATGTGTGATTTAAAAATCTTCCAGACCTTTCATCTCCACTTTGTAAACATCCTGTTTCTATAGTTTCTTTTGCTAGTTGAATCAACCTCCACCTATTTTCCTCCAATCGTATACCCCCTTCAAGGGCACACCCCAGTAGATGTTATCATGGAGGTGTCAGCCTCCACACGAACTCCACCTACCCCAAGGCTCTCTCCACCTATCAACGATATTCGAATGTTGCAGTCTCTCTTCGGTGATTCTAGTGATGGCTTACTAGAAGATGCTTTAGGAACAATGAGCTTCCATACACTCGGCCAAGTTTTCTTGCTTCACAAAGCTGGTAGAGGTTGTGCTAACCATGCTAAATCCTTCATCACCTTTTGAAGACTCTTCCTAACTATCAAAACTCCACCTCGAGCTGTGTACCTGCACCTTCGAAAATCAAGAGTCCCCAAGGATATCAAATTCTGCTTTATCGAAGAAATATGCATGACCACTTCTAGTGTGAACCATTAACCATATGACGTCTCTAATTTAACTGTTCCCTCACTCACCACCTCACAAATCTCCCCAATCGTCATTCTCACACTACGGCTTGTTGACGACTTGTAAGTAGAAAACATCTTCCTCTCAGAGAAAATGTGAGAAGAACTCTCTAAATCAAGATACTAGATTATATGAAGGACTTGAAACAAGAAGACATAAATCGAAATCACCTGATTTACCTGAATCAGTTGCACTGGCGGTGTTGGCTTTATTACCTTCTATAGTAGCACCCTTCTGACTCAACCACTTGTGGCAGTCTTTCTTGTAATGCCCAATTTCTCTACAATTGTGGCAACAGATCTTACCGTTGTCTACCTTATCCATTCCAATTGAATTATCACCATCCCCCACCAAACAACCTGCAGAAGTAGAACCCCCTGTATGAGTCTCCTACCTAAGTTGATCTTCTTTCAGACTCTTAATCACCCCGGCTACTGTAAGTCTCTCATTGGCTAATTTTTCATGTAGCATGGTAGTTATCAAGTGATCATAAGAAACTGTGAATAACGAAAAGGTCAGGTTTTTCTCTTGTGTGTTGTGATGTGGTTGGGGTTGAAAGTGTTGGATATTGAGATTGAGGTTTGGAGTTTAGGGTTTATGACTATATGTGGTTTCGAGTTTTATTATTTAATTTTTTTTCAGTTCTTTTACTTTTTTTTATACAACATAACATATTGTTCTCAGTTTCAAGTTTAAAACATTCATATATATTTTTTCTATATAAAATTTTTTATACAACATAACATGTTGTTCTCAGTTTCAAGTTTATAACATTAATATATCTTTTTTTGTATACATGACTTATCGTTAGGACATGTAAAATGCGCGTGCAGATAACTAGTCACATATAAAATTTGATTTGCAGGAATCATTGGCAAGTAGATGCAGACTTAGTCAGAACTTAAAGTCGAATTTTCTCTAACTAAAACTTGTAGATTTATGTGGGGTTTTTTTTTGTGTGGAATAAAATTGTCATTTTGCAAATTTAGAGTGCTCGAATTTTCCAAAAATCTTCACATAGAATCAATTTGAATTTTAAAAATCTTTATCTTTGTTTTCTTCCTTGATTTCACCAAAACGTCAACCTTTTGCACATATCAATCTCATTCCTTCAAAATCAAATAGATAAATAAAAATTAGTTGAAAGATGATAAATTTTAAAGAAATAAATGAGAACTTGCAATTTTAATACATAAAAGATTAATAAAAATCATGTAAAAATTACACACATTAAGACTGATCAAATTTTAGGGTTTAGAGGTTGGTTTGGGATTGTGATATGGGGAAGTTGGTGAGTTTCTTCATTTGGAAGTTAGTTACTGTATCTAGGGTTTGTTAGAAAAATTGAGCACCAAATGTAAACTTGAGTCTCATTTAGTGATTAATTTCACTAGTGATCGAGAAACTGTGAATAACGAAAAGGTCGGGTTTTTCTTTTGTCTGTTGTGATGTGGTTGGGGGTTGAGAGTGTTTGATATTGAGATTGAGGTTTGGAGTTTAGGATTTAATTTTTGTGCAGTTTTTCTACTTTTTTATTTTATACAACATAACATATTGTTCTCAGTTTCAAGTTTTTTTTCTTTCTATATAACATTTTTTATACAACATAACATATTGTTCTCGGTTTCAAGTATATATATATATATATATATATATATATATATATATATATATATATATATATAACATGACTTATCATTAGGACGTGTATCGCACGCGTGCAAATAACAAGTCACATATAAAAGTAGAGTTGCATGAATCATTGGAAAGTGGATGCAGCCTTAGTCAGAACTTAAAGTCGAATTCTCTTTAAATAAAAATTGTAGATTTATGTGGGGTTTTTTTGTGTGAAATAAAAATTTTGCATTCTGCAAATTTATGTGGTGATTTTAGATGCTCTGTCGTTTCAAGTGATACTGCATCAGTTCGGGTTTGACTGTGTAATCAAGACTCGAGGGGGGGGGGGGGGGGGGGGGGGGGGGGGTAACAATAGTAAAGTTTGGACTGAGTTTGGTTTTGATTCTAAGAAATGTGTCAAGCCTGGGTATGGTAACACACGTCTCACCGTATCCAGTCCTACCCCTACACAGCAACACACCACCAACAGATTTCTATGTACCAAAACGTTTCTCATCTTTTTTGATATGCTATATCTTTTACGATGTTTCTGCTCAGAACTTCTCAATTTGATATACAGACTATGTCTATTTGAGCCCATATACAATTGGAGTTTGAACTAACCAGCAAGGCGTTTGCTACTTTTCTACGACGCAATGTCATCGAGTTTGTCTGCATCATTTGAATGCACAATTCATACGATAATAGCCTAGCAAAAGCACTTCTGATATCTTCTCAACAATCAGAAACTGAATTGAGCTTAATTGCTTTGAAATCAATTACAAGAATTAAGGTTTCGGGAGAATTGGGGAAGAACAGAGGAGATGAGGGATAGGTCACAAGATCAAGAAAAAAAAATCAAGGAATCAATTGGAAAATATCTTGCTTACAATTCTTATTACGTCCTCTTTTATTTATAGTCTATTTCTACACGCATGTGTACAGTTGTTCCTTCCCGCCACTTCCTCTCTTCAAATAACATGTACTCATCACACTATTTCGTAATCTTTCAAATACTTTGGCTGCTTCGCTTCGTGCCTAGGCCTTGAACCTAATTTGCGCACATCTCTATCTGTAACATCACCCCCCCTCCTCTTTCAAATGGAACCCGTAACACCAGGTTCAAATCAGGAAATGAATGGGCCATGGTTGCTGCATCTTCCCGTGTAGCATCTTCTATAGGCAAATGTTCCCATCTCACCAATACTTCTTCAACTAAGCCTTGCCCCTGCTTTAATCCACTGATGTCCTACTACGTCAAGCAGTCTAAAAAGAAGTTGTTGCATATCCCTCCCTTCAGGTATTGGCACCGTGTCTTCATGATCCTTCATACAATTTTAAGTAATGAAACATGAAATACGGGATGTATATGAGAATAGTCAGGTAACTTGAGCTTATAAGCTACCTTCCCAATCTTTTTCAATACTTCAAATGTCCCAAAGTATCTCTTTGCAAGCTTTTGAAAAGACCTGTGCACCACTGACTATAGGCTTGAAGTTTCACATAAACCCAATCCCCTACAGCAAACTCTCTATCACTCCTGTTAGAGTCAGCTTGGTTCTTCATATGAACTTGAGTATGTAGCAAACTCTGCCTAAGCTTCATCAGTACTTCCATTCTATGATTTAAAATCGAATTCACTGGAAAATTTGCAGCATTGCCTTGGATATAATTTGGTATACAGTGTGGAGGTCTGCCATACACAATCTTAAAGTAGTTAGACCTGTCGAATAGTGCCAATTTGAACCAATACTCCACCCAATGCAAAAATGCACACCACTGTTGAGGTTCTTCATTGACAAAAAATAGCAAATACTGTTCCAGACTCTGATAACCACTTCAGTTTGCTCGTCGGTTTGAAGGTGGTAGGTTGTACTCATATTTAAAGTAGTTCCCTGCAAACAAAATAGCTCTTGCCAAAAATTGCTCACAAAAATGAGGTCTCTATCAGACACTATGGATTTAGGCAATCCATGAAGTTTAACTATCTGATTTGCAAATATTTTAACCACTTTAGCAGTATTGAACTTCAGAAGCAACACAATAAATTGCACATACTTAGTCGATCGACCACCACCATAATTGCAGTTTTTCTTGAGAACTTGGTAACCCCGTTATAAAGTCCATGGAAATGTATTCCCAGATTTGATTTGGCACTGCCAATGGTTGTACAAGTCCACTAGGCTTGTGTGTATCATATTTTACCTGTTGACATGCACCACATTTTTTCCACAAATTCATGAACATGCCTATTCAAATTCTACCAATAGAAGGAAGACTTCAATCTGGCCAATGTCTTTGCCACTCCTGAGTGACCTGCCATAAGACTTGCATGCATCTCCTTTAACACCTCATTATACAATGCCTTAGGTACCAAAATTCTATTCTTGTACCACAACAGGCCATCTCTCACTATATACCCTTGCAACAAGTGAGAAGAATTATCCATTAAAGCACAACAATGTGCATCCCTTTGTAATTCCTCTCTAATTTTATCCAATATTAGAAATTTAGGACCCGATATTGCTTGCAATGCTTCAAAGGATATTTGAAAATCCTCCGCGGGCCACCTAAACAAAGCATCAGCTACTAGATTTTTATTTCTAGCTTTATAGAAAATTTTAAAATCATACCGAGAAAGCTTGTGAATCCACTTTTGCTGGTCGGGTTTTTGAGTTACCTGATTCACTAAGTGAAGTAAACTTTGGTGATCAGTGTATATAATAAATTCTTTCCCTAGAAGATATTGCCTCCATTTCTTGACTGCTTCAGTTTTAGCAAACATCTCACAAACATATGTGGAGGCAGCTTGCATCCTTAGCATAATCTTTTTGCTAAAAAAATTCAATTGGATGTTGATTCTGCAGTAGTACAACTAGCATTGGTATCGGGTAGGGTTGGGTCGGGTCCTTCACTACCGGGAATCGGACCCGATCCCCTACGGGTCCAAAGATTGGACCCAGACCCCGGACCCATGAGGACCGGGTCCAGTTTCAGGTCCGGGTCCTATTAAAATATTTCTACCTGTTTGGGTAGGAGCTGGAGTGTGAGCGGCGAGCAGAGGCGGCGAATGGAGGATTTAGAATAGAGGAAAAAAAAGCATGAGTTTTGATTCTGGAAGAGGAAGATTTAGAATTGAGGAGGATTGAGGGGAGGGATGAGGATAGAATATTTATTTTTATGTTGATTTTTTAGGTTTTTTTAAATGGGTTTGGGTCTGGGTCCGGGTCCGGGTCAGGTCTTTTTTGAGCGAACCCGGACCCGGACCCAAAATTACAACGGGTCCCATTTTAGGACCCGAACCCAAACCCGGACTCGGACGCAGATAGGCCGGATCGGTTCCGGTCCAATACCGGGTTTCGGGTATTTATACCAATGCTAAGTACAACCCCAATTCCAACCTGTGAAGCATCTATTTCTATAGCAAATAGTTGAGAAAAATCTGGAAGACTGAGTACAGGAGGATGTTGCATAGCCAACTTGAGATTTTTGAAAGAAATATCTGATATATCAGACCAACCAAACCCCTCCTTCTTCAAAAGGTCTGTCAATGGGCCGCAATTGAAGCATAACCCTTTATAAATCTTCTATAATACCCCGTTAATCCCAGAAATGCTCTCAACTGCTTGTGATTCTTAGGAATTGGCCACTCACTGATTCCATATAATTTCCTCTCATCAACTTTTATACCCTCCGCAGATACTATATGTCTAAGGTACTCAATAGAGCTACTGCCAATTTCACATTTGGATCTCTTCACATAGAAATTTTTTTGCTCTAGAATCCTCAAGACTACTCTGAGTGCTCAACATGCTCCTTAAGACTCTTGCTATACACCAAAAAAAAAACACTAAACTAAACTAAACTAACACAAATCTTCTCAAATATGGCTTTAAAATAGTGTTCATTGCTGCTTGGAATATGGCAGGTACATTAGTTAGCCCAAAGGGCATAAACCAAAAATTTATAATGGCCCTCATGTGTTCTAAATGATGTCTTCACAGTATCTTGAACTCTCACCCTGATCTGATGGTATCTTTTCCGTAGATCCAATTTAGAAATACCCTTGAACCCTGCAATTTAGCAAATAGCTCATCTATTTTTGGGATTGGATATTTATCTCTAATAGTAATGGCATTTAAAGCTCTATAATCCACTCAAAATCTCCACGTACCATCTTTAATAACACTACTGAGGAGAATGGGCTTATTCTATGCTTAATAATACCATCAGAGAGCATCTTGGATACCTACTTTTCAATCTCTTCCTTTTGGAATAGTGGATATATGTAGGGTCTCACATTAGTGGGTTAGCATCAGGTTGTAAATGCAGTGAGTGATCAAATGCTCTTGAAGAAGGAAGACCCACTGGCTCATGGAAAACTGAATCAAAACCATGCAATACTTCTTGCAGCTGCATTAGCAATTCATGTTGCTCTTGTTCTTCATTCAAAACTAGATGAAAGTGTAGACTAATGTTGTTGCGGTGCACCACTTTTCTCAAAGAATTCAACTAAATTGGGGATGGAAGTGGAGATTCTCCTTTAAGGATTACTGTTTGTGAACCATGAGTGAATGACATAGTCATCTCACTATAATCAGTGATCACATTCCCTAACAAACGTAATCACTGTACTCCAAGCACCACATCTGCACCATGAAGAGGTAAAATATAGAAATCAATAGAGAATGAATAATCTTAGATCATAATTGGTAAGGACACATACTTTCCTTCACATAACAATGTATGTCCATTCCCAACCACCACCTTGAATTCTTGACAAGGTTGCACTGGCAAATTAAAAAATCTCACCAATCTCTCTTAGATGAAGTTATGAGTACTCCCCAAATCAACAAAAACTTGCAGTGTGCCCTTTGATAATTCCTTGTATTCTCAAGGTCCTCAAAGATTGTTGTTCAACTAAGGCTTGAAATGATATCTCAGGCATTTGATCAGTGAAGCTATCAAGCTGCTCAGTAGCTTCCAAGTTCTCAACCAACTTTTCTTCCCCACCATCAACTAATAGCATGAAAATTTGGTGTTTACACCTATGTCCTGGGACATATTTTTCATCACAACTAAAACCTAATCATTTTCCTATCTCGATGCCCATTCATCAGGCGGTATCTTCTTAATAAAATGTTTTCTCATAGTAGTGGACTGGTTGTTAGGCATTGAAGAAGTGCTTACATGTGTAGGCAACAACGGTGGCAGAGTGCTAGGAGTAGGTACCTGATGCGGTTTGTTTTTTGGGGGGTGGCTGCACCAGGTGTGAGTTCTTCTCGATTTGTATTTTTGCGAAAGCTTCGGTACGGATGGTACGCCTGACCCTCGGTCGAGAGACCCAATCGGAAGAAGAGGCGGGAGCGAGGTGGAGGTCGGATGCTCAGCTCGGAGCCGAAGGCTCGGCTCGTATCTGGAAGCTCGGATCCGGGAGTCTCGTGTACCTGCACTCGACCTAGAAATACCGGGGTTGGTCCCAGTGGCAAGCCATCCGACGATCTAGTTAGTCACTGAAGTAGAGTAACAGTAACTAGGGTTTGAGAGGGAAAAGATTGATTACCTTTGAAGGTGGGAGAGGGCCTGGTATTTATAGGCACGCCAAACGGGTCTAGATCCGTTTGGGTCGGGTCTGGACCCGCATGCTCGTGGGCCTGGTGTAGTAGAAGCCCATGGGGCTTAAGGCTGATCTGATGATCAGGGATGAGTGTTTTTTTAGGAGATCGGGTGGTCTAGGATGTGCCAGACCATTTTCCCCCTATGTCACAAGCCCTCTACTCCTGTAGGGGTGTGCAAGCTAGCCATGGAGGAGTAGTCTTGGTCGTGAAGGAGGAGCAGGGGGAGTCTCCTGAAAGCATTCAAGGTCGTTGCCGAGGCTGAGGTCGGCTCAGAGGCCGGAGGTCTGGTCCCCCGGTCGTAGGCCTTCTGACGAGGCACAAGGGTATGTGCTAGGTCAGACGTAGCCTCGGAACACCGAGGCGAAGGTGAGCCTGTGGGCTTTCTATTGAGAAAGCTACCGTGGTGCTCGACCTGACCTCGGAGAGTCGAGGGCTTAGGGGTCGGCATGGGTGTTGGCGAGCCTGTGCGCTTTTCTGAGAAAGCTACCCTGGTGCTCGACCTGACCTCGGAGAGTCGAGGGCTTAGGGGTCAGCAAGGGTGTCGGCAAGCCTGTGTGCTTTCCTGAGAAAGCTATGCTCGACCTGACCTCGGAGAGTGGAGGGCTTAGGGATCGGCAAAGGTGTCGGCAAGCTTGTGTGCTTTCTTAAGAAAGCTACCCTGGTGCTCAACCTGACCTCGGAGCGCCGAGGGCTTAGGGGTCCGTAAGGGTGTTGGCGAGTCGGTGCACTTTCCTGAGAAAGCTACCCTGGTGCTCGACCTGACCTCGGAGCGCCGAGGGCTTAGGGGTCGGTAAGGGTGTAGGCGAGCCGGCGCTTTCCTAAGAAAGCTACCCTGGTGCTCGACCTGACCTCAGAGCATCGAGAGCTTAGGGGTCGGCAAGGGTGTTGGCTAGCCTGTGCGATTTCCTGAGAAAGCTACCATGGTGCTCGACCTAACCTCAGAGCGTCGAGGGCTTTAGGGGCCGGCAAGGGTGTTGGCGAGTCAGTGCGCTTTCCTGAGAATGCTACCCTGGTGCTCGACCTGACCTCGGAGCGTCGAGGGCTTTAGGGGTCAGCAAGGGTGTTGGCGAGCCGGTGTGCTTTCCTGAGAAAGCTACCCTTGTGCTCGACCTGACCTCGGAGCGTCGATGGCTTTAGGGGTCGGCAAGAGCGTTAGCGAGCCTGTGCGCTTTCCTAAGAAAGCTACCCTGGTGCTCGAACTGACCTCGGAGAGTCGAGGGCTTAGGGGTCGGCAAGGGTGTAGGCGAGCTTGTGCGCTTTCTTGAGAAAGCTACCCTGGTGCTCGACCTGACCTCGGAGCGTCGAGGGCTTAGGGGTTGGCAAGGGTGTTGGCGAGCCAGTGCGCTTTCCTGAGAAAGCTACCCTGGTGCTCGACCTGACCTCGGAGCATCGAGGGCTTAGGGGTCTGCAAGGGTGTTGGCGAGCCTGTGTGCTTTCCTAAGAAAGCTACCCTAGTGCTCGACCTGACCTCGGAGCGTCGAGGGCTTAGGGGTCGACAAGGGTGTTAGCGAGTCGGTGTGCTTTCCTGAGAAAGCTACCCTGGTGCTTGACCTAACCCCGAGCATCGAGGGCTTAGGGGTCGGCAAGGGTGTTAGTGAGCCAGTGTGCTTTCCTGAGAAAGATACCCTGGTGCTCGATCTGACCTCGGAGCGTCAAGGGCTTTAGGGGTCAGCAAGGGTGTTGGCGAGCCGGTGGACGCAGAATTAGCGTGCGATGGTTCAGTTTCCTAGGAGAATTACTGATGCGACGTTTCGCCTTTCGATGAAGAATTCGCGCGCGACGCTTCAACTCCCAAGGACAATTAACCGCGCGACGCTTCAACTCCCAAGGACAATTAACGACGTGACGCTTTGCCTTCCGTCGTTTGGCCTATCGGAGGTCATAAATCTAGCTTGGGGGGCCTATATATACCCCATTCCTTCGTTGTTCTTTTGCCAGAAAAAATCTCTAGTGGCCCATGTGCTATCAAAGGTGTCTACCGCAGGCGGACACCCAATAATTGATTTTAAGGCAGAGAATCTCGGACAGGTGGCTCCCCCACCGTCCCTTGTCTTCCTTTGGGTATGCATTTCTGAGGGCTGCGTGCCCGAGGAGCCAGGAGATGGGGGGCACGTCGAGCAAGGTCCGTGGTTCAGGGTTTTGTTGGACGAGAGTCTACCGTTGTCTGGCATTTTTTGGTATATCAATCTGAGCCTGAGTTTTGGCTCATATGGGTATGCCTGAAAATATTAGATTCGGTTGATGAAGGTTTGGGATCGAGAGCCCGAGCATGGTGGCTCTCTTCCCGCCCTCGAACAATTTGGGGTTTGGGCTCCCAGGGCCATAAGTCCCGAATTGTTCACGGGTGAGAGGGGTGCCGACCGAATCCCGAAGCTCGGGGCGCTCGCCGAAGGAGAGCGCCCTAAATCTTTAATGTAAACTTTTGGGGTTGAGTAGCTGTGGGTCATCACCGAGCGTAGTGGGTCACAAGGCCTGAAGAGGCTAGGGCCCTGCTCGAGGTCGATGCCGAGCGTCCAACCCATTGTTCGGGGAGGGTAATCCTGATTCTCGAGTTGCCTAGGTCCGACGAGCATTGTGCGGAAACCGAAGGGTCGCCTGTCACGTGTCTTGATGACATCATTTTTGTGAGTTTTTAGGAGCCGTTATTGCGGAATTCTGGGAACTATTTTGCAAAAATTGAGGAGCCCCTTGGCTCTCTCTATATATCCCCCACCCCATCCCCTTTTTCATTCTTCACTTTTACTCTTTCTCTCTAGAAAAATGTGCCATCAGAGTTTCTCTCTCTAGAGCCTTCTGCCTTCCGTTTGTCCTTCGCCGAAACCGAGCAGGTTAGTTAGTTGTTTTTCTTTAGTATGTCTAGGGCTCAGTCCGGCTCTTCGGCCTCGACTTCGAGGGAGGAGGACGACCCTCGTACGGGCTTCTCCGATTCGAAGTCTTGGGAGGGGGTGTCATGGTGTATGATGCGAAACCCCTTCGTGTTAGGAAGCCATTCTTCGTAGAGAGTAGTGGCTCGGAGGAGGAGGACAGCGATGGGTCGGAGGAGGTGGAGGTCTTGGACCTGGTGTCGGACGACAGTGAGGAAGGAGGAGAGAGGGAAGTGTCGATGGTTCGGAGGAAGGGCAAGGGGGTAGGCTCTTCTTCGACGGCAACCGTCCACAAGCCACTGGCCACCCCTTCTCCAGAAAAGGCCAAGAAGAAGAGGCAGGTGAGAAAGAAGTGGACGATGCCCAGTAGTCCCGACAGGGCGACCCCCACTCGTGACCTGGCAACAGGCTTCTTGTCATAGCCGAGGTCGATCAGGCAGTACCCCGATGACCTCGCAGATAAAATCTTGTACGGGGTTCAGCCTTCTTCGCCGAACCGTCAAAAGATAAAGATGGACGCCACGCCATCAATCCTGGAGGTGGATGACTTGGACGTCATTCGCTCGGCCTTTCATATTGGGCAAGAGTATGAGTTGATGTTGCCAAGCCCTGGTCTTCGGCCAACCGATCCTCTGTCCGAGTGGTATTGCATCTTCCCAGCTGATGCATTCGGCTCTGGACTGCGGTTGCCGATCCACCCATTTATCTGAGAAGTACTGAATTGGGCATCGTTGGCTTCGATGCAGTATGTGCCGAACTCATGGAAGCAAATGGTGTTCTTCATGCTGCTGTGTGAGGAGAGGAAGGTGCCTTTGAGATTGGATGTCTTCCGAGCGATGCTAGGGATCAGCTCGTCCGGGGAGTTCAAGGGCCTTTTCTATATCTCCCCTCGAAGCCGGGGGAAGGTAGTCCATGGCCACCCGGATTCGATCAAGGAGTGGAAGAAGAAGTATTTCGTCATCCGGAGCAAGAAGCCTTGGGACATTCCCACTCGGTGGAATTTTTACAAACTGAACTTCAAGTCGCCGAGGTCGAAGGATCTGTCCGCCGAGGAGTGGGGATATGTCGAATGCCTTCGGAAGGGCAACAGTATAAGCTGGCCGAAGGTGACGGAAAGTCACATGGCCCGCGTCGGACTGAGCCCGGCCACGTCTAGTATGTTGTTTGTTCCATTTTTCCTATTCTAGTATTCTTTTGCGCTCATTGTTCTTAATGTGTCTTTTTGCAGGTATGTACCCCGAATCGATCAAGGTAAGAAGGATCACTCTGAAGCAGCAGAAGGTCGAGCAGGGCGAGCAGGGGAAAAGAGCGAGGGGTCCTCGCAGGCGGCCCCCGACGTGCCGACCGAGCCGAGGGCGAAGAAGGTGCGCCCTGAGTCAGGCAAGGAGGTGCTCTTCTAGCCAAGCCCTGGCACGATGACAGTGGCCGAGCACACCAAAGGGAAGGTTCCTCCGCTCCGGGCCGACGCTGCTGAAATCGTGGGCGATGAGATGTTGCAGCCGTGGGCCTCGGACTGGTCGATAAGAAAGGGCGATAGCTTGACCGACGGGGCCATGGCCATCGAGGTTGCCGATAAGCTGGCGACTCCCCAGGATCGGCAGAGTATGAGCAACGACACCTTGGAGGTGGCCTACATGCAGTTGGCACAGGCGAACGTGTTGGTAAGAACTACCGGTCCCTTTTTAACCCATTTTTATACGATGCGACCCCCCTTCCGACCCCGTCGTCTTTGTGCTGCAGGCTTGTCTAGAGGGGGCCCAGGTGATGAAGATTCATGAGAAGGCCCTGGCGCACGAGAGGGAGCGAGCAAACAAATACCAGCGGGAGATGAAGGAGATGAAGGTCGAGCTCGAGGGCTCTTACAAGAGGGAGCAGGAGATGAAGGCTGAGCTCGCTTCTATGGAGAGTGAGTGTATTCGGAAGGTGAGCTCGCTGAAGAAGGGGTTCGCCGCGGAGAAGAGCTTTCTCACCACGAAGGCCCAGGACTTGGTAATCGAGGCCAGAACGAGGTCTACAAGAAGGCCCTGAGTCATGTGAGGCACTTCTACCCGACCATTGATCTGACCGACTTTGATTTCGATATGGTGATCGAGCCGCCGCCCAAAACCCTCGAAGGGGGCGAGCAAAACGAGCCGCCTACCGACCCGGCTGTGGACCCTCCCCTCGACCAGACCGATCCAGAGGTGGGGAATTAAGCAGTTCGCCTCCCTGTTTTTGTTTCCTACTCTTTTTTGTTGTATTTGCCGACTGCGGACTGGCCACCGCACTTTTTGTATGATGAACTTAATTTATGAAAAAATGATTTTTGTTTGGCCAAGTGTTTTGACTTCGACTGCTTATTTTGGGGAAGTGTAGCTTCGCCGAACGAACCTTCTAACTTATTTTGAGATTTTCACGCTAAGATCGGTTGGCATCAGAATGATGGTTGTTTTCCCTTGTTAGGTGCCAGCTCCCTTTTTCGAGATGGACCCTCGTCGATCTGATGTGGTGTGGCTCCGGAGCAAGATCAAGGTCCATGAGTCCACTTTGGTCCGGTATCGGAAGGAGGCTCGCGATCAGGACGCCGCCTTTCTCTATTAGCGGAACAAATCCGAGGCGCTAAGTGTGGAGGCGACCAAGTTGAAGAGGGCGATGGTAGATTGCGACCTAGGCAGCACCGGTCTTGGGCACACCATGTCGAGTGCATGGTGCAGCGACCCTCGTTAGAGAGGCTCCTTCGCGACGTCATAGTGGAAAAGGAGATGGAAATACAGCGTTACAAGACGATGCTGGACATGTCCGGGGCGAGGACGGGCTCTTCTTCGGGACGTCACCGAGTGGAGGGTGCTCCCGCGGCAATCATGCTACTGGAGTATGCCCGGCCAGTCGATGCCCAGAGCTCCGTGGCTGGTGTGTCGACTTTGGCCGACCTCAAGGGTCATTGTAATGAGGAGTGAGGTCCCAGCCGTTCAGTTGGAATTGGGCTATCTTGCGTCTGACCCGAGGGCCACTGAGAAGTTTTTTTTAAGTTGAGTAGAGTGGTTTGTAACGTTCTAGTTCTTCCAACAGTTCTTAATAAATAAAAGAGTATGAATAAAAAGTTTAGTCTTCTCTCTTTTTGTTCTTGCAACCTATCTTTAGGAGAGCTGCCGAGGAAATGTGGGTTGGTGCCCAGTGTTCCGACTTGGGCGCCATAGCTTGATTAAGCTACTCACGTGCTCGACATTGGTTCGGAGCTGCCGAGGAGATATGGATCGGCACCCAGTGTTCTGGCTTGGGTGCTATAGCTTGAGAAAGCTACCCACTTGCTCAACATTGATTCGGAGCTGCCGAGGAGATGTGGGTCAGTACTGAGTGTTCTGGCTTGGGCGTCATAGCTTGATAAAGCTACCCACGTGCTCGACTTTGATTCGGAGCTGCCGAGGAGATGTGGGTCGGTGCCTAGTGTTCCGACTTGGGTGCCATAGCTTGAGAAAGCTACCCACGTGCTCGACATTGATTCGGAGCTGCCGAGGAGATGTGGGTCAGCACCCAGTGTTCCGACTTGGGTGACATAGCTTGAGAAAGCTATCCACGTGCTCGACATTGATTCGGAGCTGCCGATACTAATAAGGTTTACAAACAGAGCTTTTTTACTTGAGCCTTTTAATACATGAAGAGAGGCACGAACGGCCTTTTACACAGGGCAGGTTACAAAAGTGTTATTTAGATGAAGTAAACTAAAACTCTACTTCTGCCATTCCAAAAATTTGATCAGATGTTCGGCATTCCAAGGTCTTTTGATTGCTCGGCCATCCATGTCCACGAGTCGGTACGTGCCTGGGTGTTTCACCTCAGCTACCTTGTATGGGCCTTCCCAGTTGGGGGCCAGCTTCCTTTTTCTCGTGGGGTCGGAGACGGACAACTTGCGGAGCACGAGGTCTCCGGCCTCGATGTCAGTGGGGCAGAATTGCTCGTTGTAAAACCTTTCGATCCGCTATTGGTAGATGCTTCTTCTTATGGCGGACTTCTCCCTGACCTCGACAACGAGGTTCAGGTTGGCCCTGAGGCTGGATGAGTTGTCGGCCTCGTCGAAGGCCATAATGTGCAGGGAAGGGAGGCCGACCTCGACGGGGATAACCGCCTCCATCCCGTAGGTTAAGTTGAACGGTGTTTCACCCGTAGGAATTCTCTTTGTGGTCCTGTGCACCCATAGCACACTTGGCAGTTCTTCTACCCACTGTCCCTTGGAGGAACTGTCGAGGTGCTTCTTCAGGCCGTTGAGTATCTGCCGGTTCGCATTCTCCACTTGGCCATTTGACTGGGGATGACATATGGCAGAGAAGTGCTGCTGGATGCCGATGTCTTCACAGAACTTGCGAAAGTTCTGGCCTGCAAATTGGGTCCCATTGTCTGTGATAAGGATCTGCAGAATCCTGAACTGAAAAATGATGTTTTTCTAGAAAAATTGCTGGGTTTGACGCTCGGTGATTTTTTACAGGGGCTCGGCCTCGATCCATTTTGTGAAATAATCGATGGAGACTATCAGGAATTTCCTCTGTCCGGTTACCATGGGAAAGGGGCCGACCAAGTCCATCCCCTATATGGCGAACGGCATCGGACTGGCCATCGAGCGGAGGTTGGCCTGAGGAAGTCTCTTGATCGGGGAAAATCTTTGGCACGGGCCGCACCTCTTGACTAGATCCTAGAAGTCTTACAATATTGCTGGACAATAATACCCGTGGTTCAGGACCTTCCTGGCAAGCGATCTACTTCCCATGTGACATCCGCCGATCCCCTCATGAAGCTCTTTAAGCACGTAGCTAGCTTCCTCATCGGCGAGGCAGCGGAGGTAGGGCTTCCTGTCTGCCAGGGTGTACGAGAATTTGAAGAGGACGTCATTGATCATGACGAACCTTTGAGCTCGAACCCTAATCCTTCTCGCCTCAGCCCGGTCTTCAGGGAGCTCGCCCTTCAGCAGGAACCTTCGGATTGGGGTGGTCCAGTCATCCAGGCGGGCTTCGTTGTTTACACACATTTCCTCAGGAAGGTCGATGCTCGGCTTCAGGAGGACTTCGACGAGTACTGTTCGGTCGAGACCCTTGAAGGACGAGGAGGCAAGTTTTGACAAGGCATCTGCCTGGGCATTCTGCTCTCTCAGAACCCTAAGGACTGTGGAACAGTTGAAGGATGTCACGAGCCGCCAGACCACGGCCAAGTATCGGATCATTCGGTCATCACGAGACTTGTATTCCCCGGTGATCTGGTTGACCATAAGCTGAGAGTCGCTTAGGGCCCTGATCTGCCTCGCACCGGCCTGGTGTGCCAGGGTCAGTCAGGCAATCATAGCCTCATATTCTGCCTTGTTGTTGGAGGCCGGAAAGTTGAGGTGGAGAGAATACTAAAGGAGGAAGTGGTCGGGGCCTCGTAGGATAATCCCAGCCCCACTCCCGGATTCGCAGGAGGATCCATCGACATAGACTTCCCAGGTCGGATCCGAATTTTTGATGTTGGACTGTTCAGAAATGGTGCATTCAATGATGAACTCGGCGAGGGCTTGCCCCTTGATTACCGTCCTTGGCTGGTAGCTGATGTCGTATTGGCTCAGCTCGATCGACCACTTGACTAAGCGGCCAGAGTTCTCTGGCTTGTGGAGGACGGTCTTGAGTGGTTGGTCGGTCAGCACTTGGATAGAGTGCGCTTGGAAGTAAGGGCGGAACTTTTAGGTGGCCATGACCAGAGCATAGGCTACTCTCTCTATTCTTGCATACCTTGTCTCGGCCGGAAGCAGGACCGTGCTCACATAGTATAGCGGCTTCTGAACTCCGTCATCTTCATGAACGGGGACTGTGCTGAGGGCGCTTTCTGAGGCTGATAGGTACAGCCAAAGTGGCTCGCCCGGCTCAGGTTTGCTAAGGAGAGGCGGGTTGGCCAGGTACCACTTTAGTTGCTCGAATGCCTCTTGTTGAGGGGCGCCCCATTCGAAGCCCCCCATTCCGTGCAGAGCTTTGAAGAAGGGTAGAGATTTCTCCCTGGATTTAAAGAGAAAACAGCCGATGGCCGCCAATCTCCCCGTAAGCCTCTGGACTTCCTTGACGTTCCGGGGGGGAGCCATGTCTATTATGGCATGGATCTTCTCAGGGTTCGCCTCGATGCCGCACTGGCCGACGGCAAACTCGAGGAATTTTTCAGACGAGATGCCAAAGGCGCATTTGGTGGGGTTAAGCCTCATGTTATGTGTCCGGAGTATGGCAAAGGCTTCTTCGAGGTCGGCGACGTGGTTCTGTCCCTATCGGCTTTTGATGAGCATGTCGTTGACATAAACCTCCATGTTGTGACCAATCAGGTCCTTGAAGATTCGGTTAACCAGCCACTGGTAGGTGGCTCTGGCGTTCTTCAGCCCAAAGGGCATAACGCTGTAATAGAAAAGACCTTGGTCAGTGACGAAGGATGTCTTTGCTATGTCCGGCGGGAACATCCAGATCTGATTGTAGCCTGAAAAGGAATCCATGAAGGACAGGAGCTCGTGACTCGAAGTTGCGTCAATCAGAGCATCGACACTGGGAAGAGGGAAAGGATCTTTGGGGCATGCTTTGTTCAGATTCGTGAAGTCTATACAAATCCTGCAGCTCCCGCTTGCTTTTTTTACCATGACGATGTTTGCTAGCCACTCGGGGTAGCTGACCTCTTGGATAAATCTGGCGGACAATAGTTTGTCTACCTCTGTCTTCACCACTGCTGCCTCTCTGGGGCAAATTTGTGCCTTTTCTAGATGACCGACTTCGAGCTCGGAATCATGCTTAGCTTATGCATGATTAGGTCTTCGGATATCCCGGGCATGTCGGACGGCTTCCAGGCAAAGAGGTCGATGTTGCGGCGGATGCAGCTGATTATGCTCGACTTCGGATTGTCGGTGAGGGAGCGGCTCACTCGGAACCACTTCGACTCATCCTCTTCCTCGAACGAGACTTCTTCCAGCTCGTCCGCTGGTTCGGGATCTGGTTGGCTTCTTTCTGGCTGAAGCTCGGCGGCGTCGAGGAGAAACACACCCCCTCCGACCGCTGTCATGTAGCAGGACCGTGCAGCCTCCTGGTTACCTCGGACGACACTGACCCCCTGCTTCATGGAAAATTTCAACTTCAAGTGGTAGGTCGATGGCACAGCCTGAAGGGAGCAAAGCCCGGGTCGGCCGAGAATAGCATATTATGCTGCCTTGACGTTTACCACCATGAAGTCCATTGATTCAGTTTGTCTGAGGGGAGTCGTCCCTGCGGTGACATCTAGGGTTATGATTCCCTCTATCACAACTGGGATGCCGGAGAACCCGTGCAGGGTGTATCCGGCCAGTTTGAGCTTGTCCCGGGGCAGTTTTAGGTTTTCGAAGGCTTCAAGGAAGAGGATGTTCACCGAACTCCCATTGTCGAAGAGGATCCGATGGACCTCAAAGTTTTCTATGTCGAGGCTAACGACAAGGGCATCGCAGTGGGGAACACGGATGCCCTCCAGGTCCTCTCCCGAGAAAGAGACTGGAGTAGCTGAGTCCGGGGAGACGAGGTCTCGAACGGCTTTCACCTCTCGGACGAACGCCTTGCGAGAAGTATTAGACTCCCCTCCCAAGGATCCCCCGTGGATGCAATGTAAAATGGCCTGCCCTTCGCTCCCCCCGTTTTGGGATCTCGCTCGGGATGATAGTTCGGAGTGCGAGTGGAGGGCGAAGGCCTCCGATTCCTCGTATCCTTTCGATCCCTCTGGTTTTCCCTAGTGAACTCCCGGAGGTATCCTTGTAGGATGAGGGTCTCGATTTCGTCCTTCAGGGCCCGACACTGGTCAGTTTCGTGCCCATGATCTCAGTGGAAGCGGCAGTAGAACCGCTGGTCTCGCTTTTGTTGCTGCTCGGTCGAGGGGTAGTCGGACGAGGCCCTTGTCTTCTATTTCTAAGAGTATGGCGGACACGTTCTATGTCAAGGGCATGTATCTTTCGAAGCGGGGGACCAAAGGCACCCTCTTCATTCTGACCCCTTCTTTTGCTACTTTCTTGGCAGGCTCGGTCTCATCGACCTTGCGTTTTCCCTTACCTGTGGCTTCTTTGGTGCCTTCCGGGTTTAGGGCCTCTTCCGCCCGTATGTATTTCTCGACCCGGTTGAGCAGGTCGGGGAAGTCCTGGGGAGGCTTCTTGGCCAAGGAAACCTTTAGCTGGCTGTATCGGACATTATGCCGGAAGGCAGCTGAGGCGACCCCGGCGTCGAGGGAGGAGACAGATCTTGCTTCGGTGGTGAACCTCCTGACAAAGTTGCGGAGTGACTCTCCTTCCCTCTGTCGAAGGTCTAGTAAGGACGCGCTTGTCTTCTCGGCCTTCCTGCTGGTTACGAAGTGGGCCAGGAAGTTGGCCTCTAGCTGGTCGAACGAGCAGATCTAGCCGGGGAGGAGCTTGGAGAACCACTTCCGAGCTGGACCTCGGAGTGTGGCAGGGAACGCGCGGCACAGTAGGGGATCCGAAGCGCTGTGAATCATCATGAGGATTTTGAAACCCTCCATGTGATCAGCAGGATCACCCTTGCCGTTATAGGTCTCAAACTGCGGAGGCCAAAAATTTTGGGGGATCTCTGCTTCTAGGATGGGAGCCGAGAAAGGTGGTCGGGTCAGCCTGCGGCCTAGAGCAGGGTTTGAATGCCGTTGCCAAGGTGGTCGAGGTAGTTTTCCATTTCCAGCAGGCGTCGGAGTACCGCGTTTTCGCGTTCAGGGAGATAGGTTGGGTCACGAGTGTGGTTCCCTCCATCGCCTGTCCGGTGGGATTGGTTGAATGTTTTGGCTCTGGGTGCTCCGTGAATGGCCTCCATGATTTCGTCCCGGAAGCTCCGGAACTCGGCCCTTGTGACCGCCCCATGATCAATCGGGTCGTGCTGGGGCGGCGGTCTTCGACCGATGCGACTGAGCACCGACTCTCGTCCTTCGGGAGGAGGTCTGGGACGGTTCGGGGCAGAGTTGGAAGCGGCCCCTCCCTTAGTCTGACTCACCTGTCGGTTTTGGATGACCCGACGAAGGTCGGGTACGACCGAGCGAGATGTGCCCGGCTGATGTCCGAGGCTAACCCTCGGATTATTCGATCCGTGAGTGTCCTTGGGGACATCCTGAGGAGGAGGATTGTCCGGACGACGTGTAGAGGTAACAGCTCTCCTGGGCTTGGGTCCCATGTGAGCTCGGATCGATGGGATGCCGCTGGTAGCGAGGTTCGAGCTGACGTTCGTACCGAGAAGTTTCCCACAGTCGGTGCCAACCTAATGCAGTTTGTTTTTAGGGGGTGGTGGCACCAGGTGTGAGTTCTTCTCGATTTTTATTTTTGCGGAAGCTTCAGTATAGATGGTACGCCCGACCCTCAGCCGAGGGACCCAATCGGGAGAAGAGACGGGAGCGAGGTGGAGGTCGGATGCTCGGCTTGGAGCCGGAGGCTTGGCTCGGATCCGGGAGTCTCGTGTACCTGCACTCGGCCTAGAAATACCGGGGTTGGTCTCGGTGGCAGGCTCTCCGACGATCTAGTTAGTCACTGAAGTAGAGCAACAATAACTAGGGTTTGAGAGGGAAAAGATTGATTACCTTTGAAGGTGCGAGAGGGCCTGGTATTTATTGGCATGCCAAACGGGTCTGGATCCGTTTGGGTCAGGTCTGGACCCACATGCCCATGGGCCTGGTGTAGTAGAAGCCCATGGGGCTTAAGGCTGATCTGATGATCATGGGTGAGTGTTTTTTTAGGAGATCGGGCTGTCTAGGATGTGCCAGACCATTTTCCCCCTATGTCAGTACCCATGGTGGTTTGTATGAAATATTCTTTCCCTTAACAGATCTCTCCTCCAATTATTTTCTTCTTGCAGTTTTGCTAAGACAATTGCATCAGACAAACATTTTGGCCTATGAGTTAGAACATCCCTCTTAATTGCATCTTTAAGACCCGAAATCAAGCAACTCAAAATTAAGTTGTCACCCAACCCTTTTATTTTATTAACCAGTACTTCAAATTGCTCTAGATACTAAGCTAGAGTTGATGTTTGAGTCAGTTTGAACAGCATACCAGCATAATCGACATAAGCTGATGGACCAAACCTGGTATCCAACTCACGCACAAAAAAGCTTCTCAATTCACAAATCCCCCATTATGAAATTTGCATTGAAACCATGCTAAAGCTTTACCATCCATGTGAAAAGACACTATAATAAACTTATGAATCTCTAGTGTTTTATAATAGGCGAAAAATTGATTGGTCTGGAATAACCAACCCATTGGATTTGTCCTCAAATCGAGGAGATTCCAATTTAGGGTTTCTAATTTGAATCGCAGGATTAGAAGGGGTAGAATTCCTTACATTGATATGAGATTCGTGCTCCACCATTGGCATTCGCATCCGAAGCTGTAGATCAATCTTTCCAACAAGAATCATCAAATCCATCATCGATGTTGCTAGACTCTGTAACTGATCACTGTGATGTTTCCCTGTCTCACGCAACCCACTGATTGTTGGGGTTTGTGGATCAATACACGATAATGGGTTGAAGAAGATAGACGAGAAGGAGATTTGAAGTGGGAGCAAAAGGTCAAGAGTAGTTGGAGGCTACAGCAGAGTTGCGGTCGACCGTACGGTCGATCGCACCCCCCCACCGCACCTAGGCAAGACGATCGGTCGACCACGCAGTCGACCATCCCGCTCTCTGATTCAACCTGTATCTTAAAGGAGTGACCGGTCGACCGCGCAGTCGACCGTCCTGCTCTCTGTTGGAACTTGTGTAGTCGAAGGAGAAGACCGGTCGACCGTCATGATGTAGTGGTCGACCATCCAGACGCTGATTGATAGGCGGCAGAGATGGAAAGTTGTGGAATCCTATATATATTGTATTGGAAATGATTTTAGGGTTAAGTGGAAAGAAAATAGAGATCTACCAGCCGTCATTAAGAGAGAGGGAGATAGAGAGAAACCTTACATCTTGGTGGTGAGTTCTTGAGAGATTTGTAAACCTAATCTTCATATTTCTAGTGAAAATCGCAGGAGTGCCTCTGCGCGGGGAAGTAGCCATTGTTTTAGGTGAACCTCGAAAAAATTTTGTGTGTTCTTGTGTGTTGCTTTTGGTTGTTCTTTCTCTTGTTTTGATTCTATAATTCTTGCATCTCATTGTCATCATTGTTGAGTTTATTCTGCAGTTAGAATTCAACAAAGTTGTATCAGAGGTTCAGGTTGGTAGTATTGATTGAGATAGGGGACAAGAGTAAAGGAGTTCAATGGAATGGATTTCACAATGTGGAAGATCCAATTGATTGCGTATCTCTGACAGAAGGATCTAGATGATCCGTTGTTTGGTGTGAAGCCAGAAGGGGCAAAGGTCGATCCTGTTGCGTTAGCGGTCTGGAATAGATTGGATAAGAAAGTGCTTGGGCAGATTCAGTTGTCGCTGAGTAGGAAGGCAATATTTCACATTGAGAAGGCAAGAAACACAAAGGAGGCAATGGAGATATTGACAGACATGTTTGAGAAGCCGAATGCAGCGAATCAGATCTTACACCTAAGAAGTTGGTTAACTTGAAGTTGTCGGAAAGGGGTTCAGTTGCTGAGCATATCAACAATTTCTGTATGGTTTACAATCAGATGGAATCATCGGGTTTAAAGTTTAAGGAGAAGGCACAATCGTTGTTGTTGCTATCCAGTCTTCTCGATAGTTACGGCACAGTAGAGCAGACTATTACTAGCACCATGACTGATATGACAACCTTCAAGGATGTTATGAGCAGCATTATGAATGAGAATGCAAGGAGGAAAAGAAATGGGATGACTTCAGTGTCATATCCTAGCAATACTGCGCTATCAATTGATAACCGTGGTAGAAGTAACAACAGAGGGAGGTCGCAGAGCAGGAATCACAGGTCCAAGTCAAGAACCAGACATCGCAAAGGTGAGTGTTAGTACTGCAAGAAGCCAGAACACAGGAGAGACCAATGCAAGGAGTATAAGAAAGCACAAGTAGGGTCACAGGTAGCCAATGTGGTATGTATTGAACCCTATCTAGATGAATTGTGTTTATCTGCTAGATTTAATATTTTGCAAGATGATTGGTGTATAGACTCAGGTGCTTCTTATCATTGTACCCCTATGAGGGATATTTTTAAGGATTACAGGACATGTGATTTTGGTGCAGTTTCAGTTGGTAATGGGCAGATATGTCCAGTTGTAGGTAGAGGCACTGTGAGAGTGAAGGCTCGCAATGGTAGGCAATTGGTCTTGTATGATATAAGACATATTCCGAGCTTGAAGAAAAACTTGATCTCAACTAGCAAACTAGACAAAGAAGGGTTTAAAACAACTTTTGGGCATGGAGAATGGAAGGTGACTACAGGTGCAGGTTGGTGGCAAAAGGAAAATGTGGTGACACAATGTATTTACTCAGGGGAGGTGATTCAGGTGATATCATTTCTATAGCATCAGCAGGTAGTTTCTCTTCGATTCTATGGTATGTCAGGTTGGGGCACCTTGGTGAAAAGAGTGTCAAGAAGCTTTGTTCTAGGGATTTTTTGCCGGGGCTGAAGAAGGTTGAGATGGATTTTTGTGAGAATTGTGTGATGGGCAAACAGAAGACAGTTAGCTTTCAGTTGGGTGGGCGTGAGAATAAGCTTGGGAAGCTAGAGTTGGTACATACAGATGTGTGGGGTCCAGCTCAGGAATTTTCTTATGGTGGTAAGAGATACTTCGTCACATTCATCGTTGATGCTACAAGAAAGGTTTGGGTTTATGCAATTCGCGAGAAATCAGAAGTTTTTGAGGCATTCAGAGCTTGGAAGGCCAGGATTGAGAATGAGACGGATTGCAAGGTGAAAGCAATAAAGTCAGACAACGGAGGTGAGTACACAAGCAAAAAGTTTGTTAACTATTTGGCAAAGGAAGGTATCAAAGGAATCAAGACAGTTCCTAAGACTCCACAAGAGAATGGTGTAGCAGAAAGGATGAACCGCACGAGACTCGAAAGGGCGAGATGCTTGAGACTTCATGCGGATCTTCCGATCCATCTTTGGGCCGCTACAGTTGATACAGCACTGTACTTGATTAACCGTTGCCCGTCTAGTGCCCTTGATGAGGCCATTCCAGAAGAACTATGGTCCGGTAAAACTGTTAGTTATTCGTATTTAAAAGTTTGTGGTTGTATGGCATATGCACTAATTGACATGGAAGAAATAAAGAAGTTGGACTCTAAGTCCAGGAGGTGTGTATTCATTGGCTACGGTGGCAATGACTATGGTTATAGGCTTTGGAATTTTGTGGATAACAAAGTCATTCGCTGCAGGAATGTAGTGTTCAATGAAGATGTCCTATACAAGGACAGACACACAGGTCAAGACAGTACAACCAGTTCAGAATTTGATTGGGGTTCAGACTCAGACTCAGATTCAGATTCTGAAGGCGGCCCTAGTGGTCGGGGCCATACAGTGCAGCAGTAGGTACAGGTAGCACAGGAGGCTCATGGTGAGCCTATTGGAAATGAGCAGGTCATCCAAGACAAACAGGTACAGCCAGAACAGTTCAGGGAACCTGAACCGATCGGTGAACCGGTACCCACGTTGAGGAGATCGACACGAGAGAGGATGCCAACCAAGATATTTGATCCATCAGCTAGTATTGTTCACGAGCATGTTCTGTACACGGATTCAGGAGAGCCAAAGACTCATAAGGAGGGTTTGAGGGATGAGGCTCGAATTCAGTGGGAGTTAGCCATGAAGGACAAGATGAGCTCTTTGGAACAGAACAAAACTTGGGAGTTGACCAAGTTGCCTGCAGGGAAGCGTGCTCTTATGAACAAATGAGTTTTCAAAGTCAAAGATGAGGCATAAGGCAGTAAAAGGTACAAGGCAAGGCTTGTTGTGAAAAGATTCTCTCAAAGAGAAGGTTTTGATTATAATGAGATCTTTGCACCAGTTGTGAAGATGGCTTCTATTAGGGTTCTGTTTAGTATTATAGCAGTTGAAGATTTGCACTTAGAGCAGTTGGATGTAAAGACATCATTTCTCCATGGTGATGTCGAAGAAGAGTTGTACATGAGACAACCCACAAGTTTTGAAGCTAAAGGATAGGAAGACATGGTGTGTCAATTGAAGAAGAGTCTTTATAGGCTTAAACAAGCACCGCAGCAATGGTACTTGAAGTTTGATTGCTTCATGAGAGGGAAAGGTTTCGATAGATACGAAATGGATCATTGTGTGTATGTTCGTAGATATGAGGACAATGATATAGTTACCTTGGCATTGTATGTAGACGACATGCTGTTAGTAGGTTCATGTATGGAGAAGATCAAGGAAGTGAAAAAGGCATTAGCTTCGGAGTTTTCAATGAAGGACTCGGGTGAAGCAAAGAAAATCCTCGGAATGAAGATTAGTAGAGATAGGAGTAGCAAGAAGCTTTGGTTATCACAGGCGGACTATGTGAAGAAGGTGTTGAAGAGATTCAATATGGATGGCACGAGGCCAACCACTTGTCCCTTGGCTGATCACTTCAAGTTATCAATGGACTTGTGTCCTAAGACAGCGGTAGAGATGAAGGAAATGGCTGTCATTCCTTATGCCTCAGCCGTTGGGAGTTTGATGTATGCGATGGTGTCTGCAAGACCAGACATCGCACAAGCAGTGGGAGTTGTCAGCCGTTACATGAAGAATCCAGGTAAACAGCATTGAGATGCAGTAAGGTGGATTCTTAGATATCTAGCAGGTACTTCAGATCACTCTCTTTGTTTTGGAGGAGATTCTTTGCATATACATGGTTATATGGATGCAGATTTTTTGGGCGATCGTGATGGTTGCAGAAGTACTACAAGGTATGTATTTACAGTTGGAGGAACAGCTGTTAGTTGGACTTTGCAGTTACAAAAGGTTGTAGCGCAGTCAACCACGGAGTCAGAGTATATGGCACTTACAGAAGCGACGAAAGACATGTTGTGGATTTCAGAGCTTATGAAATAATTGGGCAGGAAGCAACCCATAGGTGAACTATGGTGTGACAGTCAAAGTGCAGTTTTCTTGGTGAAAAACTCGGCATATCACTCTAGGACTCGGCACATTCAAATGAGGTATCATTTTATCAGAATAGCGGTTGAGAAGAAATTGTTGAAGCTAACTAATATTTTTGGTACTAAGAATTCGGCGGACATGCTCAATAATGTGGTGGATAGCAAGAAACATTAGTTTTGCTATAACGCTATCGGATTGTCTTCAGGTTAATTGTTAAGGAGACTCGCAGAGGCACAGGCCTAGACTAGGCCAATGGAAGAATGAAGAACATGTTAGAAACTTCGTGTATATATCTCCAAGTGGTAGATTGTTGGGGTTTGTGGATCTAATACACAATAATGGGTTGAAGAAGATAGACGAGAAGGAGAGTCGAAGTGGGAGCAAGAGGTCAAGAGTAGTTGGAGGCTATAGCAGAGTTGCGGTCGACCGCACCCCCGTACCGCATCCAGGCATGACGACCGATCGACCGCGCAGTCGATCGTCCCGCTCTCTGATTCAACCTGTATCTTGAAAGAGTGACCGGTCGACCACGCAGTTGACCGTCCTGCTCTCTGTTGGAACTCGTGCAGTTGAAGGAGAAGACCGGTCGACCGTCATGATGTTGCGGTCGACCGTCCCGACGCTGATTGATGAGCGGCTGAGATGGATAGTTATGAAATCCTATATATATTGTATTGTGTAGGATTTTAAGGTTAAGTGAAAAGAAAATAGAGATCTACTATCCGTCATTAAGAGAGAAGGAGATAGAGAGAAACTCTATACCTTGGTGGTGAGTTCTTAAGAGATTTGTAAACATAATCTTCATATTTCTAGTGAAAATCGCAGGAGTACCTCTGCGCGGGAAAGTAACCATTGTTTTGGGTGAACCTCGAAAAAATCTTGTGTGTTTTTGTGTGTTGCTTCTGGTTGTTCTTTCTTTTCTTATTTTGATTCTATAGTTCTTACATCTCGTCGTCGTCGTTGTTGAGTTTATTCTGCACTTAGAATTCAACACTGATTGCCTCATCCATCGATGATCTCCAACGAGACGCCTCGTCAACTGATCGTCGACCGTCTGCCATGGCCTGATTCCAAGTAGGTGAAAGCACCAATTGATACGATAATGGCCTAGCAAAAGCACTTCTTATATCTTCTCAACAATCAGAAACTGAATTGAGCTTAATTGCTTTGAAATCAATTACAAGAATTAGGGTTTCGGGGGAATTGGGGAAGAACAGAGGAGAAGAGAGATAGGTCACGAGATCAAGAAAAGATCAAACAATCAATTAGAAAATATCTTGCTTACAATTCTTATTACATCCACTCTTATTTATAGTATGTTTCTACACCCATGTGTACAGCTGTTCCTTCCCATCACTTCCTCTCTTCAAATAACACGTGCTCATCGCACTATTTTGTCATCTTTCAAATACTTCACCTGCTTCACTTCGCGCCTTCTTGAACCCGATTTGTGCACACCTTTACCTGTAACAACAATCTTCAAGTCCAACTTTGACATTCTCAGTCGTACACAACTGAGCCTCATTGTACCGGTAACCTCCCTAATTTCTGTTACAAAATAATGTTTACAAAATTCGTTTTACAATCGAAAGATAGAGAGGCACAGAAAAACATAGAAGAGAACAGGAGAGAGGAAAACCGAAAGAAAAAGGAAAATTAATAAAACAACTTACAAGAATGAATGAAAATACAACTTGAGAAGCCGGGGCCTGTGTATCACACAGTGTCCTTAAAACAGATTTCGCCTCTTTCCGGTTGCTGGAATGAACGGAGGCGTCTGTCTCCCAAGATGCAACGACTTGGAGCGATCCCGTAGGCACCACGTACCACTCCCGAACTGAGTACAAGCGTTTGAACCTATCACCGACTTACCAACAACAACAGAACCGACGAACAGTACAGAAGAAGACTCAGAGTAGGAGACAAGAAGATCTGGTTTGTGCAGGGAAGAAAGTAAAGGGGAGGCCTCTATTTATGGAGCATGGGTTAAATCAGTAACGGCAGACAAGGTATTAACAGCCTTCACTGTAACGGCAGACAACGAATTGAATGCCGACACTGTAACGGCAGACATTATTTACTGCCTTCAGTGTAACGGCAGACAGAATATTAAATACAGCATTGAAACGGCAGACAGAACCGTTTTTGCATTCATTTCAGCCGTTACAAAAGGAAAACTGTAGCAAAAAGTGGTTCTGCACGGGGTGGGATCAAATCGGTCCGGCATTCGTGTCCGCAGGTTGTGCGGGCGCACACAAGTCGCATGTAATCCGGTCCGTGATTTGCACCCCCCTGCGCGTGCGAGAGAGAGCCTCTCTTCGAGCTATCTTACAATGCTTAGAAGGAGATTACTATATATCCTCTTCTATTTCCTTTGTTATTTCCGATGTGGGACTATGTTCCCTTAACCCATTTTCAAGAATGAAAACGTCTCACTTTAAGAGACAATTTCTCATTCACCCCTTAACCCATTTTAGCGAACCAATATATGATTTTGATCTACTCACGAAGAAGAACACAAATCAATCAAGATCTCTCAATAATTCATTGAGGATCTTACTCAAAAAGTTGCTCAAAAATCGGTTCGAAAATGGTGTCTAAAACACTCATTTTCTAACAATTTCGTATCTAAAATCGACAACCAATGGGAGTTCAGTTTCAGCAATTACAATACTGATCAAGACCGGATCCTATAGTTTGTTGACATGATCAATGTTTTTGAAGGTGGGAAAGATGTTTTGGTATGAGCGACGAATGATGCTGCCATCTTTTAGAGTTGAAGATCTTCCATTTTTTTTTATCGAAATTATTGTTTATGTAAAGCTGATACTTTTCAATTTTTTGAAGAAACACTGTGCATTGCATTTTCAGTTGAGGCCTCTGCTAACGGGGGTTCTTATATAGAGTTCAAGTTAGGATAGAAGATAGAAAAGAGAAAAACAATCACCGGATTTAACTTCGTAACTAATGTCATTCAGTCATTGAGAAGTATAGAGTTTTTATTTTATTTTCTTATTTTCTTTTTTCTTTTTTCTAGAATCGTATATGTTTTAGCTAACCTTGAAAGATGGGGTTATTTTGATGAAGGTGGTTGAGGCTATGGTCATTCCGATCTTCCAAGTTTCATTTTTCTGAATTTGCATTCTTGTAGATTATATCCCATGAAGCTCATATTACACAAGTATATGGGAGTGGGACCCTCAGATCCATTACAGACCTCACACTGCGCATTTCTTCCAGAATCCTAATCACAGTAAGAATTTAATGTTGAAGTGTTCCCGTACATAAAATTTTAAATTTGTTGTTGTTGTTGTTTTTGTTTGCTTAGGTAAGCAAACGCCTAAGTTCCAAATCGAAGAACAGAATCAGTGCATTGAGTAAGAATAATCATCCATGGCAAAAAGTAGATAAACTAAGATTATATTAAGCTGCCCGTTTTACACTTGAGCAGGGGGAATAATAGCTAAGACAACATATGCTTAATTAGAACATATAGGATGAAAAGTAGAGCAGATAAGCAACTACTTGAACAAGCGCACTATTCTTGTCAACATTTACTTGAAGTTGAGGAGAACAGGGTTGTTACACTTGGGGCACTTGGTATCCTCATCCTCCGTAAGCATAAAATACATCAAGCAACGTGCACACCCGAACAGCACCATCGTCTTTAATCCCTCTGGACTGTTCTTCTCCGAGGAAACACATGAACTCGGAGGCGATGTCAGCGACTGCTCCGATGATGACGATATCCTATTTGGCGAATTGTCATCGGTATCATCATCTTCAGTTGAACCTACCCTTGGCAGTTGTGACAAACTCAGCTTCAGGTCCAGCTTCGGGTTCTTGGCATGCTTGCTGCTGTTGTTTCTGCAACTCATTCTTGATTTCCTTAGAACTTAAACTACATATAAAACAGAAACACAAGAGTTAAGGGTCTTTTTCGCTCTAGAGTTATGCCAAACAATGTTATTCTACCAATGTAAAAGATAAACTTAATACTGATCCTGATTGCACTACCTTTACCTTCATTTTAGATATACCTCTACTAATTATAACCTTTTTTTAAAGATAAAACTAGGAGGTCAAACCTCCGGGCATTCCATTAATAAGGATTTAAGGATTCAATCCCAAAGAAAGCGGAACAGACAAGTTCGATACAATCTCACAAGCTTGATCCCTCCAAAGATAACTTTTGGACTAAGACAAACGCAAGATATCCCAAAACCAAAAATGAATAATACTAAGCAGTTACAAAACTAGAAGTATCTTAGACATCAAATTATCTGCACATCTCGATAGAAAGAAGAGATGATGGGTTTGCGACTAACCTTCTGAGAGGGGCTTTCTCTGTTCTTGGTTGTGGTTGCGGTGAAGTTCTCTATGTGGTTGTTTATATAAGGAGAGAAGTGAAGGATGTATGGGTATTCATAAATTCTCTTCATGGCTTTGTTGCTTAGTTGTGTTATAGTATTGATAAGGGATTGAATTGAATTGAATTGAATTGAATTGAAGGAATGCTGTATTGAGAACTGGAATTGGTATTTAATGGTGGAAGAATCCTAAAGGCAGTGAGGTTATGAAGGAATGGCATTGAGAAAATTGCAATAATGCTTGCAATTATAGAATGCAGAGCTCAATTCATTGCATGGAAATTATTACTAGGAAATTTAAAGCAGCGAAAAAAAGAAAAAAAAGAAGCAAACCCCAACTCATTTGATGATCAACTCATTCCAATCCTGCATGAGAAACTTCAAAATAAAAGAGAGAAATTCTTCAGTATTTTTCCATTAGAAAATTGGTATGCTCACAAATTTGCATATTCAGAGCAGATATTGTATAATTATATTATTCAATTTTCAGATGATGTATATATATTTTCATGCTAGTAAAATTTTTAACTATTTTGATCATTGATGGTTAGGACAGTAATTATTAACTAGAAGGTATTTAAGTGGAGTTATTTGATTTTGACTTGTACAAAAACTCTGAACCATTTCATAAATGGTAGTAACTATATAGCTAATTTTTTAATACAGTTTTATATCCATAGGTAGTTGATAGATTATACAGAGTACTGCTGCCGAATTTTTCTGCTGAGTTACTTCCATGTCATATATAGTACAGTATAAAGGAAGCAGAGAAATTAATCATTATTTATCAGAGTTATGTACATGTAGGAGACAAGGAAGGCACTAGATCAGATTGGGTTACATCCTACAAGAGATTGTTGCAAAAACCTAACCGGCTGTTGAATTGGAGAGATGGCCTATCCGATTTTTCTAGGGTCAAACCATCTTAAAAGATTGAGTTGAGAATTGAACAGGGGTTCAGTAGAAGGAGATTTACTTTAATATATACTCACATGCATAATTATTTTTTATGTTTATATAACATATATAATCTCGGATCTCTAAACTCTAATCTCTAATATTATAATGAGTGAGTTGAGAATTGTTATTTATAGACAGCCTGTAATTTATAGACAAATATGTTAGAACATGAATTTCATAAAACAGAAATGCTAACAATAATTGTGAAGAGTTACAATTACAAGAGATAAAATAACAAAAACAAAACATACAATACAGAGTCGAGATTTGAATATCTCTGTCCTTAAAGCAATTTTCGCCCTTAGTGTGACGGTGTTTGATGAAATGCTGTCCAGGATACAACTGTATTACATTTTCCTGAAGAGCAGCACCCTAACTTCAGAGATCTGATCGAACTAGAGTTGTGTTGTATTCTCAGTACTGACTCAGAGAGGAAGAAGAAGAAGATTCAGACTGGTTTTTTTAAAACTATCCCCCTATCCCTCTCTGGCAGACAAAATGGACTTGTTTTATAGGAGATTTAGAACAACTGAAGGGTCCATTACTCTGTAACAGCAGAGTAGTGTTTCAAAGACATAACTGATGAGCCATTACTCTGCGTACAAGTTACTGAAGTTCAACATTATACTGGGGGCAAAAAAAAATATAGGCCAGAGCCAAGCCAAGCCAAGCCAAACCAGACCAAAGCAAACCAAACCAAGCCAAGCCGAAGCCGAAGTCGGGCCGGGCCGAGCAGGGCCGCGCGCGTGTGCGTGTGTGTTTGCCATTTTGGCTAAGTCCTCTATCCATTACACGTTAGTGGTAACCCCCGGGCCATGCCCATTAGTCCATTTTTTTAGTATATATACTATAAAAAACTTTTCCCATTTCGATATGGGACTATCCATTTTCTCCCAATATCCAAGTTAGTACAGTTCGAGTACCCAACTTTGAACTAACATTTCTCATTCATACAAAATTCGTTTTTGGCACATGAGTACATCACGGAATAGTACTCGACGAGAGGAATATGATCCAATCAATTTCCGGCGCCGCCGGTGGCCGGAGCCCACAGGAATCCGGCCCAAAAAATCTGCAAAAATATTTTTCAACAATCCCCTACATGAATGGAAATGATCAGACCATGTAATCCGGACACGATAGAAAGACACATGACAGAAAAAGACTCTGAGAATACAATTGAAAAATCACTGCATCAAAAATGGTAGTAATTTTTCAACTTTGAACCACCTTTAGTGAGTAGCCATTGGATTCACTTGACCAGGTAGTGAACATGATGTCTTAAACTATCCGGGCTTTTATGTGAACCTAGACAATAACTATCACACAGTTTCATCTCCTCACAGAACTAGGTTCTCTTGTTGTGTTCATTTTGGCCTTGAACAACCCTGGTTAATCGTGAGTGAACTTAGAGAATGTAGCATCTCTTCATTCTCCTAGAAACGGTCTCATTTCACACTCACAAGGTGATTGCCCATAAAGAGTATCCTGCCATACCCCACTTATATTTCAAAGCTATGAGAATCATTAAAAGCCAAGTTTATTCTAACTCTTTGCAGGCAACACTGTTTTATCATCCTAAGAGTGGGTATGAGATTTTAATTTTTCAGTGCTCCCGTGGATTCAACAAGATTTAGTTGTCCCCTGGAACCTAGATCTTGGGATCTCCAATTCCTAGGTAGGGTTTCCATCAAGTATCCTCTTTCGTCATAGGCTTTAAACCCATTCTTCTTGATGATCTCATAACTTGCTCGTGACAAACCTTTAGTAAATGGATCCGCTAGGTTGTCGGTCGATTTTATATACTCTATAGAGATTACTCTATTTGAGAGCAATTGTCGAATGGTTTTGTGTCGTCTTCTGATATGACGAGACTTACCATTATACATACAACTCAGTGCCCGTGCTATAGCCGATTGGCTGTCACAGTGTACACATAAAGCAGACACTGGTTTTCCCACATAAGGATATCCTCTAAAAAGTTTCAAAGTCATTCTGCTTCCTCTGCCGCTTTGTCTAAAGCAATAAACTCAGATTCCATGGTGGATCTGGCCAATAACGTTTGTTTAGAAAATTTCCATGACACAGCTGCACCACCAAGTATGAAGACATACCCACTTGTAGATTTTGAGTTCTTGGAGTCCGATATCCAGTTGGCATCACTGTAGCCTTCTAGTAAATGCATCGCATAACTCTGAGTATGTCACAAATAGTTCAATACTCTAGTTATTCCTTTCTAGTGACTTCGTCCTGGATTACTTGTGTAGCGGCTCAGTACATTTATTGAATATGCTAGGTCCGGTCTTGTACAATTTTTTAAGTACATTAGACTATCGATTACACGTGCATATTCCAGTTGTGATATGTTGTCACCCGTATTTTTGAACAAGTGAAGACTGGGATCCACAGAACTTTTGGCAGCCCCATTCGAGCAATTCTTGAACCTTTCAAGTACTTTCTCAGCATAATGAGCTTGAGACAAAGTAATTCCCTCAGACGTCCTGAAAACTTTGATTCCTAGTATGACGTCTGCAACTCCCAAACTTGCCACTAAGCATGTTCTTAGTTTGTTTGATGATGTCGTTATTGCTCCTAATAATGAGCATGTCATCCACATACAGACACACTAGAATGTATCCATTTGAAGTATCTTTGATGTTTATACACTTATCACATTCATTTATTTTGAAACCATTTGACATCATAACATTGTCAAATTTTGCATGCCACTGCTTTGGAGCTTGTTTCAGTCCGTACAGGGATTTTACAAGCCTGCACACATTGTTTTCTTGTCTAGAAACTACGTAACCCGTAGGTTGTTTCATGTATATTTCTTCTTCTAAATCCCCATTTAGAAATACAGTTTTAACATCCATTTAATGTATTTTCAGGTTACGTAGAGCTGCAATAGCTATCAACATTCTTATGAAAGTTATTCTTGTAACCGTGGAATATGTATCAAAGAAGTTTAGGCCTTCCTTTTGCCTAAATTCTTGTACCACAAGTCTCGCCTTATGTTTCTCTATTGAACCATCTGGTTTCAATTTTTGTTTGAAAATCTATTTGTATCCTAAAGCTTTACATCCAGAAGTCAAATCGACCAACTCCCATGTATGATTTTCCATAATGGAGTCTATTTCACTTTTGATTGCTTTCTTCCACATAGGAGCATCAGGCATAGACATGGCTTTCTTGAATGTTCTTAGCTCATTCTCTAATAGAAAGACTGTTACGAAGTCAGGACCAAATCACTTTGATGTTCTAGCCCATTAACTATATCTAGGCTCATCATTATCATGTTCTAGTTCATCAACTGAAGTGCTTGTATTCCTTTGTTCACGTGTACGTTTGGGATACGTGGTATCCCTGCACAGAAACATGTGTTCAAAGAAGGAAGCATTCCTTGATTCCATTATTGTATTCACATGGATATTCGGTATATCTGATTTATATACCAAGAACCGATATGCACTACTGTTGTGTGCATAGCCTATGAATATGCAATCAATCGTCTTAGGTCCTATTGTGACCTGTTTTGGATTAGGTACTGCCACTTTTGCTAGACACCCCCACACTTTGAGGTATTTATACGAAGGTACGTTACCTTTCCACAGTTCGTAGGTGTTTTGTCAGTTTTCTTGTGAGGTATTTTATTAAGATTGTAGTTGGCAGTCAGCAACGCTTTCCCCCACATATTTTGGGGTAAGCCAGAATTCAAAAATAAGGCATTCATCATCTCTTTTAGAGTTCGGTTCTTGCGCTCGACAGTACTGTTTGATTTAGGTGAGTAAGAAGCAGTTGTCTGATGAACTATTCCATGTTCAGAGCAGAACATATTAAATGGTGCATCATATTCTCCTCCTCTATCACTCTTAACGATTTTAATCGTTTTGCCAAATTGATTCTCAACCTCAAGCTTATATTCTTTGAATTTATCCAAAGCCTCATTTTTGTTATGTAACAAGTATACATAACAAAATTTTGTGCAATCGTCTATGAATGTCACAAAGTAATTTTTGCCACCTCTGGTCTGCACATATTTTAAATTATACAGATCCGTGTGAATTAGACCTAAAGTTTCTGTGTTTCTTTCTACAGAACGTGATGGAATTTTAGTGAGTTTGGCCTCGGTGCACACTTCACATTATTCTGTGTTGTCTACCTTAAATTTTGGTAGCAAATTCATGTTAATTAATCTACACATAGAATTGAAATTAACATGACATAGTCTTTCATGCCAAACAGAAGAAGACTCAACAACATAGGCAAGTTATTTCATTAACTTTGGGAACAACAGGAACAATATTTTAAGGGATGACTGTCATTACATTAAACTTAAACAGTCCATCCTTTACATATCCTTTACCTAAGTACACCCTATTTTTAGACAATATAAAATTATCAGAAGCAAGAACAATCTTGAATCCATTCTTGCTTAGCAAAGATCCTGATACAAAGTTCTTTCTAATATCTGGAACATGCAACACATTTGTGAGTGTTAGTTCCTTGCCTGAAGTTATTTTCAGTACTATCTTTCCCGTTCCTGCAATTTTGGAGGTGGAAGAATTATCCATGAACAACTGTTCATCCTTGTTGCACTTCTGGTATGAAGTGAACATCTCCTTGTCCGAGCAGATGTGCTTGGTGGCCCCAGTATCGTACCACCTTTCTCGAGGATTGCTCCCCACCAGATTCACCTCTGATACAACAACACAGAGGTCCAGGTCAGAGAGACCGGTGGACAAGTTCTCAGCTATGTGTGCATGGGATCCTTTTGCCTGTCTGGTTCCAGCACGGTTGTTGTCCTTGCTGCGGCATTCAGAAATTTTGTGTCCCAGCTTACCACATTTGTGGCATTTTCCAACAAACCTTTTTGCTGCCGGTTTTTTGTTCGAGGCCCGTGGCAAGAACTTTCTCTTTTTGCCTTTCTGTTCATGCTCTACCATGTTTGCCTTTTCTATGGACTTATTTTCATAGGACCTGTTAGCCTTGCGATTCTCCTCTTCGATACGCAACCTGACAATGAGGTTTTCAAGAGACAACTCCTTTCGCTTGTGCTTGAGGTTGTTCTTGAAGTCTTTCCATCCAGGTGAAAGCTTCTCGATGAACGCTGCAACCTGGAATGGTTCGCACAACGTCATGTTCTCTGCAGCGATTTCATGCATTATCACCTGCAGTTCCTGGATTTGACTCACAACTGTTTTGGAGTCAACCATCTTGTAGTCCAAAAATTTGCCGACTACAAACTTCTTGGACCCAGCGTCTTCTGTTTTTTACTTCTTCTCCAAAGACCCCGATAGGAGTTTGGACATCTTGAAGACACAGTAGACGTTATACAACGGGTCTACCAGGCCATTCAGGATGTAGTTTCTGTAGAGATAGTCACCCTGAGTCCATGCATCAACCGCAGCAACGGAGTGTGCATCCATTGGTGCCAGCATGGGGGCAGATTCAGTGAGAAACTTGTCCAGCTTCAAGGTGGTCAGGTAGAACTGCATCTTCCCCTGCCACTTCTTGAATTCAGTTCCATTGAACTTCTCTGGTTTTTCTCCCACAGTAATATGTGTGGGCAGAACGACTGAATGTGTCATAACCGATTGTGCAGTCACATTTTGGGCCACTGGTGTTTTGGCACTGATAAGCCCATTGACACTTTCGATCTGTGTGTTTTCCATGTTCTGAAACAGTTAGAATATAACTGCTAGTTGTTTTTCCGAAAATGATAACAGAACCTGTAAAGAATTTTCACAAAAGATTGTTAGAATAGAGGGAAAATTTGCTTTAAGATTGTTAGAACAAGAGTTTCATAAAACAGAAATGCTAACAATAATTGTGAAGAGTTACAATTACAGGAGATAAAATAACAAAACAAACCATACAATATAGAGTCGAAATTTGAATATCTCTGTCCTTAAAGCAATCTTCGCCCCGTAGTGTGACGGTGTTTAACGAAATGCCTCACAGGATACAACTGTATTACCTTTCCCTTAAGAGCAGCACCCTAACTTCAAAGATCTGATCGAACTGGAGCTGTGTTGTATTCTCAGTACTGACTCAGAGAGGAAGAAGAAGAAGATTCGGACTGGTTTTTTAAGAACTATCTCCCTTTAGCAGACAAAATGGACTTATTTTATAGGAGATTTAGAGCAACTGAAGGGTCCATTACTCTGTAACAGCAGTGTAGTGGTTCAAAGACATAACTGATGAGCCATTACTCTGCTGTTACAGTCATGGTACCTGTTACTGAAGTTGAAAAGTCTCAACAGTATACTGGCGGAAAATTTTTTGACTGGGGCAAAAAAAATATAGGCCAGAGCCAAGCCGAAGCCCCGTGCATGTGTGTGTGTTTATCATTTTGGCTAAGTCCTCTCTCCACTACACGTTAGTGGTAACCCTCAGGCCACGCCCTTTAGTCTATTTTTTTAGTATATATAGTAGAAAAAACTTTCCCAATTTCCGATATGGGACTATCCATTTTCTCCCAATATCCAAGTTAGTACATTTCGAGTATCCAACTTTGGACCAACATTTCTCATTCATACAGAATTCGTTTTTGGCACATGAGTACATCACGGAATAGTACTCGACGAGAGGAACATGATCCAATCAAATTCCGGCGCCGCCGGTGGCCAGAGCCCACCGGAATCAGGGCCGAAAAATTTGCAAAAACATTGTCCAACAAAATATTCATCAAATCATCTAATCTCAACCATTTATTTTTAAGCGAGAGTTATATTAACCATTCATTTACTTAACTGCTGTTAGTTACCATAATACCCTCAAAGTTTAAATTTATTTACGACATAATTATTTACAAAAGTGTCACTCGTATAAAATAAAAGTTGATACCACTATGAATAATTTGTAAAGAATATGTAATGAGTAAAGTGACATTTCTTATTCGATAACAGGTAATATCTTAGAATTTAATTTTTTTATAAATTTATTAGAACGATGCATCACATGTGCAGATTATTAGTAAAGATAACGTTTTGTCTAGTCAACCAAATTTTAGAACTCGCCTTCTACACATTTTTAATTGTAAATGAATAAAATAACCTGAATCGGCAAGTTCAACAATAAACTGGGTTCACATAGTTAACTTCCCTTTATCCAACCTAAACTGGGTACACAAATCTGGTTGAACCTGGTCAACACTGCTACTATATAAACTTGTCCATACACAAGAGTATTTTGATATTTTAACCATCCAGTTTTGTGGATCGGAATCCGAAATTTTGGGTTGGGCTTTAATTTTCAAATCAAAATTTCAAACCTATATTTCATTCAATTTTGATTGAATATGTTGAAATTTAAGGTTTTGAGCTCAATTAATGAGAAAGTAGGTATGCCTGGCTCACAACTCTCAACCCTTTCTTTATCTTACTCTTCTAATATCTTCTAATAACAAGAGCATGTTCATCCTAAATTTTGCATATATATAGGATTTAGAAAATAGTAATTGCAGGTAAGCGCTGTAGTCGTTAAAAGCTAAATTTTAGATGAGACGGAAGAACATTTTCTGTCTTTTTTTTTTGATTTTTTTTTTAATTTTATTTTGTATAATGGCATGTTCGTAATTTTTTCGATGACGTTTTGGTAAATAATTATTGAAAAATTTTGTGGGACGGATGAAGATGATCCGTCCCACCATTTTTTTGGTTTTTTTTAAAAATAAAGAAAAGAAAAAAAGATAGAGACGAAGCTTCTTCATCCGTCCGTTCGAATTATTTTCTCAAATGGATGATCTTCATCCGTCTTCTATATTTAGCATTTTTCCTAAAGTCACTCCTAAGAGCATCCACAGTCGCTTGCTATTCTCATTGCTAAAAATAGCATTTAGCAATAGCAATCGGAGTAGTTCGCTGCAGTGGTCAAAATCCTAAAATTTAAGTAGACGGATGAACATCATCCGTTTTTAGTTTTTTTTTTTTTTAATTTTTATAATACTGTAGACGGATGAACATCATCCGTTTTTAGGTTTTTTTTTTTTTTTAAAATTTTTATAATACTTATCGGTGATTAAAAAAAAAAGTCAACAAAAAAGTCAAAACCATTCCAAACGGATGATCTTCATCCGTTTGGATGGTTTTGCCTTTTTTTTTAATTTTTTTTTTTGGTTTTATATTATAAAAAAATCAAAAAAATTTAAAAATAAAATAAAAAAAAGTCAGAAACTTCCGTTTGGTGAGTTTTAACTTTTTTTTTTTTAAAATCAAAGAAAATCAAAAAAAAAAAAAAAAAAGTTAAAAACGGATGATCTTCATCCGTCCAAAGCCACAAACAGAATACCATCATCCGTCTTCTATATTTAGCAATCTTCCATCCGGCTTCCTAACTTTAGCAAGGTACTGTAGATTGCTATTCTAACTTTTGAGTTTTTAGCAAACCACTGCACGTCTGTTTTCTAAATAGATTTCTAATTTTTGAGTATTTAGCAAACGACTGTGGATGCTCTAAGTTTAGCAAAGCATTGTCCATTTCTATTCTAATATTTGAGTTTTTAGTAAAGTAGTGTAACTACTTTTCCGTATTTGAGTTTTTAGTAAACGAGTGTAAGCTACTTTTCTAAATTTATGGCTACTTTTTGGGTTTTTAGAAAACGACAGGGATGCTCTAATAACACTTAAGTTTTCCTTTCAAATGGATTGCTTCTTCCTTTATATCTTATGCGTCATGGCAAATTAATTTCCTTCAATGTGATTTATTGTCTAAAGACTTCCCTAGGCTCGTCCCAGCTAAGCTTGTTAATGGAGGAATAAATAGGTCAATGTTAATGAGTTAATCTACCTTTTAAAGTTTTAGTAAATGAGTCTTTTACTCTTCAACTTCAAATCTAATTAAAGTTGACTGAGAGTGTGATGTGATAGCACTTGTACATCTTAGTTTATAAAAATCTTACGAGGTTTTTTCGCCTACTTTCTGAATACAGTGGGTTAGTGGATTTTTTTTAAATGCCATTTTTAAAAAAATCTTTGCAAAAGAAGGACAGTTACCAAATTATTTGTGCTCGTGTACTCAACAACTAAACTCATCGTTCTCAATAGCAAGTTTAGTTGTTTCATACTCACCAGGGATACGACAAGTTTAATGCTAATTTTTCGATAAGCTCGTTGTTCCCAACGACAAGTTTAGTTAAAAAAAATTCAAAATTGCTCTCCTGTTCCCAACAACGAGGGTTATTGTACTAAACTCGCTATTAGGAATAGCGGGGATGTAGGAAATTTCTTAGATGAGAGTCAAAACACTTGGACTTAGCGAATTTTAGGAACAAAACTCCATAGTTCTAATTTTATTAGATACTATTCCCAACGGCGAGTTTAGATTAAAAAAACTCAAATTAACTCGCCGTTCCCAACAGCGATGATCTTATAGCTACACGCGCTGTTGGGAACAGCGAGTTTACTGGACCACCACTTTATTAACTCGAATACATAAGAGAATCATTTCACCAAGTTTCTTTCAAACCCATACTGTAACCCCTATTTCTGCAAATACATATTTTCATGAATATTTTTCTGTATCTCGATATTTATAAATTGTTATTGTTAAATTCGTTTTGACTTTCTTTGTTAAAGCATGCTTCTAAACAATAATTATAATTATTTCGAATAAACTTTGTTTCCATTTCTACTTGATCAACTATTTACATTTTAAACTCAAATCAAAAACATTATTACTGTTGGGACTATTTCCATAAATTCCTATTTTTATATACTGTTATTATATTGATAATTGCTATTGTCGTTGTTGGTATTATTTATTGCTATTTTGTTATTACTATTATTATTATTATTTTATTATTACTATTGTCACTATTATTATTGATAGTCCTTTTATTCTTATTGATTGATTGATATTACTATTATTATTTTATTGACGTGGTTATTTTAGTGTTCTTATGGCTATGGTGATTATTATTATTGATTATTAAAGCCAATCCCTTCTTATTTAATATTTGTGTTTTCAATTTGTTTCAAATTAATTTATGTAATACAAATTATATTTGATCAGATATCTTATTTCTTATATTCAGAATTGTATTGATCAATTATATTCATGTACAATTTATTTTATTGGATTTATACCCAATTACCCAATAACCCAATATCTCGCTTTTTCCCTATAAATACCCTAATCTTTTATTAATCCCCTAAACCTAATTAAACCCCTCAGCCGCCAAAACCTTTACTATGCATCCCCCCTGTTACCGTGCTTACCCTTTCTCCCTGTTTCCCCATCTCGCTCCTTCTCCCTCTCCCCTGTTCCGCTTCAACCCACAACCACCCATCTCCTGTTGCTCCGATCGCCTCTCCTGTTCACTCCGACCACCACCATCCCCGTTGCCCCGTCATCGTCCCTGTCCTCGCCCAAGACTCCACCGCAACCCATCAACCCATCTCAACCGAACCCATTTCCTCGCCGTCTTGCCCTCACAGCCGTTTCTCCATCGTCGACCCTCTCCGCTCACCCTCGCAACCACCGGAGATTCCCCCAGCCCTCGTCGTCGCCGTCCAGAGCCAGCACCCCTGTCGTCGTCCCCTCTGTTTTCGTCGAGAACAGAGTCGTCGTCGAAGTCTCGCTGTTGCGTCGCTTCCCGACCACAGCACCGCCTCGTCATGGTCACCGCTGTCGAGCACCCCCACCACAGTGCCGTGCCGTCACCGGAGTTCTCCTGCTTTTTCTCTCTCTTTCTCTCTCTTTCTCTGTCGAAGGAAGGAGAAGGATAGTGATTGGGCTGTTTCGCCGTTTGGTGTTCTGGGCACAGCGGATCCGATCCGTGTTTGTTGTTGTGTGGATCCAGTGTGGAGTTTTGGTCTTGTGCTGTTTTGGTTTCGCACGTGTCTTGCTCATGCTTTGGGATCATTGCCCGAGATTCTTATCCCGTTATTTTATATTATTTGAATTAACCGTCTTACAGGCAAGTCTCTTCTCGAACTAATATTTTGTTTTTTTCAAGTTTATTTGCTCTCTGCAAGTAGATCCAGTCCCTTTCGTTATCATACTGCTTTTGAAAATTCCATTAAGTTTATAGAGGATTTACACGAGCTAACCCGACATACTCTTAACATCGTGCCGTTCTCTTTGATCTAAAACCTAGCCCCTATTGTTTCATGTATATGCACTTACATGTAATTAACTAAATCCATGCTATAGTCTTGTTGATGAATTGTATACATATTAGATTGCATTGATTTGATATATATATATATACCATACCTGTGAAATTGAATCTTAAACATAAAAATATGCATGTTGACATTTAGGATCACTTTAATTGCCAATTTGCATGTAATATATGATTGTATGATTTATTTATTGCCCTTTTTATGTTAGAACAAATTCTGGACTGCTAGTTGTTTCATTTTGAATCAGATTTTCAACCATGCTACTGCCATAATTTGAAATAATTTTCTAAACATGTAGTTTAGCCTCTGATGTCTAGTTTACTGCCTTTTTTGCAGATTTGAATTCCGATGTGTGGTTTGTTAGATATCATCATTTTAGTACAGATGTGTTAGTCACAAATGTATGCGTATCCTGCTGTTTCTTAATTTAATTGACCATGCTAACAGTAAAAGAAAAATCTGAAATAAATCTAGCTAAACCTAGACACATGTAGGAATCACCCAGAATTTTTATGGATTTATTTGATGAGTTTTTGACCTGAAAAAAATAGTTGAACACAACCTACTTCATGCTGTCTGAACATAAAAGCTGAATAGAATAGAGTTTTCACCATAGTTCCTGTATCTTTTATATGCCTTAGTTATATTCGCTGGAACAGTGTGGAAGTCAACTTGCTAGACCTTCCGATGGATTCAAATTTGCTATTTTGTAGTGGCGGTAATCCATATTTTAGTACTGCAAGGTCATGTTGTCCTGATCATGTGATGTGTGTGTAAATGACTTGTTTGCTTCTTGCTTTGTCTGTAGCGCATAGAATTAGTCACACTTAGTATTATACAATATTGACACCCTCTTGCATGATCACATAGGATGAAAATGAACTAATAACATGCCAAGGTATTATGGGTAGACTTGGTAGTGAACGATCGAAAAATGTCCTCGGTAAGGCCTTATCGTTATATCGTCATGGAAGGAGGAGATTGTCATGGAAGAAGATTATCATGTTATCACGTTATCACGTTATCATGTTATCATGTTGCACCGAGTGCACGCTCACCATCAGTCTAAAACGTTCACTGTGTGTTTGCGCCGAACCTGTAGTATGGGATGCAGTAGTACGTACACTAGATAGGTTAATAAAATGACTAATAACCTGCATACTTGATCTTTTATTGAACTTGACTTAACATCACTCATTACATGTGTGATTATTGTAAACCTTTGATATTATTGCCTGTTCTTTGCTTTGTTCTTTGATTTTGATCCTGTCCCTTTTTTTTGATATGTATGTTTCCTTTATCCTCTATTTTTCTCTACTTGCTGCCCACAACTTGCTCTAAGGGCACCCTTTTCTTTCTTTTTAGATCAAGAATTTATAGGTACCAAAGGAGCAATACCAGAAGAAATTGGTGAGCAAACTCTCTGAAGATCGAAGCTGGACCATTAGACTGCTTAGCTATCTCTTATTATTTGTTTATTGTATTGCTTTTATCATACTTTGTATTCTTGGGCTTTATGACCTGAAGTTTGTTTTTATCCCAGATGTTGGATTACTATTTAGTGAATTTATTTCATGATTATTTTGGAGTTTATTCTTTGGTTATGTGATCATATTCTTCCTGCATGGTTGTTTTCTCTTGTACGTTGTTGAGTTAGACTGGTACAACTTATGGATGATGTTTAATCATTCGCCGGGCCTTCTTTACGTACTTGTATTCCCGTATTTTGGAAAGCGGGGCGTGACACTTACTCATCTCATGCCCGATTCAACCAAAACCCTAGCTCTCATCTTCGTCTACTACCTCAATCGTTGGTTGACAAGTTCAATTGGTGGAATATCAAACATTCCACAACAAATCTTTAGCCACTTAATTAGTTCATTTTTGACAACATAAAGGTATGTTTTTTACTTGACTCATGCAATGTACATGGATAGGGTTAGGGTTAGGCTTATGATTATGCTTTAACTTTAAATTAAATGTAGGGTTAGGGTTAAGGTTAGGAATTGAAGAGGGGTTGTGTTTGGTTTGAAGTTAAGGTTGGGTTTATGTTATGCACATAAAGTGTTCGATGAATTGCGTAAGTGATCGAATTCTTTGTTATGCACATTCGGTGTTCGATGTAATGCATAAGTGGTGACCCCACATTTGTTAGTGGTGACTTGTTTGTGATCAATTGCATTTGTATGTAGTAGTTGTACCTAAGAATTGTTTGTAGGCATAGAATAGTGAAATGCAATGTAGTTAATTATATACGTTACAATTTTTGCAGGCTCAAAATGACATGACCTAGCGGTTCTAGACGCTGTCCTCCTAGTGTATCCGAGAAGGAGAAAGCTCCTATAGTGGTAAGAGTTGTTATTTATAGTTTCAAACTCCATGGTGTATATCTATTTCATCCAACCAGTATCAGTTAATAACAACTATAATTTTGTTGCAGGATGTTACTGACACCCCTATCAATGTCCCTCGAACACCACATACACATGTATATGCACCTGGGGGTCCCGGTCCAATAGACCCGTTATTACTTTGAATGCAAGCCTTTCACCGATCGAATTTTGTGTGGCAAGGTGAGTCAAAGGACTTGACATTCCGAAAGCACAAAACGTTGCCTCTACACGATCGCATCATCCCATACTTGGTGGAGGCGGGATTCTATGGAGTTGCTCTATGGGGGCAGTGAAGTTGGATAGGGATCTCCTAACTACTCTAGTCGAGAGATGGCGACTGGAGACTCATTCATTTCACCTACCGCATGGTGAGATGACGGTGACTTTGCAAGATGTTAGCTTAATTACTAGACTTCCGATAGATGGTGTAGCTGTGACTGGAAGTTGGGGCACTGATAAGTTTCATCTTGTACGACAATACCTCGGTCGGGATCCGACTGAACAGGCTTTTATTGGTACACATCTTAAGCTTTCATGCCTAATGAAGTCGTTCGATAACTACTTGAACACAAAGTCGTCTGAGTATCAAGTGGAGTGCTATACCCGAGCCTATCTTATGATGCTCTTTGGTGGTGTGATATTTCCCAACTCAACGGGTAACCAAGTACCGTTGATGTATTTGTAATTGATAGCGAACATTAGACTAGCCGGCCAGTTTAGTTAGGGTTGTGTTGCTTTGGCCGTCCTTTACATAAATCTATGTCATGCTTTGTTGAACAATGTTCAGGCAGCAGGGCCGATGTTGATACTACAAATATGGAGCTGGGAGCGATTCCACATTGGTCGGCCGTGCAGTAGAATCCAACACTCGGTGTTGAGTTTGGGGGTGTTTGGTGTCGATAGGTTTGCTCCAATTGGTGTTTATTGGGCTGGCGACCACACACATCATGATAATCTCCGTGGACCCCTCACATATTATCGAGATGAGCTTGATCAGTTGTGTGCGGATTGCATAGTGTGGGAATCGTACACCGACGAGAGATTGGAGATGTTGCCGCTTTTAAAACCCACAAAAATTATTTAAATGAAAACCTACAAACAACTTGTCATGTAGAATACCCATTTTCATTTAATAAAAATAAATTATAAATTGTGTGAGTGTAAAAAAAGCACATGCACGTACACACGTGCAATGTGCACACTCCAAATGAGATTGAGAAGGGGAATGGTCGGCTGTTGGATGGAGTGAGTGGGGGAGAGGAAGAAGTGAGTGAGTGGAGTAATTAATTAAGTGGGTAATTAAGTGCTTTAGTGGATTCATTAAATTAATCTATACTAATTAAACCCTCCCCTTATAAAACCTACTTCTCCCACTTCTTCATCATCAGCAAAAAAAATTAAAAAATAATTTTAAAAAAATAAGGTGTTGTTCACTTGGCCGAAATGCTTGCTGGCTCCCTTTTCCTTCTTTGTGCACGAATTTCGAGAAGGGGGATTAAAGGCTTCTCGGAGTTTGATTGCTAAGAAATACTTCAATACTTCATTGGATGGGTAATTTCTTGAACTTTCTAAAATATAGTATTATGCATGTAGAAAAAATTGATGTATAAAATTAATATTTCATATGTGTTCCAGTTAATTTTGCAATGTTATGAGTTGATGATGTTATTTAGAATGTTTAATAGAAAATGAAATATGAAACCTTATGCATGCTAGTAGAGAAGTAATAAGTTGTTAAAATTGAATTTTTATTAAAGATGGTTGGTATGTTGGGCACAAATGATAAGCCAAGAGTAGATCATTGAAATATGTTGATAAAGTTGTCAAATTGTACATAAAAATTTGTGTAAATATTAAGAGAGAACTATACAATAAATTGTGAGATGAAAATTGCTAAGAAGAAAATAAAATTCATGCTAGTTGCTTTTAATACTAAATAAAATGTAAGTTTATGAATGTTCTCAAAATTTTACTATTTACAATATTTTTGTAAAAATTCTTTCTAATATGGATAAAAATGATAAGAAATTATTTCTTGAGACTTAGGAATGCTTTTAAGAAAGACTAAATTGAAAGAAAAGAATTGGAATCGAAAATAGTTGAAAGTATTCAAAATGTGAATTTCCAGAGAGTCATGATATATAAATTTAAACCCTATAATAATCAGTTAAGCATTTGGACTTGGTGGCTAGCACAGGCGCCCTTGCACCTGGCGTCACCACGTGGCACTTTGGGCATCTTTCTAGTCGTGGGTTTGAGCCAGGGAGTTGGCTCTGTTTTTGTTTCTTTTTTTAAATAAAGTTAGGGGTGTATTTGGGTATTTAACAAACACAAAGAATTTATATGCACAATTGAGAGTTGGCCTAGTGGTTGGACCTACTGGTTTCTTGCTTGAGATCTCGTGTTCAAATCCATGTGTTCTTTTTTATATTTTTATTTTTATTTTGAGACTTTACAAGTCTTTAAAATTGAGAAAAAATCATATAAATGCATTAAGAGTGTTGATTCTTGGTTTTGATGACTACAACACAATGCAAAGTTGTGCTACCACCTATATATATTGCAGGATGTATCAAAGAAAAATATCATGGTGCAATACACAAAAGCAAAGTTGATCTAATGAAGCTTTCAAGAGAATCGATCAAACTACAAAGATCTAAGTTCAAGTCACATTTGATCAAGCAAGCTTCAAGACATAAAGAAAATGGCTCAAGCTCAAGTCAAAGACTCAAGTTCAAGACAAGACTCAAGTGCTTCTAATGTTTTGTATAAAGTGTCTTGTAACAATTGTAATTTTTATTCTTTGAGTCTTATGAACTTGTAATAGCCTTGTCACACACACACTCACACATATCTTTTAATAATTAAGTGTTTTACAAAGTTAAAAGGTCGAAACAAGATTGAATAAGTTCAGTTGTTGAGTACCAGTCGACCGTTCTTTAGAACCAGTCGACTGTCTTAGTACGAAATTGTCTGAACTCATACAAGATCTGACCAGTCGACTCATTATGGCAACCTAGTCGACTGTTCAAGTCGTTTCGATATTTTTCTGATTTTAAAACTTGTTTTTCAAAATCAAATTTTTTTACTGCCATTGTATAGTAGTTGGGATTCAACCTTTCAACGTGCAAACGTCTCTAACTCTATAAAAAGAGTACAGAGGTCATTTGGCAAAGGTTTACAACATTTCCAAGCATTTTCTTAAGTTTCAAGTTTTTTGTTTTTGAGAAGAACAAGCTTTTTAAAAGGCATACATATTCTCTAAGTCTTGGTTCTCTGAAAATCAGTCTAGTATAACATCGTACTCATTTTAGACTAATTTCAGAAGTTAACCTAAGAGCCACCATACAAAATCACAAATCACAAACAAGGCTATAGGTTATTGTAACTCTTTTTGTTGTTGTTTTCACTCTCGGGTTGTGAGAGTGGTCCTCTCGGTTGGAGAGTAGGGCTCTTGGTTGTAGAGTCGGTTTTTCACTTTAGGGTGTAGAGTGGATTTGCTCTCTCTAGTGATGAGAGAGGTCTACGGGTTTGACATAGTTGTTATCAAACGCCGTAGGGTATTCTTGTACTTTTTCAAGAATAGTAGAAAATCTCAAGTGGGTTGCTTGGGGACTGGATGTAGATCGGGAGGACCGAACCAGGATACATCACTGTGTTCTCTGTGGTTGACTCTCTCTGTGGTTTTATTTTCTTCCCTTGCAATCTCAATTTTGTTAATTTTTAGTTCTAAACTTGTCTGGCAAGTCGACTGGTTTCCGCTATAAGTCGACTGGTCAGACTCGTAACTCTCAGTAAAATACTCTTCTAATCTGACGCTTCAGTCAACTGTATATCTCTTTTCAGTCGACTTAACAGAATGAAAAGTTCAATTTCTTAATTAATTTTTATACAACACTATTCACCCCCCCTCTAGTGTTATTTGCCATGCCTACAGTATTTGATGAACACAATTTTATTCACATTTAGGAGCAATAATCTTAATGCAATTAGACATTTAAAAGCTCTATATGTGGTATTTAACTCTTATTTTCTCTTTTCCATAGGAAACAGCCTAAAACCGAGAAACGAAGCAGATTCAGGATGATACACAGGAAATTGCAGATCATCAGTCGACTGGTCCATTACAGCAGGCGACTGCCCAGAGAAGTTGATTATCAACAGCCGACTTGGATGATCAATTATAAAATCTTCAGAAGTCTCGACACAGTCGACTGATTCAAAGACAAGTCGACTGGTAGGCGGCAGAGTCAAAAGATAGGATATTTGAAGATTCGTCCAAATCTAATCCAAATCAGAACAGAAAAGGAAGAATAGAAGAAAAGAGAAAGAAATAATACGCAGAGCAACGAGGGAGGAAATAAATAAAAGAAAAGGACTTTTCTATAAAAAGAAAAGTGCAAACCCTAATTCTCTAGCCGTGTTCTATAAATACCAACCAAGAAGCATTACTTGGGGGATCCTCTCTCTGACTCTCTTCCGCACACACCATCAGCCGAATCACAAGAGTTCCTGAACGATCAAGCCATCAACAAAGAGCAGCACGGCATCAACATCAAAGAAGAAGAAAGGAGATCAAGCATTAAGAAAAGAACGGCCGGTCGACTGTGTGACAGCCAGCCGACCCATCTAGCCGAACTACATCAGTTTATTCCTTCTCTTTCTTATTCTTTTATGTTAACCATGTATTCAAACTTGTTGATTAATAAAAGTATTATTATGTGGAACTAATTTCATAGTTGGGTGATTGAAACCGTAGTTATGTAGTGCTATATTCTTCTGAATCCTTCTACTTTACTTATTGATTGAATCTGATTGAATTGGTATAGATTGATGATAATCAAACTTGTTCTCAAGTTCTGAGAGCAGTCGACTGAGGTGAGAGCCAGTCGACTGACATACAGAACTCGAGAATATCAAGTTTGCATTATCATCTATCTGAATCTGTTATATGAGCATATTGAGATGACCCGTATCTCGTGTTCATGACTTGTAACAAGGGAATCTTTTGGGGTTCTTGGTTCAATCAACTTAAGGGATCTAGATCTGATACCAATTTCTAGAACCTTGAGTGTTTGTTCGTTTCCACTGATCTTATGTTTTCTTTAAGTGCAACTTAGTAGATACCATGCTAAACACTCAAAGAAAGAAACAAATTAGAGTAGATACCATGCCTAATTCTTGGCTTAGGGAAATAGTACTTTAAGGAGTAGATACCATGCCCTTGAAGGGAACAAACATGAGTAATAAGAAGAAGTTCAGAAGGTAACTTAGCATTATTGACTATTGGTGGAAATCTAAACCCAACTACCTCATAAATATTTGTGATTCAGCATTTCTTAATTTAGTTTTAATCTTTTTATTTCTTTTAGATCTTTAAAACAACTCTTTATGATTCTTATTCTTTTTATTGATTAGTAAGTTAAGGACTACAATCTCTGTGGAATCGACCCTTGCTATTGCTACGCTTTTATAAACGATTCGTGCACTTGCGAGGTTTTTAATTTGTGTCTAGTTTTATCTATTTATTTAGGTAGCTAGATTGCACAACAGGATTCAACAAAGAAAACAATTAAGAGTATTTTCTCACTATTTTTAAGTTATATTTTTGGGGAAATAATGATCATATTCATGTATTAGATGAGATTTGAACACAAGAAAAATATATATATGATTAAATAAGTTAAAAATTGGTTTAAAACAAATCAAAGGAAAATGATGAAAAGAATTTCTAATGATGAATCTCAAAGAAATTTTGTTTTAATCTTTAATTAACTTTGTATTGAGAAAGTTTAGATGATTATGTAAGAACATTGTGAAAATGTAGAGTTTGAGATTTTACTTCTTGATGACTAAATAATGATAAAATGAAGGTTTTAAATGAAATATGAATACATGAAATTGAGAATATTATAAGGATATGTGTACCCCAGTTGTTGATCATGAAAGATGTTAGTCTAGAGATTAGGTGATACCCTTGGTAACCGACATTTTTTATTAATGAGAATTTGAGGAGTGACCAGTGTGGGTTGACTCTCTCTTTGAGAAGTAGCCAGTGTGGGCTGACTTTCTCTTTTGTTGATTTAAGTCCGGTAGGGTAAGTTAGCTCTAGGTTATGATGACTTAAAACTAAAAACTTAAGGACATGCGCAAAGGGGAGATGTGATGAAGTATGGGCAAATATGAGTATGGGGGTCTAGATAGTGTGGTGGGAGGTATCTCCAGAATTACCGGGGATTGAGGCTCGCGGTGGGGGATATTACTCTAGAATTACTAGGATCAAGGCGACGCTCGTGGGTTATTTGTGTGATGAGGTACCGATGACAGCACAGTGTGGGTTTCGTCTCCAGAATTATCGGGGTGTGAGACGTGATGGCCAAAAATTACTTGCAGTAGGAGAATGACTATCAAGAATTATCGGGGTCATAGCTTGCGGTGTGAGTATTCAACACCACGAATTATCAGGGTGTGAGGCAGTGTGTCCAAAATCACTTGCGGTAGGAGCACGATACTCAAGAATTACCGGGGGTGTTACAAGATACTCACAGGATATCTAAAACATACATTAGTCACAGTAGTAGTAATTCATAGAGAGGGACTGAACCCTATAATGTGGAGTACGTAGGTGCTTGCCTTCGGACCTATGTAGAATGGGATGCATAGAATCCAAACAAGTATGCATTAGCGTCATTGTAGTATAACATCTGCATTATGCATTAAGTCATATCATACACTGACATGTTTAGGATAGTCACTCTTTTACACTTTAATATGCATTCAAGTTTGTAGTTGCTAAAGTAAGAGAATCGTTATATTACGGCATAGTGAGGATCGTTGTTTTATAATATTGCGTCGGTTGTAAGTAACTGACGTGCCCACAGATTTTTTAGTGCAGGGCTTGGATTGGATTGGCAAGGACTTGACGATGATTTGATGCTAAAGACTATTATCATGATTTAAGTTATTGATGTAAATGTTGTATTCTTTTTTATTTCCGCTGCGTTGATGTAAAGACTCGTGTTGTATAATAAAAGTTTTAGTTTTCCTTGTAAAATTGTACGAATTTGAAGTAAAGATCCTGTTATACTACGAATTATATGTAAATGGAATTCGTGGTGTTACAATCTTACTGCATAATTAACAGGCTATAATGAAGATGAAGAGGGAACAAATTAAGAAACAAATGCACCAAATGTAAATGAAGAACCAATAGTCTCTAATAAACTGATAATGGATGAAGCACCAAAGGCACCCAATATTACCGAAGAACATATTGGCACTAATGAAGAGGTAATGGATGAAGCACCAAACTCACCCAATGTTAGTGAAGAACCAGTAGGCTCTAATGAAGAGGTAATGGATGAAGAACCTATACCCCCTACTATTAATGAAGAACTCAGGGCATCAAATGATGATCTTAATTATCAGGAAAATTGGAAGAGAGTTGATTAATCATTAAGATATCTATTAGTGGAAAGAGGTCCTATGAGAGTCATAAGAGATGATGCTTCTTTTCCAACAAATCATATCAATCGACACTTTTCTTGCTCCCATTATTTTCGTGAGTTGCTCAGTGATGAAAGGAAAGATAGAAGATGGTCTGTGTATTCGGATGTGCTAGATATGGTATTTTGTTTTTTCTGCAAGTTGTTTAGTATAAATAAATGAAGTTAAACTTAGCTAATGGAGGAGTTAATGATTGGCGCAACCTTAGCTCCAAGTTGAAACTACATGAAACTTCTAATGACCATCTTCTCAACATGAGTGCTTGAATTGAGTTGGAAACAAGAATAAGACAAAATGAAACACTAGATAAAAGTATAAAATATCAAATCAATAGAGAGAAAGAGCACTGGAGAGAGGTATTGGTGAGAATAGTTGTTGTTCTGAAAACTATTGCTAGCAATAACTTGGCATTTCTTGGGAATAGTAAGAAGATTTATGAACCTAATAATGAAATTTTTTAACAATTCATTGAGATGATTTCGGAGTTTGATCCTGTAATGAAAGAGCACATTCAGTGTTTTATGTCAAATGAGACTACTGTCCATTATCTTAGTCACATAAGTTAGAATGAATTAATTCTTACATTAGCAAGTGAGGTCAAATGTGCTATTTTAAAGAAGATAGAATAAAAAAAGTTCTTTTCAGTTATATTTGATTGCACTCCTGATGTAAGTCATGAAGAACAAATATCTCTTATTATTCGATGTGTAGATATCTCAACAAGTCTTATAAAGGTGAAAGAGTTTTTCATGGAATTTTTGAAGGTGGATGATAGTTCAGGTGAAGGTTTGTTTACAAGTCTTGAAGCTGTATTAAGAATGCTTGAACTTGACGTTGATGATATAAGAGGAAAGGGGTATGACAATGGCGCTAATATGAAAGGAAGACACAAAGGGATTTCAACAAGACTGTTGAAGAAAATAGTAGAGCTTTTTACACACCATGTTGTTGTAATAGTCTAAACCTTGCACTTTGTGATATGGCGAACTCTTGTGCTAGGGCATCCAATTTTTTTGGTGTGATTCAATACCTATACACATTCTTTCATCTTCTACACAATGGTGGCAGGTACTTAAGGATCAAGTGAGTGGCTTTGGCTTGACACTTAAGCCACTAAGTCAAACACATTGGGAGAGTCATGTCGAGAGTCTTAGAGCCATAAGATTTCAAGCTTGTGATATCATTAATGCATTAGTTCACTTAGAAAATACTATCCAAGATCCTAAGGCAAAAAATGAAGCTACCAGTTTAGTGAAAAATGACATTGAAAGTTTTGAGTTCTTGCTTGGCTTATGCATTTGGTTCGACATGTTAAGAGTGGTTAATGATGTTAGAAAATTTCTTCAAAGTAAAAATATGCATATTGATATTGTTGTAGATCAGTTATAAGAGCTCATTAAATACTTCAAAAATTATAGAGAAAATGAATTTATTTCTACTATGATCGATGCTAAGGAGATTGCAGAGAAACTTGATGTTGAACCCGTATTTTCTACCAAGCAAACCATTCGTAGAAGAAGACAATTTGATGAAGATGGCAATGAAGATGTGACACAATCATCTGAAGAATTGTGTAACGCCCCGAATCCCATTTTTACTGAATTCGAGATGTTCTTCAGGATCTTTTCGCTTTCTTCACATACAATTTTACAAGGAATTTAAAACCTTTACTTTTACATCAGAGTTACAACATGTTACATTTAAATTTACACAGCGGAAGCAAAAAATATACAATATTTACATAAACGAACATCAACATAATGAACTCTTTGTGCATCCATTCCTTTTACATGTGATTATCCTGCATAAAACACTGTGGGTACGTCAGTTTATTCAACCGACGATAATTATACATGGCCATCCTCTCTATGCCAGGAACAGTATAATGAATCTCATTTCTTACAAACCACAAGCCAGTTCAACATAAGTATGAAAGTAAGGGAACTTTTAATGATGTCGTGTCGTGATTGTGCGCTTAAATCCTTAATGCAATTTACTTAGTTAATTATGGCACTAATGCATACTTGTTCGAATTCTATGCATCCCATACTACATAGGTTCGAGTGCAAGCCTCTTAAACGATCTTCATTTTAGTAGGGTTCAATCCCCCGCCATGACTTATTCTACTACTGTAATTCCAATGAGTATCCTAGATGTATCTATGAGTACAAGCATGTATCCTGGCCCCTGGAGTAGAATTTCGCGCCATGTCTTGACTCGTCAAGCATGCATTCTGCGACAATTCAGCCTCCTCCCTGAACACACTCCTCTTGCAGTCACCAACACATCCCATAAGCGTGACTAGAGTCCGATCATTACTGAGTTGTGCCCGCGCCATGTCTTGACTCATCAAGCATGCATTCTGCGGCTCACACACCCGCACCGTACCCTAGCTCTCATACTCATGTTTTTCTCTCACCTTCATCACCTCCACACTATGTATTTAAGTTATATTAGAATCATGAATAAAATCAAGCTCTAGAGTTAGCCTCTCCATCATCCGGACTCATCATTTCATTTCACTCGACCAACCTGGTCTATTTCTCAATACCATTTCATTTCACTGCCGGGGAGACTTAGCTACTCTTTCGTTCAATTTCAAATTCACAATATCCAATGGAGCATCATCAGCTCATCATTCATTTTAGAGTCTCACAGACTTTCCCATCATGATTTCACATTTCATACATTCATTTGGTTCTCAATTCTCATCTATGATTCAATTACACAATTCATGTATCCATAAACAGAGTCCATTGACTTTAATCATACATTCACAATTACCAACAGCAAATAATATGAATTCAAGTATACCAGAGTTCACTCTGTACAGTCGACTTGGAAGAATACCAGTCGACTCATACAGTCATACAGGATTATCAAAGGGCTCGGGATAGTCGACTGTATACACTACCAGTCGCCTGTCCCGCAACTTTCAAGTTCACAATATTAGTCACACGACAGTCGACTGTTCACACCTCAGTCGTCTGTCTTAGCCATTTCAGCAGCATAATTCTATGTCCAGATCAGTCGACTTGCTACACGCAATCGGTCGACTGGACAGATCCATTTTCAGTAGAATATTCACAGTTCTTACGTGTATTTCATCATGATGTCAATTAACAGTATACATAAGTTCATGTTCCACAGACAAGGTTTCTTATCATTCAGTAACACTACAACATGGATTTTCTAGTTTACTAACATGCTCTTTTCTTGAGGGCAAAATACTTAAGACATGCATTCACAATGCTCATGTTTTCTTACGATCATGAAGATATGAATCCCAAGTCATCAAACTGGGTCCCCATGATGAAATATCTCAATTTATGAAACTACCAAATAATCACAATCAGATTGAAGCACTAGTCGACTTAGCGAAACATCAGTCGACTGCTTCGACAGTTCTAAAACATTAATCACCATTCGTTCTTTTCATTCATTTACTTTCCCTCCATCATATGTGTCATAGGGAAAATTATATAATAGTAATCACACCATCATGTTCATTTATCATCACAACCATGCAAAATAATGTCTCGTACCAGTCGACTGGCTCACATGGCAGTCGACTGCATCGACAGACTAGTTTCTATAATAACAGCATGTCAAACAATTTCTATTTCGTTTAATTCAATTTCGTAGCATGGCATCAATCATGACAATTATAGTAACATTCCTACAATAGAAGTCCTGAGAAACACCCACCTTTTGTGACGAAAATAACGAAATCCCGCAAAGTCCTTCAACGTAGAGAACACCTTCTTGCTCCTTTGCTCCACGCCGAGCTCCTTCAACAATGCTGCTTGCCTCCACAGAAGAGCTCCCACACAACTCACAAATACTCTCTATAACAATCTTAGTGTAAAAGAGATGGGAGAGGAGAAGGGGTATTTATACTAGAAAATAGATAGAATAGATGGCTAGGATTAATAGGGGAGTTGGTGAATCAAAGGCTGAGATCTAGTCGGGAGTTAAGAAACTACCCACACCTCAAGATATAACCACCCACACTCCACAAATCCGGCCAAGGCATAAGTGTCTTGTGCACGTGTACATGAAGTGCACGTGTACACACACAAAAACCCCAAAATGCACATCTAATCCGGGAAATAAAAAGAGAGAAAAAATGCTACATATACAAGTTGTGAAAATAAAAGGTCAAGTTTAGGGGTTTAAATACATTTGGGCCAAAATATGTATTTTTATACAAGAAAATAAACAAGTCACATTTGGGCTTTGAGAAGAATGTTTTATAAGAAAATAATACACTTTATTTATCATGGAGAAAAGTAATAACAATAGGCTATCATAAGAAAATAAATCTCCTTCCATAAATATATTGAGAAAATAAAATCGGGGTACTACATCACTCCCTCCTTAGAATAGTTCCGTCCCCGGAACTACAGTCAAGAGCGAGAACAGAAGAAATACAACACACTCAACCAGAACAAAAGACATAAGATACAAGATACCAGATACAATCAATACAAACACAATCAAGCAAAAAGCTCAGGATAGTCCTTTAACATCTTATCCTCGGATTCCCAAGTAGCCTCTTCAACCAAGTGGTTTCTCCAGACTACCTTGACCATCGGTATCGTCTTATTCCTCAAGACTTTCTCCCTACGGTCAACGATCTCAACAGGAGTCTCGATGTAATTCAGGTCTAACTGCAAACCTTCCGGTACTTCTGGCAAATGATGACTCGGGTCTGGAATATAACCTCTCAACATAGACACATGAAAAACATTGTGCACCTGAGACAACTCTTCCGGTAATTCAAGCCGGTAAGCAGTTTTCCCGATCCTTTTCAATATCTTATATGGGCCTATAAATCTCGGGGCTAACTTCCCGCCTTTGCCAAAACGAACCACACCTTTGCTGGGTGATACCTTCAGAAAGACAAAGTCACCAACCTCAAACTCAAGGTCCCTCCTCCGGTTGTCTGCATAGCTTTTCTGCCTGCTCTGAGCTTCCACCAACCTTTTCCTGATCAGATCAATCTTCTCAGAAGTCAGCTGTACAAGCTCAGGACCAAACATCTGACGCTCCCCAACCTCATACCAACACACAGGAGTCCTGCACTTCCTGCCATACAAAGCTTCATACGGCGCCATCCCAATGCTAGTTTGAAAACTGTTGTTGTAGGCAAACTCCACCAAGGGTAAATGCCTTTCCCAACTGCCTCCGAAATCTAGTATACAACACCGAAGCATATCCTCAAGAATACGGTTGACTCTCTCGGTCTGCCCATCGGTTTGCGGATGAAAAGCAGTGCTGAAATCCGTCTTGGTACCCAAAGCTGCCTGAAGACTCCTCCAGAAATGCGAAGTAAACCGCGCATCTCGATCAGACACAATAGTCGAAGGAACGCCATGAAGTCGGACAATCTCACCAACATACATCTCAGCCAACCTGTCCATCGAAGCTGTGAGTTTCATCGCCAAAAAGTGAGCGGACTTGGTAAGTCGATCGACTATAACCCAAATAGCATCATTGCCTTTAGAACTCTTAGGCAAACCCGTGATGAAATCCATACTGATGTTATCCCATTTCCATTCCGGAATAGGTAACGGCTGTAGTAGACCTCCGGGTCTCTGATTTTCGGCTTTGACTTGCTGACAAACCTCACACCTCGCGACAAATTCGGCCACATCCCGCTTCAAACCTGACCACCAGAAATGCTGCTTGATGTCTTTGTACATCTTAGTACTCCCAGGATGTACAGACAGAAGAGTAGCATGCGCCTCCTGAAGAATACTCTCTTTCAGGTCCGCCTGATCTGGAACGCACAGCCTCTCTCCGAACCACAGCACTCCATCCCTGGTCTGAAAACCGGGCAACCTGCCAGCACTAACCTGCTCCTTCATCTCCAGAATATCAGCATCAACTTCCTGACTTGCAATGATCCTTGCATTCAGAGTAGGCTGAAGCTTCAATTGAGATAAAGATGCTCCCAATCCTTGCAAGACAACCTCAATACCTGCTCGGTCCAACTCCTCAATCAAATGCCTCTGAGTCGTAATCAAACAGGCCAAACTGCTCTTGCGACTAAGTGCATCAGCAACAACATTAGCCTTTCCGGGATGATATTTGATCTCAGGTCGCATATCCTCGAGCACTTCCAACCATCTCCGCTGTCTTAGATTGAGATCCCTCTGCTGGTAGATATACTTCAAGCTTTTATGATCCGTGTACATGTTCAGCTTCTCACCATACACGTAGTGCCTCCACTGCTTCAAGGCAAAAATAATCGCAGCCAGTTCTAGATCATGAGTGGGATAGTTCTTCTCATGCGGTCGTAGTTGCCTAGACCCATATGCGATCACTTTACCTTCTTGCATTAAGACACACCCAAGCCCCCGATGTGAAGCATCGCTATAGACATCATACTCAACTCCTGCTCTCGGCAAAGCCAAAATAGGTGCAGTAGTCAGTCTATCTTTCAACTCCTGAAAACTCGCCTCACATTGCTCGGTCCACTTGAAGCTCACATTCTTCTTGGTCAACTCGGTAAGCGGTACAGCTATCTGAGCATAACCTTGAATGAATCTCCTGTAGTATCCAGTCATCCCAAGGAAACTTCTGACTTCCTTCACTGTAGTAGGCCTAGTCCAATCTCTCACTGCCTCTATCTTCTGAGGGTCAGTTGCCACTCCCTCCTTAGATAGGATGTGACCTAGGAATGCCACTTCAGATTTCCAGAAATCACACTTGGATAACTTGGCATACAACCTCTGCTCTTCCAACTTCTGCAAAACTGCTGCCAGATGCTCAGTGTGCTCCTCCTCAGACTTGGAGTACACGAGAATATCGTCGATAAACACCACGACGAAAGAATCAATAAACGGCCTCAGAACTCTGTTCATCAAGTCCATGAAGATTGCAGGTGCATTCGTCACTCCGAATGGCATAACTAAGAATTCGTAATGCCCATGCCGAGTTCTAAATGCAGTCTTATGCACATCTTCAGCTTTCACTCGCACTTGGTGATATCCTGATCGAAGATCTATTTTGGAGAATACAGCTGCTCCTTGTAGACGATCGAACAAGTCATCAATTCGAGGAATTGGATACTTATTCTGAACAGTGACTTTATTCAGCTCCCGGTAATCGATACACATCCTCATCGATCCATCCTTCTTCTTTACCAAAAGCACTGGTGCTCCCCAAGGTGACGCACTAGGTTGAATAAAGCCTTTTCCCAACAGTTCCTCAATCTGCCGTTTCACCTCATCCTGTTCCACTGGAGCCATCCTATACGGTGCCTTAGAAATGGGTGCACTTCCCGGTTGAACAGTGATGCTGAACTCTACATCACGATGCGGAGGTAACCCAGGAAAATCTTCCAAGAACACGGTCGGATAGTCCCGAACCACAGGAATCCCTTGCAATTCCACAGGAGTCTCTTCCTTGCGGATAGTTGCCACCAGCTTAGAACACTTCAACTTCCCTTGGAAAGTGACTTCAGGTCCACCTGGAGCCTTCACTGTCACCGTCTTGGCCTTACACTCGATGCTCGCACTGTACACCGACATCCAATCAATGCCAATGATAACATCGACTCCCAAGATAGTCAGCTCGATCAGATCAATGCCAAAGATTCGATCCCCAATCATTATCTCGCAATCAACATAGTACCGATCAGTGGTCAAAGTTTCCCCTGATGGTGTAGCCACTGCTAAGATCTTGCCTGGGAAAATCTTCGGTTCAACTCCCAACACTTTAGCAAATCTAGGAGACACAAAAGTATGAGAGGATCCAGTATCAAACAACACCACAGCTCTCTTTCCATTAATATAGAGTTCTCCTGTTACATAACATACATCATTACATAACAGTTTTACACTATGATCGGGAAGGAGAAATGAAAAAGAAATCACACTAGACATCAGCCCTCGTACCAGAGATAACCTGATCTGCTTCCTCAGCATCAGCTTCTGTCAAAGCAAATACTCGCCCTGACTGGTACGGCCTCTTCCCAGTCTGCTGTATTGGCACATTGTGATTGCCAATCCGCGGTTTGAGACATCGAGATTGGTAATGTCCCACTTCACCACAGTTAAAGCAAGTGACTGCAGAAGGTCTCCCTGCATCGTTTCCAGGTCTCCCGGCTACACTGACGGCATTCGCCCCTGTCGGTTTGAATTTCTGTGCAGATGGTTGCCCCTTGAAACTCCCCGATGGCGCGGGCCTCTTCCCAGACTGCCAGTTGCTCCTCTGATGCTGAGCAACATGGAACTGCTCCATATCCGCCTCCGTTGCTGCCGCCCTCTTCACCAGCTTATCGAATCTCCTGATACCAAGGGGTATCATACGAGATCTCAAGCTCGGCCTCAGACCATGCTCGAACTTGCGAGCCTTCTTCGCCTCATCCATCACCAATTCTGGAGCATACCTGGAGAGTTGAGTGAACTTGGTCTCATACGCTCTCACTGACATGCTGCCTTGTTGAAGTGACAGAAACTCCATGGCCTTTTTCTCCTGGACGTCGGAGGGGAAATAGTGACTGCGGAATTCTTCCAAAAATTCCTCCCAGCCAAGCAACAAGCCGCCCATAGTCCTCTTCATCGACTGCCACCAAACAGCCGCATCCTTCTCCAACTGCAAAGTCGCCAACTTGACCTTGCTGCCCTCCGGTGTTTCCAACACCTCGAAGATAGTCTCCACTTGCCGAATCCAGTTATCGGCCACATCCGGGTCGGATTTTCCCTCGAACACTGGTGGTTTCATTCTCTTGAATGATTCCACTAGCTTGATTGTCTCGGGTACTGGATTCACCGGCCCCCTTCCTTGGTTTGCAGCCACTGCATTCAGCGTCTGGTAAACCCTTGCAAACTCGGCATCCAGGTCCAAACCTTCACCATTCCTGGCTCCCCTTCTCGCCATATTCTGATGCAAAAGATCCATTAAATTCGAAGTATAAAACAAGAATTTAAACCAACTTTCATTTCATTGAATTTCAAAGTTTATACATTCGAATTAGAAAAACATTTTAACATCAGAATAGAAGGAAGTGGAAACCAAGACAATCTAATCTCTACGGGTCCTCTTCGCTGCTCGAAGTTCATCCCGCAGTTCATCCACCTCATCCTTCAGCACGTCAGTTAGGTTCTTTTTCTTCTCAAGTTCCCAAATCCGATGGCTAAGAACAGAATAGTCAGCATTTCGCTTCTCCAGCTGAGCCTCCAAAACTCCAACTCTATACTTCAAGGTATCCACTTGCCTCTGCAGAGAAGCCACAGCGTTACCCAAAGCTGGTCCCTTTTCTTCATCGGAAGAAGAAGAATCATCAGGTGAGTTCGGCGGTGGGGGGATCTCTCGGGATTCAGGGTACTCCTCATCATCAGAATCAGCTTGCCCAGGGTGATACTCGTCCTCAGAATCAGCCTGTCCAGGATGGTACTCTTCCTCAATAATGTGCCAGTCGTCGCCTCCAGCAGGGTCGAAGTGGTCAGCCATCTTAGAATAGAGAGGAAGAAGCATAAATCATAGAGCAACACAAATGTAAGTTACTTACATTTAAATCTCTAAATCCAAACACACACTCTAATGTCCACATCTAGGGTGTCGTTCCTTATAAATTTGTACGAGTGTGAAAGCATAGAAAAGCGTGGCTCTGATACCACTCTGTAACGCCCCGAATCCCATTTTTACTGAATTCGAGATGTTCTTCAGGATCTTTTCGCTTTCTTCACATACAATTTTACAAGGAATTTAAAACCTTTACTTTTACATCAGAGTTACAACATGTTACATTTAAATTTACACAGCGGAAGCAAAAAATATACAATATTTACATAAACGAACATCAACATAATGAACTCTTTGTGCATCCATTCCTTTTACATGTGATTATCCTGCATAAAACACTGTGGGTACGTCAGTTTATTCAACCGACGATAATTATACATGGCCATCCTCTCTATGCCAGGAACAGTATAATGAATCTCATTTCTTACAAACCACAAGCCAGTTCAACATAAGTATGAAAGTAAGGGAACTTTTAATGATGTCGTGTCGTGATTGTGCGCTTAAATCCTTAATGCAATTTACTTAGTTAATTATGGCACTAATGCATACTTGTTCGAATTCTATGCATCCCATACTACATAGGTTCGAGTGCAAGCCTCTTAAACGATCTTCATTTTAGTAGGGTTCAATCCCCCGCCATGACTTATTCTACTACTGTAATTCCAATGAGTATCCTAGATGTATCTATGAGTACAAGCATGTATCCTGGCCCCTGGAGTAGAATTTCGCGCCATGTCTTGACTCGTCAAGCATGCATTCTGCGACAATTCAGCCTCCTCCCTGAACACACTCCTCTTGCAGTCACCAACACATCCCATAAGCGTGACTAGAGTCCGATCATTACTGAGTTGTGCCCGCGCCATGTCTTGACTCATCAAGCATGCATTCTGCGGCTCACACACCCGCACCGTACCCTAGCTCTCATACTCATGTTTTTCTCTCACCTTCATCACCTCCACACTATGTATTTAAGTTATATTAGAATCATGAATAAAATCAAGCTCTAGAGTTAGCCTCTCCATCATCCGGACTCATCATTTCATTTCACTCGACCAACCTGGTCTATTTCTCAATACCATTTCATTTCACTGCCGGGGAGACTTAGCTACTCTTTCGTTCAATTTCAAATTCACAATATCCAATGGAGCATCATCAGCTCATCATTCATTTTAGAGTCTCACAGACTTTCCCATCATGATTTCACATTTCATACATTCATTTGGTTCTCAATTCTCATCTATGATTCAATTACACAATTCATGTATCCATAAACAGAGTCCATTGACTTTAATCATACATTCACAATTACCAACAGCAAATAATATGAATTCAAGTATACCAGAGTTCACTCTGTACAGTCGACTTGGAAGAATACCAGTCGACTCATACAGTCATACAGGATTATCAAAGGGCTCGGGATAGTCGACTGTATACACTACCAGTCGCCTGTCCCGCAACTTTCAAGTTCACAATATTAGTCACACGACAGTCGACTGTTCACACCTCAGTCGTCTGTCTTAGCCATTTCAGCAGCATAATTCTATGTCCAGATCAGTCGACTTGCTACACGCAATCGGTCGACTGGACAGATCCATTTTCAGTAGAATATTCACAGTTCTTACGTGTATTTCATCATGATGTCAATTAACAGTATACATAAGTTCATGTTCCACAGACAAGGTTTCTTATCATTCAGTAACACTACAACATGGATTTTCTAGTTTACTAACATGCTCTTTTCTTGAGGGCAAAATACTTAAGACATGCATTCACAATGCTCATGTTTTCTTACGATCATGAAGATATGAATCCCAAGTCATCAAACTGGGTCCCCATGATGAAATATCTCAATTTATGAAACTACCAAATAATCACAATCAGATTGAAGCACTAGTCGACTTAGCGAAACATCAGTCGACTGCTTCGACAGTTCTAAAACATTAATCACCATTCGTTCTTTTCATTCATTTACTTTCCCTCCATCATATGTGTCATAGGGAAAATTATATAATAGTAATCACACCATCATGTTCATTTATCATCACAACCATGCAAAATAATGTCTCGTACCAGTCGACTGGCTCACATGGCAGTCGACTGCATCGACAGACTAGTTTCTATAATAACAGCATGTCAAACAATTTCTATTTCGTTTAATTCAATTTCGTAGCATGGCATCAATCATGACAATTATAGTAACATTCCTACAATAGAAGTCCTGAGAAACACCCACCTTTTGTGACGAAAATAACGAAATCCCGCAAAGTCCTTCAACGTAGAGAACACCTTCTTGCTCCTTTGCTCCACGCCGAGCTCCTTCAACAATGCTGCTTGCCTCCACAGAAGAGCTCCCACACAACTCACAAATACTCTCTATAACAATCTTAGTGTAAAAGAGATGGGAGAGGAGAAGGGGTATTTATACTAGAAAATAGATAGAATAGATGGCTAGGATTAATAGGGGAGTTGGTGAATCAAAGGCTGAGATCTAGTCGGGAGTTAAGAAACTACCCACACCTCAAGATATAACCACCCACACTCCACAAATCCGGCCAAGGCATAAGTGTCTTGTGCACGTGTACATGAAGTGCACGTGTACACACACAAAAACCCCAAAATGCACATCTAATCCGGGAAATAAAAAGAGAGAAAAAATGCTACATATACAAGTTGTGAAAATAAAAGGTCAAGTTTAGGGGTTTAAATACATTTGGGCCAAAATATGTATTTTTATACAAGAAAATAAACAAGTCACATTTGGGCTTTGAGAAGAATGTTTTATAAGAAAATAATACACTTTATTTATCATGGAGAAAAGTAATAACAATAGGCTATCATAAGAAAATAAATCTCCTTCCATAAATATATTGAGAAAATAAAATCGGGGTACTACAAATTGTTTAGTGTTATTACTTCATACCTATTATTGATCAAGCTATATCTTCCCTTACGGTCAGGTTTGAACAGTTTAAAGAATATGAAAAAAGGTTTGGTTTTTTGTTTGATTTCAAGAAATTCAGATCTGCAAATGAAAAAAAGTTACAAAGTTATTGCGATCAACTTGAATGTTATTTGAATAGTCAGGAGAGATTGGATGTTTTTGGAAAAGATTTATTTCAAGAGTTAAAGCTGTTGAAAGTGCTTTTACCAAAGGAGACGATGGCGGGAATTGAAGTGCCTACCTTTATTAATTCCTCTCACTGGGAGGAACTTGCACCAAATGCTTGGGTTGCTTATAGAATTCTTTTGACTATTCCAGTGACAGTTGCCTCTGCTGAAAGAAGTTTTGCGAAGCTAAAGCTGATCAAAAGCTACCTTCGATCAACCATGACACTTGAATGGATTATCTTTATTGTCGATTGAAAAAGATATGGTATCTAAGCTTGAATTTGAAAGCATGATTATTAACATTGCAGGTCAAAAGGCAAAGTAAATATCTTTTTGAGATAGGTAACTCTTATTAATGTAAAATGCATTATGCTTTCTAATGTCAATAGATTATGCTCTTTATAAAAGCAGTAAGATGAGTCTTATTTTTTCTTACTTGCATTCTCGTCGTAAACTTGATTTTTGATTTTTTTTTTATATTGAATTTATATTGCTAGAAAAAGTTTAGTTAAAGGGCAGTATTTTAAATATTGTTCTAGAGTTCAGCTTTAGGCACCAAAATGGCTAGATCACTACAACAATAATCATCTTCCCCGGTGGTTTTTTGACCCTCAGGCATTTATAAACACCGGTGTAGCGCCTACTGGCATTTTTGAAAATGCCGGTACATACGCCAGGGAATCGAGCGTCACGGTAAAGTAGGGATCTATACCTGCATTTTAAAAAAATGTCCGTATAGGTAAATACCTACCACGGATTTTTCAAAATGCCGGCGTAGATATGTTTTTATTTGGCTTATTTTTCTTACAACACCTACCCCGACATTTGTAAAATGCCGGCATAGTGTTTTAAAATTCTGGGTAAAATCTACCCCGACGCTTTTAAAAATGCCGGGATATGTGTGTGTGTATATATATATATATATATATATATATATATATATATATATATTTTAATACCCCAGATTTTTGAATAATGCTTTTAAGATTAAGAAATGAATTTAAAGGATTTTTGGTGATTTAATAAAGTTTTTCTAAAATTTACCTTTTTACACGTACAAAACACGTGCAAGTATTTTCTTAGGAAGTTCAAAGTCAAAAATTATTTTGGGAAAACCCATTAATTATTATTAGATATTATTTGTGAATTTTCTGAATTTTTCTGATAATAATTTGACCTATTTGCAAATATTACAAAAAGAGGGACTTTTGTGCAAAATTACCACTTGGAGTGAAAACTCCAGGTTTTCGGATTTTTGGGCTGGGCATGATGCCTAGTCAACTCAGAGGTAAAGAGTTTACTTTCTGTTTTGATAAATTTGAATTATTTTGCAAGTTTTGATAAAGAATGGTCTTTTTGCAAAATTGCCACTTAGAGGGCAAAAAGTACAATTTCATTTTCTGGGTTTTCAAAACAGTGCCAGCTGATAATAGAGTATTTGTTGTTGTTTTTAAGTATCAATTAAGTTGGTTTTATTTAATTTCCAAATATAAGGATTTATATATGTACAGATATATTTTAAAAAAATATTTTGCAAACCTATTCAAAAACCCTAGATACCCCAGTCCCGGCCTATTAAAGGTGAGGTGCAGCCGTCCCTTTGCTGCACAACACAAAGGGATTTCTTTATTATTATTTTCTTGGAGTTTTAAAGCGAGGTTCTTGGTTTTCTTGCGAAATGAGGGATTTTCTTATTTCTTTATTATCTTCGGTTGATTCTTCAATAAGGTGAGTGACATATGTTTGTTTTCTTATTGTTCTAAGCATGATTTTTGTGATGATTTATCTATTATAAAGCATGTTAGATGATGGTACGAAGATATGATGAATTTTGTTGAGTAGATGAACTAAAAAGTGAATCTTTTCATGAAACCTATGTTGAACCTAATAGAAATCCTGAGTAGGTTTCTTTCAGATTATTGCTGATTTGGTTGAATATAATGAACAATATGTTGTATAATGCACAATTTGATCAAAGATGAGATCTTTACTATTGGGTATAGATATATACACACTGTTGATAAATTTTGATGAATAAATTTGTTGAATGGTTGGTATAATTGCAGATATTCATGGGTAAACTGATGTAAGTATTTGGGTATGTGTATAACAAGTTATAGAAGGATATGTTGGATCAAAAGATCGAGTTTTAAAGTGGGATTTGAGTAATTGTCTTCGGATCTGTAGTTGTGCAGGCCGAAAATTGCTTTGAAGTTTTTTGTGAAATCTTGTTTTAGATTTGAGTTGTTTGGCACAAAGATGGTTTGGAACAATAAACTACATATATATAATGAATTCTTAATTCTTAACTAATGCACAAATACACTCATATACACATTCACATTTATACCCACTGTTTTGAAGATTTTGTGAAATTTGATGGGGTTTTGATTGGATTTCAATTGTTTTGATTCCGAGATGAGTTTAAATATCTTACAACTCCCATTTGGTGAATTCTAATGCTAAAACTGATGTTTAAATCCCTATTTGAACACACACACACACACACACACACACACACACACACACACACACACACATATATATATATATATATATATGAGAAATCTTCGGTTGCACACTACTTTGGTGAGCACTCCGTGAGCACTCACGAACTAGAGACCATATGAAAAATCCGAACCGCTCATATCGTTCTATATGCCTTAGATAGCCTAATAATAAAAAATCAAGTAATTTGAAGTTCATTTGCCCATGATTTACATCATCATAAAATTATATGGCTGAAAATTCTAACAGCTTTGATGGATGGGCAAATGAACTTCAAATTACTTGATTTTTTATTGTTAGGCTATCTAAGGCATATAGAATAATATGAGCGGTTCGGATTTTTCATAGGGTCTCTAGTTCGTGAGTGCTCACGGAGAGCTCACCAAAAGTAGTGTGCAACCGAAGGGGACTCTCTCTCTCTCTCTCTCTCTCTCTCTCTCTCTCTCTCTATATATATATATATATATATATATATATATACTGTTTTGAAAGATTTTGTGGAAAAAATACTCTTTTGAGATCTTGATGTGTTTTTGATTGTTTTATAAACTCATATATGTTCTATAAGTTATAATTAATCATCCGAGGAAGTTAAATTTTGATTTCACAAAGTTTAATCAATGTATCAGTCGAAACATGTACAAACCCTACCTGGAGGTATAGCAGGTCACGGTCGACCGCACAGTCGACCGTCATGCTTCTATTTTTGAGGATTTCTAATTGACAGTCGACTGCCCTTCTTGAGAAGTCGACCGTCAATTGTTCTTTTGGCTGTTTTGTTGAATTTTCTTTATTTCTTTTAAACGGTTATTTTCTCGATATTATGGATTATTGCTCTACTATTTTAGATGATGTTTTTACTACAGATTACAGTATCTTACAGAGAGTTATATTTTATTTATAATAGGATTTTAATTGTATTCTTATGAACTTATTAAGTGAGTTATATGTGTTTTCAAAAGAGTTGATGTTTTGGTGATATTCTACAACTTCCAAATATGGTTTTCTGTTATTTAATAGATTTAATATTTTATTTGAATTCTGGAATTTTATGAGTACATTATATAGATTTGGATTTTTGTTGATTTAAGAAGTTTTCTTCATATAATCGTTTTGATGATGGATTTGCGAGTTTTATTGAAAGCTTTGGTATTGATGGTTGAGCTATGAGTCTTTAGCGATTGAGTGGGGCCCTAACTACCAGTGGTTGAGATTTTGGTTGTTGTTTAGTTGAGTTAAGCCCGGTAGGGTATACAAACTCTAAGAGATTCACAATCTATTAAATAATTAATTAACTTAACAAGATAAGCACAGACACTAGATGGTGATATGATGAAATGAGAGTAAACGTGAGTTATGGACTCCAGGATTATCCAAGGAGTGAGATATTCCCCAGTATTCAGGGACGATGGATGTAAGGGCCACATAGTTATCCGCGGAGTGGGATTGATCTCCAGTATTTCGAGGACGAGAGCGATGCTCATGGGATGTTTATGCAATGAGGGTTCCAGGATGACCTGCGGAGTGAGGCAATCTCCAGTTTCTGGGACGATGGACGTAAGGGCCACAAAATGATCCGCGGGTGGGATTGGCCTCCAGTATTTCAAGGGCGAGAACCAATACTTGCAGAATTTCTAAATCTCGTAGTAGTCATCGTAGTAGGATTAGTTGCATAACGGGGGATTAAACCCTATCAAGTGGAGAACGATAAGGGCTTGCACCGGACCTATGTAGAGTGGGATGCATAGAATCCAACAAGTGCATTAGAGAGTCAGCATATAGCATTGGTGTTTTCTTGACTTGGTTTTATACATGTTGTTTCCTGTTTTTCTACACTTGACACTTAGCCTAGTTTCACTTGATGTTTTCTTGTTTTATTTCTTATTTATTTTATTTCGTGCTGTCGGTACATATTGTTTATGACTCTATGTCTTATGTTTTATTTATGTTGCATTTATTTTTATGTCACACACTATTATGGCTGACCCCTGTAGTTTTGGGGGTTAGAGTTATCTCTAGCCTCATGTTTTACAGGTAGGTACCTATAGCTTGGGATTTGGATGCATGAGATAGAATGATGTTATGGCTTATGTAAATTGTAAAAGAATGTGCTGTAAAAGAAAGAATTTGTAATTCAAGGTGTTTGTTTTCCGATGTGCTTTGTAAAGGATTAATGTAATAAAAGTTGAAAAAATTTATCTGTGTTTTGGCTATGTTTACTATTATAATTGAGGATGAGGCTGGGAATTGTGCCACATATTTCTGATATATCTTTATTAAAAAAAGATTCTAAAAGCTAAATATATTATTAAAAAAAAACAGCAACCATACTCTTTAAAAGTGCAGCCACGCTTACAATCAAACACATACTGGAACCACATTTACAATCAAACATATACTGCTTACAATCAAACATATACTACAGCCATGCTTACATACTTCACAATAATACATATACTAACTGATAATATGCTCCAGGATTACATACTGAAGCTCTGCAAACGGTTGAGAAACTGATAAGCACTCAGAGCATCCACAGCGGTGCATGCTAAAAAATGGAAAAATGGCAAAATAGCAATAACAGTTTTGATGTTTGCTGCAGTGGTGAAATGCTAAGAAATAGCAAAGTAAAGGAAAAATTGAACGATGTTTCGTCTGAAATATATAAAAAAAATAGTTTTTTAAATTTTTTTAGCTAATCCTGTATATATATATATATATATATATATATATATATATATATATATATATATATATGGGAAATGCTCCATTGAAAACAGGTCTAGTTTTCACGGATTGGAAAACACCAATCTGAGTCGTTGGATCGCTCATGATCGTGATCAACGGCTCAGATCGAGCTCCCCATAACCCGTTTCAATTGATCAACGAAGGGTTATTTTGGGAATCTCGTCCCAAATAACTCTTCGCTGAACAGATTCTAAAAAAATTGATATAACCTAGGAACAATGGCCTAGGTTATAAAAAATTGAATTAAAGACCGTTGTTTGGAACAATGGCCTTGTTCTAAATTTTTATAACCTAGGACATTGTTGGGAACAACGGTCTAGGCTATAAAATTTCTATAAAATTTTATAGCCTAGGCCGTTGTTGGGAACAATGGCCTAGGTTATAAAAATTTAGAACAAGCCCGTTGTTCCAAACAACGACCTATAATTCAATTTTTTATAACCTAGGTCGTTGTTCCCAACAACGGCCTAGGTTATATTCATTTTTTCAGAGCGAATCAGGCGAATAGTTATTTGGGACGAAATTCCCAAAATAACCCTCTGCCACTTAAGTGATATTCGGTGATGGGCGGAGGCGATCTGAGCCTCTGATCACTATCAAAAGTGATCCAACGGCTCAGATTGGTGTTTTCCAACCCGTGAAAACAAACCTGTTTTCAATGGAGCATTTCTATATATATATATATATATATATATATATATATATATATATATATATATATATATATATATATATATTTGCATAGATGTTTCGTCAGAGAAGGAAAAAATAAATTTGGCCTCAGACGAAACATGGACATTTTGCCAAAATCAAAGCCTTGTTGTCATTTTCAAAGCCCACTAATCACCATTTAACATAGTTATAGTAAAGTTTGGGATAAATTTAAAAAAAAGTACACAAAGGTTTGGGCCAGTTTAAAAAAAGTACACAAAGGTTTTTTATTTTTATTTTTAAAGACACAATGTTTAAATTAAGTCCACTGAGTTAGTTAGGGTTAGGGTTAGGGTTAGTTCGGAGGGGTTTATTTAAACACCTGATTAGTTAAGTGATGTTTTTTTAAACAAAATAAAAGACTAATGTGGTTTTTTTAAACAAAATGAAAGATGAAAGTTGTTTTTTTAAACCCTACCCTAACCCTAACCGTAACCCTAACCCTAGTTAACCCAGTGGACTTAATTTAAACTTTGTGTCCTTTTTTTTAAAAAAATCTTTGTGTACTTTTTTTAAACTGACCCAAACCTTTGTGTACTTTTTTATAGCCTAAAGTTACAAAAATAAATTGAAACAAATTAATTTGATTTTTAAACAATACTGGAACCTCAACTGAAAAAGCAGGAAAGATTTCTGGGAACTGTGTTCCAATGGCAAGCCACATCAAATTTTATTGACAATTAAACAAAACCATTGAATAATGAGCCTTAACCTGCATTTAACCCACCTTTCTCAGAAATGGGAACAGTGAAGATGGAGGTAGACCAGGATTTGATGCATCTGCCTCTCTCACTTTAACATTGTCTGAACCAAGTGACTGACTGAAGGAGCTTAAAGTGTCTTTCACAACAGATGAATTTTATATATATATATATATATATATATATATATATATATATATATATATATATATAGTTAACAATATTAATCTTTACCTGAATATTAATAAAATAAAGCACCAAAAAATTTTAAACCAAGAAAAACCACTAGAAGATAATTTGTAACATGTACAGCTCCTCAACCATATTGAAGAACAAATTGGCTGAAAAACTCAAGGAAAGAAAGAAAATTAACTAATGAATACCGACCAGTGTCCTTCATTAGTTAAAATTATTCATAAGTTTTCCACAACAACAGGAAAGATATTTAGCAAATCTTTCAGGTTCTGGGCATAAATCCTTTTTTTTCCCTCTATTGGATAATGTTAAAGGACTTATTCTCTAACTAATTAACACCTACCATAGACTTAACCGCTTCAATCCAAGTTCAGTTAAGCATAACTCCAGACTTTCCTCCCAAAGTAGCCTCATAACCTAAGAGGTTTTCCAAAATTTTATAGGCTATTAATGGACAACAGTTCCCTTCTTTTCAGTATAAGAATATTTAAAGGGCATACATAATCATATGTAGGTAGCCCTTAGGGATAATGAAGCCAAAGTGTAACTTATAAAACTCTTACTACGTGAGATACCTTTTCATATTTCAAGTAGAAAAACTACACTGCAAATATATTCAGAACGTGTTAGTGGAATTCTGCAAAACCTATAAAGCTTCTTGAGGAAAATAAATTCTAAACATTAATTATATGAGTAATAATCAAATATCACATTAAGTAGTAAAAGATGCTATAAAGTTACATATAAATTATCAGTTTAACTGCTGAACTAGCTGTTTCTAACAGAGATAGAATACCAAGGAAAGAAGTTATCAAGCCTGAAATTGAGCATACAAAGGAGAAAACCTCAACCCTTCTGCATGTGCATAAAAAGGTTGTGTCATCTTGAACTACAGCTTTCCCAACAGGTCCAATCTCCAAGACCTAATGCAAAAAATAACAGTCTCAAATTTTGATCATACATTTCTTAAATGTTTATCAAACAAAATAATACATGGCCAAAAACGTAATTTCTAGCACAACTTAAAAATAGATGTTGAAAATACATGTTTCTAGAATAAGATCAGTCATATAGTTTCTTCCAAGATAAATGTATGTTAACTCCTTGATGTACAAGTTAAATTCTATTATTGCACATACTAAAGGCCAAACTTCAAAAGTAATTTGCACCCAATGATGTAACAACCATATGAAGATCATTCTGAGAACAATTAGACAAGCACAAATTTTTATTGCTTTATGATTCTCCTGCATACAACATGCATACTTAGTCATGAATACCAATGAAAGTCTACCTGTTCAATCATAGAATTGTTTAGGCCATGCACATCATCTGCACCCAATTCTAGTTCAAGTAGAAATCTCCTGCTACCTAGGTATACCCAAGCTTCTCTAGTGAAAACCATGAAAACCATCTACATAGATACAAAAAAGCTTCAAAAAGATTGGAGGTAAGAATGAATGGTATTCAAATGATATCTACACCAATCTATCCACATATTGCTAGAACAAGCTGAACAAAAAAAGGTATAACATGAACCGGTTCAATTACAACCAGTAAGAATCCAACGTTCACAGGAGCTCAATGTTTCCTCTATCATGACTTCAAAAGACTTAGGGTGGCGCTAAAGAGTCCAACACTAACATACCCAAAAATCATCAAAGTCTAAGAAACTACATCTCTATAAGGCATTTCATCGAACATGTTCCTTGCATTATTATATTCACCATGAATCCTATGCACATTAACCAAAATAATACAAAGAATGCAGAACAAAGATATCACCTACAAATTACAGATTGGAAAAATATTTTTAAAAAAGCTAGCTAAAATACATACTTAATTCTATCACAAGTTCAAGGGTAAAATCACCATGCCCAAACACCCAAAGATAAACAAGATAGGGAATTTAATTTTTACCTCATTAAATCGAGACCCCATGGCAGTTGACGAGAGGCACGGTGAAGGGGGATCACGGCACAGTGACGGCGAGGGGTCGGGGCACGGGGAGGTGATTTGGAATCGGACGATGAGGAGGAGCGGGAATGAAGGGCTTGCGGACAAAGACAGCGGCAGGGGTGCAAGTCAACGGCGAGAATCACAGTGGCGACGGAGGTGCAAGTCGATGGGGGGCTAGGGTTCGATTTGTGAGAGAGTGAGAGAGCCATAGTAAAATTTGGACTAGGGTTTGGTTTGTAACAGAGAGGGAAATAATAAAATTGGGGGAGATTTGGGATTTTTAAAACCCCTCCCCTATCTCGGTGTTTCAAACCGAAATGCCAGTATAATGCATATATACCCCGGCATTTATTACATAAATGCCGGTATAGTGCATATATACCTCGGCATTTACAGTAAACACCGGGATAGAAGGGTCAGGAAATAAATATTCCTATCTCCCTCTTCTACTCCGACGTTTACTAAAAATGCCGGAAAAGATATACCGGCGTAGACATTATATTTTGTAGTGGATCCGGCCCTGACAACCAGAATGGTGCAAGGAGCGCTAGTTGCGTACTACGAAATTTTTTTATGATGGAACAGAAAAAGTTGAGGCTAATCGAAAATCGATTTCAATCCTGGGGCCTAAAAAAGATTAACCTTAAAAAACAAGATCAAAATCATCAACCTACGAAAAGAACTTTTTTCTGAACTAGTGGTAGCTATGTTCAATATATACTATATTTTTTACAACAAATTATTAAAGATGCAACTACAATCTCTCATAATCGAATTTTTTGCTGTACTGTCCCACTTTTTGAAAATATTTGGCACTCTGACCCACTTCTAAAAACAATTAGCGATCTGACCCAGTTTTGGACACATCAGCAAAAAACGTTATTGGGAACAACGACATAGGTTATTTACAAGTCGTTGTTCCCAATAACGGCATCTATTTTTAAAAAAAACTCTCACGCTGCTTTTTAGTGTAACGGCATAGGTTATTTTTATTCTTAACTGCTTGTAGTCTCAATTGTGAGAAAAATTGCAAGTGTGAAAATCCTATAACAGATGCTGCTATTTCCAGCAATGGCATTAACATAACTGATGCCATTATTTGGAATAACAGCATCAGTTATTAGTTTGTTTGCATATAAACAGTGGCCCCCTCTTCTCCTTCCCCTTTCTCAGTCGATCTGCTTTCTCTCTCTCTCACTCCCGAAACCCACAAACCCTATCCCTAAAACCAAAAATTCCAAGTATTGGAGTGCTCTCAAATTTCATAAATTCTACCTCCTCACTCTCACTCTCATCCCATTCCTCATCCACGACGTATTTTCAAGCTATCCAAGATACGGTCTAATTTGAAGGTATTATTATAACCATATGTTTGATATGTATTCATAGGTTATGCTTATGAGTAGTTAATGACTTGAATATGTTTGGATCTTTATGTTTAGGTATGGAATATGATATCCCTATTTGGTTATATTTTGGGGGTGAAATAATTAGAGATCGGAAGATTGGATATTGTTATAGCGATGTTGAACCGGTCATTATTTGGGCTCCCCGCAACTTTATATACTCACAACTAATAGATAAGATATTTGAAGTCACTAATTAGGATAGAGGTGAAATGAGTATCAAAATCAAATTTCGTTATGTTGCCAGTAAAGGGGAAGGGCAATATTTCATGGTGGTTCCCGTAGATAATGATAATTCTCTGAGGTCCATGATTGGTGGACATTGATCCAAATTGTATTAGAATGCATTGGAGTTATATATTGAGCAAATAAGGATTCCAAATACTATGCCAGTTGTTACTGAAAGTCCAAGGTGCGCTTCGAGTTTGAAACCATCTGCCGAGTCACATGCAAAAATACCAAATACACATGAAGACATTAGCACAACTCCAACAAAACCTATTACCACTGAATATGGGCAGGTACATCTGTTGACCTTGACACAAAATATTGTCTACACCGACATGGTAATGCAAGACTTTGACAACGCCGACGTAAATAACGATTTCGTAGAAGAGGAAGAATATGAGGATCACGGTCTTGAAGTTGATGAGAAGGAGGATGCCGATGAAGCTCCGGTTAATGATGTCAATGTTGATGTGCCGGTTAACAATGTGGTGTTGCCAAATCAGTCCATTAGTGCAACTGTACATGAGGTTCAATCAAGTGAGTGGATGTCTCGTGCGACCATACATGAACATGCACAGTCTTCCGTCGACTCTTCCAACATGGATGAACTCCCCATAGGTCAAAGATTTCCAGCTAAAGATTCTATACAACATCAAGTGAAGATGTACTCTGTGAAGAGCCATCGAGAATCCATGACGGTAAAATCGACCCCTAGTTTATACTATGTCAAATATAAATACGCACCTATCAAGACATTGCAGAAAATTCGGTACTTATAAATGTAGTGGGTTGTCCTACAGGATGGCACCGGTTGAGTTAGTAGAGCTTAAGGTGCAGATTCAAGAGTTGCTTGATTTGGGGTTCATCAGACCCAGTGTTTCCCCGTGGGGTGCTCCAGTCCTTTTTGTCAACAAGAAGAATGGTAGTCGTTGACTGTGCATTGATTATCGGGAACTGAACAGTGTTACTGTGAAGTACCGGTATTCATTGCCTAGGACCAATGACTTATTTGAACAGTTGGGCGGAACAGCTGTTTTCTCGAAGTTGGATCTTCGTTTTGGGTATCATCAGGTCAAAGTGAAGGCGACTAATGTACAGAAGGCTACATTCCGGACCAGATATGGGCACTATAAGTATCTTATGATGCCGTTCGGGGTCACGAATGCGCCAGCTGTATTTATGAGTCTTATGAACAGGGTCTTTTCCCCATTCCTGGATAGATTTGTGGTGGTCTTCATTGATGACATTCTGGTGTATTCTTAGAACCGAGAGGATCATGCTGAGCATCTTAGGTTGGTTCTGTAAACCTTGAGAGAGAATCAGCTCTATAAGAAACTCAGCAAGTGTGAGTTTTGGCTCGACAGAGTTATCTTCTTAGGGCACATTATCTCGGGCAATGGTATTTCTGTGGTTCCATCCAAGGTTGAAGCTGTGAAGGATTGGCTAGTTCCCAAGTCAGTTTTAGAGGTGAGGAGTTTCCTTGGTCTAGCTGGCTATTATCGGAAATTTGTCCAAGACTTTTCCAAGATAGCAGGACCATTGACTATGCTGACAGGAAAGGATCAGAAGTTTGTTAGTCTGATGCTTGCAGTAAGGCTTTTGCTGAATTGGAGAGCAGGTTGACGTCAGCGCCAGTGTTGACTATTCCATATGGTTCGGGCGGATTTGTAGTTCACTGTGATGCTATGGGCAAGGGTCTTGGATCAGTTCTGATGCAGAAGGGCCGAGTCGTTGCTTATACATCGAGGCAGTTGAGGCCGCATGAGAAGAACTATCGGACTCATGATTTGGAGTTAGTGGCGGTGATCTTTGCTTTGAAGCTGTGGAGACACTATTTACTTGGGGTCCAAGTGGAGATCTATATAGCAAAAGTCTTAAGTATGTCTTTACTCAAAAGGAATTGAACATGAGGCAAAGATGTTGTTTGGAGCTTATGGCCGATTATGACATCAGTTTGCAATACCATCCTGGTAGAGTGAACTTGGTGCCAGATGCTTTGAGCAGGAGACCGGCACCTACGTTCCTAACTCAACAGAGAGATTTGGTTGAGCAGATGCGGAGGTTGGAGTTGGATGTGTTGTTGCCGAGTTCTGATCGGAGTTGTTTGGTGCTCCAATGTCAGTCGTCTCTTGTTGATCAGATCAAAGAGGCTCAGGCTGGTGATAAGCAGTTGCAGGGTTTCAAAGCTGAAGTTGAGGCTGGTTCCTAAATGGATATGGTTATTCATGCTGATGGATCACTTCTTTTAGAGTCCAGGTTGTGTGTCCCGAAGGGTAAAGTTCGTCAGAGGTTAAGGAAGCCCACCAGTCATCGTATTCTATTCATCCTGGAGGTACTAAGATGTACCGGGACTTGAAACTTCATTTCTGGTGGCGTGTTATGAAGAGGGATGTGGCTCGGTTTGTGTCTCAGTGTTTGATCTGCCAACAGGTGAAGGCAGAGCATCAGAGAACCGCCGAATTTCTTCAACCGCTTCCCATTCTGGAGTGGAAGTGGAAACACATCACCATGGATTTTGTGACCGCTTTGTTGAGGATTCCTAAGGGTCTTAATGCCATTTGGGTGATTGTCGGCCGACGAAGAGTGCTCACTTCATTTCCTTTCTTGACAGACAGTCTACTGAGAGCCTAGCTGAGAAGTACATGCAAGAGATCGTCAGACTTCATGGGGTTCCAGTCAGTATTGTATCCGACAGGGTTACGAGATTTAGGTCTCAGTTCTGGGAGAGTCTTCAGAGTAGTTTGGGGAGTAAATTGAAGTACAGTACAGCTTTTCATTCTCAGACTAATGGACAGTCAGAAAGGACCATCCAGACTCTAGAGGACATGTTGAGGTTCTGTATGCTGCAGTTCGGTGGATCATGGGAGGACCATTTGCATCTCGTAGAGTTCTCGTACAATAACAACTTTCAGGCCAATCTTAAAGTTGCACCGTTCGAGGCACTTTATGGACGGAAGTGTAGATCACCAGTATGCTGGGATGACATTGGTGAGAGAAAGTTGTTGGGTCCGGAGTTGATCACAAGGACAGTTGATGCGGTGACTCAGATCAGGAAGCATCTTCAGGCAGCTCAGGATAGGCAAAGGCGATGGGAAGATGTCCATCGGAGAAATTTGGAGTTTGAGGTTGGTGACCATGTTTTCCTAAAGGTATCGCCTTGGCGAGGTGTCATTCGGTTTGGTGGTGGGGGCAAGCTCAGCCCTAGATTTATTGGACTGTTTGATATTGTGGAACGAGTAGGCAAGGTGGCCTATCATCTTGCATTGTCACCGGCTTTATCAGGAGTGCACGATGTTTTCCATGTCTCACAACTAAGGAGGTATATTTGTGATGAGAGCCACGTGATCGACAATTCTGAGTTGACCGTGTGGCCGGATTTGACTTGTGAGATTCCGCAAGTTGCTATTTTGGATCGGCGGAAGAAAATGCTTAAGAACAAGGTCATCAAGCTGGTTCATGTTTCTTGGAATCCTCACTCGCCGAGTGAGTCGACTTGGGAGTTGGAGGAGGAGATTCAGTAGAAGTTTCCTCATCTATTTGTGTAGCCTTTTGTTTCGTTCTTTTTTTTCTTTCCGGGGTTACCCTATGTACTTCTTTTTTGAATTTCGATGACGAAATTCTTCTTGTTAGGCGGGTAGGATTTATAACCCCTGTTCTTCATTTTCTGTATTTTTTGATGTATTTTTTTTTTTTGAGTATTTATTCATCTTGTATCTCTTTTTGAACCGTGTAATGGATCTCTTTTTTTTCAATAAATTCATCTATTGTTTTTTTGTCTTTTATTTGATCTCCTTGATTCAATTGTCAGCCTATTGTTCTGTCTCTGTTTGATCGAATCATTACTTTTGATCCTCATTATAAATTGTTCATGCCATATTTTAATTGTTTATTTTGTTCCCACCTCGTTATTTTGGATCATCCTATTTTATTTGGATTTATTTATACCCAAATCCTTTTCAAAATCCATATTGGATTTTGGATACCCTATACGCCAATTAAAACCCAACCCATTAAGCCCCAACCCATCAGCGTAAACCCTAATACTCCACCCCTATATATATATACCCATATAATCTTTTACCCTGTTCAACCCCTAACCGCCTTCTCCATTCATTCCTCTCCCAAACCCTAGACTGCACTCCTCAAACCCATCTTCCAATCATTCCTACACCTCCCGGCCCGCCCTACACCGGTGCCATCCCCTTCTCCCCTTCCATCGATGACTACAGCGCCAGCCTCCACCTCTCGGCATCGTTTCCTCTGTTGAAGTGCACCACCCAAATGCCCCTGCACCTCCCCTCCCTGCTCGCGATCGCTGCAACGTCAGCAGCACCCAACGCCCGATCCCCTACCTCCCTGTCCGATGCAGCAACGACGCGCACCCCCTATGCTCTGTCCCTTCCGATCATCTGACAGCAAGCAGCACGAGCAAGCACAGTAGCGATGCCATCATGCCGCAGCCCACCATTTCTCTCGACTGTGCACACCTCGGGCTGCCGTTGCTCGGTCTTTGTGTACGTGTGTGATTTCGAGTTTTGACCGTGTGCTCATAGTTCGTTGTTCCTGAGTTGTGTTCGTTGTTTGCTCGTTCGTTGTGTTCGTGCCCGGGAATCTGTTCCTGTTATTCTTGCTTTTTCTTCATTTTCATTGTCATCTCTCAGGCAAGTAACTTGTATACTTTTTCGTTGCATATACAAGTACTGAATACCACCTGTAGTGTAGTTGTGTTCTAGAGACAATTCTAGTGCAAAACTCCTGTTATATCTTGTTTCTATGTGTTGATCTGTCCGTAGTCGTCTTTAGTTACACACCCAACACAAAGTTTAACGTAGATCAAATTAATCCCTGTTGCATATATGTATGTTGGTTGTGAACCATAATAGGATGTGTGAATCCTGCATGCTTGACGTGTTACTGGTAGTATATCCTGTTGTAGATCTATTAAATACCCTATACCATGTTGCTTGGACATTTAGTATACTCTATTTCACCTTTTGTTATGATTTGGAGGTGTTTCATATGATCTAGTAGACTTTATGCATGAAGAATAATTCTTTCCTTGTTGTTACTTCGTTTTTGTTCAGTATTTTAGACCCTACTAAGGTCAGTATATGAAAATTATTTGTGAATATTAATTATAGAGAATTCTATATATTTTCCAGATTTTCTGACAGATCTCAGTTTCGATTTATGATTTGCAAGTTATGGCTATTTTACTACAGATGTGTAGAAAATTACAGATTCGGTTCTATACGAATTCTGGAGAGTAATTTATTTTTATAGTGAGGTTAAAGATAATATTTTGTTCCAATACTTTGCTTAATACAACTAAACTTGATTGGGATTAACCCCTAATTTTTTTCGATTTAATTGATAACTTTTATAAACTATTCTATACTTGCAAATAACTACTATACTTGCAGAATTTTCGTGCTGTTCTGTAAAGAAACATAGTTTCAACCCGATTCTATTTGTTTTTTATAAAAACTTTGTGAATATGAATTGTAGCTTACTTTATCTATTTTATCACCCTTTTGACGGATCTGGATTTTGATTTATATTTTGTAAGATATTGCTATTTTAGTACTGCTGTGTTTATGATTTCAGATTTACAAAATTTCTGTATCTTGTTGCCTTCTGATTTTATTTGACTATACTATCTCGGTTGGAAAATTATAAAAATTTATTTTCTGATACTAAACATACTAGGGAATATTCCAGTTTTTTCTTGGATTTAATGAGTAAGTTTTGATGCTGTTTTCCTGTTTATGAATACAAACTTATGATTTCTGGCTGAACATGTTTTACGGATACAATTCTGTTTTGAGTCATGTTTTTGTGAAATACCATATGACATATATATATTTGATGGATTCGGCCGAGAGTCTATTTTTCAGATTTTCTGACGGATCCAGATTTTCTTGTTTGTGGCAACGGAAATTCCAGATTTGGTGCAGTACTGTCTTGCTGTCCTGAACTAAAATTTTCGTTGTCTAATCGTTTTATGTGTTGTCTATCACCTGTATATGTTTATCTTTCAATATGAACCTGTTACCTGTTTATGACATGTTATTCTTGCTCTGTTTTGTGACACATACATGCATGTTTGATAATAATAACAAATAACCAAGCCGTGGTTTAGGGAAAGATCTAGCAGTGGATAATATAGAAATGTGTACTTGGAAGAGGGCCCGTGTTTTTCACATGATTATCTGTTATCTGTTACGTGTTCATGATTACATGATACACGATTCTGTTATCTGATTACCTGATTGCACACTTTCCTATAGGAAGGTGTACTCAGAAGAGAACCCATAGGTTCTGTCTGTCTGAATCTGTATCTGTTATTTGATTATCTGATACCTGAGCACACCTATACAGTCCACTATGAAATCTAAATGCAAACTTGTTTGAATGTAGCAACCTTGTGGTAAATGGATGGGACGCATAAAGTGCTACCTAGATAGAAATAAATACAAGACTCGACATAATCTGACATCTGTTATCTGTTTACCTGTTACATGCTACTTGACACCTGTTATCTGTTTACCTGTTTGCATGATACTTGAAATCTATTACATATCACTTGTACCTGTTAGCACACCATGTTACTCGATTCTGTTTTCTGATTCATGTTAGACATTCTGCTTTGCTATTTCATATATATTCCATGCTATGTTTGTTTCTGCTATTATTTTATATCTGCTTATTTCATCCCTGTACTTGTGCCTGCACCACAAGCAGCCTGTAACTTGCATTGACGGGCATTTTATTTTTTTTTCTCTTCCTGCAATTTGCTATGCAGATCATGGAGATCAGCTGCCCGATGGAGTAGGTGATCTGAGATTTTAGATGCTGGAGTTTTTGCTATTATTATTTCCTGTTGCTTATTTCGAATAAATGTATCTGTTACTTGGATTATTTTGTATTGGGCAATGTGACTCGGAATTATTGACTTGTTCAGGTCTGGTTTATTTGAGATTTATTAAGCTTTGTTTCAAGTAAATTCTGTTGGTATATTGATTCATTTATGCATGCGTGGCTGACTTCTCCTTGCTTATTACTCTGATATTCCTGTGAAATGTTGTAAAGATCCTGACAGCTTATGGATGATGAAAATTATTCGCTGGACTTAGTTACGTATCCATATTCTTTATCTCCTTTTTGGGAAACGGGGCGTGACAGGTACACTGGGCCTGACATCTTCTTCATGCCCCGCTTCTTCTTCAATCTCTCATGATGCTAATTGAGAACCCGGAGGAAAACGGACACTTTTCTGTCATTTCCCTTGTGAAGAAGAAGATCCCGAATGTGTAGATGGTGGAGGTGGAGATTGACCTTGTCTATGTGGTGGTGTGGGAGGTTGAACTTTTCTTGTTGGTGGTGGTGGCGGTTGAGCTCGTCTATCTCTTAGTCGGGGCGGTTGAGTTGGATGTTCGGATGAAGGTAAAAGAGAAGCGAAGTCCAGACCGTCTCCAACCTCAAGTGAGCTACGACATGGAACGGAGGATTTCTCTGGCTAACTCCTTGCAAGCCTTCGAAGCGTTGCTCTTCAACACACGAGCACATTTCCGCGTAATATCTCATGTGTTGTTGATCTACAATACCAACTAAATAAATTAGTAGTAAACCAAACTTTTTTAAACAAATAAAAGCAAAATGTGTAAAAAAAATAAATTAATATTTGTTAACAATAACATAATTTTTCCATTAGTCGGTACGAGGATGCTTTGGGTTGATACATAGGTTGCGACGTAGAATGTGCCGGTGGTGGTTCTACTTGGTGCCTCGGTATCGGCATTTGGATACCTGCGGGGATATCCGATCTTGGAGCAATAAGCAACCGTGTAATATGACGGTACCATGCCATGTAAGCTGTTTGCAACAACCCATCGTATGGTGCAATCACTTCTACCACCAAATTGTATTTTCTCTAATTCAACATTGTTACATGAGAGCGGTGGTGATCGGCCCAATCCATACTTGGCAATTGACCTTGACCGGTAATATTGTGAAGTCTTCGATCGTACATTGTTTTCTCCGGGATGGGCTGTTGTGTATTGAATTGTCGGAGGACTTGGTCGGCGTAATAGAACTCCACCACAGAGAAATTTACAAGTGGAGCTTGTGTCAACCAAAGTTGATTATTGGCCGTGCACAGTGGGGGTAGACGTTGTAGCCTTTAGGCCGTGTACGGTGTCCAGTTGACATACTCTTCCCAAAGCTGATCGAGTTCATCCCTATAATACGTCAACACACCACGTGGGTTATCTCTCCAAGTGAATTTACCCATCCAATACACACCTAAAGGAGCCCTAAACACTGGATTCTTATGAAGCACACTCCAATTATTTGAAAGAACAGTTACTCGGGGCAGGCCGAGGTGTATTCGTTCCCAACACCATATTTGCAATACCCCATCGGCCCCGTCATTTGGATTGACCCCATTGAACAATTGTACAGGGCACGATAAAGAGAGGCCAAAGCCGCACTTTCCCAACTATATCACCCGGCTCTATGTATGTCGGCAATAAAGGGAAGGTACATTAAATGACTACATCACCGAAAGAATTAGGGAAGAGAATACATCCGATCATCAACAAAAGATACGCCCGCGTGTAACATTAAATTTCGAAGTCGGTCGGTTCCTATCCTAAACTATTGTTGAACTCTGTAAAGAGCCATGAACGTCAGATTGATTCCCCGACGAATACACCTCTATCATCCTCTTCAACCACCTTCCCAAGATAATCTCTAACCAACGTCACTTTATTGAAAATCAGGTTTCCCGTGATCGCCACCCCATCGATTGGAAGACCCGATATGACGACTATATCTTGTAGCGTGACCGTCATCTCACCAACAGGTAGGTAGAACGTGTGTCTTCAGCCTCCATTGCTCCACAAGAGTGGTAAGTAATGAATGGTCGCATTTCACTTTGGCCAACATAGACATTCCATAAAACCCGCAATTTATCAAATAGTTTTCTATTCAAGGTGCATCGGCAATATGGTGTGCATTGGGAAACTCATTTTCTCAATATCTTCATTTCACACCGCCTGAGACCTATGATCTTCTTACAAATAGAGTACGGACGGGTCTAAAGGACCCGAATTTTCTTGTTGTGCGTGCGAAGATGAAGCACCCACATCATGGGAAGAAAATGGTTGTGTAGGATCCATTTCTCTGTGAACATAAAAAAAACATGTGTCAAGAACAATATTAATAAACGATGTATGGAGATAATCAAATTTGTAAGCCATGTTTCTTCAATAGAATTAATAATCGATGTTTGAAGATAACAACAACTTCTTAATACTCGTATCGAAATACTACTCATAACAATCACCACCACAACATCTCTACACACTACATATCTATCTATATAAACAAATCTCATATCAATATCCAGTCATACATACCCAACTCTGAATATAATGATTAGAAATATAGCAATTTTAATGTATGACCATTTATCCTTACTTGTCTAATATACAACATTGTCAATTTTAGACTACTTCATCGACGACAATCCTTAGTACCAATATAGCTCATCTACATCCAACATAGATGAATCTCATTTCACATATCTAATACTTAGATGAATCTCATCTACATCTATTATCCTATACTACCAATATAGCTCTCATACATCAAAATGAACATTTCACTCATTATCGACAACAATCCTTAAGTACATTTCACATATCTAATACTTAGATGAATCTAATTTACATCTCTTGTACTATACTACCAATATATATAGCTCTCATTCATCAAAATGAACATTTTAAAATAAATTTAGGGATTTAGAATACTTACCACAATTTTGAATTTTGGAAGAGCTGTAAAAGAAATGAGCGCCAAATATCAACGTCAAGGGAGATAGGAGGGAATCACAGTTAGGGTTTATGTATGCGTATTTAATTGTTTTGTTTGGGAAGTTTGAGAGCACTCCAATACTTGGGATTTTTGGTTTTAGGGATCTAGGTTTTGTGGGTTTCGGGAGTGAGAGAGAGAGAAAGCAGATCGATTGAGAAAGGAAAAGGAGAAGAGGGGGCCACTGTTTATATGCAAACAAACTAATAACTGATGTCGTTATTCCATATAACGGCATCAGTTATGCTAATGCCATTGTTAAAAATAGCGGCATCTGTTATAGGATTTTCACACTTGCATTTTTTTCTCACAATTGTGACTACAAGCGGTTGAGAATAAAAATAACCTATGTCGTTACTCCAAAAGGTGGCATGAGAGTTTTTTTTCCAATAGATGTCGTTATTGGGAACAACGGCTTATAAATAACCTATGCCGTTGTTCCTAATAATGGTTTTTGCTGCCGTATCCAAAACTGGATCAGATCGCTATTTTCGGAAGTGGGTCAAAGCACCAAATATTTTCAAAAGTGGGTTAGTACGGCAAAAAATTCCTCATAATCTCGGTTAGCTTCAAGATTAGCTTTAGAAAACTTAATTTAGAAAACAATAAAAGTCAACTGATACCAATTGAATTAAGGGTTTACCATAGATCATCGGAATTAAATTGATATCAATTAAGTGCTTAGTTAGAACCTCATTGCAACATCATAAAATTTTTGATTTATTGAACTAACTTTTTAAGAAGAATCTTAATTAGAACGTTCTCATCAACTCAAAATAGTTTTTCTAAACAATTCTACTTAAGACTGTTTACAATGTTACAATTAAGGTTATGGTTTTTCATATGTGGAATTGGTTGAGTGAACAATATGAAAATATTAATTCATAAGCGAGTTATATAGAATTAGAATATTTGTTAGTGAGTTAGGTAGAAAAAACACCCTTAATTCAATTGATATCAATAGGCATTAAAGGAAGGACTCTTGGAGGGCGTTTGGTACGCGGTAATGTATAAGAAAATCTCGGATTACCCTCTTGATTACCTGGTTTAGTAAGACATAGGTATAGTTTTGTAAATAATCTTAAATTTCCAAGGTTATCAAAATAATTAGTTTGGAAGGATAAACATTCCCTTTGAAAAGGGTGGGATTTGTGGATTCCTCCACATAAAAAATGAGTGAGATTATTGCATACCCAAAACACCCTCTAGATTTCTGGCTTATCATATAACCTGCTCTTATCAGATTTCTCCCCATCACTAAATCCCGCCCAAATCAAATCATGGATTAATAAAAAAAATCGTCTTTCTATCAATCTTGACCTCCAATGCTCTTCTCCCTCTTCTCTGTGCTCGCACGCTGGTCAACTCCCAAAGCACCACTCTCGAATTGCACAGCGGACTACAATCACATCCCCAATTCACAATCTCTCTTCAACTCAATTCCACAAAATTCAACAACTTTAGCTACCGAAAACAACTAACCTTTCCGAGTTCTTAACTGTCGCCTCAAATATCACCTCATCGGCCTAATTCCAAACACAAATCAAAATAACCGATCAAATTGATATTAAAAAAAAGGAATATGAACGAGGGAAAGGAAGAAGAACTGACTCATCCTTGAAGGCCGGTGCTGACGTGGTTGCTGACAGCGAAGTCGGACATCTTGAACTCCATCTCCGCCATCCGAACCCTGCCTCAGGATTCGCGCTCGCGCTCCGATGATGCAAGCAAGCATCTCGTGCCGATTCTGAGAGCGCTGGAAGATGAGCAGTTGGAAAAATCGAGAGGATGGGAGGGGAAGAATCCGAAGAGAGATGAAGAAGAAGAAGAAGAAGCCATGATTTGGAAACACTATAATAATTATTAGGGGGGATTTATTGTTTCATTTGTATATATTTAAGTATCTATGTCTCGTGTTAATAAATACATTTCATTTTTCCTTTTTGTTATGTTCTTCATCTAAGTGGTTGAAATATATTTGAATCATAGTGTAATTTTTTTTAGTAATCTATTTGTTAATTTACTAAATTTTTATAAGATATATATCAGTATTGCTTTTGCACATGCATGCATATACATCAGTTACTAAATTAGATAACTTTTATATTTATTTATTTTTCAACAAAGCCAAAAGGGTATTTTCGGTAATGTCTACTATAGAGATGGATTGATTGGAATGAATTGTTCTATACCAAAAACGGTAATAAAGTATTCCCAGACATGTAATGTCATATACCAAACACAGTATTGCAACATTCTCGGGAATCTTCATTCCCACCCTCATATTCCTGGAAATCCACTAATTTCTGGGAATTCTCCAATCCGCGTACCAAACACCCCTTTGTACTATCAAGTGAGGAATACATAATACAAGATAAGTCTAATTTAATGCCAAATACAATTGTTGCTTGATTTTATCATTTTATTCTTCTAAGGAATTACTCATTTCAAATTTGAATCAGATTCCATAGGACCGAGCTCGCATGCAGCATTCTTGGTCAAAGCGATGAGGTTTTTTGTCGATGATTCACTCTGTCCTTATCAACTACAATTCGAATCTTCACTTGCCAGATCTGGCCTGTTTTCTTCAGATCTACGACGCTATCTGCTGTTACTTCATCTTTGTTTCCGGGACCTGGTTTAGTGGGTATGTGGTTTGGTTCTCCTTTACCTCTTTTGCTTCGTATTCAGTTCGTTTGGAGCACTCCCTTAAGTTCATCTCATCTTTTTGGATCCCCTATTTGAAGTGGATTCAGTGTGTATTTGCATACCAGTAGTGGTTTATTTTTTGGATTTTGTTCTATTGAGTTGTGATTACTTGTGTATTTTCTTCATGCTCATTATTTGATGATTATTATCATTTGTGGTCTTCATTGTGTTCTTCACAATTAACTAGGAATTTCTTTTATTTTTATCTTTACTTCATCTTTTTTCCAAGGAGTTGTCTTTATTCAATCGCTACAGTGAGTGTTGGTGTTGACTGTGTCAACCCTACTGGGCCTTATTCTCCTTTATTAGGCCCAGGCTTTTGGCATGAACCCGACTTGGGTTGAGGTTGTTAAAAGACAAAAAAAAAGAAAAGAAAAGAAAAAAAGAAAAAGAAGAAAACCCTAGCCCTCATTCACGGCCCATATGGCCCTCTTTCTAGAATTGTCGAGGGCATTCATCCTCTTCTTTTTCGTGTGCTTTTGCTTCTCCTTTCACTGTCGCCTCACATTCTTATCCTTCTTCAATAAATCACTCTCCCCTCCATTGCTTCCACTGTCTTCAAACAGGGCATCTAGTTTTTATTTGCAATAACATCATAAGTGTCTTTTCTATGATAAACCTGGTCACTCTCGTAGTAGATGTTTCTCCCTTCAACATTTGCTCGGTCTCCCCAAGGTTGTTCCGATATCCGATCAGGTGTTGGCTGCTGTGGATTTTCCTTCCCTCCAACCTAAATTGGCGGATATTCAAGCTAAGAAACCGAAGAAGGTTAAGCTCTCGGATTACACAACCTTACTCCCTACTCCACCTTCTTCCCACCTGCTATCTGTCACCACTGCTATCTGCTATCTGCTATCTGCTAAGCCCCTTATGACTATGTACTGTGTTCAATCACAAGAATTGATTGCAAAAATAGACAAGTTACAATGTTTTGGAGCGGTTTCCTTCTTCGGAGGCACTATTTTCAACTCCTCCCTTAACTCATTTCTCTCCAATACATGTAATGTGGTAGACTAGACATGGATTGTTAATGCTTGCTCCAATGGAGATATAGTCATTAAGTACCCGTCTGTCCAGGCTCTCGAGGACCTGGTTGCTTGAAAATCATTTTCTATTGGCTATATTAGTCTGATGGTTTTTAAATAGGCTTTCACAGGTTCTGCTTCCTCCGAACTTCAATCCCACCCTACCAAAGTGACCATTTTGGGGTTACCACCATTCTTTGATACTCTGCGTTTGGAGGATGACATGACCAAATATTTAGGAGATCTCACTTGCACATCCTCGAAATCTCTCATTGCATTTGGTTGCCTTCAGATTGGGGAGGAATTCTTATGCACTCCTCCTAAAGACGGAGTATCGAGGCATACTCTTCGGGTTGGAGACTCATCGTTCTCTATTACTGTCAATTACAATGACTCTCCCTCCACCGCAATCACTTCCACCACTTCTGTTGTAGTCCCCCCCTCCCCCGCCTCACTTGAAGGTATTAATATAGTCAACCAATTCACTGAAGGCTCTTCCTCCAAGCCTGCTCTTGCGCCTTGTAAACCACATGAGCAAATCAAAAGATTTAATAGAGGGGGAGTGCACGGAAAAATTAATTATCCTTTCACTTGCAAAAGTGGTGCAGCTCTTACCACTTACTCTCAATCTCCCTCTAAGGCACCTAATCTAGTGTAAATCAATCCTGCTATAGCTTCCCAATCGTCTTCGAAACCAACTGCTCTTGCTTCTCTTACTCCCTCTTCCTCTCCAAACTTTTGCAAATCTGCTCCTTCTGCTGCTGGTAACACTGTTCTCCTTCCTCAGTTGTTAATAGTAAGTGGCTAGTGTGGAGTGTCAGTCCACACTATTCTGCGAAGTGGGAAAAATATAAGAGCAATGTTCAGGCACCTTCTCCATCCAAGAGTACCTCTGTCCTGCTGAAATCTACCCCTAGTGATAATCCTCTGTCTGACGAGTGGGTCGATGCCGACATTCTCCTATCAGAGGAGGAAAAGAAGATGAAGAAACAATATTCAGGGTGCAAGGTATATTCTCAATCACTTTCTCTTCAATTACTTTTTTTCTCCATGAATCATCTTGATATTTTATTTTCTTTTACTTCTTGAATCTATCCATGTTTGATTTATTGTCACTTCAATTTCATAGTTATATTTCATGTATGTTACACAATATCAGCCACACTTCGTTTCTGGTTCCCTCTCCTAATCAACATAGTCAGAATATATCATTTCCATATTTTGGGGACGATATTGTACCAGGGTTTTACACTCCGAACTTGCACCTAATGGCGTATCTGAAATTGTGTTCAGTTCGGTTAATGATTCCATTAACTGCCCTTCTCCTTCTTCCTCTTTTTTACCTACCCTAACCTCAAATACCACAAAAATACAAAGCAGAAATCTCAGTTCATTCGTTCTAGTGCACGTATTCGTGTGAAGAAAAATGGTTTCCTTCCTTCTTCCTCCAAAGCGTCTTTAGCAGCATAAATTTGTAATTTTGAAATTTTGCCGATTATGGCTAAGAAGAACAACCTCAGTTCTCTTGGATCGGTATTTGAAATTCACTTTGATTCCATGTATAACCCTAATTTACTTGAGCTAGCTTCGGATATGGGCTTTGTTTTGGACTCATCTAGATTAGATGTCTTAGACTCTATTTGTAACTTAGAAATTTCTAGATCTTACGAGAACAATATACGTTATGAATAGTATTTCCTAGAATATTCATGGATTAGGGTCAAACCATAAACAAGAAGCGATTTTCTTATTGATTTCTTCGATTCATTGTGATTTGATTTCTCTCCAAGAATCGAAACTCAACGCAATCTCTCCATCTATTACACGTTCTCTCGGTGGGTCTTTCTTCACCAAATGGATTTCCCTCGACGATATTGAGTCTTGCAGGGGCATTCTTGTGGGCTACAAAGCTACCACATTCGACCTAATTTCAATTTTCCGGTTGAACTATTTCCTTATTATCACCCTTAAGTGAACTGAATTCAACTGTAACCTGAATGTAATGTCCGTGTATGGACCGTCTACAACTGATCTTCGTCCTGATTTTTTGAATGAATTTGACTCTTTTGTTGGATCCATTTGCGGATTGTGAGTTTTCTGTGGTGACTTTAATGTCACTAGATTTAGGGTCGAAAGATTGGGTAATGCCTCCAATTTGAGTGATTCTAATCATTTTAATGATTGCATCCACTCACTAGACCTCATCGACTTTTCTATTAATGAGAGACCATTCACTTGGTCCAATATGTGTATAATACCTTCAATGGCTAAATTAAACCGATTTATGGTCTCTCAAGATTGGGTTTCTTTTTTTCATAATTCCTTCATCCAAGCTATACGTCATCCCTATTGGGGTCAGGTTCCTATTGCTTTACATTCGAATTATAATTTTTCCAAACCTTTCAAATCCCATTTTGAAAAATTGTCGTTAGAAGATCAAATCTTCGTCAGTCTCATTGTTAACTGCCTTTCCTCTGTGACTGGGTCTCATGGACTGGGTCATATTCTTCTTAAACTTCATGTCGTCAAATATGGGTGCGCAAAGAGAGATTTGCCAATACCCATGTTTTGAAGAATTTCCTTCTTTCTTCCATTCAGTCTATCGATCAACGTGAAAAAATCAGTCCTCTATCCGATTTTGACTGACAAAAATGAAATGATTGTAAAAAAGAGTATGTTTCTCTGCTTCATCTAGATCATATTAAATGGGCTTAACATGATAAGATTAATTGGCTTAAAAACGGTGACTGTAATACTTCTTTTTTCCATAATTTTGCCTCCCATTGGCAAAGATGTAACATGATCACTTCTATTATGGTCAATGACGTTGAATTACAGTCAAACGAAAAATTTCATTATGCTTTTCTTTCATTCTTTAAAAATCTTACGGGATCAACTGAGTCTCGATTTGTCCACCTAGACTAGGCACAACATTATGGCAATGAAGTTCTTGATCTATCTAGCCTTGAAATACCATTCTCCATGGAAGAAATTAAAGAGGCGGTCTTCTCCAGGTGCAGTGATTTTGCTCGCTCCCGGTCCGGATGATTTTACCACTTTCTTTTTCGAAAAATTTTGGGTTTCTCTCAAAGAGGACTTTTTTGAGATGTTCTCAGATCTTTTCCGGCAAGTTCTCTTTTGATCGGATTAACTATGCCCACATTATCCTCATTACCAAAATTATTGGTGCTAACAAGGTTTCGGCCTTGAGACCAATCAGCTTAATAAACACTATCTTTAAAATCATCGTGAAAGTAATGGCTAACCGTCTTAATTTAGTTATTTCTCCTCTCATTGATCCCGCTCAGTCGGGGTTTATTGGAAATAGATTTATTCTTGATAGTGTGTCTTGTGCTCAAGAGATTATTACGAGCTGCCATAAATCCAATGCTGAAGGGATTCTATTAAAATTAGACTTCGAAAAAGCATATGACAAAGTCAACTAGGAGTTTCTTTTTGAAATTCTTCTCAATCGTGATTTGATTTGCAGTGACGTTAGGGTTTCTTAAAGCATGAAGCGTTCATGCACCTACGTCGTTTACAGCGGCATTAGGGTTTCTTACAACATGAACATTTCATGCTTTGGCAGTGGCAAGGGATGATGAGGCAATATTTTTGTCACGCCACGCTTCCCAAAAATACAAAACACGAGCACGTGACATTGGCCCAGCAAATGACTGACATCATCCATAAGCTGTTACTGATTCAACTCAACAATATAAACAAGAAAGCAATACAACCACACATGCATATAAGAATAATCACATGAAATAACAAAACAAATTGAATCATGAAATAATAATGAGATAACCAAATCTGGAATAATAATAATAATCCTAGGACAATGCCCACAATATAATAAAATAACAAAATAGCAACATTCAACGATTTAAGTCTCTATGACATAAATGATAAATAAATCAGTGACGATGCTATCAATTCCCTCACCAGTGTTGTTCTCCCAATCCATTAGGCAGTTCTCCTTGATTACCTGTAAGTTGCTCATCTAAAAAGATAGAATAATATTTCCTTAGAGCAAGTCATGAACAATAAGTAGAGAAAAACAGTGAACAATGGAAATAAGGATAGTCAATAACAATAACAGTAATGATAACACTAGCGGTAAACAATGATGATAACAACATTCAATAATGATGACAACATGCAATGATGATGTGATGGCAATCCTAAGTCTATTATTCATTTTAGTCCTAACTAATGTATGTACTACTGCGTCCCATACCACAGGTTCGATGCATACAACCAACGTCGTTTAGATCTAAGTGGTGTACTCTGTAGATCATGTACTCGGCAAAGATAATCATTATTCACAAATCACGATTCACTCTTTGATGCACGATACGATAATTTGGCCACGATACAATACATGATGAATAGATCACTAACCGAAGACACTATTTAGGGAAACATAGCCCCTCCTCTGAGTACAATCACTACATTGTCCACTACTTAAATCACCTTTAAACCCCTGCTTGTTAAATAATTCTTTATGAAATCGATATGCAATAATGGTTGGCAATATTACGATACCAATAAGGAACAATAGGGACTGTAATGTCAATGGGAAACAATGAGATGAATAATAGGGAACACTAGGATTATGACACTACGACACTAAGATAATGCAATGCAATTCATACAATTCAATGCATCAAATACATTAATATAGATTCGATTATATTATCAAACATGAAAACTCAATTCTGGACAGCAGTAGGTTAATGTACTAAAATTAGATTTCCCGCTGCTATAGATTAGAAAATGTGGATTTGTCAGAGGTTCTAAAAAATAGACTCCTGCCCGGTTCCAACGCATATTTAAGGTCAAATTCTAATAACAGTAGCTAGGTTAATTACAGGGTTCTTTACAGATTACTGATACTGGCTGGTTATTGATGTCAATTAGCTACAGTTATAAAATCAGTAAATATTCACTTTCAAAATTAGTAAAAATAATTATGATGACCCTAAGCATGTTAACTATTAATCTGGAAATTTTCATGGCAATGTTTGATCATTAGTTCATCTATTTAATCAGTTTAACATAATGTAATCATGAATCGGGACATTCTGAAAATAAAATGCAGCAGTATTAAAATAATCATAACTCATGCAATATAAGTCGGAATTCAATAATTTTTAGTGTTCTGGAAACTAGAAACATAGGGCTATATTTCATATTTACAAATGTTCATGGTTTAGTGTCAATAGATGGGTCGAAAAAATCATGCATTTCAGACAGACAGTACAATTCTGGATTAGCATATTTCATGGTATAAAAGTGATCTGGGGTTATAGTTATCAATTCAATTAGTCGATTATCTTAGATTAATATGGTAAGCATGAGACCACAGCAAAGAAAATACAACCATGCATCAATCTAATGCTAAACAATACATCAAATCAATAGTTCAATCACTAGCAACCTAAGATACAACTCTACAATAGTTTATCGATGAGATGGCATGCATTAATAATTTCTAGTGTCAAAAAATCTACATGAAATGCATGAAAGACACGATCTTTAAAGTCAAGTATCGGCACGAAGTCAAGAATAAGGGGATTAGCTCGTGTAAATCCTCTATATTCCTAACGAGAAGTAAGACAAATAATAATATATAATGAAAGTGATGAGATCTACTTATAGGAATTTCAAAAAACATTCTTGAATATAGACACAATGAATGATTCAATAAGGAGACGGTGACTTGCCTTTATAACGACATAAGATCCGAATATGAAGAATAACGGGATTAGGATCCCGGGGTGACACGTGCATGCTATGTGTAAAGAGACAGCAGCAAGAGGGTCGGTAAGAGCAAAGCAACAGCTGCTTGGCAGTGCACTGCGAAGACGGTGATTGACGCTGGTGGGGCGAGGGGTGGCCGACAGTGGGTTGTGGCAATACAAAGAAGAACATGGGTGCGGCTTTGGGGTTCTGTGGTTAAGCGGGAGGGTGCAGACGACGGGGATAGGGACACTGGGGTTCTCTGGTGATGGGGAACCAGATGGGTGCAAGCGAGGAGGAAGGAAGGTGGTGGGGGAGACGGTGCAGTGGAAGAGGCAGGACGGGGAGGGTGCAGCAGTTGAGGGCGACACTCAGGGTGAGGGACAGTGATAGGAGGGCATTAGCAGTTGAGGGTGGCGCTCAGGGGAGTTCGGGAAAGCACAGCGGAGAGGGAGAGGGTGATGACGGTTGTTGGTTTAGATGATTACGAGGAGTAATTAGGGTTTAATAAGAGGGGGTACATATAGGGTATAGGATGTGTTTTGGGTTAATGGGTAATGGGTTTAGTATCCGATAAAGAAATGGGTTATTGGGTTAGATCAATAGGTTAAATATGGATCCAAAGATGAATGAGAACCAATATAGATATACTCATGAACTACGGAAAAATTACAAATCAAATAAATAGAAAATTATCAACCCAAAACAATAATAGGAAATAAAAGAGAAGGACAAATTCAAGGGATTCATGCTTCAAATTGAGAAACAAGATTCGAACAACAACTTGAAATCAAATGACAGTTCATGAATAATAGTAGAACTAATATTATTCAATACAATAATGATAGAAAAGAGATATTATAGAATTACAAAGGATATTACAAAGGAAAATCGATAACAAAGGAAAAACAAAAACGGGAGTTACATTTTTTTCACCAGGGCACTGCCTCGCACCCCACAAGGGGTGGCCTTCCCTTGACTGTGTGTAGGGCAATATTGATTCCTCAAAAGTCAATCCTTTTTAAATAAACTAAATAAAATCATAACAACATATTCATTGTTTATTATGTTATACGATGCATGGTGCGTTGTTGTGGCCTTAGTTCTGTGATGCATGGTTTATGTTCTGTGATGTATTGTTTATATGTTGGTATTTTGAATACGACCTATGTATCGTGCCTTTATCTCTATATTCCGATTGTACATTCTTTCTTTATATGTAAATGTAATCTCACTGAGGAGGCAAGAAATTGGCAACCAAACAAGGACAAGACTGGGAAGCTGCTTGGAGAAGACGGTATAATCCCTTTATTCAGTTTTTGATACTCTCATTAGCTTGTGAGAATCAGTGTGTTAGGGCCACAACCATGTCACATATATTTTATGCTTTTAATTTTATATGAGATGCATTGTTTTATTTGTATGCTAATGGATGATAAATGGTGAGATCAATTAATAAAATAACAAAATCCCTCATAGTAAATATTAAGTCGCAATAAGATGCATTCCAATGCATGGCACTCGTCTAGGCTTGGATCGATTTAAGTGTAGGCCTGCCAAAGCAGGGTGCCTTGAACTATCCTAGTGAGATGCGATGGGATAAGAGTAATATTTAATTGTCAATCATTGGGTCTGACTTAACTAGGCTATTTCAATAGGATTGAAAGTTTATAAAGTTTGGCTTTAGCCTATGAGATAGATTAGAATAAGTGTTATTCACCTGACTATCCAAAAGTTGCATACGATGTAATTGAGAAGTGTTCCCTACCTAAATAAATGAATTTTGGGTGATTAGCCAAAGATGACTTAAAACTATGTGAAATATGGATCTTGGCCTACTAGAAAATCTTATGATGGGATTTTCCGAGTCAATGATGAGGGTCACTGATTTGAATAAAATAGTATAAGGTACATTTAATAAAAGACCTTATTAAATATTTCAATGTCATGATACATACTCTGTATATTTCTGTTGATGATTAAATATTTCTTTCTTTGCATATTTCTGTTAAATATTTCAATGAAATGATATTTACTTTGCCTATTTCTGTTGATAGATTACCATGGCATCCAACACATCAAGTAACCTATCATTATGATCTGTCCTTGAGAAGGAAAAACTGTCTGGGACAAATTTTCTAGATTTGTACAGGAATCTGAGGATAGTTCTCAGGCATGAGAAAAAGCTGTATGTTCTAGAGCAGCCTATTCCTGCAAGTGCCCCTCTCACCCAAAAGGATGCTCATAAGAAGCATCAAGATGATTCCTTGGACATTGGTTGTCTCATGCTAGCCTCCATGAACTCTGAGCTTTAGAAGCAACATGAGAACATGGATGCCTATGATACGATCGTACACCCCACGAGGCTCTATCAAGAGCAGGCTAGGCATGAGAGGTTTGAAGTCTCAAAGGCATTGTTTCAGTGCAAACTGGAAGAAGGAAGCCTTGTTGGAACTCATGTGCTCAAGATAATTTGGTACATAGAGAACCTTGAAAGACTTGGTTTCCCTTTGGGGTCAAGAGTTGGCCACTGACTTGGTCCTTCAATTGTTGCCACAAAGTTATAGTCAATTTGTCATGAACTACAACATGAATGAAATTGACAAACCTCTGCTAGAACTGCTAAGCATGTTGAGAACTTCTTAGAAGAACATTAGTAAGGGAAAGACCATTATGATGATCCAACAGGCCAAAGGTAAGGGCAATGGCAAAAAGCAGATTAAGAACCCCAAAGGCAAGGGGAAGGGCAAGGAAAATTTCAAGCCTAGCACTTCTGCTTTGAAACCTAAGGGTGGGGTGGCCAAGGAGGGCACATGCTTCCAATGTGGTGAGATCGGATATTGGAAGATGAACTGCCATAAGTACCTGGAGGGCTTAAGAAGAAGAAAGGAAGTGAGACTTCTACTACAAGTATTTTTATTATAGAAGTCAATTTATCTACTTCTACATCTTAGGTATTAGATACTGGATGTGAATCTCACATTTGTGTAAATATGCAAGATCTCAAAAGGAGTACACCATTGGCTAAGGGCGAAGTTGACCTACGAGTTAGAAATGGAGCAAAAGTTGTTGTCTTAGCTGCAGCGACTTGTCATTTATCATTGCCCACTGGGCTTATCATTGAGTTAGAGAACTATTATTTTGTGCTTACTATTGGTAGATATATTATTTCTATTTCTTGTTTGGACAAGAAGGGTTTTTCATTTATAATAAAGGACAAAAATTATTTTTATTTGAATGATATCTATTATGGTAGTGCACAATTGAGTAACGGACTTTATATTCTCGACCTTGAATGTCCATTTATAATATAAATACTAAGAGGTTCAAGTCAAATGATACGAACCCAACTTACATCTGGCATTGTCGTTTGGGCCACATAAATGAGAACCGCATATCCAAACTCCATAAAGATGGATTCATGTGCTCATCTGATTTTGAATCATATAAGGTATGTGAACCTTGTTTGTTGGGCAAGATGACAAAGCTTCATTCACTGGAAATGTGAAAGGGCTAGTGATATTTTAGGTCTCATACATAGTGATGTCTGCAGACCTTTCAACATATTAGCTAGAGGAGGTTTTCAGTACGTCATGACATATACTAATGATTTCAGTAGATATGGTTTCTGTATCTGATGAAACACAAATCAGAGTCATCTGAAAAGTTTAAAGAATTCAAGAACGAGATACAAAACAAAATTGGTAAAAGTATTAAAGCCCTTCGATTAGATCGAGGTGATGAGTACTTAAGCCAAGATTTTGATGACCATCTAAAGAGTACGGGATAATATCTCAACTCACTCCCTCTGAAACACTGCAATGGAATGATGTATCTGAAAGGTGGAACTGGGCCTTGTTAGACATGGTCCGATCCATGATGATTCATGCAGATCTTCCAAGCTCCTTCTGGGGACATGCTTTATTAACAGGTGCTTTCACACTTAACCGTGTTCCATCTAAAATGGTTCAAGAGACACCATATGAGATATGGACTGGGAGGCATCATAGTGTGTCTTTTATGAAGATTTGGGGTTGTGAAGCCTATGTAAGGCGCCATGTATCTGATAAAATTCGTCTCAAATCTGATAAGTGCTTCTTTGTAGGATATCCCAAGAAAACCAAGGGATACTATTTTTATAATCCTACTGAAGGAAAAGTGTTTTTCACACGAACTGTTGTGTTCCTAGAGAGAAAATTTGTCTCCAAGAGAACCAGTGGGAGAACGATAGAACTTGAAGAAATTTAAACTTCGCAAAGTATCAGCAAACCAATGGTGGAAATGTCGCAGACTGCATAAATTGTTGTGGAACAACAACCTGCTCAAGTAGCACAAGGCCTACATAAGTCTATTAGGATACCTCATTAACCCGAGAGATATGAATTTCTCGTGACTCAACATGGTGATGTATTGCTCATGAATCAAGATGAGCCTACGACTTATGAGAAAATTGTAAAAGGCCTAGACTCTGAGAAATGGCTTGAAACCATGAGATCTTAGATGGAATCCATGTATGCCAACCAAGTATGGACCTCGGTAGACCCAGCTGAAAGGGTAAAACCTATTGGGTTCAAATGTGTTTTCAAAAAGAAAACTGACATGGATGGTAACGTGCAAACCTTTAACGAGCGGTTGCTGGCTAAAGGTTTCAAGCAAGTTCATGGTGTAGACTCTGATGAAACTTTTTTACCAGTTTTCATGCTTAAATCCATTCGGATCTTGCTTGCTATTGCAGCATATCATGATTATGAAATCTGGCAGATGGAGGTCAAAATTGCTATCCTAAATAAAAATCAACTCGAGGATGTGTACATGACACAACCTGAGGATTTTGTCACTCCAAAGCATGCTGCAAAGGTGTGTGTCCATTTATGGGTTCAAGCAAGCTTCTAGAAGCTGGAATCTTCGCTTCAATAATGCAATCAAAGAGTTTGGTTTCATCAAGAATGAAGATGAACCTTGTATCTATAAGAAGGTTAGTGGGGGCACAATTGTCTTTCTGGTGTTGTATGTGACATACTACTCATCAGGAATGACATCCCTAACTTACAGTCTGTAAAGACTTAGCTAGGGAAATATTTTTGCATGAAGGACTTGAGTGAAGCTACCTATGTATTATGCATCAAGATCTACAGAGATAGATCAAGAAGATTGCTTGACCTGAGTCAGAGTACATACATAGACAATGTATTAAAACATTTTAATATGCAAGAGTCCAAAAAGGGATTTCTGTCTATGTCGCATGATGTAAGTCTATCTAAGTCTCTATGTACTGTAACTCAAGATGAGAGAGACCGCATAACTAAGATTCCATATACATTTGCAGTTGGATCTATCATGTATGCCATGTTATATACTTGTCCAGATGTCTCATATGCATTGAGCATGCAGGTACCAGTCAGATCTTGATGAGAGTCACTGGTCTTCTGTCAAGAACATCCTTAAGTACTTAAGAAGCACTAAGGATTCGTTCTTGGTATATGGAGCCGAGGAAGAGCTTGTTGTAAAGGATTACACTGACGCTAGCTTCCAGTCCAATAAGGATGACTCCAAATCGCAATCGAATTTTGTGTTTTTTCTCAATGGTGGATCTGTGAGCTGGAAGAGTTCAAAGCAAGAGATAGTAGCCGATTCTACCACAAAGGCTGAGTATATTGCTGCCTCCAATGCAGCAAATTAGGCTATTTAGATAAAGAGGTTCTTCACTGAACTTGACATAGTTCCAAGCATTGTGAACTCAGTGGCCTCCATTGTAAAAACAATGGGGCCATTACACAAGCTAAGGAGCCTAGATCTCACCAGCGATCTAAACATATACTTAGCCACTTTCATCTCATTCGAGAGATCATCAATAGAGGAGATGTAAAGATATGCAGAGTACCGACAGATGATAACATCGTTGACCCACTAACAAAGCCTCTTACACAGCGAAAGCATGTGGGTCACACTAGATCTATAAGCATTAGATGTATGTCTGCTTCGCAATAGTGCAAGTGGAAGATTGTTAGTGTATGCCTAAGAGGCCAGCTATGTATTGACATTACTAGTTTTCATTGTATTTTGCATTTATTTCATATTTAGGAATTCCATTTATTGTGTTATTTATTGTGAATTAAATGAACATAATGATGTTCTTAGAATAGTAAGTTCAATGTCATGGGATATCAAGTGCATGACATGATTGTGAGATCCGTTTGGCTGAAATCAGAACAATGTTCTTAAATGTCCCTAGTCAAGTATTATTGTGAATAGGACAACGATAATATATAGACTAGTATGTGCATAGACTGATGACCATTCTCACGGGTCATGGATATGAGATATCAAGTCTACACATAGGTACATATTAGAGTAATACTAATGTTGTAACCCCCATTCCCGACAATAAGTATTTTTCGTGTATTTGCTATAATTTGATTTTTATAAAGTTATTTTGTGCTAAATTCATTTCGGATTTTTATTAAAGTATTTTGTAATTGAAAATTTATTCATTTCAAATAACGGTGTGTTTTAATCTTATTTTCTATATCTTATTGATCAGATATTTATATTTCAGTTCCAAAATCAAATATATTATTATTGGATTATTTTAATAAAATTGTTAAACCCGAATACTACTTCATTATACAATTTTATTATTATTATAATCATAATTATTAATTGTTATATCTTGATTATCTAATTAAAAACTCATATTTCGAATTATTTTATCATTATACCCAATTTGATTTTCTTGGCGAGTTCCAATTTATTTTTAAGCCCAATTCATATTATTTCAATTGAATTATTTATTTATTTAATTAGATTGGAATTTTCGTTCATGAACTATTTTCTCTTTTATTAGGTTATCTATCTTGTGGATTTTATTTTATTGAATTGTGGATATTTTATTTGAACCCTATTGATTTAAATCTATCTCTTATTGAACCCTAAAACCCAATTTCTATTGTTCTTGACCCAAATCCGCTATTTTTGGATCCTAAACTGCTAACCCAGTACCCTATAAATACAACTCTACTGCAAACCCTAAAAAATGCACAATTTTGAAACCCCAGAGCTGTTTAATCTCTCAACTAGTTTATCTCTCCTCTCTCCTCCCTATTTTCTCTCTCCCCGTCAGCTGTTTCCCGCCCAAACCCACCGAGACCCATCCCGTCGTCTTCTCCGGCCATCCCCCGTTCTCCTGCAACACCCATGGCGACCTCCTGAGCGCTGCCCTCCCTGTCGTCGACCCCCAACACCAACATAGCAACCCCCGACCTCCCTTCCCCTCTTCCTCGACATTAGCCGCGACCAGAGTAGCAAACCCATCGCTGCTCCCCCTTTTCGATGCCGGATCCCCATTCGCGCCGCCCAAATTCGGCGAACCCCATCAAACTTCGTAGCGCTGTTGTTCGCCCTCCCCGTCGTTCACCGCCAGATCCTGACCACCCCTTGCCCTCTGCCATTGCCTTGCTCTTCCTCTTTGTTGCTTCTGTCTCTTTGTGTTGCTGTTATTGCTTTGGTTTTATTGCACGTATTATACACGTGCTATTGGTGGATTATGTTAGTTTGTGGGTTCGTTGCTTCGGGATCTTTATCCCGTTATTCTTAGTATTCTTTTTTACCGTTTATAAGGCAAGTCACTGTCATCTTGAATTGTTAATTGTATCAAATTCAAGTTTTGTTGAAACTCTTACAAGTAGATCTCTTGTTTATCGTATTAGACTTTGTTTATATATCCGTTAGGTCTATTGAGGGTTTACACGAGCTAACCCAAATATTCTTGATATCGTGCCACTTTTGACTCTAAAGATTGGATCTTTCATGTATTCATTTAGAATTGATAATACGGTTAAACGTATCAACATGACACAATTAATTATTGTAGAAACAACTACTAGGTTGTATGTTTGGTTGATTGTTTGTTGTTTGATCGATGATGATTTAGTCTATCTATATGATTTTATTTTTAATTATCATGTTATTGTACCCATCATGTTGATTACACAATTTATTGACTAAAAAATCGACACCCATCATGTTTAATTAATTTATTTTCAAGAAAACTACACAAATCCTGTATATTGCTTGCTGACCTGTATCTTGACTGCTATTTTTGAAGTAGTAAATGATCTTAAATTGAATTACATTCTGAATAAGAATTGTATCATTATCTTTCTAGTTTCCAGAATATCTTAAATTTTTGAATTCCGAGTTGTGTAGTAAAAGTTATTCCCGTTTTACTATAGCTGTGTTTTTACTTTCAGATTTTCAGATTCTTGTATCTTACATGCTTAAACTGTAAAAAGGCTGATCAAATGATAAAATTTGCCCTGATAATTTTTAGATTGTTAGTAATCATGTTTAGGAGTCTAGAAAATATTTTTAAAGAATTTAATATTGAGTTTTTGTTTATTCTAAAAAATTATAATAACATAATGTCGAATTTCTGCCTGAACATAAAATCTGTAAAGAACAATGTGTTTGACCTAGCTACTGTTGTCGGATATTGAACTTTAAATATGCGTTGGAACCGTGTGGAAGTCTAGTTTCTAGAATTTCTGACGGATTCAATTTTTGATTTCTGAAACAGAGGAAAACTGCATTTTTGTACAGACTACTCTTGCCGTCCAGAATTGTATCTTCCAGTTTTTAATAGATTAATTGTTCCTATATTGTAGTCTCGCATGATTTAGAGTGTGTATGTTGTATTGCATGGTACTAGTATCCCATTGTCATCATTCTAATTGTCCTATCTAAGTCATCGTCCTATTGCTCTCCTATTGATACTATTGTATCCCATATCTCAAATTGCATATTATATTGCTGCATTGATAAATAATTAATAAGCCAGGGTTTAAGGGTTGCTTGACTTTAGTAGTGGACAATATAAGGATTGTACTCGGAGGAGGGGCTCGTGTTTCCCTATTTATCGGTCTATCGATCTATTGGTCATATCGGTCATCGATTAATTGTAGATTACTGACTATAGTATCTCGATTGATTCGGTCATCGGTCATTATCGAATATCGTTGCAGAGTACATGAACTATAAAATCTACCACTAAGTCTAAACGTAACTTATTTGTATGTAGCAACCATGTGATAAATGAATGGGACGCATGAAGTGCTACATTAGTTAGGATTAAAATAATTAATAGACTTAAGGATTGACACACCACATCGACACTGCATATTGTTCATCATTGTTCTATTGATATCGAATATTGGCTAAGTGCTACCGTTATTGATCAATGATTATTATTATCGAAAATCAAATCATTGTTTATAATCATTCCATCGATTACCGTGATATTGATTGTCACGCTCCGCTTCCCAAAAAGAGAATACGGAACACAGATATGTGACTAAGCCCAGCAAATGATTTTCATCATCCATAAGCTGTCAGGATCTTTACAACATTTCACAAGAATAATCAGAGTCGGAAGCAAGAGAAGTCAACCAAGCATGCATATATGAATCAAAATACCAATAGGAATTTACTTGAAATAAAATATATTAATCTCATATAAACCAGATCTGATAAGTCAATATCCTCGGTCATATTGCCCAAATACAAATAATCCAAGTACAAGATACATTATTCAAATAGCAACAGGAAATAATAATAATAGCAGGAAAATCATAATAGCAAAACTCCAGCATCTAGTATCTCATCTCGCCTATTCCATCTGGCAGCTAATCTCCAAAATCTGCAATTTAATAAATTGCAAGAAGAGGGAAAAAAAACAACTCTCATCAATGCAAGTTACGGGCCGCTTGTAGTGCAGGATACAAGTACATGGGAAAGAATAACAAACAGCATGGAATAGACATAACAATGAAATAGAACAACTAGCATGGCAAGATGAACAAGTGCAAGTGGCATGTATCAAGTGTCAAGTGAATAAGTATCATGTAAACAAGTAGTAAGTATCAAGTATCAAGTATCAAGTATTAAGCAAGCAGGTAAACAGGTAACAGGTGAACAGGTAAACCGGTAGCATGTACAGGTAATCATGTAACAGGTATCATGTATGTCAAGTCTTGTATTATTACTATCTAGGTAGCACTTCATGCACCTCAGGTTTTTATCACATGGTTTCTACATTCAAACAAGTTACGTTTAGGCCTAGTGGTGGGTTTCTATAGGGCCGTGTGCTCAGGCATCAGGAAACAGGTAATAGGTAAACATGCACGAATCACGTAGTGAAATCGTGATAACAGAAACAAGCATGAATCATGTAGTCATGAAACATGGCAATAGGTGGCATGAATCATGTAATCATGAAACATGGCAATATAAAGTAATAACAGGCATGAATCATCACGAATCATGGCAACATATAATAATAACATGCATGAATCATGTAATCATGAAACATGGCAATATATAATAACAGGCATGAATCATATAATCAAGAAACATGGCAACAGGTAATGGAAAACACGAGCCCCCTTCTAAGTACACATACCTATATTGTCCACTACTAAGGTCTTACCCTTAACTCCAGCTTGATTATTTATTATTATTATTAAACAGGCATGTACGTGTCACAAAACAGAGCAAGAATAACATGGCATGAACAAGTAATAGTTTCAAGATGAAGTGTACAGGGAAAAGATAACTCATAACAGGGTAGAACAACGAAAATTCTAGTTCAGGACAGCAAGACAGTACTGCACTAAATTTGGAATTTCCGTTGCTACAAACATGAAAATCTGAATTCGTCAGAAAATCTGGAAAGTAGACTTCCGGCCGAATTCAGTGAATATATATAAGTCATATAGTGTTTCACAAAAACATAACTCAAAACTGATTTGAATCCAGAAAACGTGTTCAGTCAGAAATCAGAGGATTGTATTCAAAACGTGTTCAGTCAGAAATCAGAGGATTGTATTCAAGAACAGGAAAACAGCATGAAAACTCATTAACTAAATCTAGAAAAAATCTGGGCCATTCCGCTATATGTACAGTAACATAAAATCAAGTTTCATAATTTTCCAACCAAAATATAGTAGTCAAGTAAAATCAGAAAATATTAAGATGCAGTAGTTTTGTAAATCTGGAATTATAAATACTGCAGTACAAAAACAGCAATATCTCACAAACAATAAATCCAAATCCAAATCCGCCAAAAGGTTGATAAAATAGAAACAGTAGGCTAACTTTGATATTCACAAATATTTTACAAACAGCAAGTAGAATTAGGTCGAAAATCTGTTTCTTTACTGAACAGTATGAAAAATCTGCTACTATAGTAATTGTTTGGAAACATAGAAAGGTTTGTAAAACTCATCAAATAAATCCACAAAAATTTAGGGTTAATCCCAATCAAGTATAATTGTACTGTGCAAAAATATTGGATCAAAATAATACTTTTAACATCATCATAATAATAAATTGCTCTTCAAAATTCATAGAAAACAAAATCTGGAAATCTCTTTACACTACTGTAGTAAAATAGATATAACTCATAAACCATAAAACGAAACTAAGATCTGTCAGAAGGGTTAGAAAATAGACAGAATTCTCTACAAAGCACGTTCACAAAATATTTTCAAATACTGAACTTAATACGGTCTAAAATACTGATCAAAATCAAGGTAACAGAAAATACAGAATTATTCTTCGAACATAAAATCATCTAGTTCATGTAAAACTCATCCAAATCAACCCAAAAATGAAATATAGTATACTAGGTGTCTAAACAACATGGTATAGGGTATTTTACAAGAATTCGACAAGTATATCACGAATAACACATTAAGCACGGATATCTCAAAGCAGCATGAACATATACATCAAAAGTGGTCAACCCTAGGTTGTTTCATGTCATGTATGTCGTGAGGCAACTATGGTCATATCAACACAATAGTGACAATATATAACAAGGGATTCACATATGAATTGTCTCTAGAACCCAACTACACTACAGGCGGTATTTAGTACTTGTATTACACAAAGAAAAGAATACAGGTTACTTGCCTGAGAGATGACGATGAAGCGAAGCAAAGAGCGAGAATAACGGGAACAGATTTCCGGGCAACGAACACAACGAACGAATCACGAACCAAACACAAACACACGATCACGATTGCAAACACGAACACAAGCACGGATCACGATGATCAAGATGATCAAAATTGATCGGACGACTGAGATCAAAAGATCAAGATCAAGATGTTCGGATCAGATCGGACGGCCAGATCTCCTTGATGATGAAGATAATGATGATGATCAAGATCGATTAATCGAACGGGTGCGATCAAAGGAAGTTGATGATCATCATGATCGTGACGATCAAGAAGAGATTGGACGGCCCACATCCAATCAAGCATGATGATGATGATCATGATGATCGATGGCCCACAATCAAAGTTGATCAAAACCCAATCAACCAGCAATGGAGCTTTGGCTTGGCTTGACGGCGGGCGGTACGACAGATAGGCGGTGATGCGAGGGCTGGTTGGTAGCCAGAGGGGCTGACGGCGGGAGCGCTGCCGTCGACTGAAGGCGACGCGGCTGCAGGTGCAGTGTGTCGCTGCTGAGGCCGCGACAGAGAAGCACAGTGGGTCAGCGGCGCTGCAGGGGAATGAGGTCGTTGACTATAGCAATGCTGGGACTGAGCAGCACAACTGTGGTGGCTGCTGGCTGTCACTGGTGTCGGATGCAGTACAGGGCAGTGCAGAGGAGGATAGGGCGCCGGAGGGATGCAGGAGGGGTTAGAGGAGACGGGAGATTGAGGAGGCGAGTGGGAGTAGAGAGGTGGAAGAGCACCAGGGGACAGGGAGAAGAGAGTGGGAGACGGGGTTGAGGTTGACGAAGGGGTGCATGGGTTCAATGAGCGGCGCTAGGGTTGAGATGAAGAGGTATAGGGATGAACAGAGATGGGGATATATATAGGGTAAACGGGTGTAATGGGGTGAGTGCAACGGGTATAGGGTTGGGTAGTTTTAAAAACAGGGTATTAATGGGTCTGGGTAAAATAATTAATGGGTTTGGATAGAGGCTTAATGGGTAGGCTGATAGGGAAAATTTTAATGGGTTTTATATAGGGTACAGGGTTTAAGGAAATATCCAATAGGGAAAATAGGGTTTATAAAATCCAATAAAAAAAATAATATAACAATATTAGATAAATTAGAGTATGATAATAAAAAAATAAAAATAAAATAACAATGCAAATAATAACACTGACTAAAATAATACTGATAAAAATAATGATAGTAATAATAATAATAATAGAAATCAAAGTAATAATAACAATAATAAGATTTGTATAAAAATCATAGGAAATAGTTACAAATAAAATTATTGATCGAAAAAAGATTTTAATAGAAGATCCAAAAACAAATTTTTAACGAAAGAGTTTAAGAGCGGAAAAAAAATAATCTTCAAAAAATCAAAAATCCGAAAATACACAGAAAATACGTCTTTGCGAAAACAGGGGTTACATTGATTATTGATTATCATGCCATGTTATTGATTCTTATTGATCCATTGATTCATTGTTATACCGTTATTCCATTGTTCCCTGCTTTCTCTACTTGTTGTCCATGACTTGCTCTAAAGACAATTTTTCTCCTCTTTTTAGATGAAGTGTTTACAGGTGTTGATGGAGAATTGCCTGATGGATTGGGAGAACAACATTGGTGAAGGAATTGAGAGCATCGCCGCTTAATAAATTATTGTTTTGCCTCGAAGACATAATTATTAGACTATTGTTATTTCATTGTATTGTGGGCTTTTGACCGGAATATTGTTATTTTTGTTTCCAGATGTTGGATTATGATTGTATTTGGATATTTTATATTGTTTATTCCAAGTATTATTATTCATGAGATTATTATTATTACCTGTGCAATTGTTCTGTATTGATTATATTCTTGAATTGATCGGATAAACAGCTTATGGATGATGTTAGTCATTTGCTGGGCCAATGTCATGTGCTCGTATTCCGTATTTTTGGAAAGCGGGGCATGACAAATGTACTGGACTGACCCACCATGAGAACGTTGCATGGATCGTTACGTGAGTGTCATAAGTGGTTCTCATAGTAACCATGGTGTACGTAGTTCTTTGACTTGAAGTCACTACGGTTCTCTATATGAGAAGTTATATATTTTAATGCCGTCAAATGTTGCCTCTAATAAGGTGATTATAAAGTCGACTATTAGATAAACTTCAAATCTTGCGGAGGGATGTGAGTGACTTAGATAGGATTTGTCCATCTTACATAACAGGAGCGATATCCACGAGTCCCTTGATTGAGTGAGACTGCAAAATACATGTCGTGCTCAAATAAGTCAATAAAAGATATTGATCTCATTGTTTTAGTAAGTCTACTCGAACATCAAGAAACCAAAGATTGAACTATACAATAGTGACATGTTCTATGCCTTGTGGTCAATTAAGATATCTTGACAAAAGGACTAGACTACATGGTAACATTGGTCACGAATAGGTTATGTCAAATTACTCGCATTTCTGTTACTTAAGTATCAGTGATGTATTGCTAGATACCGCTCACTATTTGTAACACTAGAATTGGATTTTAGTATTACTGTCAACGTAATGAAAACCTACAGGATCACACACTTAGAATGGATCAAAATTGGAATTTAAATTCATGAATTTAATTAGGGATCCAAGTAAGACTTGGACTCCTGACATTGGTTAGACTTTTAATTAGATTAAATGGGCCGACTAAAGTTCAAAGGCCTACACACGAATCTGACCCTGGTCAGATTGTGAGCCCAACAACCACATTACTCTCTTAGGGTTGATTTTCCAAACCTATATATATGATATGTATCTGTGGAAAAGTCACACGTGAAAAACCCTAGTCGTCATAGAAAGTGAGAGAGAGATCGTGAGGAGGAACATCCTCTTCCCGCAGCTAACACCGGAGTCTGAGGGAGAGGTATTTCTCGTTCTATTCATGTGGATACCGTAGAGGCACCACAATATTACAGTACTGTGATCGGCATACTGTGGAGACAGCATATCCATCTTTAAGGTATAACTCCTAAATATGATTTATAATTTTCGCATGAATCCATAGCTAGGTTTCGATTTTTCTTTTGTAACTTTTTCGCTGTATATTTAATCTGAGATTACCTTCAAAACCCAACAGGTCATTCATAAATGTCATTCTGGCCACAAAATCTGGAAATTATATCCATCTGTATCTCCTTCAGCATCCCCTTTTTGGAAGGGAGTTTGGAAGGTTGTAGAACAATTAAAGTGCAAGTTATTCAATGTTTCTGGTAATGGTTCGTTAGTTAAATTTTGGACTAATTTATGGATGATAATTACCAAATCGCTTCTTCCTTCCTCGAATTGTTTCACCTAGCTTCTAATCCTCATGCGACTGCTGCGAAGTATGTTGTCAGTCATAACAATTCGAGGTTTTTGAACATCCGTTCATAAGTACTCTTCTGGTGTCAATTATTCCTAAATTCATTAATCTTCTTATGTCCTTATAGGCCTACTTTTGGCACCCCAATGACGATGTTCTATGGAGATGGAATAATTTGGGTGTTTTCTCTGTTTAATTCTATTACAGCTTTCTTAATTCTGGTGTGTTTCTTCACCGTTTGCCAAACCAATTTGGAAAGGTCATGCTCCCCTTAAAGTCAAAATCTTCACGTGGCTAGCCATTCAAAAAAAATTACTGATTGTTGATAACCTTAACAAGATGAATTTAGCCGTGGGGCAAAATTGTTCTTTATGTCACAATCATCCCGAGAATGCTAATCATTTATTCTTGAATTGCTCATTCATTCATCCATTATGGACGATTTGTCTGCATGCTTGGCGAGTCAATAGTCGTCCGGACTCTATAGACTCGTGGTGGACTTCGTGGACGTCCCGATCTATCCAAAGTTCTTTCCTCAGATCATCGGATTTATCCATGATGGCCTCATTTTGATTATCTGGAAAGAAAGAAAAAGCCTACAAAAACTTCCCAGTCGATTAATAATTTAATCGACGACTTTCTTTCGTTACCAAATTCTACAGTAGTGGGTTGTCACATAACAAAGTTCATGCACTTCAGCTTCATCTACTTGATGCAGTTGCGGCTATTTTCTTACATTCTAGTTTTCTACCTTGCATTCTCTTCTTTTTTGCAGAAATGTGCTTCTAAGGACTTGGGAACTTCTTCTGGGTTTTTCAAGCTTCTATTTTACTTGCTATATGTTAGCAGGTGTTTTGGTTCCTTTTGTGCTTAGAACCCGTCTGCTTTATTTTATCCTAATTGCCATATTTTTCGGAGTCGTCTTGGCTACTACCTCTATTCATCTTAGATGCTTATTATAAGTTTCTATCTTTATGTTTTTATATATGGTTTAAACGTTTAAACGTTCACTCTATTTTGTTTCAACGCTTGGTGTATATATGGTTGGCTACATATCATGATTGTTTGCTTCATTTTCCTTCCAATATTTGCACAGTTGATGTTCTTTTGTGTTTTTTTGTTTGGTTTAGGTTGTGGTGGCTGCTCTGTTGATGCTTGCTGCTTTTCTGCTATCTATTATATCGAGGTATTATGTCTCTTCTCCTATATAGTCTGAGTTCTTGCTTACCCTGAGTGGATGGTGGTTGTTTCTAGCTGTTGCGTTGTCATTGCGGTACATGTTCAGTTTGATGGTTTTGAGATTCTTTTATCCACTTATACATGGGTCATTCTGCTTTTCTAGTCTTCTGGATTTTGATTGTATGTTGTAAATGTCTCATTTGCGAGGTCTGCACGATGTTGTGGTGCATGAATTTGTTTTCTATTTTTTGGGCGATGTTTTACTGCTTGTAAACTAATGTTTTGTATGCTACTTTACATTTATTATTTATATACGATCGAGCTAGAGTCTTTCGACTCTATCCTATATATCAAAAAAGAAAATTTGAGATTAAGAAAGAGATCATCGTTTTCATCGAAATCACTGTTCATTGGGATCTCGTTGTCATCGTCGATAGCTGCCACTAGCCACTGCCACCGGAGCTGCCGCATGGCACCGCTGCAACTGCCTCCACTCCCCGAGAAGACCCAACTCAGATCCAATTATTTCATTGGATCTAAGTTGGTGTTTGGTGCTCGGGCTTTTGGATTTGATCTAGATGCGATCTCAAAGGATCTATTGTTGCAGCTATTTTGTACCAGATCCAACGCGCAGGGGTCTCATTAGTTGTGAATTGGTGTTTGGTGTTCAGCTCCAAAGTTATGATCACTTGGTTGATGCTCCCATGTGCAAGGTAGCAAGTGACTTTGAAGATTCATTGATGGGTGTGGGTTTGTGGATCTGTTCTACAACCCGACCCTAATCCAAACTTGACCCGATCCGCAACATGTATTGTGCTCCACCACTCTAAACTTTAAGATCTGTGCTATTTTATTTAATTAAATTTCTGTTTTATTGTTTTATAGCAGTTTTACGGAATACCCCACCTCTTTCTCTGAAATTACGTGAGCAGTAATTATTCAGAATAAACCCTATATTTTCTAGAGTTTATTGCTTATTCCTTTGAGATAGAAAAACAAGACCGTTTTTCCGAGTTCCTAAATTAGAGGGATTTAGTGGTTTTGATTTTAACAATTGGAAAAGGAAAGCACAATATGAGATGTAGATGCAATTGTTGGATATTGTGCGAGCAGTGAGGATGTTGTTTGGATGGATCCAAATATGAAGATAAGTTGCTCTTCGTACCAATAATTTTATTTGTTTGTTTGAATTTTTTGCTAAGTGCTAAGACCATCTCTAACCACGTTAGTCATCTCTCATTTTTAGCCAAAAATAGCAAATTTAGAGAGACAAATATGCTCCAACGGGACCAGCCAAACCACTCGTCAAAATAGATATCTCAGATTTAATTGCCAAATTTTTTTCCGCCTCTCAAAACCCAAAAAGTAAAATTAAAAACTAAAAAAAAAAAATCGAAACAAAGTCGCTGATCACGAACTTCGCAATCATCGCGAGAGAGCTCACAAAATTGTGAGAAAGATCGCGAGAAATATGCTTTTAGATTCGGCTTTTTTTGTTGGGTGGGTGGGGGGGGCTTCATTTAATTTTGGCCTTTAAAATATCTATGACTAGCCAAAATAGCTAGCATGGTTGGAGTGTGGACTTTAATTGTTCTTCATTTTGCATATTCTAGCGTGACAAAATGGTTAGCATGGTTGGAGATGCTCTAAAGTTCAAAAACCGTATTAACAATTGTTTAAATACTAGATTTGCCTGTGGGCACGTGCCTATGGCACGTCTTCGGAACGATACAAAACACGAAAAGCTTGTAAACAGTAAAACAACAATTATGTAGCTCAAGTTTGAATAGTATGACAATAATTAGTTATAAATAAAAGTCCATGTTTCCATTAGTATATGTTGAAAAATAATTATAAATGAGGGTATAAAATCTAACTTCTTAGAACTTTAAGTGTAGAGTTGAAGAGATATTTACTATTTTCAATATAACATGTGCAAAAAAAAAATCCTTAAAATCTAAATTTCTAAGTAAATATAGAAAGAATGGGAGAGAGAGATAGGGAGAGAGAGAAAAAGAGAAATATAAAAAAGTGAAGAGAGAAGAGAGAGATAGTAATAAAGCAATAAGTTTTTTTAGTTTGGGGGGGGGGGGAGATTTGATTTTGGGGTTTGAAATTTTGGAGGGAAAATATGTTTTGTGAGGTTTGATCTAGGCCTTTGATTTTAAGGGAGATTGATTGTGAGCCACTTGATAGCTTTCTTTGTAATTTATTATATAGATATGTAAGATTGAATAATTATTTTTGCTATGTGTTATAGATTAAATATATATATTTTCACCACAAATTATAGTTTTAACTATAAATTTTAATATCCAATTAATTGTTGTTAGAATACAATAGTGCCAATAATTTGTTTAATTGGTTAATCTTTAAAAATTTTGATGATTGTAGGAATTTCAAGTTACCTACCAATTGCATGTGTTGGAGACAATGGATTCCTCTCAACTTGGACGTTTGTCACATTATTGAATAAGTTTGCACGTCGCAGGTTTCTCCATTGAATTTAGAAAACACTTCTAACTTGAAGTGTCAGTATGATCTACTATAATCTCTATTAGTATTTTCATGTGATGAATGAACTATCCCAGCTTACATTATATGATTTGTGATGCTTTAAGGGATTGATCACATGTTTGAGAATTTCCGATCAAATTAATCTTGTGATTATAATTAACATGTTTACAGTTCCTTAATATATCTTATCATACTGTGTGTATAAGTATAGAGGTCAACCCTTCAGTTTGTGCTAGATCGTATATTTGCTTCTCTAATATAAGTGGGAGCATTTTGTGATGGAGGATGTGAATCAATTAGTTACATTTTGTTCTTTCTCGTTCATTGTACTGTATGTGCAAATTTGAATTATAACATATTGTTCATTATCTCGTTTAGCATTTCGAAAATGATACGGAACGAATGAAGGAAAGAACTCTTCGCTCAAAATGTTTAAGCACTTGGATATTGTTAGAACCACGAGAGAAAACAAACGGTTTTGTGAAATATGGTAGGGTAATTTTGTATTAACTCATATTATTATTATTTTATAATGTGCTTGTATAGTTAATGACATTTGTAAGTTGAGTTTAACAAACGAAGCAATTGATAATAATAGTTCTAATTTGTGGTCCTTGAACACTGCATAAAAGGCTGGGACATGTGAAATGTATATTAAACTGTTTATTTTTGTTAAAATTCATAACTCTGCTAAATGACGTACACCTCATTAAATTATGAAAAATGTGATATTTGTGCTCAGATTATGATCACTAGAAACTCATTTAGTTTGGTCTCTAGGAGTACACAATTTCTTAAGTCAATACATTCTGATATTTGTTATCTCAGTAGCTTTGTGACTAGATGAGATAACCATTGGTCAGAAGTATTTAATCACTCTTGTATATGGTTATTGAATATTTTTCATATATATGAAGCACTTGTTATTTTAATAAATTGAAAATCTAGCTAAATGCTCAAATCAAAAGGATTTAGATTTGATAGAGGTGGTGAATATGGTTTTAGAGAATTTTTCATTTGGTATAACCTATTAAAATAAGGGCTCTCCAATTGCCACAGTCAAACGATATTGATAAAAAGTTAGAATCAAACACTTAGTGGGATGTTGAATTCTATATTATTAACAATCAGTTTGACTTCGAGTGATTGTGGGTGAGGCGGTATTGTCAATCATATTTTTAATATGTTACCACACTCTAAATTATTTACATCTTGTAGATTACAGCATAAAAATACAAATAATTTTGTGAAAATGAAAACTAAAGTGTGATACATTTGTTAGAGTACATGATCCTAGAAGGCCTAAAGTATGACCTATAACAAATATTTGTGTATATTTAGAAAGTGCATAATTCAGTACTATCGGCAGATTTTGGATATATCTAATTCGTGTTAGTAGAACATAGACTTATAGAGTTCTTTGAGGATGTGATTATCGAAGATAAATGTATGAAATTATCTAGTCCTACAGACACGGTCAATGATTCACAGTTGGAATCAAGAACAATCCTTAATGACACATAAAACTTCAATGGAAGATGAGCCAAGAAGACTATTTAGCAGATGATAAAATGAATTTGTTGTTATATATTAATACTTTAAATTAATTGATTTTCCTAAAGGGGCTAAAACTATAGTACGTAAGTGGGTATTTGTAGAAGAAACTTAATTTTGATTGTTCAATAGCAATTTTAATACACTTTTAGTAGCTAAATGATTGCCTGAGATATGTGGGGTAGATTGATTTGATGTATACTAACAAATTTGTCATATTGCTACAATAAGGATTCTTTTTGCTCTTACATCTATTGAAAAAATTGTTATTCTTCAAAGATATTTTAAACAGTTTTGTACTAAAAATTTGTACTGGATGTTTTGTATTGACAAGTTTTGTGCTGGAAAGTTTTGCACTGATATGATTAGTTAACAAGATTTACAAATTGGTAAAATCATTGTATGTTTTAAAATATGTATTAAAACCGAGACATGAATAATTTGACTATTGTATACAAAACTTATAAAAAGACTCCTGTATACAAAGATCTGCATTAGACCAGACATAGCCTTTGAGGTAGGCATGATCTGCAGATTCACTAGTAATCCTATTAATACACTTGGAGTGTCCTTAAGAGGCGAATGAGATACCGGAGAGGTACTCAAGAGTTTGCTTTGTACTACTTTAGTCATCCTTCAAAATTGAATGGATGATTTGATGCATTATAGTGCTCAGAATTTAGTGAAAGTCAACAACTAGTGGACATGTGTTTACATTAGGAGGGGCAAAAGTACAATAGAGATCAAAAGGCAAACATGAATTGTGCTGTCATCCATGAAATCAGACCTCTAAGTGTTATCCTCTAGAGGGGAAGAGGCTGAGTGGATTGAATGACTCGTTGCTAGCCATTCATTGAGAAGCATAAAGTAAACTCTCTAATTCTGTTATGGGACTATCAAGCTACAATGCACTGTAGCTCATAACTCACTTTATAATGATAAGAAGAGTACATTAAGGCTAAAAAAAGTCTAGTGGACTTTTATCATAGATAAAGTATAATTGAGACAAAGTATGGCTAATGCTCTTACTAAAAGATTTGAAAGTGATCTAATTATCAAAACTGTGGGGGAAATGGGGTTAAAAGCTATTGGGTCAAAATCTTTTAACATCATATTTTTTTTGAAATTTAGAATTCAATTAGAGCCATAGAGAAGTTTAAACTTAAGCATCAATTTTAGGCAGTTTACATGGTTTAGATAATTTAAAAAGTTTATATAAATTTTGTTAATATATAACTTCATTCCAAATTTGATGATGTTATATATTCTCATAACTTACTTGGAATTATCTCATTATACCAAAAGAAAGCATGAAAACTTGTCGATGTATTTCCGATATCGTTATATCATTCCAATTTTGATGATATATCTTTTATGGATCCATGTTTCGTTCCAATTTTGATGATTCATAATTTAACTGTAATTGATTTGACTATTCTATCATTCCAATATGAAACATAGTATAGTTCTTGTGTAGAAACTATAATAGTCGTTGTTCATTTGTTAAAGAAACTTGATTGTGATGTTTGTGTTACATTTTTGCTAAGCTAATCTTGAATCGTACTAATTTCTTTTGTGGAACTAGATACTTTATTAAATTCGCTAGAACTCTTAGAGATGTGTCTAATAATATTCTTATTTGCAATATTCTAGTAAATATGGAGGAGTTGAATCTGTCAACATAGATTTCAAATAATGATTTGCTCAAAATGGACGAGTAAACATAAAGCAGTTTGCAAGGATAAAGTTTTGGCTTATTTCTCTAGAGAATAAATTAATCACTTGCTTGGTAAAACTTTTTTTGAGTTTAAGACTTTTGTATTCATTGAGCTTAAAACTCTTATTTTGTTCTTGAGGTTTATTTGCTTTGGTTGATTTTGAAACTATGACAGATTTCTCCAATTGGTTTAGTCATTGTGAATTATTCTGTTTTGATATGGTCTTGGAACTACTTGATTATTTTGGATTAGTCTTATTTGAACTATTCAAGTTATAATTTTAGTTATGAACTATATTCTCTTGTAATTTAATGTTTATTTGAAATTATAGCGATCCAGTCCACAACATGTGGAACTAATGAGTTAATCAGGTATTGCCTAATATATTGAGATTATAGGAAGAGATTGTTGGATATACAAGTGCTAGATTTTTCCGTGGGTACATGCCTACGGCACGTCTTGGAAATGATACAACATACGAAAAGTCTTGTAAACAGTAAACAAATATTTATGTAGCTCAAGTTTGAATAGTATGACAATAATTAGTTGTAAATAAAAGTCCATGTTTCCATTAGAATATGTTGAAAAACAATTATAAATGGGGGTGTAAAATCCAACTTATTAGAACTTTGAGGGTGGAAATGATGAAATTTAACTGTTGAGAAGATATTTGCTATTTTCAATGTAACATGAGGGAAAAAATAAAATAAAATTTACAAACCTGAAATCTAAAAATCTAAATTTCTAAGTAAATAGAGAGAGAATGAGAGAGGGAGAGAGAAAAAGAGAAATATAAAAAAGTGAAGAGAGAAGAGAGATATAGTAATAAAGTAAAGGAGTTTTTTTAGTTTTGGGGCGAGCGGGGCGGGGGGGGATTTGGTTTTGGGGGGGGGGGGGAACTTTTTGGAGGAAAAATATGTTTTGGAAGGGAGAATCTGAGCCGTTGATTTAGTTTCAATTGAAGGGAAGCCACTTGATAGCTTTCTTTGTATTTTATTATATAAACTAGATTTGCCCGTGGGCACGTGCCTACTGCACGTCTTCAGAATGATACAACATATGAAAAGCCTTGTAAACAGTAAATCAACAATTATGTAGCTCAAGTTTGAATAGTATGACAATAATTAGTTGTAAATAAAAGTCCATGTTTCTATAAGTGTGTGTGTGTGTGTGTGTATATATATATATATATATATATATATATATATATATATATATATATTTGGGAAAAAGGGGTATGAGCAACTTGCTCATTTAGTAAATGAGCAATTGATGATGTGGCATACATGTGATTGGAAATCTTTAACAGGGTTAGTTGTCCAATGTGTCACATGCATGCCACATAATCAATTGCTCATTTACTAAATGTGCAAGTTGCTCATATCCCTTTTACCATATATATATATATATATATATATATATATATATATATATATATATATATATATATATATATATATATATATATATATATATATATATATATGAGTAAAGTGAGCCTCATATTTGTATGAGGAAAGTTTTCTCATACAAAGTGATTATACTCACTTGGTGGGGCCCTCATGAAACATCCAATCTGTTAATCATGTTTATCATGCCAATGGATATATGTGTAAAAAAAATCAAATAGTTTGGAGGTCGTTTACCAATGCATCACGTGGTTGAAAAATGAACGATTTCAACCGCATTACAAATCGTACCACAAATTGGATCACATGATGCATGAGTAAACGACCTCCAAACCACTTGATTTTTTCTAAATACATATCCATTGACATGATAAACATGATGGACTGAGTGGATTTTCCATGAGGGCCCCACCAAGTGAGTATAATCACTTTGTATGAGGAAAATTTCCTCATACAAATATGAGGCTCACTTTTCTATATATATATATATATATATATATATATATATATATATATAGGGAGAGAGAAAGAGAGAAATAATTAAATAAATAAAGGAGTTGTTTTGGGGGAGATTTGAATTTGAGTTTTGGGGGAAACTTTTGGAGGGGGGTGGGGGATTGTGTTTAGTGAGATTAGATCTGAGCCTTTGATTTTGGGGGATTGAAGGAGAGCCACTTGATAGCTTTCTTTGTGTTTTATTATATAGATATTCCCAATATAAATAGAATATTATTGTTTATAATATTGTATGGGGCAACACATATTTGCACGTGTTATCTGATAGTTATTGGACCGGGTTGAGTGGGCATCTCAGTCTTATCGTATTGTGGTAGTGCATGAGATTATTCAAATTCTGATAATAAGGGTATAATATCTCAAGTAGTAGGGATATTAAACCCTAACCCTAATTTCTCTTTTTTCTTATTCTCATCTTTATTCAACATCTTTAACGTTTGCAATAACAACTGAGGAAGGCGATGTTGAGTCAAAAAAAGCGAGCAAATCGAGAGCAGCGATCACTACAACACATTTATCCAATCCCGGCATTTTTTTGGGGGCTATCCAGGCATTTATAAACATTGGAATAGACCGTAGCGGCATTTCTGGGAACGCCGCCAGAAACGCCGCTATAGCGAGCATCAGGACAGATATGGGGTCTATCCCGGCGTTTTTAGAAACACGGCTATAGACCAATCTATCTCGGTGTTTTACATAAAAATGCCAGGATAGAGCTTTTTAAAAAAGGAAAAATTTGTCAAAAATGCCGGGATAGATTATTATTATTTTTTAAATCAACTCATCCTGGCGTTCTATCCAAAAATGTCGGGATAGGCAAACTTTTTTTTAAAAAAATCAACCTATACCAGCGTTTTTATCCAAAAACACCGGGATAGGCAAATTTTTTTAAGAAAATTATATTTTTGGAAAAATATTTAAAAAAATTTTAAATAAAGAAGATAAAATGAATAAGTTTTTTGAAAAAATAAGGAAGACAAAAAATGATGCAGTTCATATGGTAATAATGTTCATCAAAAGAAATGAAATGAGATTACACAAGAAGTTGGAAAATAATCCCATCTACAAGCATCTACCTCTGATGCGGTTTGTTTTTGGGGGGTGGCTGCACCAGGTGTGAGTTCTTCTCGATTTGTATTTTTGCAGAAGCTTCGGTTCGGATGGTACGCCCGACCCTCAGCCGAGGAAACGGCTCAGGAGTAGGCGGGAGTGAGGTGGAGATCGGATGCTCGGCTCGGATCTGGATGCTCGGATCCAGAGGTCTCGTGTACCTGCACTCGATCTAGAAACACTGGGGTTGGTCCCAGTGGCAGACTCTTCGACGATCTAGTCAGTTACTAAAGAGTAACAGTAACTAGGGTTTTAGAGGGGAAAGATTGATTACCTTTTGAGTGAGGGAGGGGGTGAAGTATTTATAGGCAGTGGTAAACGGGTCTGAGGCCTAACGGGCCGGGTCATACCCGTTTGCCTGTGGGCCTGAGCTGGCAGAGGCCCCGTTGACTTCTGTTGACTTGATTATCCTGGGTGAGCACTTTTTGAGGAGATCTGGTGGCCTAGGATTGGCCACACCATTTTATCCTATGTCACAAGCCCGCCACTCCTATAGGGGTGTGCGAGCTAGCCATGGAGGAGTAGTCTTGGTCGTGAAGGAAGAGCGGGGGAGTTTCCTGAAGGCATTTATGGTCGTCGCCGAGGCTGAGGTCGGCTCGGAGGCCGGAGGTCTGGTCTCCGATCGTAGGCCTTTTGACGAGGCGCAAGGGTATGTGTTGGGCTGGACGTAGCCTCAGAACACCGAAGCAAAGGCGAGCCTGTGGGCTTTCTATTGAGAAAGCTACCCTGGTGTTCAACCTAACCTCGAAGCGTCGAGGGCTTAGGGGTCGGCAAGGGTGCAGCGATCCTGTGGCTTTCCTTTGAGAAACCTACCCTGGTACTCGACCTGACCTCAGAGCGTCGAGGGCTTAGGGGTCGGCAAAGGGTGTGGCGAGCCTGTGCGCTTTCCTTTGGGAAAGCTACCCTGGTGCTCAACCTGACCTCGGAGCGTCAAGGGCTTAGGGGTCGGAAAGGGGTGCGGCGAGCCTATGCGCTTTCCTTTGGGAAAGCTACCATGGTGCTCGACCTGACCTCGGAGCGTCAAGGGATTAGGGGTCGGCAAGGGTGCGGCAAGCCTGTCGGCTACCCTGGTCTCGACCTGACCTCGGAGCGTCGATGGCTTAAGGGTCGGCAAGGGTGCGACGAGTGTGTGCGCTTTCCTTTGGGAAAGCTACACTGGTGCTCGACCTGACCTCAGAGCATCGAGGGTTTAGGGGTCGGCAAGGGGTGCGGCAAGCCTATGGGTTTTCCTTTGGGAAAGCTACCCTGGTGCTCGACCTAACCTCAGAGCGTCGAGGGCTTAGGGGTCGGCAAGGGTGCGCCGAGCCTGTGCGCTACCCTGGTGCTTGACCTGACCTCGAAGCGTCAAGGGCTTAGGGGTCGGCAAGGGGTGCGCAGTGGCGGAGGGAGGAAGAGAGTATGGGGGACATTTGGGACCCCAAAAATTATGTAAAACCCCCTAATATAGACCAAAATTTTTATTTTGCCCCGCAGTTAAAAAAATTTGGGACCCCCAAGTCTAATTCACCTCTTATTAAAGTCTCAAAATAGTGGTATGAGCTTTGAGCTAAAAATTAACAGTGATACTTATTATTTGATCTGTGTAATCATTAGATAAAATTTTGAATAAGAAACTAGTGTGTACGCACGTTACAAGTATATTTATTCATTTGAGTCGTATCTCTTAGCCTCCAGTATTATAACAGTATAAATAGTGTAGTATGATTATTGATTAGTATTACTCTTACCAATTTAGAGTACAACTGTACAACTGCGGAAAAAAACATGATACAAAAAATATAAATTCGAATATTTACTTTGATTATAATTTTATTTTGATCCAATTATTTTAATTCTTCAAAACAAAAGTAAAGTAAGAGATATTCGGCACAATTATGTCGATACCGGGAGAAAAAAAATTGGGACCCCCATTTTGATTTGTCTGGCTCCGTCACTATGGGTGCGGCGAGCCTGTGGGCTTTCTGTTGCGAAAGTACCCTGGTGCTCGACCTGACCTCGAAGCGTCGAGGGATTAGGGGTCGGCAAGGGGTGTGGCGAGCCTGTGCGCTTTCCTTTGGGAAAGCTACCCTGGTGCTCGACCTGACCTCGAAGCGTCGAGGGATTAGGAGTCGGCAAGGGTGCGACGAGCCTGTAGGCTTTCTGTTGCGAAAGCTACCCTAGTGCTCGACCTGACCTCGGAGCGTCGAGGGCTTAAAGGTCGGCAAGGGTGCAGCGAGCCTGTGCGCTTTCCTTTGGGAAAGCTACCCTGGTGCTCGACCTAACCTCGGAGCATCGAGGGTTTAGGGGTCGACAAGGGGTGCAGCGAGCCTGTGGGCTTTCTATTGCGAAAGCAACTCTGGTGCTCGAACTGACCTTGGAGCGTCGAGGGCTTAAGGGTCGGCAAGGGTACGGCGAGCCTGTGCGCTTTCCTTTGGGAAAGCTACCCTGGTGCTCGACCTGACCTCGGAGCGTCGAGGGTTTAGGGGTCGGCAAGTGGTGCGGCGAGCCTATGGGTTTTCCTTTGGGAAAGCTACCCTGGTGCTCGACTTAACCTCGGAGCGTTGAGGGCTTAGGGGTCGGCAAGGGTGCGGCGAGCCTGTGCGCTACCCTGGTGCTCGACCTGACCTCGGAGCGTCGAGGGCTAAGGGTCGGCAAAGGGTGCGGCAAGCCTGTGTGCTTTCTGTTGCGAAAGCTACCCTGGTGCTCGACCTGACCTCGAAGCGTCGAGGGATTAGGGGTCGGCAAGGGGTGCGGTGAGCCTGTGCGCTTTCATTTGGGAAAGCTACCATGGTGCTTGACCTGACCTCAAAGCGTCGAGGGATTAGGAGTTGGCAAGGGTGCGGCGAGCCTGTAGGCTTTCTGTTGCGAAAGCTACCCTGGTGCTCGACCTGACCCCGGAGCATGGAGGGCTTAAGGGTCGGCAAGGGTGCGGCGAGCCTATGCGCGTTCCTTTGGGAAAGATACCCTAGTGCTCGACCTGACCTCGAAGCGTTGAGGGTTTAGGGGTCGACAAGGGGTGTAGCGAGCCTGTGGGCTTTCTGTTGCGAAAGCTAACCTGGTGCTCGACCTGACTATAATACCCTAAATTTCCTTTTTAATAAAATATTGACTTTCACATGTTGTGCACGTGAAAATTTCATATGTATACTATTTATTTATTTTAATATACAAAATCTCTTTTGATAGTATGAATAATTATTTTTCCTTTCCTTTATTTTCCCAAAAAGCTTAATTTTCTATATAAAAAAAGCCTAAAACACTAATTAATTGTTTTAGCTCACTTTAATTTATTACTATTTTGTTGTTTGGCCCACACCTAAGCCCACTACTTATGAAGCCAACCAATTTAATAAATTAATTAAATGGCCACACTTGTCATGAAGAGACAAAATGTGAAAATTTTAATTTATTAAAATTGTACAAACTTTTAATTAATGGAACTAGGTGGCACGTGCGGAGCACGTAGTGTGCATTGCACACAAAGTAGGGCCGGTTTGTACATAGGAGTGGTTTGTGTACATGGGTGGTTACCTAGTGTATGGGTAGTTACTATAACTCCTACTCTCATCCTAACCCTCCATTCTATAACCATCCATTGAATCCTCGCCCTCCAATCTACTTCAAAATTATGTATAAATACCCCATAGCTTCTTCTCATCTTAGTACAATAGAAAATTTGTTAAAGAGAGAAAAGATTAGAGTGAGAAAAGATTGAGAATTTTGGGAAGAAAAAGATTGAGTAGCTTCTAGTGTGAGTGTTCCCTTGGAGGCCAGCTATTCAACCCCAACTTGAAGCTTCGGTTTTGGCAAGGAGCAAGGATGAGAAGGTATGCATCGCAATCTAGGAAGCTCTAAGGGATTTCTCTTTGTTTCTTCAAAAAGGTGGGTGTTTCTCATGACTTCTAAATTAGAGACCATGCTAGGTTTTGTGCTAATTATGCAAGAATAAATGAATGCCATTATATTGCTCCTCGTTAATACTATGATTAAAATGAAAATGGAACACAAGTATAATTGTATGAAATGAATAGGGGAACTTAATGAAGTGGTATGATTAATGTCATGTTATTTTAATCTAGCATACTAAATTGGGATAAATGTTTATCTCTGTAGAAAAAATGATGATTATGGGAAAATACATTTTCTTTGGAGTCGTGGTTGTGTGGAAAATACTAGTCGTAAGAATCCCTACATTAATTAGCAAACCATGCTTGTGGTGATGGCAGTCAAGTAAAGTTGCATGTTCATGTTGATAAACGAACATATTGTAGTTTAACTAAAATGTTGTGTACTAACCGAAAGGGAAGAAGAAACATTTCCTTACTTAAAATTTTAATACTGATCAGTCGACCGAATATAGGTAGTAGTCGACTGACCTGATAATAAAAATCCTTAGAGTTTAAACCCTGCAGAACAGCCGACTGGTCTGAGTAACAGTCGACTGCTCCGCAATTTGTATTTTCGAGTTTAAAACCTTGCATAACAGCCGAATGGTCTGAGTAACTGTTGACTGCCCTGCAATTTGTATTTTAGAGTTTAAACACTGCAGAACAACCGACTGGTCATGTGTAGCAGTCAACTATTCCGAACATTTTCTTGAATATTTTTCTTTTACTGAACAGTCGACTGGCTATGTTTTGAGCCGACTGTCTAGACTCTTTTTCAACATCTCAGATTCTAATATTGCTTTGTGATAAAAAATAAATGTATATACTGTTTGAAAGAGATGAATGAAGATTGGATGTGACAATTTAGAAAAGTAAATTTTATTTGTCCTTGCACAAAATTGTATATGAAGTAAAGTGAATTGTTCTATTGAAATTATGAAAGGTTTTACAATTATGAATGCTATGAACATGACAATGAAATCCTGATGTAATCATGAAAAATGAACTTATGAGTTTGAAATACTTGATTCTTGTGTAATTATGAATTGAAATTGAGAACTAGAGTGTAGCTAAACCTCATACCGGCATTGGAAAAGAAATAAATTGAAATGAAATTTGAAATGAAAAGACCAAAATTTGGGTCATGTTGAATAAAGAATTAAGACCAGTATAGTGGAAAGGCTAACTCTAGAGAATTGATTTTGTTCATGATTCTAATAAACTAAGAATTAGATACGTAGTGAAGATGTGATGAAAGTAAGAGAAAAACACGAGTATGAGGGCCATCGGATTGGCGGTGTGAGAGTAATTCACAGACTGCCTACTTGATGCGTCATGACATGGTGTGGGCACTACTCCGAAATTATCGTCCCAGTGGCAATGCTTGTAGGGTGTTTTGGTGGCTACGGGTGGTGCCATTGTTCCATGGCGGAGGCTGAATTGTCCATAGTCTGCCTGCTTGATGCGTCATGTCAGTGCATGGGATTCCCCTCCAGACTGCCTGGACATGGGCTCGTAGATCATAAGACATCTAGGATACTTACCGTAGTTACCGTAGTAGTTTAAGTCATGGCGAGGGATTGAACCCTATAAGATGAAGTACGATTAAGGGCTTGCCCTCGGACCTATGTAGTATGGGATGCATAGAATCCGAATAAGTGCGCATTAGTGTCATATAACATAACAACTGCATTAAGGACTAAGTGTACAGCACGACACGACATTGATAGGATAGTCCTTTTAGTTCTGTTTGTGACAAGTTTGTGATTTTGTTAAGAAATGAGAATCATTATACTATTTTCGGCATAGAGAGGATGGCCATGTATAATTTCTGTCGGTTGAATAAACTGATGTACCCACAGTTTTGCATGCAGGAAAAATGGTCTGATAAAGATTAAAGGAGAACTGATGCTTAGAAATTATTCAAATATTGTTGTACTTTTTTATAATAATGTTGTAATTTGCTTCCGCTATGAAATGTAAAGTGTAAAGATTCCATGTAACTCTGATGTAAAGTGAAAAGTTTTAAATTCCTTTTAAAATTGTACGAAAGAAGTGTAAAGATCCTTTGGAATCTCGAATTCAGTTGTATTTGGAATTCGGGGTGTTACACTGACCTCGGAGCGTCGAGGGCTTAAGGGTCGGCAAGGGTGCGGCGAGCCTGTGCGCTTTCCTTTGGGAAAGCTACCCTGGTGCTCGACCTGACCTCGGAGCGTCGAGGGTTTAGAGGTCGGAAAGGGGTGCGGCGAGCCTGTGGGCTTTCCTTTGGGAAAGCTACCCTGGTGCTCGACCTAACCTCGGAACATCGAGGGCTTAGGGGTTGACAAGGGGTGCGGCGAGCCTGTGGGCTTTCCTTTGGGAAAGCTTACCTGGTGCTCGACCTGACCTCGGAGCATCAAGGGCTTAGGGGTAGGCAAGGGGGTGCGGCGAGCCTGTGGGATTTCCTTTGGGAAAGCTACCCTGGTGCTTGACCTGACCTCGGAGCGTCGTGGGCTTAGGGGTCGACAAGGGGTGCAGCGAGCTTGTGCGCTTTCCTTTGGGAAAGCTACCCTGGTGCTCGACCTGACCTCGGAGCGTCGAAGGATTAGGGGTCGGCAAGGGTGCGGCGAGCCTGTGGGCTTTCTGTTGTGAAAGCTACCCTAGTGCTCGACCTAACCTCGGAGCGTCAAGGGCTTAAGGGCCTGCAAGGGTCCAGCGAGCCTGTGTGCTTTCCTTTAGGAAAGCTACCCTGGTGCTCGACCTGATCTCGGAGCGTCGAGGGTTTAGGGGTCGGCAAGGGGTGCTGCAAGCCTGTGGGCTTTCCTTTGGGAAAGCTACCCTGGTGCTCGACCTCACCTCGGAGCGTCGAGGGCTTAGGGGTCGGCAAGGGTGCGGCGAGCCTTTGGACTTTCCTTTGGGAAAGCTACCCTGGTGCTCGACCTGACCTCGGAGCTTCGAGGGCTTAGGGATTGACAGGGGGTGCGGCGAGCCTGTGGGCTTTCTGTTGCGAAAGCTACCATGGTGCTCGACTTGACCTCGGAGCGTCGAGGGATTAAGGGTCGGCAAGGGTGCGGTGAGCTTGTGGGCTTTCCTTTGGGAAAGCTACCCTGGTGCTCGACCTGACCTCGGACCATCGAGGATTTAGGGGTCGTGTAACCCCTGTTTTTCCAAAAATGTATCTTTGTTCATTTTCTGTATTTTAAAAATTTTCGCAAATTATTTTTTTCCCGGTTTTCGAATTTTTTTGTCAAAATGTATTATTGATCTTCTATTAAAATCTATTTTTTTTATTTATTAATTTTATTTATAACTAGTCCCCAATGATTGGCTTTATAATACAAATTATTACTATTTTTATTGCTTTTGTTATTAATATTAATATTTCTACAAAATCCTAAATTGTATATTTTTATTTGTTATTTTATTTTTCCAAAACTCCAAACCCATTTGTTATTTAATACCTTATTTTTCTTATTGGATTTTACCCAAATCCAATAACCCATTTTTACCCAAAAGCCCAATTATATATACCTAAACCCATTAGATATTCCCCACACCCTGTTTTACCTACCTACCCGTTACCCTACCCCTAACCCGAAACCCATTTATAGCCTAACCCTAAACCCCACCAATATATAAACCCATGCAGCTCCCTAGCGCCCCTTGACCTTCCGAACCCAGTCGCCACAGCCTTGTGTCCCCCGCCTTCCTCTCGCACCCCCGCGACTGCCTCCAGCGCCGCATTTCAGTGCTGCACCGCCCTCTCCTCCCTCCGGTTCCCTTGTGTGCGACCCCTATCGCCCTAGCCTCCTCCCTGCCACTCCTCCGCAGCAACAGCAACGGCAGCGTCGCACCCCCATCGCGCCAGCCCCTGCTGAACCCCGGTGAGCCCCTGCAGTCATCCTCCCGGTGTTGTCTCGACGTCCCCGTGCTCCGCCCTCCTCGGCAGCAAAACCCTCTGTCGGTGATCTCCTCTGCATTCTGCCAGCGACCCCATAGTCTCCCATCCGTCGCAGCCACCTGCGGCAACCCCCCGACGCCCCCGACGCTCCCTGTTCGTCCGTCGTCTCCCCGCTCGTTCTTCCTTACACGTACGTGGTTTGCAAGTGCTGAGTTAGTTGTTGGGTCTCTTTGTTTGGTGTGTTGGTTCGTTGTTCGTTGGTTGGTTCGTGGTGGTGCGTGAGTACCGTTCTTGGTTCATGTGTTCTTGGTTGGTTCGTGGTTTCATTGTTCGCTCATTCGTGTTCATTGTTGGGTTCTTGTTCGTTTGATTCTTGGTGCACGTGGAGTTTTGGTTATTCTGTCGTTCATTCTTGGCTCGTGATTGTTCGATCGTGCTTATGCCTCGGGAATCTATTCCCATTATTCTTGTTTGTTGGATCATCGTTTTCGTCATCTCATTGCAAGTAACTTGTACTCTAATTCATTTGTTTGATACAAGTCAAAAAGTTTACCTATAGTGTAGTTGGGTCTAGAGACGACTCTTCTTTGTGTTTTGCTTGATGGATTTTGTCTCTATTGTGAAAACTTGACCATAGATGACTCACGACACAATTTGGACATGAATTAACCTAGGATTTACCCGTTCTTGAATTTGGATCATGTATGTGAGATTTTTGTGAAAATTAGTGATTGGTTGAGACCCATGTGAAATACTTGGTGTGGATATGCTAGATACCCTAATTCATGATATTTAGACTCTTGGTAGACTCTATTTCATGTTTGGATATGTTTGGATCAATTTTCTTGATCTATGTTAATGTTGTTCTTAAGAGAAAAATCTGTATTTTGTCGCTGTTCTGTTTTGTTTACCGGTTTGAACTGTGTTAGTCTGTATCTAAATTTCGGTATAAAACATGAATTTTAGAGAATTTCGTCTATTTTCAAACCCCTCTAACCTTGCTTGATTTTGTTTTCGTATGACTGAGTTATGACTGTTTTACTACAGAGGTGTCGATCTTTTCCAGATTCTGTTTTTCGGTAATTTTGATGACAAGCCATTTTAAAGAACTATGCTACATACATTATTTTGATCCAAAACTTTGGTCACTATTCCTTTACCTAGTTAGAGATTACCTAGAATTTTGGAGAATTTTATTGATGAGTTTATGTGTTGTTTCATGCTCGTTTATGAAATCCATACTTGCTATATTTTACTCGCTGTTCGGTAAAGAACCTTATTTTCACTATGATTTCTTTTACTGTATGAAAATTTTTTGTGAAATATGAAAGTTAGTATATTTTATGTATTTTCATATCCCTTTGGCGAAATTGGATTTCGTTTCACTGGTTGCGAGATATCATAATTTTCGTACAGCAGTGTTGTGAATTCCAGATTTGCCGAAGTATCGTTTCTGGATGTTTTCTTATTTTTGATGACTGAACTAATTTTACTGGAATATTATGAAACTATATATTTTGATTCTAGACATATAGGGGAATACCCCAGATTTTTCCTGAATTTATTTGAGAGGTTTTGATGCTATTTTTCAGACTGGGAATTTGTTTTACTGATTTCTGACTGAACATGTTTTCTGGATTCAAATCAGTTTTGACTTATGATTTTGTGAATTACTATGTGACTTATTTATATTTGCTGGATTCGTGTGGAATTCTATTTTCCAGATTCTTCGATGGATTCATATTTGGATTTCCGTAGTGACAAGACTCGCTGTTTTAGTACTGTACTGTCGTGCTGTCCTGAATATGAACATACATTGTTTTGCTCATTTATGTGACTGTATATTATCTATGCATGTTTATTTGTTTTCCTGAACTTAATACTGATTATACCATGTTAGTTTGACACTATTTCATACACCATCATGTCTGTTTGATAAGTATAATAAAATTAACCAAGCCGGGGTTTCTTAAGGGAAGATCTAGTAGTGGAAAATATGGAAACGTGTACTTGGAAGGGAACTAGTGTTCCATACTGCTACTGTTACTGTTACTTTTCTGCTACTGTTACTGTTACTGTTATCTGACCCTGTCTACATTACTTCCTATAGGAAGGTGTAGAGGAGAAGAGAACCACTAGGTTCTTACTGTTACTGTTACTGCTACTATTACTGTTACTGATACCTGAGTACACTGCCCCATTATGGTCTACTATGAAATCTAAAAACGAAACTGTTTGTTGTAGCAACCATGTAGTAAAAACCAGGATGCATGAAGTGCTACCTAGCTAGTAATACACACAAGACTGTAAGAACACAAAACTGATACTGTTAGACTGATACTGTTAGACTGATACTATTAGACTGATACTGTTAGACTGATACTGTTATACTGTTACACTGATACACTGAGCTTACTGTTACTGGATACTGTTAGTTGTCATATGATACTGTACTGGACACATGTTAGTATATCATGCTAGTTAATTCTACTATACCATGCCATACCTGTTTCTACTATTATTTAGATTTGTTTAGTTTCCCATGTACTTGTATCCTACATTATAAGTGGCCCGTAACTTGAAATTGACGGGTACTTGTTTTCTCTTTCCTTCTCCTACAATTATCAATTGCAGATTTTGGTGATCAGCTGCCCGATGGAGTATGTGATCTAAAGTTCTAGTTGGCTGGAGCTTTTGCTATCTTCATTTATTTCATGTTGCTCATTTTGAACAATGTATCTGTTACTTGAATAATTATCATGTATTTGGGCGATGTGACCCAGGATATTTGACTTGTCCAGATTCTGATTTATTTGAGATTAATACATTTTGTTTCAAGTAAATTTCTGTTGATCTATTTGATTCAATTGTGCATAATTGGTTGACTTTTCTGGCTTCCGACTCTGATTGTATTGTGATATGTTGTAAAGATTCCTAAATAGTTTATGGATGATGAAAATCATTCGCTGGACCAATGTTACGTGCTCGTATAATATATTTTTAGGAAGCAGGGCGTGACAGGTCGGTAAGGGGTGCGGCGAGCCTGTGGGCTTTCCTTTGGGAAAGCTACCTTGGTACTCGACCTGACCTCGGAGCATCGGGGGCTCAGGGATCGGCAAGGGTGCAGCTAGCCTGTGCGCTTTCCTTTGGGAAAGCTACCCTGGAGCTCGATCTGACCTCAGAACGTCGACGAATTAGGGGTTGGCAAGGGTTCGGTGAGCCTGTGGGCTTTCAATTAAGAAAGCTACCCTGGTGCTTGACCTGACCTCGGAGCATCGAGGGCTTAGGGGTCGGCAAGGGTGTGGTGAGCCTGTGCGCTTTCCTTTGGGAAAGTTACTCTGGTGTTCGACCCGACCTCGGACTGTCGAGGGATTAGGGGTCGGCAAGGGTGCGGCAAGCCTGTGGACTTTCTATTGAGAAAGCTACTCTCGTGCTCGACTTGTTCTCGGTGTGTCGAGGGCTTAGGGGTCGGCAAGGGTACAACGAGCCTGTGTGCTTTCCTTTAGGAAATGTAACCCTGGTGTTCGACCTGACCTCGGAGCATCGCGGGATTAGGGGTCGACAGGGGTGCGGCGAGTGTGTGGGCTTTCTGTTGAGAAAGTTTCCCTGGTGCTCGATGTAACACCTCGAATTTGTATAATACCGAAAATGCCTGTTTTTATATATTTGGAGGGGTGAAAAATTATTTTTGATATATTTTATTTAAATATTGATATTGGTATGGATATTTGTGGTAAATTGGTATTATTGATGTATTGGAGTTATGAGTTAGAGTTTTATGTGAAGAAATATTGTTCATTGTTATTTTGTAATTTTGGACGATTGTTTTGAGATAATTTATGCATTTTGTATTGTGAATATTACTAAAGTGTAGAGTCTAGGGTTTATTTGTAATATTTTGTTTATGAGGGGTTTATATGTAAATGTTACTTTAAAACCATTATACTCATATTTATTTATTTATTCATTTTCCAAAAAACCCCATTCCTTCTTCCTTCTTTCTTTCCTTCCTTTCTTCCCGATCGAATCCTTCGGCCGAACCCATTCGGCTGGCTTTTCCCCTTCCCAAATCCGATCCATTTTCCCATTATTTTTAAATTAATTCAGGGGGATGGCTAATTGAAGGGTTCTCTACATCGTGGAAGTGTCGGATTTTCGAAAGGATTTTGAAAAGGTATACCCTATTTTATTTATTCGTATAAAATTAAGTGTGGTTAGTTTTATTGAGTAGGATTATGATGGTAGAGAGATTTAGAGGTGTTGGAAGTAGAAGATTTGGGGAATTAGTGGGTTGTTAGAGAAATTACAAGTTGTTAGTAAATTAGGATTTTGAGTTTGTAAAATAGAGATATAAATATATAAGAATTATCTCTGGTATGGTGGTAAGAATTGTAGTGAGTCATTAGAATAATATGGGGAGTAGTGATTTTGGTATAAACTCGAATTATGGAGTTTATGAAATCGGATAGAAAACTCGATCCAAATAATTGTAGAAAATGCATATGAGGGTGTAGAGTATTATGAAAGTATTAATATGAATTTAGGAGGAATTTTATAGGCTTCCAGCTCAATTAAATTGAGTGAAATGGATTATAGGCGAAAAGTGCACGCCGGGTGTTCGGTGAAATGCCTGCGCGATATAGAGGTGAGAATTTGATGAATTCGAAGGTGTAGTTGAGTCTCATTATTATTATTAACCCTAATATGTGAGGTTAGGAAAAAAAAAAGAGGATTAAAGAAATTAGAAAATAGGAAATTTTCCTATGAGAAAGCCTCCGATCAATAAAGGAATATTTGTATTGGGACCCGAATTCAAAATCCGTCTATGTAGCTCAGCTACTTAGGTTATTTGTGATACGTGGGTGAAGACGGATTCGAATTTGGAGGTTCGTAGGTCGAGTTTTGAGCTTTAAACTAATCGGTTCTATAATTTTTCAATTAGGAGGAAAAAGTCGAACTTCGACTGGCTACAGGACGGACGTGGGACATCGTTTGCTCGATCCGTCAGATGAGTATATTGTATTTAAAAATATTTTATATTGTTGACAAATTTCGTGGCTTTTTGATATATTTTGTAAAAGATATAGCAAAAATTGATTTTCAATGAAAATACGGATTTTTGGGGCCCGAAAATGGGTTTTTGTGATATGTGGTGAAATTAACTATTTTAAGTATATAAAACCTATATTATGGATTAATGTGACGTGTTGAAGTATAAAAATTAAATATATTAAATCGTTTATGCATATTTTTACCCCGTGCATGTTTTTGGGGTATATAGGCCGATATAGGCAATTGGGTATATGCGGAGCCTGGTGTATGGGCTAGCATGCTATGGATGGATGTTATAAGATGTAATTAGACGAAATTAGTGATTGTGATCATGTTTTGAAAATCTGTGTAATTATAGTGCCCGTTTTGTGCATGTTTTGGGGCATATAAGCCCTTATAGGTGATTTTACTTATATGAAACATGATGTATGAGCTAGTATGCTATAATTGGATATTATGAGATTTAATTAAAGGAAATAAATGATTTTGGCCCATTTTCTTGGAAACCCGCATGTGTGGTGCATGTTTGTGTATATATATATATCATGATATTGACTCGGGATGTGATAATTGATGAAATTAGTAAGTGGGTATATGTTTACATTATAATTATGTTCGAAGTGAATTAATGGGTAATAATGGATATTATAATGTGATGAAGTATACATTTTGATACTTTTACGATATGGAATGACATAATGTAGTTCTTTTATTTCTATTATAATCTTGGCGCATTAATAATTATGCATTGATATGATATGATGGTTTTATATGTTGAATGACAGAATGTATGCATAATGTGGTATAATGATGTGATGATTAATATTGTGGACACTGAATATGCATTAAATGGTAAGATAAAAGATAAGATGGTACGTGTTAATAAAATGTGTTATTAATTCACGTGATTTAAGTCAAGGTTGTGGCAATTATTGAATTCATAAGTGAAATGCGTGTGTTGATAAAGTAAGCTAAAAAGATGAAATGATTAATGCTAATAACAGATGATTTTGTTGACCAGTACCTACAGCAATCCTGGGGGTTTGGGCTAGACCTCCTAATACCCAAGGACCGGCTTGGGGTGCGGTGTTTTTCCCTCCTGGCTATCGGCTGGGAGGAAGTACCTAGTATATCTAGGGTGCGGTGTTTTTCGCCCAAGCTATCGGCTTGAGGCCCGGTTTCTCTCCATGACAGCTGTCGCGAGGAAGTACCCAGTTTACCTGGGGTGCGGTGTTTTTCCCTCCTGGCTATCGGCTGGGAGGAAGTACCCAGTTTACCTGGGGTGCGGTGTTTTTCCCTCGATGACAGACGTCGCGAGGAAGTACCCAGTTTATCTGGGGTGCGGTGTTCCCTCGCTAGTTCGGCTAGGAGGAAGACGTAGCCTCGGACGAGTAAGACTCTGTGTAAGCATCGGTCCACGTGTTTTACTGGGCTGTCGGCTTTCAGTATGTTGGGATACTGTGGCTCACTGGTCGACAAACTAATAAAATGACTAAGTGTTAATAATAAATGTGATAGTAAAGAAAGTGGATAGTGGAATGTGAATTGTGGATGAGAAAGAAAGTGGTTGTGAATGAAGTAACTGTGAAAGAAAATGAGTTATGAGTTAGTGTACGAAAAAAAGTGATAAATGCAGTGCGTGGTTAATTTAAAATGATAATAATAGAAGAGACATGTGTTCTTATGAATAATACGAAGTAATGGTATTATGTGTGTGATCCTTAAAGTAAAATACAGTTGATGTGAGTTGTACCTTGGAATTGTGTCAAGGAACTACCTGCCCGCTATTTCTGTGGAAATGGTGGGAACTACCTGCCTTGGCATAATTCGCGGGGTGAGTTGTTATAATAGTGGTAAAGATTGATGGAAATGAGAAATAAAATAAAGTGAAGATGATAAGTGATTGAAGTGATTAATAACCAAGCTATAGGCTTGAGATGTGATGTGATATTACCCAAACTGTGTGTTTGGGGTGCGGTGATTATTACCCAAGCTATCGGCTATGGGATGTGATATGTTGTGGCCCCAGATTGTGTTTGGGGATTAAGTGAAAATGATAATAAGAATTATTGTTTATAAGAATGAGAAATTACTAAAGTGATATAATGAGATGTGAATGAGCTATAAAACATGGTATTGATGCAATGAGTATAAGTATTCTAATTAATGATGTGTTAATGATGTGATGAAATGTGAGTAAATCGCATGGGCAATGAGATGTGGTATTTATGTCATAAGGCATGAAAGAAGGTGGTATTATGAGAATAGATGCATATGTTTATGATGTAATATTTATTACAACACAATAAAATAAATACCTGTATTATGAGATTGTGTATGAAAATGGTTATTAAAGAAAGTATGTTGTGATATGAGTTGGTGTACCTTGGAAGTGTGTCGGGGAACTACTTGCCCGCTATTTCCGTGGAAATGGTGGGAACTACCTGCCTCGGCACAACTTCCAGGATGAATGTGTGTGTGGATGACATAATATAAGTAAATGAAACGCATGGCTTAATAGAGTTGGAGAAATGATGTAATAGCATCATGTAGTTATATTAATATAAATAGTGAAATGCTGATGTGACGATAAGTGTGGAAAGATGAATATTCGTATTATGCGAATGTAAGACAAGGATGTATATGAGGTTGATGTGAAATATATAGCTGAAAGGTGTGAATTATGGGAAATTTTGTGATTCGATGCTTATTTGACGAGTATTTGGATATAAATTGTATTGATGATGTTTTTTTAAGTTCAGATATTCCAGGTGTACCTTCTTACATGATGTTTGTAAGTTTAAATTATTTTCTTTATGCAATTTAATTCATTTGTTAGATTTTTAAATTATACTCATACCAGAAATGGCTGACCCCTAGTGTTTAGGGGGTTAGGGGAGTCTGAGGACTACCCTAGATCCCCCACTGTTGCAGGTTCTCATCACTGCAGAGGTGAGGCGTGGATTGGTAGAATAAATTTTTTTTTTAAAACTTTGTACTATTTAGTTATAGGAATAGTAAAATTTATGATCTAAATTGTATTATGGGTGTATAAGCATGTATATGACGATGATGAGTATAGTGTGAGGTGGTGTGGTATGTTTGTGACCCGTACCCATCTCGTTGTGGAGTACCGGGCTCTGTGGTAGGTTTTACAAGGATTTTTCTAAAATTTTACCTCGTTTTTCAAAGAAATTTATAGTTTTTATTTGATATGTGATAATCCGTTATGAGTTTGGCCCCCAGAGCATTATATATTATTGCCTGTATGTTTCTGCTCATTTTGGCTTGGGGAGTCCGTGAATTTATTGTGTGTATTGTGAGCTACGGAATTTTGAACAGAATTCCATAAGCTTTTTGTGTTTCGGGGCAAAATTTACAGTGGAGACTCTACCAAAATTTTTCCTGAAATATAACTTTCTTAGTTTATGATTAAAGTGATATAGAAATTGAAGGAATTGAATTTGGAGACTTAGTTTTCAAAAAAAAAAAAATTGGGGTGTTACAGTTTGGTATCAGAGCCTAGGTTAACTAGGAATTTGTTAATCCTAGTGATCTTACCATGTGAGTATGGGTTTATTTTCGCTTAGTTGGAGATAGAGAGTGTATTTTTGGCGAGTGTTTTGTTGAAGAATAGATTATAACGTGGAATGGTACAATCCTGATTAGACTTTGGTCTGACCTTGAGTCAACATTTCCTTTCATGACCCTGCATATGGGTTGACCTCTGTAGAAATCCCGGTGTGAATTTGCGCACTATTGGAGTATTCTATTATATTGATTGCTATGTGCCGTAAGGGGCTATTCCCAGGAGATCTGGTGTAGGTCCTATGGACGTATGTTCTATAGGTGTATATTTTATAGATTGAGGAGTGATGTGTGGTTGTGGTTTTATCCCATGTTTGGGGAGATTGATTGGTTGTAGAAGGTTATGTAGGTCATCTGCGTAGTTGGGGTACGGTGCAGGGAGGATTCGGGTGAGATAGCTCGATGAAACCCAGTTTTGATTATATGTAGTGCCTTGGACGATGAAGATTATGCCCGTTGGGTTTGGTGGAAACATTTAAGGCAAAGATTGAGATTGTTGATGTGGTTTGCAAAGTTTCTGATATATTCGATGGGGTTTTTGGTCCCCCACCTTGGTGAACCCTGGAGTTCAAGGTTGATTTGAAAATTTGGTATGACTCCTATTTCTAATCAACTTGTGGTATAGTACCTTAGGAATAGGTAGAGATAAAAAGAGTTTGAGGTGGTGTTTCTGGAAAAGGTTATCGGTTCAAATGATATGCCATGGGGCGCGCCGACGGTTTTGTAACAAGGAAGATAGTTCACCGAGAAGGTGTACTAAGTAAGGTGACTATTAAGTATTCGTTGTTGAAAATAGATAATTGGTTGGATTAGTTGTGGGGAGTGTCATTAATCTCCCGATTAGAGTTGCACACCGAGTACTATCAGATAATCCCTAGAGAGGGAAAACATCTCAGGAATTGTTTTTCGTACCCGGTATGAATTGTATGAGTTCTTAGTGATATCTTTGGGCTGGCGAACGTCCCTACAGTTTTTATGAATTTGACGAATTGGGCCTTTCACCCTTATATTAATAGGGTGTGATTGTAATTTTAGATGATATTTGGTGTACTTTCGTAGTATGGAAGGGCAGAGATGGCACCTCAGAACTGAGTTGTAGACTCGTTGGGACTAGAAGTGGTATGACAAGTCTATAAATTACTATTTTTGGGGGCGAGAAGTGTGAATTATGGGACACATTGTGTCTGTTGAAGGCGTATTTGTGGATCCGAAGAAAATTACAAAAGGTGAAAAGACTGGAAATAACCCTCGGATGTGTTGGAAATTCAAAATTTCTTGGTTTTAAGTGGCTATTATCAGAGGTTTATTCCTCGGTTTTCTATTATTGCTGTATCGATAACTCATTTTATCATAAAGAATGAGCCGTTGGTATGATCCGAACAGCGTGGAAAGATATTTTCAAGGGTTAAAGGAAGATGAATGACAACTCATGTTTTGATCATCCCGAGAAGGGGGTGCATGTAGTACCGGATAAGGTGGAGTTTGATGCCTGAAGGCACGCTTGTGGCTTATATCTTGAGGCAGTTGTGGTTATACGGGGCGCGTGAATTACGCAGATTTGAAATTAGTGACAGTAGGGCATGCATTAAAGGTGTTGAGAAATTTGTTTTTTTCAGAAAATAGTTTTAGCTTTTTCTGTGATCGTAAGAGTTTGAACATTTGTTCGTGTAAATGATTTGAGCAGGAGGCACTAAACGTGGCTTGAGTACTATGGTAGCTTGGTATGGAAATAAAATACCACCCGGGGAAGAAATAAAGTGATGAATGCTATAAATGAAAAGAAGGTTTTGTCTTAATAACGTCCCAGGAGTGGACGGTGTTCAATTCAATAGATCAATTTGATTTTATTTCAGTAGTAGAGGTTGATCCGACCCTATATATCGGTAGTTTATCAATACAGTTGTTTATCCTACAGTTGACCAGTCAAACTTGAATTCAAAATTTCTGTTTGTGACAGAGGATGCATGGTTGGATTCTAGATGAGATTAATGAATGTAATGCAGATTGGTTAGTAGGCAGTAGGGAAAATCCTTGTTATTATCGTAAATTTGGTGTTCTTGATGAGGATGGCTTGTGATAGCGGGAGATGGAGGGTGTTCCTCATGCTCAGTATATTGTCTATCACGATGGCAGGAAGTTATATCAAATTCTAGGAGAATATTTTAATGGACCGGAACGGGAAGAATGTTAATTATCAGGTGAGCATGGATAAGCCTCTTTTGAGGTGTGTAGTCAACACGAGAAAAAGTGACGCCCATCAGCCGCGAAAGCCTCTTGAAGTTAGAAATTGAATATTTGGGTATTCTTGGAAGTTAGAAATTGAATCATTTATTCATGGAGTACGTCGTTATAGGAACTGGGAAAAAGTTAGACCCGAAATATGATGGCCCTTCAGAGTTATAGAAAGAATTGAAACTGTGGTATATTGTTTGAAGCTTATCTTGGAGATATCGGGTATTCTTGATGTATTTCTTGTTTTATGTTGAGAAAAGTGTGAAAGATCTATCAAGTGGTGGAGCCGTGGTAGATTAAAGTCCAGCTAGAGGTGACATTGGATGTGATATATCCTATCAAACTAGTGGTTATTGTAAAGCCATAGTGCAGCTAACCCGACGACCAGCCAGGCAGTTGTTAAAGGGGCAATGAAGTTCTGATGCAGATAATGTGCTTGGAAATTCTAGAAAATGGTGAGGAGGTAGTATTTTGAATTTGTTCGAGGAGTTATTTTAGCCCCGTAGCTCGAGGACGAGCTTCTTTTGAGGTGTGTAGAATGTAACACCTCGAATTTGTATAATACCGAAAATGCCTGTTTTTATATATTTGGAGTGGTGAAAAATTATTTTTGATATATTTTATTTAAATATTGATATTGGTATGGATATTTGTGGTAAATTGGTATTGTTGATGTATTGGAGTTATGAGTTAGAGTTTTATGTGAAGAAATATTGTTCATTGTTATTTTGTAATTTTGGACGATTGTTTTGAGATAATTTATGCATTTTGTATTGTGAGTATTACTAAAGTGTAGAGTCTAGGGTTTATTTGTAATATTTTGTTTATGAGGGGTTTATATGTAAATGTTACTTTAAAACTATTATACTCATATTTATTTATTTATTCATTTTCCAAAAAACCCCATTCCTTCTTCCTTCTTTCTTTCCTTCCTTTCTTCCCGATCGAATCCTTCGACCGAACCCATTCGGCTGGCTTTTCCCCTTCCCAAATCCGATCCATTTTCCCATTATTTTTAAATTAATTCAGGGGGATGGCTAATTGAAGGGTTCTCTACATCGTGGAAGTGTCGGATTTTCGAAAGGATTTCGAAAAGGTATACCCTATTTTATTTATTCGTATAAAATTAAGTGTGGTTAGTTTTATTGAGTAGGATTATGATGGTAAAGAGATTTAGAGGTGTTGGAAGTAGAAGATTTGGGGAATTAGTGGGTTGTTAGAGAAATTACAAGTTGTTAGTAAATTAGGATTTTGGGTTTGTAAAATAGAGATATAAATATATAAGAATTATCTCTGGTATGGTGGTAAGAATTGTAGTGAGTCATTAGAATAATATGGGGAGTAGTGATTTTGGTATAAACTCGAATTATGGAGTTTATGAAATCGGGTAGAAAACTCGATCCAAATAATTGTAGAAAATGCATATGAGGGTGTAGAGTATGATGAAAGTATTAATATGAATTTAGGAGGAATTTTATAGGCTTCCAGCTCAATTAAATTGAGTGAAATGGATTATAGGCGAAAAGTGCACGCCGGGTGTTCGGTGAAATGCCCGTGCGATATAGAGGTGAGAATTTGATGAATTCGAAGGTGTAGTTGAGTCTCATTATTATTACTAACCCTAATATGCGAGGTTAGGAAAAAAAAAGTAGAAAATAGGAAATTTTCCTATGAGAAAGCCTCCGATCAATAAGGGAATATTTGTATTGGGACCCGAATTCGAAATCCGTCGATGTAGCTCAGCTACTTAGGTTATTTGTGATACGTGGGTGAAGACAGATTCGAATTTGGAGGTTCGTAGGTCGAGTTTTGAGCTTTAAACTAATCGGTTCTATAATTTTTCAATTAGAAGGAAAAAGTCGAACTTCGACTGGCTACAGGACGGACGTGGGACATCGTTTGCTCGATCCGTCAGGTGAGTATGTTGTATTTATAAATATTTTATATTGTGGCCAAATTTCGTGGCTTTTTGATATATTTTGTAAAAGATATAGCAAAAATTGATTTTCAATGAAAATACGGATTTTTGGGCCCGAAAATGGGTTTTTGTGATATGTGGTGAAATTAACTATTTTAAGTATATAAAACCTATATTATGGATTAATGTGACGTGTTGAAGTATAAAAATTAAATATATTAAATCGTTTATGCATATTTTTACCCTGTGCGTGTTTTTGGGGTATATAGGCCGATATAGGCAATTGGGTATATGCGGAGCCTGGTGTATGGGCTAGCATGCTATGGATGGATGTTATAAGATGTAATTAGACGAAATTAGTGATTGTGATCATGTTTTGAAAATCTATGTAATTATAGTGCCCGTTTTGTGCATGTTTTGTGGCATATAAGCCCTTACAGGTGATTTTACTTATATGAAACATGATGTATGAGCTAGTATGCTATAATTGGATATTATGAGATTTAATTAGAGGAAATAAATGATTTTGGCCCATTTTCTTGGAAACCCGCATGTGTGGTGCATGTTTGTGTATATATATATATCATGATATTGACTCGGGATGTGATAATTGATGAAATTAGTAAGTGGGTATATGTTTACATTATAATTATGTTCGAAGTGAATTAATGGGTAATAATGGATATTATAATGTGATGAAGTATACATTTTGATACTTTTACGATATGGAATGACATAATGTAGTTCTTTTATTTCTATTATAATCTTGGCGCATTAATAATATGCATTGATATGATATGATGGTTTTATATGTTGAATGACAGAATGTATGCATAATGTGGTATAATGATGTGATGATTAATATTGTGGACACTGAATATGCATTAAATGGTAAGATAAAAGATAAGATGGTACGTGTTAATAAAATGTGTTATTAATTTACGTGATTAAAGTCAAGGTTGTGGCAATTATTGAATTCATAAGTGAAATGTGTGTGTTGATAAAGTAAGATGAAAAGATGAAATGATTAATGCTAATAACAGATGATTTTGTTGACCAGTACCTACAGCAATCCTGGGGGTTTGGGCTAGACCTCCTAATACCCAAGGACCGGCTTGGGGTGCGGTATTTTTCCCTCCTGGCTATCGGCTGGGAGGAAGTACCCAGTATATCTAGGGTGCGGTGTTTTTTGCCCAAGCTATCGGCTTGAGGCCCGGTTTCCCTCCTTGACAGCTGTCGCGAGGAAGTACCCAGTTTACCTGGGGTGCGGTGTTTTTCCCTCCTGGCTATCGGCTGGGAGGAAGTACCCAGTTTACCTGGGGTGCGGTGTTTTTCCCTCGATGACAGACGTCGCGAGGAAGTACCCAGTTTATCTGGGGTGCGGTGTTCCCTCGCTAGTTCGGCTAGGAGGAAGACGTAGCCTCGGACGAGTAAGACTCTGTGTAAGCATCGGTCCACGTGTTTTACTGGGCTGTCGGCTTTCAGTATGTTGGGATACTGTGGCTCACTGGTCGACAAACTAATAAAATGACTAAGTGTTAATAATAAATGTGATAGTAAAGAAAGTGGATAGTGGAATGTGAATTGTGGATGAGAAAGAAAGTGTTTGTGAATGAAGTAACTGTGAAAGAAAATGAGTTATGAGTTAGTGTACGAAAAAAAGTGATAAATGCAGTGCGTGGTTAATTTAAAATGATAATAATAGAAGAGACATGTGTTCTTATGAATAATACGAAGTAATGGTATTATGTGTGTGATCCTTAAAGTAAAATACAGTTGATGTGAGTTGTACCTTGGAATTGTGTCAAGGAACTACCTGCCCGCTATTTCTGTGGAAATGGTGGGAACTACCTGCCTTGGCATAATTCGCGGGGTGAGTTGTTATAATAGTGGTAAAGATTGATGGAAATGAGAAATAAAATAAAGTGAAGATGATAAGTGATTGAAGTGATTAATAACCAAGCTATCGGCTTGAGATGTGATGTGATATTACCCAAACTGTGTGTTTGGGGTGCGGTGATTATTACCCAAGCTATCGGCTATGGGATGTGATATGTTGTGGCCCCAGATTGTGTTTGGGGATTAAGTGAAAATGATAATAAGATTTATTGTTTATAAGAATGAGAAATTACTAAAGTGATATAATGAGATGTGAATGAGCTATAAAACATGGTATTGATGCAATGAGTATAAGTATTCTAATTAATGATGTGTTAATGATGTGATGAAATGTGAGTAAATCGCATGGGCAATGAGATGTGGTATTTATGTCATAAGGCATGAAAGAAGGTGGGATTATGAGAATAGATGCATATGTTTATGATGTAATATTTATTACAACACAATAAAATAAATACCTGTATTATGAGATTGTGTATGAAAATGGTTATTAAAGAAGTATGTTGTGATATGAGTTGGTGTACCTTGGAAGTGTGTCGGGGAACTACTCGCCCGCTATTTCCGTGAAAATGGTGGGAACTACCTGCCTCGGCACAACTTCCAGGATGAATGTGTGTGTGGATGACATAATATAAGTAAATGAAATGCATGGCTTAATAGAGTTGGAGAAATGATGTAATAGCATCATGTAGTTATATTAATATAAATAGTGAAATGCTGATGTGACGATAAGTGTGGAAAGATGAATATTCGTATTATGCGAATGTAAGACAAGGATGTATATGAGGTTGATGTGAAATATATAGCTGAAAGGTGTGAATTATGGGAAATTTTGTGATTCGATGCTTATTTGACGAGTATTTGGATATAAATTGTATTGATGATGTTTTTTTAAGTTCAGATATTCCAGGTGTACCTTCTTACATGATGTTTGTAAGTTTAAATTATTTTCTTTATGCAATTTAATTCATTTGTTAGATTTTTAAATTACACTCACACCAGAAATGGCTGACCCCTTAGTGTTTGGGGGGTTAGGGGAGTCTGAGGACTACCCTAGATCCCCCACTGTTGCAGGTTCTCATCAGTGCAGAGGTGAGGCGTGGATTGGTAGAATAAATTTTTATTTTAAAACTTTGTACTATTTAGTTATAGGAATAGTAAAATTTATGATCTAAATTGTATTATGGGTGTATAAGTATGTATATGACGATGATGAGTATAGTGTGAGGTGGTGTGGTATGTTTGTGACCCGTACCCATCTCGTTGTGGAGTACCGGGCTCTGTGGTAGGCTTTACAAGGATTTTTCTAAAATTTTACCTCGTTTTTCAAAGAAATTTATAGTTTTTATTTGATATGTGATAATCCGTTATGAGTTTGGCCTCCAGAGCATTATATATTATTGCCTGTATGTTTCTGATCATTTTGGCTTGGGGAGCCCGTGAATTTATTGTGTGTATTGTGAGCTACGGAATTTTGAGCAAAATTCCGTAAGCTTTTTGTGTTTCGGGGCAAAATTTACAGGGGAGACTCTGCCAAAAATTTTCCTAAAATATAAATTTCTTAGTTTATGATTAAAGTGATATAGAAATTGAAGGAATTGAATTTGGAGACATAGTTTTCAAAAAAAAAAAAAATTGTGGTGTTACACTCGACCTGACCTCGGAGCGTCGAGGGATTAGGGGTCGGCAAGGGTGCGGCGTGCCTGTGTACTTTCCTTTAGGAAAGCTATCCTGGTGCTCGACCTAACCTGGGAGCATCGAAGGTTTAGGGGTTAGCAAGGGGTGTGGTGAGCTCGTAGGCTTTCTGTTGAGAAAGCTATCCTGGTGTTTGGCCTAACCTCAGAGCGTCGAGGGCTTAGGGGTCAGCGAGGGTATGGCAAGCCTGTGGGATTTCTGTTGAGAAAGCTCTGGTGCTCGACCTGACCTCAGAGCGTCGAGGGCTTAGGGATCGGCAAGGGTGCGGCAAGCCAGTACAATTTTCTTTGGGAAAGCTACCCTGGTGCTCGGCCTGACCTCGAAGCATCGAGGGTTTAGGGGTCGGCAAGGGGTGCGGCGAGCCAGTGGGCTTTCTGTTGAGAAAGCTACCCTGGTGCTCGACCTGACCTCGTAGCGTCGAGGGCTTAGGGGTCGACAAGGGTTGCAGCGAGCCTGTGGGCTTTCTGTTGAGAAAGCTACCCTAGTGTTAGACCTAATCTCGGAGCGTCAAGGGTTTAGGGATCAGCAATGGGTGCGGCAAGCCTGTGGGCTTTCTGTTGAGAAAGCTACCCTGGTGCTCGACCTAACCTCGGAGCCTCGGGGGCTTGGGGATCAGCAAGGCTGCAGCAAGCTTGTAGGCTTTCTGTTGAGAAAGTTTCCCTGGTGCTCGACCTGACCTCGGAGCATTAAAGGCTTAGGGGTCGGCAAGGGGTGCGGCAAGCCTGTGGGCTTTCTGTAGCGAAAGCTACCCTTGTGCTCGACCTAACCTCGGAGCGTCGAGGGCTTAGGGGTCGGCAAGGGTGTGGTGAGCCTGTGGGCTTCCTGTTGAGAAAGCTACCCTAGTGCTCGACCTGACCTCGGAGTGTCGAGGACTTAGGGGTCGACAAGGGTGCGGTGAGCCTATGCGCTTTCCTTTGGAAAAGCTATCCTGGTGCTTAACCTATCCTCAGAGCGTCGAGGGATTAGGGGTCAGCAAGGGTGCAGCGAGTTTGTGGGCTTTCTGTTGAGAAAGCTACCCTGGTGCTCAACCTGACCTCGAAGCATCGAGAGTTTAGGGGTCGACAAGGGGTGTAGGAAGCCTGTGGGCTTGCTGTTGAGAAAGCTATCCTGGTGCTCGACCTGACCTCGGAGCGTCAAGTGCTTAGGGATCGGCCACGGTGCTGCAAGCCTGTGCGCTTTGCTGTGCGAAAGCTACCCTGGTACTCGACCTGATCTCAGAGCGTCGAGGGATTAAGGGTCGGCAAGGGTGTGGCAAGCCTGTGGGCTTTCTTTTGAGAAAGCTACCCTGGTGCTCGACCTAATCTCGGAGCGTCGAGGGCATAGGAGTCGGCAAGGGTGCGGCAAGCCTGTGTGCTTTCCTTTGGGAAAGCTTCCCTGGTGCTCAACCTGACCTCGGAGCATCTAGGGTTTAGGGGTCGGCAAGGGATGCGGCAAGCCTGTGGGCTTTCTGTTGAGAAAGCTACCCTGGTGCTCGACCTAATCTCGGCGCATCGAGGGTTTAAGGGTTGGCAAGGGGTGCAGCTAGCCTATGGGCTTTTTGTTGAGAAAGCTACTCTAGTGCTCGACCTGACCTTGGAGCGTCGAGGGCTTAAGGGTCGGCAAGGGTGCAGCGAGCCTGTGCACTTTTCTTTGGGAAAGCTACCCTGGTGCTCGACCTGACCTCGGAGCGTCAAGGGTTTAGGGGTCGGTAAGGGTTGCAGCAAGCCTGTGGGCTTTTTGTTTAGAAAGATACCCTGGTGCTCGACCTGACCTCGGAGCGTCGAGGGCTTAGGGGTCGGCTAGGGTGTGGTGACCCTGCACGCTTTCCTTTGGGAAAGTTACCCTGGTGCTCGACCTGACCTCGAAGCATCGAGGGATTAGGAGTCGGCAATGGTGCGGCGAGCCTGTGTGCTTTCTGTTGAGAAAGCTACCCTGGTGCTCGACCTGATCTCGGAGCGTCGAGGGCTTAGGGGTCAGCAAGGGTGTGGCGAGCCTGTGCACTTTCCTTTGGAAAAGCTACCCTGATGTTCAACTTGTCCTCAGAGCATCGTAGGATTAGGGGTCGGCAAGGGTGTGGCAAGTTTGTGGGCTTTCTGTTCAGAAAGCTACCCTGGTGCTCAACCTGACCTCGGAGCGTTGAGGGTTTAGGGGTCGGCAAGGGGTGCAGCGAGCCTGTGGGCTTGCTGTTGAGAAAGCTATCCTGGTGCTTGACCTGACCTCGGAGCGTCGAGTGCTTAGGGGTCGGCAACGGTGCAGCGAGCCTGTGCACTTTGCTTTGGGAAAGCTACCCTGGTACTCGACCTGACCTCGGAGCGTCTAGGGATTAGGGGTCGGAAAGGGTGTGGCAAGCCTGTGGGCTTTCTATTGAGAAAGCTACCCTGGTGCTCGACCTAATCTCAGAGCGTCGAGGGCTTAGGGGTCAGCAAGGGTGTGGCAAGCCTGCGTGCTTTCCTTTGGGAAAGCTTCCCTAGTGCTCAACCTAAGCTCCGAGCGTCGAGGGATTAGGGGTCGGCAAGGGTGCGGTGAGCCTGTGGGCTTTCTGTTGAGAAAGCTACCCTGGTGCTCGACCTGACCTCGGAGCATCTAGGGTTTAGGGGTCGGCAAGGGGTGCAGGGAGCCTGTGGGCTTTCTGTTGAGAAAGCTACCCTGGTGCTCAACCTGATCTCGGCGCATCGAAGGTTTAGGGGTCGGCAAGGGGTGCAGCTAGCCTCTGGGCTTTCTATTGAGAAAGCTACCCTGGAGCTCGACCTGACCTCGGAGTGTCGTGGGCTTAGGGGTCGGCAAGGGTGCAACGAGCCTGTGCACTTTTCTTTGGAAAAGTTACCCTGGTGCTCGACCTGACCTTAGAGCATCGAGGGATTACGGGTCGGCAAAGTTGCGGCAAGCCTGTGGGCTTTCTGTTGAGAAAGATACCCTAGTGCTCGACCTGACCTCAGAGCGTCGAGGGCTTAGGGGTCGGTAAGGGTTTGGTGACCCTGTGCGCTTTCCTTTGGGAAAGTTACCCTGGTGCTCGACCTGACCTCGGAGCGTCCTTTGGGAAATTTAGAATTCGAATTAATTGTATGAAAAACATGTTTTAATTATTGAAAAAAAATATTTTCTATATACTGGAGTATAATTTATGATGATATTAATCAATCTGGACATCTACAGTAATTTTTATAAAAGCAAAGTGAAATGAGAGCTTGTTGAACATCGAAATGTTTAATAAACAGAGAGAATGGTTTTAAATAGACCTCGGGTTGAACTAGTGACAACCTGAGCGCATAGCTCAAGTGGTTTGGATGGTCTTAATCGCTACAGTAGGCCTCGGGTCTCAGGGGTCTGCGGTTCAAATCCCGTGGGCAATATATATTTTGTTTGGTATTTTTAAAAACAAAACCAACTGCAGCCGAGAGCATTTAATGCTCTCTGCCCATTTTATACCGCCTAGCACCTTCGGCCTAGTGGTCTGTGCCTTTGGTCATTTTCCCTATGGTTGCGGGTTCGATCCATGGCTTCGGTTTGTGTTTAAGTGAGGGAAAAAAAATATTTTTTGGGTCATTTTTGATGATGAAAAATTACAAAAAAATATGGTTATTATCCTAAAATTATGTGGGACTTGTGAAAAATAATTTGAGGATTATTTGCATTAAATGAAGTATGTTTGAAAATAAAATGTATAATTTAGAATTATAGTTATACATTTGTATGTATAAAAATTGCACTTTGCAAAAGGACTTGAAATAAAATATTAGAAAAGAAGTATAATAAAGATAGAAATTATATGTAGTGATGTGATGTGAATTATTCTCATTGGAGAATAATATGGAAATTATGAAATGTGAATATTCATGTAGTGATGTGATTTTAATGTGAGAATGATATTTGATGAAATATAATTCCATGTATGGCTATGGACTTATGAATAAATTAGAGATCATGCTATTGAAAAAAAAAAAAAAACCTGTGACGATTATGAAAATGAACTTATGAGCTAGAAATGCTCAAATTTTGGAAATTGTGAATTGAAATTGAAATAAAAGAGTAGCTAAGCCTCCCCCGGCATTGGAAAGAAATGAAATGAAATTTGAAATGAAAGACCAAGGTTGGTCACATTTGAACGAATAAATAAGTCCGGTTCAGTGGAGAGGCTAACTCTGGAGCTTTGGTTTTGTTCATGATTCTATTAAGTTAAAGGAAATAGTGCATAGTGAAGACGTGATGAAAGTGAGAGAAAAACACAAGTATGAGAGTTAGAGTTACGGTGCGGGTGTGTGAGCCACAGAATGCATGCTTGATGAGTCAAGACATGGCGTGGGCACAACTCAGTAATGATGGACTTTAGCAATGCTTGTGGGATGTTTGGTGACTGCAAGAGGATCGTGTTCAGGGAGGAGGCTGAATTGCCACAGAATGCATGCTTGATGAGTCAAGACATGGCGTGGGATTCCCCTCCAGGGTCCGGTACACGTGCTTTACTCATAGATCATCTAGGATACTTACCGTAGTTACAGTAGTAGATTAAGTCATGACGAGGGATTGAACCCTACAAAGATGAAGAACGGTTAATAGGCTTGCCCTCGGACCTATGTAGTATGGGATGCATAGAATCCGAACAAGTGTGCATTAGTGTCATGTAATATAATTAACTGCATTAAGGACTAAGTCCACAATCACAACACGACATCAATAGGGTAGTCCCTTAGTTTGATATGTGACAAGTTTGTGTTTGTTAAATATGGAAAATAAGTTATACTATTCCCGGCATAGAAAGGATGGCCGTGTATAATGTTTTTCGGTTGAATAAACTGACGCACCCACAGTTTTATATGCAGGGTAATGACATGATAAAAAGGAACAGATGCTTAAAGATTATTCAATGTTGTTGTACATTTATTCAATTGTTGTAAATTTTACTTCCGCTGTGCAATGTAAAGTGTAAAGTTTTATGTAAACTCTGATGTAAAGTGAAAAGTTCAAATTTCCTTGTAAAATTGTACTAAATAATGTGGAAAGATCCTGTAGAACTCTCGAATTCAGTTGTATTTGGGATTCGGGGCGTTACAGAGTGGTATCAGAGCCACGCTTCACACTTGTACAAATTTATAAGGAATGACACCCTAGAAGTGGACATTAGAGTGTGTGTTTGAGTCTAGAGATTTAAATGTAAGTGACTTACATTTGTATTGCTCTATGACTTATGCTTCTTCACCTCTATTTCTAAGATGGCTGATCACTTCGACCATGCGGGAGATGACGACTGGCATATCATCAAGGAAGAGTACCATCCTGGACAAGCAGATTCCGAGGAAGAGTACTATCCAGGGCAAGCAGATTCTGACGGAGAAGAATGGCCTGAATCCCGAGAGATCACCCCACCTCCGAATTCATCTGATGACTCTTCTGACGAAGAAGAAGAACCAGTTCCAAGTAGTCTTGTGACTTCTCTTCAGAGGCAGGTAGAAACACTGCAAGAGAGAGTCGGATTATTGGAGGCTCAATTGGCTAAGCGCAAGGACGACTTTTCAGTTCTCAGTCATCGTATATGGGAACTCGAGAAGAGGAAGAATCTGACCGATGTGCTGAAGGACGAAGTTGTTGAGCTACGGGGAGAACTTCGAGAAGTGAAGAGGAACCGTAGGAGTTAGACTGTCGTAGCTTCTACTATTTTCATTCTGATGTCAAGAAATGTTTTTCAATTCGAATGCATAAAGTTTGGAATTCAATGAAATGCAAGTTGATTTAAAATTCATGTCTTATACTTCGAATTTGATGGATCTTTTGCATCAGAATATGTCTAGAAGAGGAGCTAGAAACGGGGAAGGTCTGCATCTGGAAACGGAACTTGCGAGGGTCCATCAGATGCTCAACGCCGTGGCTATGAATCAGAACCAAGGAAGGATACCTGCGAATCCGGTGCCCGAAGTGATCAAACTAGTGGAATCGTTCAAACAAATGAAACCACCTGTTTTCGAAGGGAAGTCAGACCCTGATGCGGCTGACAACTGGATTCGTCAAGTAGAGACGATCTTTGAAGTGCTGGAGACCCCTGAGGGCAGCAAGGTGAAGTTGGCGACTCTGCAACTTGAGAAGGATGCGGCTGTGTGGTGGCAGTCGATGAAGAGGACAATGGGAGGCATAGTTCTTGGCTGGGAGGAATTTCTGGAAGAATTTCGCAGTCACTATTTCCCCTCCGACGTCCAAGAGAAGAAGACTATGGAGTTTCTATCACTACAGCAAGGTGGCATGTCAGTTAGGGAGTACGAGACCAAATTTACTCAGCTCTCTAGGTATGCTCCTGAATTAGTGATGGATGAGGCTAAGAAGGTTCGTAAGTTCGAGCATGGATTGAGGCCGAGCATGAGGTCCCGGATGATACCTCTTGGTATCAGAAGATTTGACAAGTTAGTCAAGAGAGCAGCAGCGACGAAAGCAGATATGGAGCAGTTTCATGTTGTTCAGAATCGGAGGAACAACTGGCAGTCTGGAAAGAGGCCTGCACATTCTGGGAATTTCAAAGGACAACCATCTGTACAAAGGTTCAAACCGACAGGGGCGAACGCTATTAGTGTGGCTGGAGGACCTGGGAACAATGTGGTGAGACCTCCTGCGGTGAATTGCTTCAACTGTGGTGAGACGGGACATTACCAATCTCAATGTCTCAAACCACGGAAAGAGAATCGCAATGCACCAACGCAGCAGACTGGGAAGAGACCGTACCAACCAGGGCGAGTATTTGCCTTGACGGAAGCTGATGCCGATGAAGTAGATCATGTCATCACTGGTACGAGGGCAGATGTTTAGAGGTTTTTGTCATTTCTTTTCCCGTCTATTTAGTGAACTGTTACGTAATGAGTGTGTATTATGTAACAGGAGAACTTTATCTTAATGGAATGAAAGCTGTTGTGTTGTTCGATACTGGATCCTCTCATACTTTTGTGTCTCCTAAATTTGCTAAAGTGTTGAGAGTTGAACCGAAGATTTTTCCAGGCAAGATCTTAGCAGTAACTACTCCATCAGGGGAAACTTTAACCACTGATCGGTATTACACTGATTGCGAGATTGTGATTGGAGATCGAATCTTTGGGATTGATCTGATCGAGCTGACTATCTTGGGAGTCGATGTTATCATTGGCATTGATTGGATGTCGATGTACAGTGCAAGCATTGAGTGCAAAACCAAGACGGTAACAGTAAAGGCTCCAGGGGGACCTGAAGTCACTTTTCAAGGGAAGAAGAAGTGTTCTAGGCTGGTGGCAGCTATCCGCAAGGAAGAGACTCCTATGAAAGTGCAAGGGATTCCTGTGGTTCGGGACTATCCGACCGTGTTCTTGGATGATTTTCCTGGGTTACCCCCGCATCGTGATGTAGAGTTCAGCATCACTGTTCAACCGGAAAGTGCACCCATTTCTAAGGCACTGTATAGGATGGCTCCAGTAGAACAGGATGAGGTGAAACGACAGATTGAGGAACTATTGGAGAAAGGTTTTATTCAACCTAGTGCGTCACCTTAGGGAGCACCAGTGCTTTTGGTAAAGAAGAATGATAGATCGATGAGAATGTGTATCGATTATCAGGAGCTGAATAAGGTCACTGTTCAGAATAAGTATCCTATTCCTCGAATTGATGATTTGTTCGATCGTCTACAAGGAGCAGCTGTTTTCTCCAAAATAGATCTTCGATCAGGATATCACCAAGTTCGAGTGAAAGCTGAAGATGTGCACAAAACTGCATTTAGAATTCGACATGGGCATTACGAATTCTTAGTTATGCCATTTGGAGTGACGAATGCATCCGCAATCTTCATGGATTTGATGAACAGAGTTCTGAGGCCGTTTATTGATTCTTTTGTCATGGTGTTTATCGACGATATCCTCGTGTACTCCAAGTTAGAGGAGGAGCACACCGAGCATCTGGCAGCAGTTTTGAAGAAGCTGGAAGGGCAGGAGTTGTATGCCAAGCTATCCAAGTGTGATTTCTAGAAATCTGAAGTGGCATTCCTAGGTCACATCCTTTCTAAGGAGGAAGTGGCAACTGATCCTCAGAAGATAGAGGCGGTGAGAGATTGGGCTAGGCCTACTACAGTGAAGGAAGTCAGAAGTTTTCTTGGAATGACTGGATACTACAGGAGATTCATTCAAGGTTATGCTCAGATAGCCGTACCGCTTACTGGTCTGACCAAGAAGATTGTGAACTTCAAGTGGACTGAGCAATGTGAGGCGAGCTTTCAGGAATTGAAAGAGAAACTGACTACTGCACCTATTTTGGCTTTGCCTAGAGTAGGTGTTGAGTATGATGTTTACAGCGATGCTTCACATCGTGGGCTTGGTTGTGTCTTAATACAAGAAGGAAGAGTAATCGCTTATGGGTCTAGGCAACTACGACCGCATGAGAAGAATTACCCGACTCATGATCTGGAGTTGGCTGCGATTATCTTTGCCCTGAAGCAATGGAGGCACTACGTGTACGGTGAGAAATTGAACATGTACACGGACCACAAGAGTTTGAAGTACATATATCAGCAGAAGGATCTGAATTTGAGGCAGCGGAGATGGTTGGAAGTGCTTGAGGACATGCGACCTGAGATCAAGTATCATCCTGGAAAAGCTAATGTTGTTGCAGATGTACTTAGTCGCAAGAGCAGTTTAGCCAGTTTGATTACAACTCAGAAGCATCTGATTGAGGAATTGGACCGAGCAGGTATTGAGGTTGTCTTGCAAGGATTGGGAGCATCTTTGGCTCAGTTGAGGCTTCAGCCTACACTGAATGGAAGGATCATTGCAAGTCAGGAGGTTGATGCTGATATCTTGGAGATGAAGGAGCAGGTTGGTGCTGGCAGGTTGCCTGGATTTCAAATTAGGGATGGAGTGCTATGGTTCGGAGATAGACTGTGTGTTCCAAATCAGGCGGACCTGAAAGAGAGTATTCTTCAGGAGGCACATGCTACTCTTTTGTCGGTACATCCTGGAAGTACTAAGATGTACAAAGACATCAAACCGCATTTCTGGTGGTCAAGTTTGAAGCGGGATGTGGCTGAATTTATGGCAAAGTGTGAGGTTTGTCAGCAGGTCAAAGCCGAGAATCAGAGACCCGGAGTCTATTACAGCCGTTACCTATTCCAGAATGGAAGTGGGATAACATTAGTATGGATTTCATTACGGGATTTCCTAAGTGTCCTAAAGGCAATGATGTGATTTGGGTTATAGTCGATCGACTAACCAAGTCCGTTCACTTCTTGGCGATGAAACTCACTGCTTCGATGGACAAGTTAGCTGAGTTGTATGTTGGCGAGATCGTCAGGCTTCATGGTGCTTAACCTGACCTCGGAGCGTTGAGGGTTTAGGGGTCGGCAAGGGGTGCAGCGAGCCTGCAGGATTGCTGTTGAGAAAGCTATCCTGGTGCTTGACCTGACCTCGGAGCATCGAGTGCTTAGGGGTGGGCAACGGTGTAGCGAGCCTGTGCACTTTGCGTTAGGAAAGCTACCCTGGTACTCGACCTGACCTCGGAGCATCGAGGGATTAGGGTTCGGTAAGGGTGTGGCGAGCCTGTGGGCTTTCTATTGAGAAAGCTACCCTGGTGCTCGACCTAATCTCGGAGCGTCGAGGGCTTAGGGGTCGGCAAGGGTGCGGCAAGCCTATGTGCTTTCCTTTGGGAAAGCTTTCCTGGTGCTCAACCTAACCTCGGAGCGTCGAGGGATTAGGGGTCGGCAAGGGTGTGGCGAGCCTGTGGGCTTTCTGTTGAGAAAGCTACCCTGGTGCTCGACCTGCCCTCGGAGCGTCTAGGGTTTAGGGGTCGGCAAGGAGTGCAGTGAGCCTGGGGGCTTTCTGTTAAGAAAGCTACCCTGGTGCTCGACCTGATCTCGGCGCATCGAGGGTTTAGGGCTCGGCAAGGGGTGCAGCTAGCCTATGGGCTTTCTATTGAGAAAGCTACCCTGGTGCACGACCCGACCTCGGAGCGTCGAGGGCTTAGGGGTCGGCAAGGGTGCAACGAGCCTGTGCACTTTTCTTTGGAAAAGCTACCCTGGTGCCCGACCTGACCTCGGAGCATCGAGGTATTACGGGTCGGCAAAGTTGCGGCAAGCCTGTGGGCTTTCTGTTGAGAAAGATATCCTGGTGCTCAACCTGACCTCGGAGCATCGAGGGCTTAGGGGTCGGTAAGGATGTGGTGACCCTGTGTGCTTTCCTTTGGGAAAGTTACCCTGGTGCTCGACCTGACCTCAGAGCGTGGAGGGATTAGGAGTCGGCAATGGTGCGGCAAGCCTGTGTGCTTTCTGTTGAGAAACCTACCCTGGTGCTCGACCTGATCTCGGAGCATCGAGGGCTTAGGGGTCGGCAATCGTGCGGCAAGCCAATGCACTTTCCTTTGGGAAAGCTACCCTGGTGTTCGACCTGACCTCGGAGCGTCGAGGGATTAGGGGCGACAGGGGTGCGGCGAGTCTGTAGGCTTTCTATTGAGAAAGTTTCCATTGTGCTCGACCTGACCTTAGAGCGTCGAGGGTTTAGGGGACGGCAAGGGGTGCAGTGAGCCTGTAGGCTTTCTGTTGAGAAAGCTACCCTGGTGCTCGACCTGACCTCGGAGCGTCTAGGGTTTAGGGGTCGGCAAGGGGTGCAGCTAGCCTATGGGCTTTCTATTGAGAAAGCTAGCCTGGTGCTCGACCTGACCTCGGAGCGTCGAGGGCTTAGGGGTCGGCAAGGGTGCAACGAGCCTGTGCACATTTCTTTGAAAAAGCTACCCTGGTGCTCGACCTGACCTCGGAGCATCGAGGTATTACGGGTCGGCAAAGTTGCAACAAGCCTGTGGGCTTTCTATTGAGAAAGATATCCTGGTGCTCGGCCTGACCTCGGAGCATCAAGGGCTTAGGGGTCGGTAAGGGTGTGGTGACCCTGCGTGCTTTCCTTTGGGAAAGTTACCCTGGTGCTCGACCTGACCTCGGAGCGTCGAGGGATTAGGAGCCGGCAATGGTGCGGCAAGCCTGTGTGCTTTCTGTTGAGAAAGCTACCCTGGTGCTCGACCTGATCTCGGACCATCGAGGGCTTAGGGGTCGGCAATGGTGCGGTGAGCCAGTGCACTTTCCTTTGGGAAAGCTACCCTGGTGTTCGACCTGACCTCGGAGCATCGAGGGATTAGGGGTCGATAGGGGTGCGGCGAGTCTGTAGGCTTTCTATTGAGAAAGCTACCAATGTGCTCGACCTAACCTTAGAGTGTCGAGGGTTTAGGAGATGGCAAGGGGTGTAGCAAGCCTGCAGGCTTTCTGTTGAGAAAGCTACCTTGGTGCTCGACCTGACCTCGAAGCATCGAGGGCTCAGGGATCGGCAAGGGTGCAGCTAGCCTGTGCGCTTTCCTTTGGGAAAGATACCCTGGTGCTCTACCTGACCTCGGAGCATCGACGGATTATGGGTCGGTAAGGGTGCGGCGAGCCTGTGGGCATTGTTTTGAGAAAGCTACCCTGGTGCTCAACCCGACCTCGGAGCGTCGAGGGCTTAGGGGTCGACAAGGGTGCAACGAGCCTGTGCACTTTTCTTCAGAAAAGCTACCCTGGTGCCCGACCTGACCTCGGAGCATCGAGGTATTACGGGTCGGCAAAGTTGCGGCAAGCCTGTGGGCTTTCTGTTGAGAAAGATATCCTGGTGCTCAACCTGACCTCGGAGCATCGAGGGCTTAAGGGTCGGTAAGGGTGTGGTGACCCTGTGTGCTTTCCTTTGGGAAAGTTACCCTGGTGCTCGACCTGACCTCAGAGCGTGGAGGGATTAGGAGTCGGCAATGGTGCGGCAAGCCTGTGTGCTTTCTGTTGAGAAACCTACCCTTGTGCTCGACCTGATCTCGGAGCATCGAGGGCTTAGGGGTCGGCAATGGTGCGGCAAGCCAGTGCACTTTCCTTTGGGAAAGCTACCCTGGTGTTCGACCTGACCTCGGAGCGTCGAGGGATTAGGGGTCGACAAGGGTGCGGCGAGTCTGTAGGCTTTCTATTGAGAAAGTTTCCATTGTGCTCGACCTGACCTTAGAGTGTCGAGGGTTTAGGGGACGGCACGGGGTGCAGCGAGCCTGTAGGCTTTCTGTTGAGAAAGCTACCCTGGTGCTCGACCTGACCTCGGAGCGTCTAGGATATAGGGGTCGGCAAGGGGTGCAGCGAGCCTGTAGACTTTCTGTTGAGAAAGCTACCCTGGTGCTCGACCTGATCTCGGTGCATCGAGAATTTAGGGGTCAGCAAGGGGTGCAGCTAGCCTATGGGCTTTCTATTGAGAAAGCTAGCCTGGTGCTCGACCTGACGTCGGAGCGTCGAGGGCTTAGGGGTCGGCAAGGGTGCAACGAGCCTGTGCACTTTTCTTTGGAAAAGCTACCCTGGTGCTCGACCTGACCTCGGAGCATCGAGGTATTACGGGTCGGCAAAGTTGTGGCAAGCCTGTGGGCTTTCTGTTGAGAAAGATATCCTGGTGCTCGACCTGACCTCGGAGCATCAAGGGCTTAGGGGTCGGTAAGGGTGTGGTGACCCTGCGTGCTTTCCTTTGGGAAAGTTACCCTGGTGCTCGACCTGACCTCGGAGCGTCGAGGGATTAGGAGCCGGCAATGGTGCGGCAAGCCTGTGTGCTTTCTGTTGAGAAAGCTACCCTGGTGCTCGACCTGATCTCGGACCATCGAGGGCTTAGGGGTCGGCAATGGTGCGGTGAGCCAGTGCACTTTCCTTTGGGAAAGCTACCCTGGTGTTCGACCTAACCTCGGAGCGTCGAGGGATTAGAGGTCGATAGGGGTGCGGCGAGTCTGTAGGCTTTCTATTGAGAAAGCTACCATTGTGCTCAACCTGACCTTAGAGTGTCGAGGGTTTAGGGGACGGCAAGGGGTGTAGCGAGCCTGTAGGCTTTCTGTTGAGAAAGCTACCCTGGTGCTCGACCTGACCTCGGAGCATTGAGGGCTCAGGGATCGGCAAGGGTGCAGCTAGCCTGTGCGCTTTCCTTTGGGAAAGATACCCTGGTGCTCTACCTGACCTCGGAGCATCGACGGATTATGGGTCGGTAAGGGTGCGGCGAGCCTGTGGGCATTGTTTTGAGAAAGCTACTCTGGTGCTCGACCTGACCTTGGAGCATCGAGGGCTTAGGGATCGGCAAGGGTGTGGCAAGCCTGCACGCTTTCCTTTGGGAAAGCTACCCTGGTGCTCAACCTGACCTCGAAGCGTCGAGGGTTTAGAGGTCAGCAAGGGGTGCGGCGAGCCAGTGGGCTTTCTGTTGAGAAAGCTACCCTGGTGCTTGACCTGATCTCTTAGCGTCGAGGGCTTAGGGGTCGAAAAAGGTTGCGGCGAGCCTGTGGGCTTTCTGTTGAGAAAGCTACCCTGGTGTTAGACCTAACCTCAGAGTGTCAAGGGTTTAGGGATCGGCAATGGGTGCGGCGAGCCTGTGGGCTTTCTGTTGAGAAAGCTACCCTGGTGCTTGACCTAACCTCGGAGCCTCGGGGGCTTAGGGGTCAGCAAGGCTGCAGCAAGCTTGTGGGCTTTCTGTTGAGAGAGCTTCCCTGGTGCTCGACCTGACCTCGGAGCATCAAAGGCTTAGGAGTCGGCAAGGGGTGCGGCGGGCCTGTGGGCTTTCTGTTGCGAAAGCTACCCTTGTGCTCGACCTAACCTCGGAGCGTCGAGGACTTAGGGGTCGGCAAGGGTGCGGCGAGCCTGTGGGCTTCCTATTGAGAAATCTACCCTAGTGCTCGACCTGACCTCGGAGCGTCGAGGACTTAGGGGTCGACAAGGGTGCAGCGAGCCTGTGTGCTTTCCTTTGAAAAAGCTACTCTGGTGCTTAACCTATCCTCGAAGCGTCGAGGGATTAGGGGTCGGTAAGGGTGCGACGAGTTTGTGGGCTTTCTGTTGAGAAAGCTACCCTGTGGTCAACCTGACCTCGGAGCATCGAGAGTTTAGGGGTCGACAACGGGTCCAGGGAGCCTGTGGGCTTGCTGTTGAGAAAGCTATCCTGGTGCTCGACCTGACCTCGGAGCGTCGAGTGCTTAGGGATCGGCCACGGTGCTGCGAGCCTGTGCGCTTTGCTTTGGGAAAGCTACTCTGTGGGAAAGCTAACCTGTGGGCTTTCTGTTGAGAAAGCTACTCTAGTACTCGACCTGACCTCGGAGCATCGAGGGCTTAGGGGTCGGCAAGGGTGCAGCGAGCCTGTGCAATTTTCTTTGGGAAAGCTACCCTGGTGCTCGACCTGACCTCGGAGCGTCAAGGGTTTAGGGGTTGGTAAGGGTTGCAGCAAGCCTGTGGGCTTTCTGTTTAGAAAGATATCCTGGTGCTCGACCTGACCTTGGAGTGTCGAGGGCTTAGGGGTCGGCAAGGGTGTGGTGACCCTGCGCGCTTTCCTTTGGGAAAGTTACCCTGGTGCTCGACCTGACCTCGAAGCGTAGAGGGATTAGGAGTCAGCAATGGTGCAGCGAGCCTGTGTGCTTTCTGTTGAGAAAGCTACCCTGGTGCTCGACCTGATCTCGGAGCGTCGAGAGCTTAGGGGTTGGCAAGGGTGCAGCAAGCCTGTGCACTTTGCTTTGGTAAAGCTATCCTGGTGTTCGACCTGACGTCGGAGCATCGAGGGATTAGGGGACAATAGGGGTAAGACGAGTCTGTAAGCTTTCTGTTGAGAAAGTTACCCTGGTGCTCGACCTGACCTCAGAGCGTCAAGGGTTTAGGGGATAGCAAGTGGTGCAGCGAGCCTGTGGGCTTTCTGTTGAGAAAGCTACCCTGGTACTCGACCTGACCTCAGAGCATCGAGGGCTCAGGGATTGGTAAGGGTGCAACTAGCTTGTGTGTTTTCCTTTGGGAAAGCTACCCTGGTGCTCGACTTGACCTCGGAGCATCGACGGATTATGGGTCGGTAAGGGTGCGGCGAGTTTGTGGGCTTCGTTTTGAGAAAGCTACCCTGGTGCTCGACCTGACCTCGGAGCGTCGAGGATTTAGTGGTCAGCAAGGGGTGCGGCGAGCCTGTGCTCTTTCTGTTGAGAAAGCTACCCTGGTGCTCGACCTGACCTCGTAGCATCGAGGGCTTAGGGATCGAAAAGGGTTGCGGCGAGCCTGTGAGCTTTCTGTTGAGAAAGCTACCCTAGTGCTAGACCTGACCTCGGAGCGTCGAGGGTTTAGGGATCGGCAAGGGGTGCGGCGAGCCAGTGGGCTATTGAGAAAGCTACCCTGGTGCTCGACCTAACCTCAGAGCCTCGGGGGCTTCGGGGTCAGCATGGCTGCAGCAAGCCTGTGGGCTTTCTATTGAGAAAGCTTCCCTGGTGCTCGACCTGACCTCGGAGCATCAAGGCTTAGGGGTCGGCAAGGGATGCGGCAAGCCTGTGGCTTTTTGTTGAGAAAGATACCCTTGTGCTCGACCTAACCTCGGAGCATCGAGGGCTTAGGGGTCGGCAAGGGTGCGGCGAACCTGTGGGCTTCCTATTGAGAAAGCTACCCTGGTGCTCGACCTGACCTCGGAGCGTCAAGGGCTCAGGGGTCGGCAAGGGTGCAGAAAGCCTGTGCGCTTTCCTTTGGAAAAGCTACCCTGGTTCTCAACCTATCCTCGGAGCGTCGAGGGATTAGGGGTCGGCAGGGGTGCAGCGAGTTTGTGGGCTTTCTGTTGAGAAAGCTACCCTGGTGCTCAACCTGACCTCGGAGCGTCGAGGGTTTAGGGGTCGGCAAGGGGTGCAGCGAGCCTGTGGGCTTGTTGTTGAGAAAGCTATCCTGGTGCTCAACCTAACCTCGGAGCATCGAGTGCTTAGGGGTCGGCAACGGTGCAGCGAGCCTGTGTGCTTTGCTTTGGGAGAGCTGCCCTGGTACTTGACCTGACCTCAGAGCGTCGAGGTATTAGGGGTCAGCAAGGGTGTGGCGAGCCTGTGGGGTTTCTATTGAGAAAGCTACCCTGGTGCTCGACCTGACCTCAGAGCGTCGATGGCATAGGAGTCGGCAAGTGCACGACAAACCTGCGTGCTTTCCTTTGGGAAAGCTTCCCTGGTGCTCAACCTGACCTCGGAGTTTCGAGAGATTAGGGGTCGTCTAGGGTGTGGCGAGCCTGTGGGCTTTCTGTTGAAAAAGCGACCCTGGTGCTCGACTTGACCTCGAAGTGTCTAGGGTTTAGGGGTTGACAAGCGGTGCGGCGAGCCTGTGGGCTTTCTGTTGAGAAAGCTATCCTGGTGCTCGACCTAATCACGGCGCGTCGAGGGTTTAGGGATTGGCAAGGGGTGCAGCTAGCCTATGGGTTTTCTATTGAGAAAGCTACTTTGGTGCTCGACCTGACCTCGGAGCGTTTAGGGCTTAGGGGTCGGCAAGGGTGCAGCGTGTTGGATCCTGTAGGCGAGACAACAAACACTAGAGGGGGGGTGAATAGTGTTAATAAAAAAAACTGCAGAAATTTTCTTCGGTGCAGTCGACTTGGTTGTGAACCAGTCGACTGAAATGATCAAATAAAAGTAAATACAATAACTCGGTACAGTCGACTTATAGACAAGGCAGGCGACTGAAGACACAAAGACAGTACAACTAATATGAAACTGATCAGTCGACTGATAGTGCAAGGAGTCGACTGTCCCGACAAGTTTCACAGAACTAGAAGTAAACAAATAGTAAGTGCGAAATCAAGACAACCAATCACAGAGTACACAAGATATATCCTGGTTCGGTCCTCCCGACCTACCTCCAGTCCCCAAGCAACCCACTTGAGATTTCCACTATTCTTGAAAAAGTTTACAAGAATACCCTACGGCGTTAAGACAACAACCTTGTCTAACCCGTAGTCCTTTCTCTCAACCAGAGAAAGCAGACCCACTCTACTACCAAGAGTGAAACAAAACCGACTCTACAACCTAGAGTCAAAAACACTCTCCAACCGAGAGCAAAAGGAACAAGAGAAACTTTACAGTCAACCTATAGCCTTGTTGGTGTATTGTGTTGTTGCACGTGGCTAAAAACAAGGTCGACTTCTATACCCAGTCCAGAGCGAAATCGTTGCTATACTGGACTGAGTGTAGAGAACCAAAGAATTTGTACTTGAAAGCTTTTTCTCAAATTTTTCACTTAGAGTTTTCTCAAAAAAATGCTCGGATCTCAAGGAGTTGTTGTAAATGTTGTTAGATCTTTTCAGTGAGATCTGAACTCTTTTTTATAGAGTTAGATCTCCTGAACATTGGGGGACAGTTATTCCAACTGTCAACCAACGGATCTAAGAGCTGTTGCTTTTGAAAAATCAATTTTGAAAACAGAAAACGGTCAAAAGCACTCGAACAGTCGACTGGGTTGCCATATGAGTCGACTGGTCAGAGCTTGAATAAATTTAAACAGTTTTGTACTATCAGTCGACTGCCAGAAGTATCAGTCGACTGGTACTCAACAGTTAAATTACTTCAAACTGTTTTGACTCTTTTGGGGTTTTTGAAAAACACACATTATGAATTTTGTGAGTGTATGTGTGTGTGACAAGGTTTTACAATCAGACTAAGACTCAACAAAAGAAAAAATACAATGTTTTACAAGACACAATAATTTGACACATTTGAGCTTGAGGTCTTGAGTCTTGATTTTTGTCTTGAGTCTTGTCTTGAGTGAAGTCTTTGTCTGTAGCCTTTTAGCTTGTTCATTTGTTCAGCTGAAATAATCTTTTGTATGTGCAACCTGCAATGTTTGCTGTATAACATAGACACATGTTGCAGTGTGTTGTGATCATCAAAATCAAGAATCAACATTCTTCTCCTTTTTGATGATGACAACACAATAGCTGATAATAACAGATAATATACAAGCATAGTAAAGATATGCTCCCCCTGTTAAAAACGCATCATGCATACAGATAAAAATGTATCTTTAAATCATGTATCAGTCAACTTAAAGTATTGCAGGCGACTGATCAGAAAACGCATACATAGTAAAATCACAAACATAAATAATAATCACAGATGCAACAGTCGACTTTGCTGCTTGTAGCCAGTCGACTGACCAGAGATATTTTCAATACACAGAAGCAAATACTTAGAGGATATCTCCCCCTTTGGCATCAACAAAAAGCACAAAATAAACAGTCTTTTGCATTACAAAAATATAGAAATAAACTAAGAAATGTTCTTCATACATAGATAAGTGCATTAAGACAAAATAAAATAGAAAATTACATAAATAGCGAAAAATAAAAATCTTCAATTGTCCTCATCTGAATCTTCATCAGCAGCATGAAATTGAGAATGGAAAAGATCGGTGAGGTGATCAAGTTTGGAATCAATGGTGTGAAGCTGGGTATCCACAGACGCTGAATGTTTCATGAGATAAGAGACACAATCATAGAGAGTGCGTGGGTCATCATAGTTAGCTTGAGGAAGAGATGGACCAGAAGAGGCAGAAGGTCTAGAAGGTCTAGCAGTAGAACCTAAAGGAGCTTGAGAAGGTGGAGGAGAACTAGGAGTTGATCTAGGAGGAGGATCAAGAAGTTTCATACGTGCCAAACTAGCACGATCGAAACAGTCATAGTGAGTAACAACATTGGTCTCGGAATCGAGATCAATATCATAAGCAGTAAAGACTCTAGTGAGAAGACCTCCAAAAGGTAGAAAGTGAGTGTGGTTTTGTTCAAATTTAGAAAAGATGACACGACCCCAATTTACAGCAATTTTACCAAATATTGCATAGACAGCTTTTTGTAATTCTAGAGAATACTGGTCATAACTTCCTCTTTTGGGAAGAATTTTATAGGCGAGTATTCTAGCTACAAGCTTAGCAATAGGGGTAATATTTTTGCTAGTCATTGGTCGTCCATGATTGGGTAAAAAGATTTTAGATAAAACAGAGGCATCATCTAAAATAACATCATCAAGATATAATCCTCCGTCATCAAGACCCAGTATTTGATTGATTCTCATGGGTGTGAGTGTCATTTTAACATTTTTCACAGATGAACGGATAACTACATCCCCATCGTGTTTTTGGACAACCCTCATATTTGTGTAAAACAAATAAATGAGTTGGGGATAATAGTTGGGTTGATTAGATAGAGAGAGATAGTCATAAAGACTACTATTTTGAAATAAGGGGACAAGATTAAATCGATCAAGATCATTGAAATTAACAAATCTTCCAGGGAAGATGACAATGGTACACATAAGGTACCATTTTTCAAGTAGATCGGGACTTAAAAGAAATTGAGAGTAATCTAGAGATGAAGAACTAGCTTCACCATGAGTTCTTTTAGATTTCTTGGGTGACATTGAAAAAAAAAGGTGAGGGAAGGATTTTACCAAAGAAATTGAAGAGAGAAACAGTTGACCAAACACCAGGCGACTCCTTCTTCTTCTCTGACTAGGGTTTTCAGATTTGGGGTAAAAGTGAAAGGTGAAAGATGGAGGCTGTGAAAGGGGGTTTTAACTGAGGGCAGACGGCTGAGATCAAAGAGGGAAGAAATCGACGGATGAGATAAGAGATCACGGGTGAAAAGAGAAGTGAAATTATCTCAAAAGCTGCGATGAATAGTCACTGAAGACATTTGAACTCGCGACAGTCGACTGGTAGGGTATATCAGTCGACTTAGTCGAGAAGAGACTAAAAATATTACGACTGCTTATCAGTCGACTGTTATCTGGACTAGGCGACTGGTTAGAAAATAAAAAAAATATGTTTTTAAAGTACAGTACAGTCGACTTACTCAAGAACACAGTCGACTTAACAGAAACAATTTTCAACAAATATCAATAAAATCACAAATTTCAAGTTCCCTTCTTAAGCTAATGAAAGTATCTTCTTTAAGGGGTTTGGTAAATATGTCTGCTACTTGTTTATCAGTAGAGATAAAGTCTAAAGATATATCTCCTTTTAAAACATGATCACGTAGAAAATGATGTCGAATATCAATATGTTTTGTACGTGAATGTTGAATCGGATTTTTAGATAGATTAATTGCACTGGTATTATCACACATAATTGAGGGTTTCTCAAATGAAATACCATAATCTAATAAAGTTTGTTTCATCCACAAGATTTGTGCACATGCCAAACTTGCAGCGATATACTCAGCTTTTGTGGTTGATAGGGATACGGAATTTTGTTTTTTACTGCACCAAGAGACTAGGGAATGTCCCAAAAAGTGACATGTACCACTAGTACTCTTGCGATCAGTTTTGCTTCCAGCAAAATCAGCATCGCTATATGACAGAAGTTGAAAATTATCGGTGCGTGGATAAAATAAACCATATTCAGATGTGCCTTTAATATATCTTAAAATTCGTTTCACTACTTTTAAATGAGATTCTTTTGGACTAGATTGATATCCAGCACATAAACATACGCTGAACATAATGTCTGGTCTACTTGCAGTAATATATAAGAGTGAACCAATCATACCTCGATAGAGTTTTTGGTCAACACTCTTACCTAATATATCTTTGTCAAGAGTAGTAGTAGTAGCCATAGGTGTGGATTTACTACTAGTACTATCCATGTTAAAACGTTTGAGTAATTCCTTTGCATATTTTTCTTGATTGATAAATATGCCACTTGAGGACTGTTTAATTTGAAGTCCAAGGAAATAATTGAGTTCACCCATGTGACTCATCTCAAATTCGTTTTTCATGGTATTAGCAAACTCTTGACATAGATTATTATTAGTAGAACCAAAAATTATATCATCAACATATATTTGTATGATTAAGATATCATTCTTAACTCTTTTGATAAATAGTGTAGTGTCTATTTTACCTATTTCAAATCTTGTTTCTAAAAGAAAAGTTTTCAAACGATCATACCAAGCACGAGGTGCTTGTTTAAGACCGTATAAAGCCTTTTTCAATTTATAAACATGATCTGGAAATTGTTCATGTTCAAAACCTGGTGGTTGTTTAACATAAATATTTTCTTTAATAAACCCATTAAGGAAAGCACTTTTAACATCCATTTGATAAAGTATAAAATTCATGAAACAAGCAAAAGATAATAAAATACGAATAGATTCTAGTTTAGCAACAGGAGCATATGTTTCATCAAAATTTATACCTTCTTCTTGATTATACCCTTGAGCAACTAATCTAGCCTTGTTCCTTACAACTTGTCCTGATTCATCTAATTTATTTTTAAATACCCATTTGGTACCAATAATAGTCTGATCAGGAGGTCGAGGAACTAAATCCCATACATCATTCCTTATAAATTGGTTTAGTTCATCTTGCATGGCATTCATCCAATATTCATTCTCACAAGCTTCTTGTATATTTTTCGGTTCAAAATCCGACAAGAATGCTGTATGAGAAATCATATTAACATGTGAACGTGTCTGAATACCATGGGAGATGTCGCCAATTATTAAGTCATGAGGATGATCTTTAACTTCAACAAATGACTTTGGTAAAGTTGAAGATATCACAATGGGATCAGTCGACTGGACAGGTTCTTCAGTCGACTTCTTTACTTCAGTCGACTTATCAGTCAGATTAGTTTGTTCTAAAGATTTAATCACATTATCTAAAGGTGATGAATCAATTTCATCATCTTTATTTAAAGTTGATAAAGGCAAAGATTCATCGAATGAAACATGCATTGATTCTTCAATAGTCATTGTAGACTTATTGAAAATTCTATATGCTTTACTCCTATTTGAGTATCCTTAAAAGATACCCTCATTAGATCTAGGATCAAATTTGTCTAAATTATCTTTTGTGTTTAGAATAAAACACTTACAACCAAATGTCTTAAAGTAAGAAACTTTAGGAATTTTATTAAAAAATAACTCATAACAAGTCTTCTTTAGCTTAGGTCTTATAAGAATTTTATTTAAAACATAACAAGTTGTAGCAACAGCTTCAGCCCAAAAGTGCTTTGGTAAATTGCTTTCAACAAGCATAGTACGTGCGCATTCTTGCAAAGTCCTATTCTTCTGTTCAACCACTCCATTTTGTGGTGAAGCTCTAGGAAATGCAAATGAATGTGTTATACCATTCTTGTTGCAATATTCTGTAAATGTTTCATTTTCAAATTCTCCACCATGATCACTCTAATAGTGACTATGGTTAGAGATTTTTGATTTTGAATACGTTTACAAAAATGTGCAAATTCATCAAACGCATCATTTTTATGTTTTAAAAAGAATGTCCAAGTGAATCTTGAAAAATCATCTACTAAAACAAATACATATCTACTTTTATTTAAAGAAGCAACTCTAGCAGGGCCAAATAAATCCATATGAATTAATTCGAGCGGCCTACTAGTGGAAATTACTTCTTTTGTTTTAAAAGTGGATTTGATTTGTTTTCCTAGTTGACATGCATCACATAACTTATCCTTTTTAAAGGATAGTTTTTGCAGTCCTTTAACTAGGTTATACTTAGATAATTTTGAGAGATTTTTCATGTTCACATGTCCAAATCTTCTATACCATAGCCAAGATTCATTGTTAGAGGCTATTAAACAAAAATCATTTGAAAATTCAATTGCATTCAAACATAATTCATAAATATTATTTTTACGAAAACCTTGAAAAATAATATTTTGCATAGTAGAGTCATAAATCAAGCATGCATCTTTTTCAAATACTATCTTATACCCTTTATCACATAATTGACTAATGCTTAAAAGATTATGCTTTAAACCACTAACTAATAATACATTTTCTATGGTTGGGTTAGAAATTTTACCGACCATGCCAATTCCTATGACTTTGCCTTTGTTGTTATCTCCAAAGGTGACAGTTCCTCCATCTATGCTTTGAATGGTGGATAGCAGGTTGGCATGTCCTGTCATGTGTTTTGAACACCCGCTGTCTAGTATCCAGCATTCTTTCTTGGGTACCTATAAAAAATTTAAGGTAAATATGGTATCCTTTTTATTGGGTCCAAAACATATTAGTTTGGGAGAAACCAAACCCATGAAGAGTTTGATCTTCCTCCATAAGCAGGAATATAATTAATAGAATTACACACAGTTAAAACATATGAGTTAATATAAGCAATTCTATCATTCTTATTTAAGCTGACTGGAACCCATATAACCTTGTTCTGTCCAGTCAACTTACCAGTGTCCTTCAGTCGACTGCTATTGTGAGTCAGTCGACTTGATGGTACACTAGGTCGACTTATATGAGGTTTTAATCTCGTTGAATGAGATTCAATTCCTCTGGACAGACGACTGGTAGAATGGCTCAGTCGACTTAACCGAACATTAGTCTTGTTTTTATCACTTACATTAACAACCTTAGGCTTTTCAAAAAATTCATACAACTTGTGTGTAACACTAGAAATAGATGCTAATTTATTTCTACTAGTGTTTTTAGCAGGAGATTCTTTTACAGAAGAATTTTTAAAACCAAGTCCATATTTTTGACTAGATTTTACTTGATGGTGAAGGACATCATTTAAATTCTCTTTGCCTTTGTTAAACTTAGATACGTTCTTTGAAATCTCTTCATAATTCTTTTTGAGAGTTTCAAGATCAGTATCTAAACTTGCAATGCGAGAATTTAAAGATTTCACTTCCTTATCAAGGTTAAGATTTTCTTGAGAAAGTGTTTGATTAACTTTCTCTAGACTCTTAACTCTAATCTTTTCCTTTTTAAACTCTTGGAATATTTCATTAAAAGCATCAAGAAGATCTTCTGAATCATAGTCATTACTTCCATGTTCTTGTGAAGCCATGAAGCACATATTTGCCACTTCGTTGTTTTCATCTGTTTCTTCTTCGGAAGATGAATCACTATCATCCCATGTAGCTTGATAGGCCTTCTTGTTCTTGGCAAATTTGTTCTTTGAATATTTGTCCTTCTTAAAATTGGATGGTTTTCCCTTGTTCTTTGCATTTTCTAAGGGACAATCCTTCTTCATGTGACCTATTTTATTGCACCTGAAACATGTAGGAGGGTCATTAGTATCTCTATTTTTAGAATTCAACTTACCCTTCTTTAAGAATTTCTTGAATCTTCGAGTGAACATTGCTATCTCCTCTTCATCTTCTTCCTCATCTTCTGAGTCTGTCATGGCTTTAAAAGCCAATGATTTCTTCTTTGTTTACTGTGATTCTGTATCCTTCTTTCGATCTTCAAGTTGGACCTCGTATGCCATGAGATTGCCCACAAGATTCTCAAGAGAAAGTTGTGACAAGTCATTTGCTTTCTCTATTGCTGTGGTCTTCTTCTCCCATTCTGGAGTGAGTGCACGTAAGACTTTTCTAACCATTTCTGCTTGAGTGTAAATCTTTCCAAGTGCCACAAGAGAGTTTGTGATGTCTGTGAATCTGGTGATCATCTCGGACACAGTCTCATTTTTCTTCATTCTGAACATCTCAAACCTGTGAACAAGAACAGAGATTTTAGACTCTTTAACTTTATTCGTTCCTTCATGTGTTACCTCGAGTGTATGCCAAATTTGATGTGCGGTTGTAGCATTGGATACACAGTTAAATTCTTCCTTTGTAAGTGCACAAAATAAGGCATTCATTGCTTTGGCATTGTTCATCGTTTGGTTCTTTTGATCATCATTCCATTGTGCATATGGAATGGTAGGGGCAGTGTATTCCGTCTCTGTCATTTGCCATATCTCGTAGTTGATTGATTGGAGGTAGATTCTCATTCGGCACTTCCAATAATTGTAGTTAGTTCCATCGAATAGCGGTGGCCGTTGTGTAGATTGGCGGTCAGGGTACTGATTTGTATTTGAAGTAGTTGTCATAGCCTGTAACCTCGCTCTGATACCAAGTGTTGGATCCTGTAGGCGAGACAACAAATACTAGAGGGAGGTGAATAGTGTTAATAAAAAAACTGCGGAAATTTTCTTCGGTGCAGTCGACTTGGTTGTGAACCAGTCGACTGAAATGATCAAATAAAAGTAAATACAATAACTCGGTACAGTCGACTTATAGACAAGGCAGGCGACTGAAGACACAAAGACAGTACAACTAATACGAGACTGATCAGTCGACTGATAGTGCAAGGAGTCGACTGTCCAGACAAGTTTCACAGAACTAGAAGTAAGCAAATAGTAAGTGCGAAATCAAGACAACCAATCACAGAGTACACAAGATATATCCTGGTTCGGTCCTCCCGACCTACGTCCAGTCCCCAAGCAACCCACTTGAGATTTCCACTATTCTTGAAAAAGTTTACAAGAATACCCTACGGCGTTAAGACAACAACCTTGTCTAACCCGTAGTCCTTTCTCTCAACCAGAGAAAGCAGACCCACTCTACTACCAAGAGTGAAACAAAACCGACTCTACAACCTAGAGTCAAAAACACTCTCCAACCGAGAGCAAAAGGAACAAGAGAAACTTTACAGTCAACCTATAGCCTTGTTGGTGTATTGTGTTGTTGCACGTGGCTAAAAACAAGGTCGACTTCTATACCCAGTCCAGAGCGAAATCGTTGCTATACTGGACTGAGTGTAGAGAACCAAAGAATTTGTACTTGAAAGCTTTTTCTCAAATTTTTCACTTAGAGTTTTCTCAAAAAAATGCTCGGATCTCAAGGAGTTGTTGTAAATGTTGTTAGATCTTTTCAGTGAGATCTGAACTCTTTTTTATAGAGTTAGATCTCCTGAACGTTGGGGGACAGTTATTCCAACTGTCAACCAATGGATCTAAGAGCTGTTGCTTTTGAAAAATCAATTTTGAAAACAGAAAACGGTCAAAAGCACTCGAACAGTCGACTGGGTTGCCATATGAGTGGACTGGTCAGATTTTGAATAAATTAAATAGTTTTGTACTATCAGTCGACTGCCAGAAGTATCAGTCGACTTGTACTCAACAGTTAAATTACTTCAAACTGTTTTGACTCTTTTGGGATTTTTGAAAAACACACATTATGAATTTTGTGAGTGTATGTATGTGTGACAAGGCTTTACAATCAGACTAAGACACAACAAAAGAAAAAATACAATGTTTTACAAGACACAATAATTTGACACATTTGAGCTTGAGGTCTTGAGTCTTGATTTTTGTCTTGAGTCTTGTCTTGAGTCTTGTCTTGAGTGAAGTCTTTGTCTGTAGCCTTTTAGCTTGTTCATTTGTTCAGCTGAAATAATCTTTTGTATGTGCAACCTGCAATGTTTGCTGTATAACATAGACACATGTTGCAGTGCGTTGTGATCATCAAAATCAAGAATCAACACAGCGTGCCTATGCACTTTTCTTTGGGAAAGTTACCCTGGTGCTCGACCTGACCTCTGAGCATCCACGGTTTAGGGGTCGGTAAGGGGTGTGGCGAGCTTGTAGGCAATTTGTTAAGAAAGCTACCCTGGTGCTCGACCTGACCTCGTAGCGTCGAGGGCAGAGGGGTCGGCAAGGGTTCCGACGAGCCTGTGGGCTTCCTGTTGAGAAAGCTACCCTGGTGCTCGACCTGACCTCGGAGCATCGAGGGTTTAGGGATCGACAAGGGGTGCGGCGAGTCTGTGGGCTTTCTGTTGCTAAAGTTTCCCTGGTGCTCGACCTGACCTCGGAGCGTCGAGGGTTTAAGGGATGGCAAGGGGTGCAGCAAGCCCGTAGGCTTTCTGTTGAGAAAGCTGCCCTGGTACTCGACCTGACCTCGAAGCATCGAGGGCTCAGGGATCGGCAAGGGTGCAGCTAGCCTGTGTACTTTCCTTTGGAAAAGCTACCTTGGTGCTTGACCTAACCTCAGAGCATCGACTGATTATGGGTCGGTAAGGGTGCGGCGAGCTTATGGGCTTTGTTTTGAGAAAGCTACCCTGGTGCTCGACCTGACCTCAGAGCATCGAGGGCTTAGGGGTCGGCAAGGGTGTGGCGAGCTTGTGCGCTTTCCTTTGGGAAAGCTACCATGGTGCTCGACCTGACCTCGGAGCGTCAAGGGTTTAGGGGTCAGCAAGGGGTGCGGCGAGCCTGTGGGATTTCTGTTGAGAAAGCTACTCTGGTGCTCGACCTGACCTCGTAGCATCGAGGGCTTAGGGGTCGATAAGGGTTACGGCGAGCTTGTGGGCTTTCTGTTGAGAAAGCTACCATGGTGGTAGACCTGACCATGGAGCGTCGAGGATATAGGGATCGGCAAGGGGTGCGACGAGCCTGTGGGCTTTCTGTTGAGAAAGCTACCTTGGTGCTCGACCTAACCTCGGAGCATCGGGGGCTTAGGGGTCAGCAAGGCTGCAGCAAACCTGTGGGCTTTCTGTTGAGAAAGCTTTCCTGGTACTCGACCTGACCTCGGAGCATCAAAGGCTTAGGGGTCGGCAAGGGGTGCGGCGAGCCTGCGGGCTTTCTGTTGAAAAAGCTACCCTTGTGCTCGACCTAATCTCGGAACATCAAGGGCTTAGGGGTTGGCAAGGGTGTGGCGAGCCTGTGGGCTTCCAGTTGAGAAAGCTACCCTGGTGCTCGACCTGACCTCGGAGCGTCGAGGGCTTAGGGGTCGGCAAGGGTGCGGCAAGCCTATGCGCTTTCCTTTCGAAAAGCTACCCTGGTGCTCAACCTGTCCTCAGAGCGTCGAGGGATTAGGGGTCGGCAAGGGTACGACGAGTTTGTGGGCTTTCTATTGAGAAAGCTACCCTGGTGCTCAACTTGACCTCGGAGCGTCGAAGGTTTAGGGGTCGGCAAGGGGTGCAGTGAGCCTGTGGGCTTGCTGTTGAGAAAGCTATCTTGGTACTCGACCTGACCTCGGAGTGTAATATCCCGGACAGATATTACCTTGTATAAATTACTATTTTACTATTATTTTTTTATTATTTTTTTTAATTCCAAAATTTAAAATACTTTGGCGATTTTCGCCCTGTTTATTCACAAATACTGTCTATACACATATACCGGTCTATGTACATCGGTAATATATCGAATTGGTGCCGTGATCTTCCGATTGGATGATAAAATTTATTTTATTATTATTTTCAAATTAAACTAATTTATACGGATTATATGAAGATTTCTTGGTATACACATACATATACATATACATACATTTGTATTATACTCAATTAGTACATTATACAAAATATGTAGTATGTACTCTTGGACAATGTGCTTATCCCTGTCATCACAAACCAAAATTAGATGGTTAGGGTTTTATTAAGTAGCTAAGCTAGGGTTTTTGTAAGCATAAGATATTAGAGAACTCTTCTAGAAGCCTTATCTCTTCCACCATGCTTCCAACTCACCCTAGCACCATACCTCCACCTCACCCTACACCTTACCCCTCCCTCACCTAGGCATGGCCGGATTGCTTCTTCTTGGGGGGTTTTGTGCAAAATATGAGTGCACTTTTGCACTCTCCCCCTCCTCTCCCCTCCTATAAATACCCCCTCCTTCTCCACTTGTCTCACTTTTTACAAAACAAAAGAAAGAAAAGGAAAAGAAAGAGAGAACCTCATTCTAACTTGAGAGTTTTTCTTGTAGGTCTTCCTAGGAGTTCTAGGAGCTTAGGGGAAGGAGAAGTATAAGCAAGCAAGTCCTTCCATCAAAGAGAAAGAAAGGTGGGGGTTCTCCACCTTCTCTTTTGTTTGTTTGAATTGTATTTTTGGATTCTTCTTCTCCTTATCTTCCTTGTTTTGTTTTCTTTTGTTTTGGGGGTTGTTCTTGTGATGTGTTGTGTGTTGTTGTTGTGTATGTTGTAGTTTAGTATAGATAACAGAAGGTAATTAGTGGTAGTACCAACTAAACACATAAAGATTGAATCTTTATAGTTGTGGTTGTTGTTCTTGTATGGTTTATTGGACTAAAATGAACATAATGCATATGGATTTTGTATACAACCATTTTGGGTTGTAGGACTAGACATGGACTCATAACATAAGCATATGGACCTTGTATACAACCATTTTGGGTTGTAGAACATACACTTGAACTTTGGACTAAAAAGAATGCATATGTTTGGTTGAACCAAAATTGAGGGTTCTTTACTTATTTTCATTTTGCTTATTTCATTTTGTTAATCTTAAGTAAAAAGAACCCACTTAGATATTAACTCTAGTATGAAAAAAAATAGACTAATCTAATTGGTTAGTTGTGGAATGATTAAAAAGATCTCTTTTTGTTTGACTAATAATAAATAAGAAATAGATGTTCATGTGTTAAATAAAGAAGTTTTAGTAGATGTTTTATAGTAGATGTTCATGTTAAATAAAGAAGTTTTAGTAGATGTTTTATAGTAGATGTTCATATTAAATAAAGAAGTTTTAGTAGATGTTTTATAGTAGATGTTCATGTTAAATAAAGAAGTTTTAGTGGATGGTTTATAGTAGATGTTGGTGTTAAATAAAGTAGCATTAGTAGATGTTTTATAAAGTTGTAAATAGAAGTTTATGTTTTAAAATGAAGTAGTAGTAGTAGATGTTTATGTTTTAAATAAAATAAGGATGTAGTAGATGTTTATGTTTAGATAAAATAATAGTAGTAGATGTATATAAATTTGTAGTAGATGTTTGTGTTCAAATGAATTTGTAGTAGATGTTTATGTTTAAATGGAGTAGTAATAGATGCTTATGTCTAAATAAAGGAGTTGTAGATGTTGTGTTTAAGAAAGGTTGTAATGAATGTTTATGTTTATGTTGAAGTAAGTATCATGCTAAGATTGGGTTAGATTAATTTATTCATGCTACTACTATACTTAGATGGTTGTAGGAAAGTTGTATACCATGTTAGATTAATTTATTCATGCTACTACTATACTTAGATGGTTGTAGGAAAGTTGTATACCATGTTAGATTAATTTATTCATGCTACTACTATACATAGATGGTTGTAGGAAAGTTGTATACCATGTTAGATTAATTATTGTTCATGCTAAGTTAGTAGATGTCATACTTAATTATCATTCGTGCTTGAGTTAGTAGATATACATGCTTATATGGTTGTAGGATTAATGTGGGATTAATCTACCATGCTTAGGGAATGTGGTAGATTAATACCAAGTAGTATTACTATGCTTAGAATGTAGTGTTTAAGGCTAAGTAGGATTACCATGCTAAAATTGTTGTAGGAACCCATGCCATGTTGTAGATCATGCTCACCTTATTGTAGGACAAATTGTAATATCCATGTGTAGATGTACCAATTATCCATGCATAATGGTAGCAATTTCTATGCTTAAGTTATAGTAATCACCCACGCTTAGTTGTAGCAATTACATGTTATGTTATATCCATGCTAAGATTGTAATAGTAGATGTTCTACTAAGTTGTCTTCATGCTTAGATCACTATAGATCAACCTACCATGCTAAGATTGTGTAAGATTATGTTTAAAGCAACTACCATGCGTAGATTAATGCTAAGTAGCCTTACCATGCTTAGAATATTGTAGGTTTATGTTCGGAATGTATAACATGCTTAGATTGAATACTAAGTAGCATACCTTGTTGGATTGTTGTAGAATTATTACATGTCATGCTTAGATTTTGTAGGATTAATGCTTATCTACCATGCTTAGGAATATAGCAAGATTCATGCTAAGTACATATCCATGCTTGAGTTATAACTTATGTTCAAATTATGGTAAAGCTCATGTTAGATCATAGTAATTATTCATGCTTAAGATGGTTAAGTGCATGCTTAAATCATACTCATACTTAGGAGTGTTGGGAGTTGATGGTTATGTTATATACCATGACTAACCGTTGTAGGTTGATGCTTACAATTTGTATACCATGCTTAAACTCCTATAGGTTAAGTAATAAGGAAGGAATCCTGTTGTGATTGTAATGATAACTACCTTGTTGTAGTCAATGTTAGTAAGGAGCCATACATGCTTGAAGGGTATAGGGTGGCATCCTAGTTAAATAAGAAAGCGGACGTATATTCTAGGTTGTTCTAGTCAACTTCGAAAGAACCCATGGACTCTAGTTATGTGAAGTCCTAATTGAAATTGGACCATATCATGGGGACATTCCTCATCCGTAGGGGTAATAAGGATTGGAAAGATCACTAGTAATAGTTAGTTTGATAAAGGTTGTTATGTCGCCTTCGAGCTTTTCATTGGTAGAATGCCTATTATAGACTATTAGTAGATTCTTCTGTTGCTTCTAGTAATAGAAGATCAAGTTGCTAGTAAGCACGTTTGGTTGCTTCTAGGTTTGATTACCTGTATGGTTGTTTGCATATGGTGGTGCTCGTGCGTGGCTCGATTGGCTCGTGCGTAGCTGTTGGTTTCATGCACGGCTTGGCTTGTATGTACGATGTTATCTCATATGAGGCCCGCCTGGCTCGTAGGGAGTGGTTGGTTCATACGTAGCTTATTGGCTCGTATGTGGTTAGTTTACCCGTATATAGCTTATTAGCTAGTACACAGTTATTGTGCTCGTCTAGGGTGATATTATTACCCTAGGGGCTATCGACCATCAAGACATATGTTTTCTTACCCCTAAGAAACTATGGAGGAGTCACTCCTTGTATACCATCGGATCTTAACCGGTGTAGGTTGATCGAGGACCGGAGTATAGACGGAATCCAAGTTCAGGGTAGTGGCGTGCAAGTATGTTCGTATGGCCGAGGTCTTGGATCGATGGGCTAGGAACCGGATCCTGAGGGATTCTGGTAAGTCTAGGTTGAGCAGCCTAGTAGAGTTATCTTGCGAAATCTAGTTAAAAAGATAACATGTTGTGTTTGTAATATTGTCATTCCTAGGATTGTTCAGGGCTAGGGACATCATTAGGATAGTGACTTATAAAGATCATTTACTTAGACCCTTTGCCAGAAGGAGAGGAGTTGGTTGTAGGGGATGCCTCACGACCTACTTGTCCCTTGGGGCAGGCCTTAGGTGGTGTTATTGGGTTGTACCTTCCCGTCAAAGGGATACGTACGGTGGCGTCTAACGAGTTGGGAGCACGGATTGCGTATCTTGATTGTTAATTCCTGAAGTGCCATGATAAGGCGGGCGGAGCTAGGGGGATGGACCCCGGAACTCCGTCGGGTCCTATGCCAGGAAAGCGAACAGGCCATGGACTACGGTCTGGCTAGGGGGCGGCAGGGGGCTCCCCTGTTGGCAGTAACCCCGAGGGTTCGTCAGGTTTTTGAGTGAGGTCCGGTAAGCCGGGTAGCAGTAGCAAACATGGACACCACTAGCGGACTGCATTAGTGGGACTTGACCACGTCTGCAACCTCATCAGTCACGTTGTATCTGTCAGGAACAGGTTGTGTACAATTAGAATTCATAACGCAAGTTCAAATCCCCATATATGGAGAAATGGCTTGAGAAGGGTCGCATGTAGTATGGACTGCATGTTGCTTCGGAGACTTGCTGACATTAGAATAGGAGCATCCTATTCCTAGTTAATATTGCATTAGATTCTAGTCATAGCACTCACGAACACTTAAACTACACCGACACAAATTGCCATGTTTTTGTATGTTGTTTGGAAGATTCGCTGCTATGTTATCAGCCTTAAAGCGTCAATGAATACTGACGTCCCCACTTCCATAGGTACTGCATCGCAGAAGTACAGGTGCAGGATCTAGGGGGACTCAAAGTAAGGAAAGCGAGGAGTCAGTGTCATGTTTAGTTCCGCTGTAACATGTATGTGGATTGTCTATTAGTTGAGAAGTACTCAAGTGAGAGTTACCAAGTGTTGTTCTTCATTCCTTGTACTCTGTTAATTGTTGAAGGTTGTAATACCTGGGATTGTAAAGGTATTATTGTAACACTATTGTAATGTATTACAATCGTATGATATTCAGACTTGTAATACCTTGGGCATTGAATAAAAAGTTTTAAATTCTCCTGTTTTTCTGTGTATTGTGACTAATTGAAGAAAAGGTCCTGGCTCATGTCTCGTTTCCCAGTATATGGAAATCGGGGCGTTACACGGAGCGTCGAGTGCTTAGGGGTCGGCAAGGGTGCAGCAAGCCTGTGCTCTTTGCTTTGGGAAAGCTACCCTGGTACTCGACCTGACCTCCGAGCATCGAGGGATTATGGGTCGGCAAGGGTGTGGCGAGCCTGTGGGCTTTCTGTTGAGAAAGCTACCCTGGTGCTCGACCTGACCTCGGAGCGTCGAGGGCTTAGGGGTCGGCAAGGGTGCGGCGAGCTTGTGCGCTTTTCTTTGGGAAAGCTATCCTAGTGCTCGACATGACCTTGGAGCGTCGAGGGTTTAGGGTCAGCAAGGGGTGGGGCGAGCCTGTGGGCTTTCTGTTGAGAAAACTACCCTGGTGCTCCACCTAACCTCGGAGCCTCAAGGGCTTAGGGGTCAGCAAGGGTGCAGCGAGCATGTGGGCTTTCTGTTGAGAAAGCTTCCCTGGTGCTCGACCTGACCTCGGAGCATCAAAGGCTTTGTGGTCGGCAAGGGATGTGGTGAGCCTGTGGGCTTTTTGTTGAGAAAGCTACCCTGGTGCTCGACCTAACCTCGGAGCATTGAGGGCTTAGGGGTCGGCAAGGGTGCGGCGAGCCTGTGGGCTTTCTGTTGAGAAAGCTACCGTGGTGCTCGACCTGACCTCGGAGCGTCGAGGGCTTAGGGATCGGCAAGGGTGCGGCGAGCTTGTGCACTTTCCTTTGGAAAAGTTACCCTGGTGCTCGACCTGACCTCGGAGCGTCGAGGGATTAGGGGTCGGCAAGGGTGCGACGAATTTGTGGGCTTTTTGTTGAGAAAGCTACCTTGGTGCTCAACCTGTCCTCGGAGTGTCGAGGGTTTAGGGGTGGGCAAGGGGTGCAGCGAGCCTGTGGGCTTTCTGTTGAGAAAGCTACCCTGGTGCTCGACCTGACCTCGGAGCGTCGAGGGTTTAGGGGTCGGCAACGGTGCAGCGATCCTGTGCGCTTTTCCTTGGGAAAGCTACCCTGGTACTCGACCTAAACTTGGAGCGTCGAGGGATTAGGGGTCAGTAGGGTGTGTCGAGCCTGTGGGCTTTCTATTGAGAAAACTACCCTGGTGCTCGACCTGACCTCGGAGCGTCGAAGGCTTAGGGGTCGGCCAGAGTGCGGCAAGCCTGCATGCTTTCCTTTGGGAAAGCTTCCCTAGTGCTCGACCTAACCTCGGAGCATCGAGGGATTAGGGGTCGGCAAGGGTGCGGCGAGCCTGTGGGCTTTCTGTTGAGAAAGCTACCCTGGTGCTCGACCTGACCTCGGTGCGTCGAGGGTTTAGGGGTTGGCAGGGGGTGCGACGAGCCTGTGGGCTTTCTGTTGAGAAAGCTACCCTGGTACTCGACCTGACCTCGGAGCATCACGGGCTTAGGGGTCAGCGAGGGGTGCGGCAAGCCCGTGGGCTTTCCTTTGGGAAAACTACCCTGGTGCTCGACCTGACCTCGGAGCATCAAGGGCTTAGGTGTCGGCAAGGGGTGCGGCGAGCCTGTGGGCTTTCCTTTCGAAAGCTCCCCTGGTGCTCGACCTGACCTCGGAGCGTCAAAGGCTTAGGGGTTGGTAAGGGTGTGGCGAGCCTGTGTGCTTTCCTTTGGGAAAGCTACCCTGGTGCTCGACCTGACCTCGGAGCATCGAGGGTTTAGGGTTCGGGTGCGGCAAGCCTGTGGGATTTTTGTTGAGAAAGCTACCCTGGTGCTCGATCTGACCTCGGAGCGTCGAGAGCTTAGGGGTCGGCAACTGTGCAGCGAGCCTGTGTGCATTGCTTTGGGAAAGCTACCCTGGTACTCGACCTGACCTCGGAGCGTCGAGGGATTAGGGGTCGGCAAGGGGTGCGGCGAGCCTGTGGGCTTTCCTTTCGGAAAGCTCCCCTGGTGCTCAACCTGACCTCGGAGCGTCGAGGGCTTAGGGGTCTGCAAGGGTGCGGCGAGTCTGTATGCCTTGCAGACTTCTTCTAAACTGCAGACTTTTCGTCTTCCGATGAAGAATTAATGTGCGGCGTACCAATCCCTTGTTAGAATTAATTGCGCGACGCTTCACCTCCCGTCGTTTGGTCTCCCTGTGGTCATAAATGTAGCTTGGGGGGCCTATATATACCCCATTCCTCCACTGTTGTTTTGCCAGAAAAAGTGCTGGTGGCCCACATGCTATCAGGGGTGTCTGCCACAGGCGGATGCCCAAGAATTGGATTTTAAGGCAGAGAGTCTCGGATTGGTGGCTCCTCTCCCGTTCCCTGTCTTCCTTTGGGTAGAGTGTTCCGAGGGCATTCTGCCCGAGGAGACAGTGTATGGGCGGCGTGCCAACCTCGGTTCCGGACCCAGGGGATTTGTAGGACGAGTCTGCCATCCTCTGGCATTTTTTTGGTCGATCAATCTGACCCAAGATTTCGGCTCAGATGGGTCTACCTCAAAAATGTTAGATTCAGTTGACGAAGGTTCGGGTGCGAGAGCCCGTGTATGGTGGCTCTCCTCCCTCCCTCGAACAATTTGGGGTTTTGGCTCCGAGGTTCATAAGTCCCGAATTGTTCGCAGGTGAGAGGTGTGTCAACCGAATTCTAGAGCTCGGGGCGTTTGCTGAAGACGATCGCCCTAAATCTTTAATGTAAACTTTTTGGGGTTGAGTAGCTGAGGGTTATCACCGAACATAGTGGGTCACATGGCCTGACGAGGCCAGGGCCCTGCTCGAAATCGATGCCGAGCGTCCAACCCTATGTTTGGGAGAGCAATCCTGGTTCTCGAGTAGCCTCGGCCCGACGAGCATTGTACGGAAACCGAAGGGTCGCCTGCCATGTGTCTTGATGATGTCACTTTACGAGTTTCTAGGAGTGGTTATTACGGAATTCTAGGAACAGTTTTGTGAAAATCGAGGAGTCCCTTGGCTCTCTATATATATCCCCCCAACCCCTTTTTTCATTCTTCAATTTTACTCTCTCTCTCTAGAAAAAGGCATCGTCAGAGCTTCTCTCTCTAGAGCTGTCTGTCTTTCGTTCGTCCCTCGCCGGAACCAAGCAGGTTAGTTCTTTTTCTTTTGTATGTCTAGGGCTCAGTCTGGCTCTTCGGCCTCGACTTCAAGGGAGGAGGACAACCCCCATACAGGCCTCTTCGATTCGACATCTTGGGAGGACGCCATGATGTACGATGCGAAACCACTCCGCGCTAGGAAGTCGTTTGTCGTGGAGAGCAGTGACTCGGAGGAGGGGGATAGCGACAGGTCAGAGGAAGTAGAGGTGTTGGACTCGGAGGAGGGTTCGGACTCCGAGCATGACGATAGTGAAGAAGAAGAAGTGGAGACGGGTCGGAGGAAGGGCAAGGAGATCGGTTCCTCTTCGGCGGCGACCGTCCTCGAGCCACTGGCCACACCTTTTCCTGAAAATGCCAAGAAGAAGAGGTAGAAGAGGAGGAAGTGGACGATGCCCAGTAGCCCCAACAGGTCGGTCCCCTTTCAGGACTTGGGGACAGGCTTCTTGTCGCAGCCGAGGTCGATCAGGCAGTACCCGGACAACCTCGCAGATAAAGTCCTATATGGGATTCAGCCCTCTTTGCCGAGTCGGAAAAAAATAAAGATGGACGATACTCAGACAATCCTGAAGGTGGAGGACTTGCCCATCATCCGCTCAGCCTTCCACATTGGGAAGGGGTTTGAGTTGATGTTATCGAGCCCAGGGCTTCGGCCAACCGATCCTCTGTCCGAGTGGTATTGCATTTTTCCGGCCGATGCCTTCAACTCTGACCTACAGTTGTCGATCCACCCGTTCATCCGAAAAGTGCTGAATTGGGCATCGCTGTCTCCGATGCAGTATGGGCCGAATTCATGGAAGCAGATGGTGTGCTTTGTGCTACTGTGTAAGGAGAGGAAGGTGCCGCTGAGGTTGGGTATCTTCCGGACGATGTTAGGGATTAGCTCATCTGGGGTGTTCGAGGGCATCTACTATGTCTCCCCTCGGAGTGGGGGGAAAGTAGTCCATGACCAAGAAGAAGTACTTCGTCATCCGGAGCAAGAAGCCTTGGGATATTCCTACTCGATGGAATTTTTACAAGCCGAACTGTAATATCCCGGACGGATATTACCTTGTATAAATTACTATTTTATTATTATTTTATTTTAATTCCAAAATCAAATTATTTTGGTGATTTTCGCCCGGTTTGTCCACAAACATTGTCTGTGCACATATATCGGTCGATGTACATCCGTAGTACATCAAATTGGTAGCGCGATCCTCCGAATTGATAATAAAATTTATTTTATTATTATTTTCAAATTAAGCTATTTTATATAGATTATATGAGAATTTTTGGTATACACATACATATACATATACACACATTGTATGGTACCAAATTAGTACATTATACAAAACTAGTATCATGCACGTGCGATGCACGTGGAGGAAGAAGGAAAAGACCAAAAAAAAACCTACCAACACGTGCGCCGTACGTGTTTTTTTCGCACGTGTGGAAAATGGGGAGGGGAATGAAAAGGATCCAAAAAAAATCTAGTATCATACACGTGCGTTGCACGTGGAAAAATGGAGAGGGGAATGAAAAGGATATAAAAAAAATCCAACACGTGCGCTGCACGTGTTGACAAAATGACATCCGGTGACAAATGACACTAACCCCTTCTCCCATTATAATAGTAGAGATGTGTAGTATGTACTCTTGGACAAGGCACTAATCTTGTCATGATAAACCTAATTAGATGATTAGGGTTTTATTTAGTGGCTAAACTAGGGTTTTTGTATGCATGAGAAGATTAAGGTAAAAACCCTTCTAGAAACCTTATCTTTTCACCATGCTTCCAACTCACTCTACACCATACCTCCACCTCATCCCTACACCCCCTACCAAGCATGGCCGGCCTCACCCTCTCCAAGGGGTTTTGTGCAAAATGTGAGTGCACTTTTGCACTCTCCCCCTTCTCTCCCCTCCTATAAATACCCCCTCCTTCTCCACTTGTCTCACTTTTTACAAAAACAAAGACAAAAGAAAGGAAAGGAAAAGAAAGAGAGAACCCTTTCTAACTTGAGAGTTTTTCTCTTGTAGGTTCCATAGAAGTCTAACAGCTTAGGGGAAGGAGAAGTATAAGCAAGCAAGTCCTTTTAACAAAGAAAATTAGGTGGGGGTTCTCCACCTTCTCTTTTGTTGTTTGAATTGTGTTTTGGTTTCTTCTTCTTCTTACCTTCCTTGGTTTTGTTTTCTTTTGTTCTTTTGGAAGGTTGTCTTGTGATGTTGTTGTATGTTGCTTGGTTGTATGTGTTATAGCTTATATGGATAAAAAGAAAAGAAATAGTGGTAGTACTAAATAACACATAAAGATTGAAACTTGTAGTAGTAGTTGTTGTTTGTGTTTATTAATTGGACCAAAATACACATATGCATATGGACTTGGTACATACAACCATTTGGGATTGTAGGACTTGAATGTGGACTCATACACATAAACATATGGACCTTGTATACAACCATTTTGGGTTGTAGAACATACACTTGAACTTTGGACTAAAAGAATGCATATGTTTGGTTGAACCAAAATGGAGGACTCTTTACTTTATTTTAATTGTTGTTATTTCCTTTTATAAAACATAAGTAAAAAGAACCCATTTTAGATGTTAATTTTAGTATGAAAAAGAAAAGAGACTAATCTAAGTCATTAGTTGTAGAATAATTAAAAAGATCTCTTTTTATGTTCACTAATAATAATAAAGAAATAAATGCTTATGAAGTAGTAATGGATGTTATGTTTATGTAAAGTTGTAGTAGGTGCTTATGTTTAAAATAAGTAGTAATAGTAGATGTTTATGTTTTAAATAGTTGTAATAGATGTTTATGTTTAAAATGAAGTAGTAGTAGTAGATGTTTATAAAGTATAGTTGATGTTTATGTTTAAATGAAGTAGTAGTAGATGTTTATGTCTAATTGAAGTAGTAGTAGATGTTTATGTTGAAGTAAAGTTGTAATGGATAGTTAAGTTATGTTGAAGTGGTAAATGACATTTGCTTTAGAAGTATGCCCCATTGTAGTAGATATCCATGGTTAACTAGTTATAAGTTGATGTTTATGTGGTGTTTATATTTTTGTAGAAAGTCCATGTTTGATGTCTACCATGTTGTGGGTTAATGGAACCATGTTTATGATAGGTATCATTTTGTAGGAAAAATATATACATGCATATATTGTTGTAGGAAGTATGATACCATGCTTAGAATTTAGTAAGAACCCTTATACATGCATAGATTGATGTAGGAATGCTTAGATTGTTGTAGGAATTATTGTTCATGCTTAAGTTAGTAGATATTCATGCTTAATGATATTCATGTTTAGATCATTGTAGGAAAAATTGTATGCCATGATAGATTCATATTCATGCTTAAGATTAAGTAGATGTTCATGCTAAATCATCATTCATGCTAAGTTATTAGATGATCGTGCTTGATTATTGTTCATGCTAAGTTAGTAGATGACCATGCTTAAGTATTGTTTATGCTAAGTTAGTAGATGACCATGCTTAAGTATTATTTATGCTAAGTTAGTAGATGACCATGCTTAATTATTGTTCATGCTAAGTTAGTAGATGTCATACTTAATTATTGTTCATGCTAAGTTAGTAGATGATCATGCTTAGATAATATCCATGCTTAAATAATGTATGTTCATGCCTAAATATTGTTCAAGATTGAGTTAGAAGATATTCATGTTTGATAAATACCATGTTTAGATTATGGTAGGAATTATCAACCATGCTTATGATATGTATCATGTTGAAAGAAACTCATTCTTGAAGTAGATACCATGTTGTAGGATTAATGTTTAAATTAATCTACCATGCTTAGAAATGTTGTAGGTTAATGCTAAGTAAATATCCATGCTTATATTGTTGTAGGATTAATGTGGAATTAATCCACCATGTTTAGGAATGTTGTAGATTGATGTTAAGTACATATACATGCTTATATTGTTGTATGAACCCATGCCATGTTGTAGATCATGCTCAACATGTTGTAGGACAAATTGTAATATCCATGTGTAGATGTACCAATTATCGATGCATAATGGTAGCAATTTCTATGCATAAGTAGTTAGTAGTTATCCATGCTTAGATGATCTTCATGCTTAGATGGAAAATGCCATGCTTGAATGTTGTTCATACTTGAGTTAATAGATATTCATGCTCAACGCCATTTATGCTTAGTTAATGGATAACGATATTCATGCTTAAGTAGTTAGTAGATATTCATGCTCAATGACATTCATGCTTAGTTGATGGATAACGATATTCATGCTTAAGTAGTTAGTAGATATTCATGCTAGATGATACCCATGTTTAAGGTAACAAATCTATGCTAATTTGTTGTAGTTAAGGTAAGAAAGTATCGTACCATGCTTGATTCATTGTAGGAAAAATATATACCATACTAGACTATGGTAGGAAACTCCTAAACCATGTATGATGTGTACCATATTGTAGGTTAATGGAACCACGCTCATGATGTGTGCCAGGTTGTAGGAACCATGCTTATGTTGTGTACATATTGTAAGGAGTTCATGCTTAAATTGTAGTAAAGCCTCATGGTTAGATTGTAGTAACTATTCATGCTTAAGATTGTTATAAGTGCATGCTTAAATCGTACTCATACTTAAGAGTGTTGTGAGTTGATGGTTATGTTATATACTATAATTAGATTGTCGTGGGTTGATGGCTATGTTATATACCATGATTGGATTGTTGTGAGTTGATGGTTATGCTATATACCATGATTAGTTGTTGTATGTTGATGCTTACAATTGTATACCATGCTTAAATTGCTATAGGTTAAGTAATAGGAAAGAATCATGTTATAATTGTAGTGATAACTACCTTTTTGTAGTTAATGTTAGTAGGGAGCTCAAACATGCTTGAAGGGTATAGTATAGCATCCTAGTTGAATATTGAACGAACGTAGGTTCTATGTTGTTCTAGTTCGTTTTCAAAGGAAACCGTGAGTTCTAGTGTGTGAGGTTCAAATTGGAATTAGACCCTATCATGGGGGCATTCCTCATCCTTATGGGTAATAAGGGTTGGGAGGGTCACTAGTAATAGTTGTTCGATAAAAGTTGTTATGTCGCCTTCGGGCTTTTTGTTGGTAGAATGCCTACCATAGACTATTAGTAGATTCTTCTGTTGCTTCTAATAATAGAAGATCAAGTTTGCTAGTAAGAACGTTTGGTTGCTTCTAGGTTTTGATTACCTGTATGGTTGTTTGCATATGGTTATGCTCGTACGTGGCTCGACTGGCCCGTATGTAGCTGTGGGTCTCATACGTAGTTTATTTGGCTCGTATGTGGGTTGTTGTCTCGTACGCGGCTCGACCGCCCCGTGCGTAGCAGTTGGTCTCATACGCGGCATATTTGGCCGGTATGTACGTTGTTATCTCATACGAGGCCCGCCTGGCTCATAGGGAGTGGTTGGTTCATACGTAGCTTGTTAGCTCGTATGTGGTTAGTTTACCCGTGTATAGCTTATTAGCTAGTACTCAGTTTGTTGTGCTCGTCTAGGGTGACATTATTATCCTAGGGGGTATCGACCATCAAGACATACGTTTTCTTACCCCTAAGGAACTGTGGAGGAGTCACTCCTTGTGTACTGTCGGATCTTAACCGGTGTAGGTTGATCGAGGACCGAAGTATAGACAGAATCCAAGTTCAAGGTAGTGGCATGCATATATGTTCGCATGGCCAGGGTCTTCGATCGATAGGCCAGGAACCGGATCCTGAGGGATTCTGGTAAGTCTAGGTTGAGCAGCCTAGTAGAGTTATCTTGTGAAGTCTAGTTTAAGAGATAGCAAGTTGTGTTTATATATTGTCATCCCTAGGAGTGTTCAGGGTTAGGGACATCATTAGGGTAGTGACTTATAAAGATCATTACTTAACCCTTTTGCCGGAAAGAGAGGAGTTGGTTGTAGGGGGCCCCTTACGACCAACTTATCCCTTGGGACAGACCGTAGGTGGTGTTATTGGGTTGTACCTTCCTGTCAAAGGGATATGCAGGGTGCCGTCTCACGAGTTGGGAGCACGGATTGCGTATCTCGCGCTGTTAATTCCTGAAGTGCCATGATAAGGCGGGCGGAGTTAGGGGCGATGGACCCCGGAACTCCATCGGGTCCTATGCCGGGGATACGAACAGGCCATGGACAATGGTCTGGCTAGGGGGCAGAAGGAGGCGCTCCTGTTGGCGATAACCCCAAGGGTTCGTCTGGTTTTTGAGTGAGGTTCGGTTAGCAGGGTGGTAGTGGCAACATAGACACCATGAGCGTACTGCCTTGGTAGGACTTGACCACGTTTGCAACCTCATCAGTCACGTTGTATCTATCAGGAATAGGTTGTGTACAATTAGAAATTCATAACGTGGGTTCAAATCCCTATATATGGAGAAATAGCTTGAGATGGGGCGCATGTAGTATGGGATGCATGTTGCTTCGGAGACTTGCTGGCATTAGAATAGGAGCATCCTAGTTTTAGTTAAATATCGCGTTAGATTCTAGTCATAGCACTCATGAACACTTAAACTACACCGACACTATTGCCATGTTTTGTATGTTGTTTGGGAGATTCGCTGCTATGTTATTAGCCTTAAAGCGTCAGTGAATACTGACGTCCCCACTTCCATAGGTACTGGATCGGCGAAGTACAGGTGCGCGATTCAGGAGGACTCAAGGCAAGGAAAGCGAGGAGTCAGTGTCATGTTTAGTTTCGCTGTAATATGTATGTGGATTGTCTATTAGTTAAGAAGTACTCAAGTGAGAGTTACCAAGTGTTGTTCTTCATTCCTTGTACTCTGATGTAAATTTGTGAAGGTTGTAATACTTGGGATTGCAAAGGTATTATTGTAACACTATTGTAATGTATTGCAGTTGTATGATATTCAGACTTGTAATACATTGGGTGATGAATAAAAAGTTTTAAATTCTCCTGTTTTTCTGTGTATTGTGACTAATTGAAGAAAAGGTCCTGGCTCGTGTCTTGGTTTTCCAGTATATGGAAATCGGGGCGCTACACGAACTTCAAGGGGCCGAAGTCGAAGGATCTGTCAGCCGAAGATTGGGGATATGTCGAACGCCTTCGGAAGGGCAATAGTATTAGCTGGCCGAAGGTGACGGAGAGTCATATGGCCCGCATCGAACTGAGCCCGGCTTCATCTAGTATGTTGTTTGTTCCATTTTCCTCGTTTTAGTATTCTTTTGCGCTCAGTGTTTTTAATGGGTATTTTTGCAAGTATGGACCTCGATCCCGAATCGATCAAGACAAGGAGGATCGCCCAGAAGAAGGAGAGGGCCGAGCAGGCCGAGAAAGGGAAGAGAGCGAGGGGGTCTTCGCAGGTTGTCTCCGACGTGCCGAAGGATCCGAGGACGAAGAAAGTGCATCCTGAACCGAGCAAGGAAGTGCTCGTCCTGCCGAACCCCAGCGCGATGAGGGTGACTAAGTATGTGAAGGGGAAGGTTCCTTCGCTCCGAGCCGATGCTGCTGAGATTGTTGGCGACGAGATGTTACAGCCATAGGCCCCGGACTGGTCGATAAAGAAAGGCAACAGCTTGACCGAGGGGTCATGGCCATCAAGGTCGTCGATAAGCTGGCGACTCTCCGTGATCGGCAGAGTATGAGCAACGACACCTTGGAGGTGGCCTATATGCAGTTGGCACAAGCGAACGTCCTGGTAAGAACTACTGGCCCCTTTTTTACCCATTTTAATACGATGCGACCCCTCTTCCGACCTCTTCGTCCTTGTGCTGCAGGCTTGTCTGGAGGGGGCCCAAGTGATGAAGCTTCATGAAAAGGCCCTGGCGCACAAGAGGGAGCGAGCAAACAAATACCAGCGGGAGATGAAGGAGATGAAGATCGGGCTCAAGGGCTCACACAAGAGGGAGCAAGAGATAAAGGCCGAGCTCGCTTCCATGGAGAGCGATTGTGTTTGGAAGGTGAGCTCGCTGAAGAAGGGGTTCGCCGTGGAGAAGAAGTTGCTCACCACGAAGGCCCAGGACTTGATAATCGAGACCCAGAACGAGGTCTACGAGAAGGCCCTGAGTCATGTGAGGCACTTCTACCCGACCATCGATCTGATCGACTTTGATTTCGACATGGTGATCGAGCTGCCGCCCAAAACCCCCGAAGGGGGCGAGCAGAATGACCCACCTACCGACCCTGCTGTGGATCCTCCCCTTGACCAGGCTGATCCAGAGGTGGGGAATTAAGCAGTTCGCCTCCTTGTTGTTTTTGTTTCTTCTTCTTTTTGTTTTATCCATGTATTTGCCGACCACGGAATGGCCACTGCACTTTTTGTACGACGAATTTGATTTATGGAAAAAAGAATTTTTGTTTGGCGAAGTGTTTTGACTTCGACTATTTTGTTTTGAGGAAGTGTAGCTTCGCCGACCGGGCCTTATGCCTTATTTTGAGATTTTTACGCTGAGATCGGTAGGCATCGGAATGATGATTGTTTTTCCTTTGTTAGGTGCCAGCCCCCCTTTCCGAGGCATACCCTCATCGATCCGATGTGGCATGGCTCCAGAGTAAGATCGAGGACCTCGAGTCCACTTTAGTCTGATATTGGATGGAAGCTCGCAATTAGGATGCTGCTTTTCACTATTATCGAAATTAGTCCAAGGCACTAAGTGTGGAGGCGTCCAAGCTGAAGAGGGCGATGGTAGATCGCAACCTAGGCAGCATCGGTCTCGAGCACACCATGTTGAGTGCATCGGTGCAGCGACCCTCGTCAGAGAGGCTCCTTCGCGACGTTATAGTGGAAAATGAGATGGAAATATAGCGTTATAAGACAATGCTGGGCATGTCCGGGGCAAGGACGGGCTTCTCTTCGGGAGGTCGCCGAGTGGAGGGTGCTATGCCAATTATGCTACTATAGTATACCCGGCCGGTCGATGCCCAGAGCTCCGTGGCTGGTGTGTCGACTTTGGCCGACCCCAAGGGTCATTGTGATGAGGCAGGAGGTCCCAGCCGTTCGGTCAGATTCGGGCTATCTTGCGTCGGTCCTGAGGGCTGCTAAGAAGTTTTTTAGCTGAGTGGAGTGGTTTGTAACGTTCTTGTTCTTTCGACGGTGCTTAATCAATAAAAGAGTATGAATAAAAAGTTTAGTCTTTTCTCCTCCTTTTTTTTACAACCTATTTTTGGGAAAGTTGCCGAGGAAGGGTGGGTCAGCGCCAAGCGTCCTGGCTTGGGTGCCATAGCTTGAGAAAGCTACCCATGTGCTCAACATTGGTACGGAGCTGCCGAGGAGATGTGGGTCGGCGCCCAGTGTTCTGAATTGGGTGCCATAGCTTAAGAAAGCTACTCGCATGCTCGCCATTGGTTCAGAGTTGCCGAGGAGATGTGGGTCGGTGCCCAGTGTTCTGAATTGGGCACCATAGCTTGAGAAAGCTACCCATGTGCTCGACATTGGTTCAGAACTGCCGGGGAGATGTGGGTCGGTGCCCAATGTTCTGAATTAGGCGCCATAGCTTGAGAAAGCTACCTGCATGCTCGACATTGGTTTGGAGCTGCCGGAGAGATGTGGATCGGCATCCATTGTTCTAAATTGGGTGCCATAGCTTGAGAAAGCTACCTACGTGCTCGCCATTGGTTCGGAGTTGCCGAGGAGGTGTGGGTCGGTGCCCAGTGTTCTGAATTGGGCACCATAGCTTGAGAAAGCTACCCACATGCTCGACATTGGTACAAAGCTGCCGAGGGGATGTGGGTCGGTGCCCAGCGTTCTGACTTGGGCGCCATAGATTGAGAAAGCTACCCACGTGCTCGCCATTAGTTTGAAGTTGCCGAGGAGATGTGGGTCGGTGCCCAGTGTTCTGAATTGGGCGCCATAGCTTGAGAAAGCTACCCACGTGCTCGACATTGGTACGGAGCTGCCGAGGGGATGTGGGTCGGTGCCCAGTGTTCTGACTTGGGCGCCATAGCTTGAGAAAGCTACCCACGTGCTCGCCATTGGTTTGAAGTTGCCAAGGAGATGTGGGTCGGCGCCCAGTGTTCTGAATTGGGCACCATAGCTTGAGAAAGCTACCCACGTGCTCGACATTGGTACGGAGCTGCCGAGGGGATGTGGGTCGGTGCCCAGTGTTCTAACTTGGGCACCATAGCTTAAGAAAGCTACCCACGTGCTCGACATTGGTTCGGAGTTGCCGAGGAGAGGTGGGTTGGCGAGATAAAGTTTATAAAAGGAGCTATTTTACTTGAGCCTTTTTATACATGAAGAGAGGCGCGAACGGCCTATTACACAGGGCAGGTTACAAAAGTGTTATTTACATGAAGTAAACTAGAACCCTACTTCTGGCCTTCCAGAAATTTGATCAGATGTTCGGTGTTCCAGGGTCTTTTGATTGCTCGGCCCTCCATGTCCACGAGTCGGTACGTGCCTGGGCATATCATCTCGGCTACCTTGTACGGGCCTTCCCAATTGGGGGCCAGCTTTCGCTTACTCGTGGGGTCGGAGACGGACAGCTTTCAGAGCACGAGGTCTCCGGCCTTGATGTCAGTGGGGCGGACTTTCTTGTTGTAAAACCTTTCGATCCACTGTTGGTAGATGCTCCTTCTGACGGTGGACTTCTCCCTGACTTCGACAATGCGATCAGGTTGGCCCTGAGGCCTGATGAGTTGTCCGCCTCGTTGAAGGCCATGATTCATGGAGAAGGGAGGCCGACCTCAACGGGGATAACCTCCTCTATCCCGTAGGTTAAGCTGAATGGTGTTTCGCCCGTAGGAATTCTCTTTGTGGTCCTGTGCACCCATAGCACACTTGGTAGCTCTTCTACCCACTGTCCCTTGGAGGAACTATCAAGGTGCTTCTTCAGGCCGTCGAGTATCTGACGGTTCGCGTTCTCCGCTTTGGCCATTTGAATAGGGATGGCATATGGCGGAGAAGCGCTGCTGGACGCCAATCTCTTCACAGAACCTGCGAAAGTTCTGGCCCGCGAACTGGGTTTTGTTGTCTGTGACAAGGACCTGCAGAATCCCGAACCGACAAATGATGTTCTTCTAGAAGAACTGTTGGGTCTGACGCTCGGTAATTGTTGATAGGGACTCGGCCTCGATCCATTTTGTGAAATAATCGATGGCAACTATTAGGAATTTTCTCTGTCCGGTTGCCATGGGAAAGGGGCCGACCAAGTCCATCCCCCACATGGCGAAAGGCATCGGACTGGCCAGCGAGCGAAGGTTGGCCTGAGGAAGCCTCTTGATCGAGAAAAATCTTTGGCATGGACCGCACCTCTTGACTAGATCCTAGAGTCTTGTAACATTGTTGGCCAATAGTACCCGTGGTTTAGGGCCTTCCTGGTAAGCGCTCTGCTTCCCATGTGACATCCGCCGATCCCCTCATGAAGTTCTTTAAGCGCATAGCTAGCTTCCTCCTCGGCGAGGCAGCGGAGGTAGGGTTTTCCATCCGCCAGGGTGTACGAGCATTTGAAGAGGACGTCGTTGATTATGACAAACCTTTTAGCTCGAACCCTGATCCTTCTCACCTCGACCCGGTCTTCACGGAGCTCGCCCTTCAGCAGGAACCTTCGGATGGGAGTGGTCCAGTCGTCTGGGCGAGCTTCGCTGTTTACATACATTGCCTCAGGGAGGTCGATGCTCGGCTTCAGGAGGACTTTGATGAGTACTGTTCGGTCGAGACCCTCGAAGGACGAGGAGGAGAGTTTTGACAAGGTGTCTGCCTAGGCGTTCTGCTCTCTCGAAACCCTAAGGACTATGGAACGGTCGAAGGATGTTAAGAGCCGTCGGACCACAGCCAAGTATTGGATCATTCGGTCATCACGAGCCTCGTACTCTCCAGTGATCTAATTGACCACGAGCTGAGAGTCGTTGAAGGCCCTGATCTGCTTCCGGCCGACCTGATGTGCCAGGGTCAGTCCAGCAATCATAGCCTCATATTCTGCCTTGTTGTTGGAGGACAGGAAATTGAGGCAGAGAGAATACTGGTGGAGGAAGTGGTTGGGGCCTCGCAGGATGATCCCAGCACAACTCCCTGATTCGCAGAAGGATCCATCGACATAGACTTCCCAAGTCGGATCCGAATCTTTGATGTTGGGCTGCTCGAAAATGGTGCATTCGGTGATGAACTCGGCAAGGGCTTGCCCCTTGATTGCCATCCTTGACTGGTAGCTGATGTTGTACTGGCACAGCTCGATCGACCACTTGACTAAGCGGCCGGAGTTCTCTAGCTTGTGAAGGACGGCCTTGAGGGGTTGATCAGCACTTGGATGGAGTGCGCCTGGAAGTAAGGACGGAGCTTTCGGGCGGCCATGACCAGGACATATGCCATTTTCTCTATCCTTGCGTATCTCGTCTCGGCCGGGAGCAGGACCTTGCTCACATAGTACAGATTTCTGGACTCCGTCATCTTCCCAGACGAGGACTGCACTAAGGGCATTTTCCGAGGCTGACAGGTACAGCCAGAGTGACTCGCCCAGCTCGGGTTTGCTAAGGAGGGGAGGGCTGGCTATATACTCCTTTAGGTGTTCGAACGCCTCTTGTTGAGGGGCGCCCCATTCGAAGCCCCCCGTCCCGCGCAGAGCCTTGAAGAAGGGGAGAGACTTCTCCCCAGATTTGGAAAGAAAACGGCCGATGGCAATCAATCTTCCCGTAAGCCTCTGGACTTCCTTGACGTTCCAGGGGGGAGCAATGTCTATTATGGTCTGGATCTTTTCAGGGTTCGCCTCAATGCCGCGCTGGCTGACGACAAACTCGAGGAATTTTCCTGATGAGACGCCGAAGGTGCATTTGGCAGGATTAAGCTTCATGTTATGTGTCTGGAGTATGCCGAAGGCTTCTTCGAGGTCGACAACGTGGTCCTGCCCCTGCTGGCTTTTGACAAGCATGTCGTCGACGTAAACCTCCATATTGCGATCGATCAGTAATGAATCCAATATTATTCACATTTAGGAGCAATAATCTTACTGCAATTGGACATTTAAATGCTCTATATGTGGTATTTTACTCTTGATTTCTCTTTTTCCATAGGAAACAGCCTAAAGCAGCAAAACGAAGCAGATTCAGGATTTTGAGGATGGTACACAGAAATTGCAGGGCATAAGTCGACTGGTGCTTCCAACAGGCGACTGGACAGAGAGGCTGACGATGCTCGGCACAGTCGACTTACTCCAGAGACAGTCGGCTTGACTGATGATCATGAATCTACAGATGTCTCGACACAGTCGACTGATGACAAAACCAGTCGACTGGTATTCAGCCAAGTCAGAAGATAAGAACAGATGAAGATGCATCGTCATCCAAATCCGAAGCGAGATTAAGTTATCCAAACCCAGATTGTCTGCAAATGACAACTCTTCATTAATTAAGATGGGGAACCAGGGTTGGCAAGTGAGAAGATCGACTCGGATCTATATTCAACATGTAAAGAGATAGAATTGAAATCTGCAGATGTGGGCAAAAGAAGTTATAAAAAGGCTGAAATAAGAAGTGAAGGGGGGAACTGAATCACGGAATTTCTGAATCATCAAATCATCAACCAAGAGGCATTATTCTATCAGCATCGAAGAAAGAAGGAGATCAAGTACACAGAAGGGAACGAGCCAGTCGACTGAGTGACAGCCAGTCGACTTATCTGGCCGAACATCATCAGTTTATTTCTTCTCTTTCTAGTTTTTATTTTAATCATGTATCCAAAACTGTTAGTCAATAAAAGCCTTATTATGTGGAACTAATTTCATAGTTGGGTAGATTGAAACCGTAGTCATGTAATGCTATATTCTTCTGAATGCTACTCTATTACTTATTGATTAAACCTGATTGAATTGGTATAGATTTATAATAATCAAACTTGTTCAGAAATTCTAAGAGCAGTCGACTGAGAGTGACAGCAAGTCGACTGCCATGCAGAACCTGAGTTTATCAAGTTTGCGTATTATAAATCTGAATCTGTTATATGAGCATAGAGACGACCCGTATCTGGTGCTCATAGCTTGTAACACAGGAATCTTTAGGGGTTCTTGGTTTAATCAACTTGAAGGATCTAGATCTGATACCAATTTCTAGAACTTCGAGTGTTTGTTCGTTTCCATCGTTCCTATGTTTTCTTTAAGTGCAACTTAGTAGATACCATGCTAAATACTTAAGGAAAGAAACGAATTAGAGTAGATACCATGCCTAATTCTTGGCTTAGGGAAACAATAACTTTAAGGAGTAGATACCATGCCCTTAAACGAACGAACATGAGTAATTAAGAGTAGTATAGAAGGTGACTTAGCATTATTGACTATAGGTGGAAATCAAAGCCCAACTACTTAATAGATATTTGTGATTCAGAACTACTTGGTCTAGTTTTAATCTTGTCATTTCTTTTAGAACAACACTTTAAAATTCTTATCTCTGTTTTATTGGTTAGTATGTTAATTTCTACAATCTCTGTGGGATCGACCCTTGCTTGTCACTACGCTTCTATAAACGATTCGTACACTTGCGAGGTTTTAATTTGTGTCTAGTTTATCTATATATTTAGATCATCTAGATTGCACAACAAGTTTTTGGCGCCACTGCCGAGGATTGTTTAGTATTTTAACTTACAAATCAGTAAAATAGTTTTCATTTTAATAAGTACTTTTCTTTTAGGTTACAAGATTCTGGTGAATGCACGGGAGATGATCACTTCGTCCAGAGTTACTACCTATTGACGCGGAAACAGAACGCACATTGCCTAGACTAGGTCGGCTGTCTGCAACAAACCAGTCGACTGGTGCACGGAACAAGTCGACTGCACAGAGACCCAATTCACGAGCAACAATGGCTGAGGAAGTACCAAATCGAGTACCAATGCAGGATAAATTCACGCCTAAGAAAATTGAGCAACCTTCCTGCATTGCTTATCAACCTAATGTCACAGGGAATATGCATCTATCTCCCCAATTACTTAGCATGGTTCCCCACTTTAGTGGCAAACCAGACGAGGAGCCTTACCTCCATCTGCAAGACTTCTTTGATCTTTGCAGAACACAAAGCGTCCAAGGGCTACCCCTGAACAAATCAGGTTAATCTTGTTTCCATTCTCTTTAAAACTTAATGCTGAATTGTGGTATAATTCTTTGGAACCATGATCAATTAATTCATGGGAGCAATTGGCAACAAAATTCTTGAAAGAATTCTTTCCAGCCCAGAAAACCAAACAACTAAAAAGGGAGATTCAACTCTTCCAACAAAAAGATGGAGATTTATTCTTCGAAGCATGGAAGGATTTCAAGAACAAGCTTCTCAAGTGTCCTACGCACAACATGCCTAAGGATGATCAGGTACAAGCATTTTATGAAGGTTTAAATGATACTAACAAGGCAATTGTGGATTCAGCTTGCAACGGGATCTTGATAAGGAAAAGTGGTGAGGATGCCATCGAATTATTTGAAGAACTCAGCGAGAACTCACAGCAATTCTCAACAAGGGGAAGAGGCATTTCTAAAAAACAGGGAGTTTACGAAATTTCTGGTAGTAATAACATACAATTAGAAATGGTAAATATGAACAAAAAAATTGATATGCTTGTTAATGCAATGACAACAATGGGCAGTGTAAAAAATAAAACAAAAGAAATTTGTGCAATTTGTTCTCATTTTGATCATACGACTGATACGTGTCCCATGTCTTCTTTCACAGATCAGGAGCATGCAAACTATGTGGGACAAGGAGTGTTTCCACCAAAGAACAACCCCTTCTCGAACACATACAACCCAGGGTGGAGGAACCATCCAAATTTCTCATGGAGCAACAATCAAGGCACTCAATCTTCGCAAGGACATGCACGGAACTTCCAGATGGGAAGTGGGTTTGATCGGCCAGTACAAGAACAGAAGAAGTTGGATTTCGAATCCACTGTTCTTCAATTGCTCTAACAGCAACATCAAACAAGTAACCAACAAGGGCAGGCAATTCAGAAATTGGAAACCCAAATTGGTCAAATCGCGAAGGAGTTGAGTGAAAGAAAGGCAGGAGAACTTCCATCACAAACTATACCAAACCCTAGAGGCCAAGAACAGCTCAAATCAGTAACAACTCTGAGAAGTGGTAAGACAATTGACAGCAAGGTTGGAACACACGTAGACGAATCAGACACACAACCATCAAAAGCTTTGGGATTTGACAAGGTAAGTGAAAAAGAAAGGACAGTTTTGCCACCATTCCCTCAAAGGTTAGTCAAGCAAAAGAAAGAACAACATTTATTTGATATCTTTGAAACTCTCAGAAAGGTAGAAATTAATATCCCCCTACTTGATGCTATTAAACAAATTCCCTCTTATGCCAATTTTTTGAAAGAATGTTGTACTCACAAAAGAACATTTCAGGTTAGGGAGGATGTGGCTTTGACAGAGGAAGTGAGCGCTATTTTGTTAAGGAAATTACCACCTAAACTAAAGGACCCAGGTAGTTTTACCATTCCTTGCAGGGTTGGTGAGCACTTCTTTGAAAAGACACTGCTAGACTTGGGGGCAAGCATGTCGTCGACGTAAACCTCCATATTGCGATCGATCAGTGATGAATCCAATATTATTCACATTTAGGAGCAATAATCTTACTGCAATTGGACATTTAAATGCTCTATATGTGGTATTTTACTCTTGATTTCTCTTTTTCCATAGGAAATAGCCTAAAGCAGCAAAACGAAGCAGATTCAGGATTTTGAGGATGGTACACAGAAATTGCAGGGCATAAGTCGACTGATGCTTCCAACAGGCGACTGGACAGAGAGGCTGACGATGCTCGGTACAGTCGACTTACTCTAGAGATAGTCAGCTTGACTGATGATCATGAATCTACAGATGTCTCGACACAGTCGACTGATGACAAAACCAGTCAACTGGTATTCAGCCGAGTCAGAAGATAAGAACAGATGAAGATGCATCCTCATCCAAATCCGAAGCGAGATTAAGTTATCCATACCCAGGTTGTCTGCAAATAACAACTCTTCATTAATTAAGATGGGGAACCAGGGTTGGCAAGTGAGAAGATCGACTCGGATCTATATTCAACATGTAAAGAGATAGAATTGAAATCTGCAGATGTGGGCAAAAGAAGTTATAAAAAGGCTGAAATAAGAAGGGAAGGGGGGGACTGAATCACGGAATTTCTGAATCATCAAATCATCAACCAAGAGGCATTATTCTATCAGCATCGAAGAAAGAAAGAGATCAGGTACACAGAAGGGAACGAGCCAGTCGACTGAGTGACAGCCAGTCGACTTATCTGGCCGAACATCATCAGTTTATTTCTTATCTTTCTAGTTTTTATTTTAATCATGTATTCGAAACTGTTAGTCAATAAAAGTCTTATTATGTGGAACAAATTTCATAGTTGGATAGATTGAAACCGTAGTCATGTAATGCTATATTCTTCTGAATGCTACTCTATTACTTATTGATTAAACCTGATTGAATTGGTATAGATTTATAATAATCAAACTTGTTCAGAAATTCTAAGAGCAGTCGACTGAGAGTGACAGCAAGTCGACTGCCATGCAGAACCTGAGTTTATCAAGTTTGCGTATTATAAATCTGAATCTGTTATATGAGCATAGAGACGACCCGTATCTGGTGCTCATAGCTTGTAACACAGGAATCTTTAGGGGTTCTTGGTTTAATCAACTTGAAGGATCTAGATCTGATACCAATTTCTAGAACTTCGAGTGTTTGTTCATTTCCATCGTTCCTATATTTTCTTTAAGTACAACTTAGTAGATACCATGCTAAATACTTAAGGAAAGAAACGAATTAGAGTAGATACCATGCCTAATTCTTGGCTTAGGGAAACAATAACTTTAAGGAGTAGATACCATGCCCTTAAAGGAACGAACATGAGTAATTAAGAGTAGTATAGAAGGTGACTTAGCATTATTGACTGTAGGTGGAAATCAAAGCCCAACTACTTAATAGATATTTGTGATTCAGAACTACTTGATCTAGTTTTAATCTTGTCATTTCTTTTAGAACAACACTTTAAGATTCTTATCTCTGTTTTATTGGTTAGTAAGTTAATTTCTACAATCTCTGTGGGATCGACCCTTGCTTGTCACTACGCTTCTATAAACGATTCGTACACTTGTGAAGTTTTAATTCGTGTCTAGTTTATCTATATATTTAGATCATCTAGATTGCACAACAATCAGGTCCTTGAAGATTCGGTTAACAAGCCACTGGTAAGTGGCTCCGGTGTTCTTCAGCCCGAAGGGCATGACGCGGTAGCAGAAAAAACCTTGGTCGGAGACGAAGGATGTCTTTGGTATGTTCGGCAGAAACATCCGGATCTGATTGTAGCCAAAGAAGGCATCCATGAAGGATAGGAGCTCGTGACCCAACGTCACGTCGATTAGGGCATCGATGCTTGGAAGAAGGAAAGGATCTTTGGGCATGCTTTGTTCAGATCCGTGAAGTCTATACAGATCCTCCAGCTTTTGCTCGCCTTCTTCACCATGACGATGTTCGCCAGGCATTCAGGGTAGCTGACCTCTTGGATAAATCGGGCAGACAAGAGTTTGTCGACCTCCGTCTTTACTGCTTGCTGGCTCTCTAGGGCAAATTTGTGCCTTTTCTTGATGACCGACTTTGAGCCCAGAATCACGCTCAGCTTATGCATGATCAGGTCTTCGAATATCCCGGGCATGTCGGACGGCTTCCAGGCGAAGAGGTCGATGTTGCGGCAGATACAGTTGATTAGCTTCGACTTCAGATCGCTGGCGAGGGAGCGCCTCACTCGGAACCACTTCGACTCATCCTCTGCCTCAAACGAGACTTCTTCCAGTTTGTCGGCCGGTTCCGGATCTGGTTGGCTTCTTTCTGACTGAAGCTCGACGGCGTCAAGGGGAAACACACCCCCTCTGACCGCCGTCATGTAGCAGGACCGTGCAGTCTCCTGGTTGCCTCGGACAACACCGACCCGTGCTTCGTGGGAAATTTTAGCTTCAAGTGGTAGGCCGATGGCACGGCCTGAAGGGAGCAAAGTCCGGGTCGGCCGAGAATAGCATTGTACGCCGCCTTGACGTTTACCACCATGAAGTCCATTGATTCGGTTCGTCTGAGGGGGGTCATACCCACGGTGATATCTAGGGTCACGATTCCCTCTATCACAACTGGAATGCCGGAGAACCCGTGCAGGGTGTATCCGACCGGTTTGATCTTGTCCCGGGGTAGTTTCAGGTTCTCGAATGATTCCAGGAAGAGGATGTTCACCGAACTTCCATTATCCACGAGGATCCGGCGGACCTCGAAGTTCGCCATGTCGAGGCTAATGATGAGGGCATCACAGTGGGGAAGACGGATGCCCTCTAGGTCCTCTCCTGAGAAAGAGACGGAGAGTTGCTGGATCTGGGGAGACGGGAGGTCTCGAAAGGCATTCACCTCTCGAACGAACGCCTTTCGGGAAGTATTGGATTCCCCTCCCATGAGCCCCCTATGGACGCAATGTAGAATGGCCTACCCTTCGGTCTCCCCGTGTTCGGGCTCTCGCTCGGGACGACGGTTAGGAGTGTGAGTAGGAGGTGAAGGCCTCTGGTTCCTCATTTCCTTTCAGTCCCTCGGGCTTTCCCCGGTGAACTCTCGGAGGTATCCTCATTGGATGAAGGCCTCGATTTCGTCTTTCAGGGCCCGACACTGGTCGATTTCGTGCCCATGATCTCGGTGGAAGCGACAGTAGAATCGCTGGTCTTGCTTTTTGTTGCTACTCGGTCGAGGGGGTAGTCGGATGAGGCTATTGTCCTCTATTTCTAAGAGTATGGCGGACACATTCTGTGTCAAGGGCGTGTATCTCTCGAAGCAGGGGACCGAGAGACCCTCTTCATTCTGACCCCTTCTTTTGCTAATTTCTTGGCAAGCTCGGTCTCATCGACCTTGCATTTTTCCTTCCCTGTGGATTCTTTGGCGCCCTCCGGGTTTAGGGCCTCTTCCGTCCGTATGTACTTCTCGACCCGGTTGAGCAGGTCGGGGAAGTCCAGGGGCGGCTTATTGGCCAGGGAAATCTTTAGCTGGCTGTGTCGGACATTGTGCCGGAAGGTAGCTGAGGCGACCCCGGCATCGAGGGAGGAGACAGATCTTGCATCGGCGGTGAACCTCCGGACGAAGTCACAGAGCGACTCTCCTTCCCTTTGTCGGAGGTCTAGTAAGGACGCGCTTGTCTTCTCTGCCTTCCTGTTGGTTACGAAGTGAGTCAGGAAGTTGGCCTCCAATTGGTCGAACGAGAAGATCAAGCCAGGGACAAGCTTGGAGAACCATTCCCAAGCCGAACCCCGGAGGGTGGCAGGAAACGCGCAGCATAGCAGGGGATCCGAAGCGCTGTGAATCATCATGAGGATCTTGAAACCCTCCATGTGATTAGCTGGATGACTCTCGCCGTTATAGGTCTCAAACTGGGGAGGCTGGAAGTTCCGGGGTATTTCTGTCTGTAGGATTGCAGCAGAGAAAGGATGTCGGGTCGGCCTAGGACCTTGGGCCGGCCTCGCACCGCCGTCGCCGAAGTGGTCGAGGTGGTTCTCCATTTCCTGGAGGTGTCTTAGGATGTCCTCATCATACTCTGGCAGGATTGTCGGGCCACGGGATGCGCCTGCACCGACATCCGATCACGGGTGAGAGCGGTGGAGCATCTCGTTGGCAGGGGTCCCTAGGATAGCCTCCATGATCTCTTTCCGGAAGTCTTGGAACTCCCGGCGGGTGACTGGGGCCCATTCAGCCGGGTTGTGTTGGGGCGACAGCCTTCGGTCAATGCGGCTGAGCATCGGCTCCCTCTCTGGGGGCGGTGGTCTGGGACTGTTCGGGGCCGAGTTGGAAGCGGCCCCTCCCTTAGTCCGACTTGCCTGTCAGTTTTGGATGACCCGACGCAGATCGGGTACAACCGAGCGAGAGGCGCCCGACTGGTGTCCGAGGCTGACCCTAGGATTGTTGGATCCATGAGTGTCGGTGGGGTTGTCTAGAGGAGGAACATCCTGGCGACGTGCAGAGGTGACAGCTCTCCTGGGCTTGGGTGCCATGTGAGCTCGGATTGGCGGGATGCCGATTGATGGCTGGGTTCGGACTGATGTTCGTACCGAGATTTTCAACAGACGGCACCAACCTGATGTGGTTTGTTTTTGGGGGGTGGCTGCACCAGGTGTGAGTTCTTCTCGATTTGTATTTTTGCGGAAGCTCCAGTACGGATGGTACGCCCGACCCTCAGTCGAGGGTATGGCTCGGGAGTAGGCGGGAGTGAGGTGGAGATCGGATGCTCGGCTCGGATCCAATGGTCTCGTGTACCTGCACTCGGCCTAGGAACACCAAGGTTGATCCCAGTGGCAGGCCCTCCGACGGTCTAGCCAGTCACTGAAGAAAAGTAACGGTAAGTAGGGTTTGAGAGAGGAAAGATTGATTACCTTTTAAGTGAGGGAAGGGGTGAAGTATTTATAGGCAGTGGTAAACGGGTCTGAGGCCTAACGGGCCGGATCAGACCCGTTTGCCTGTGAGCCTGAGCTGGCAGAGGCCCAGTTGACTTCTGTTGACTTGATTATCCTGGGTGAGCGCTTTTTGAGGAGATCTGGTGGCCTAGAATTGACCACACCATTTTACCCTATGTCACACACCATTGAACATAATCAAAGTTTACCCCCCTCATTGAACATAATCAAAATTTTCATGTTTAATATTTATGTATTTTAGCTATATATGAATTAAATCACACGTACACACACATACACACCTCATAGAACCTACTCAATCATGTTTAATATTTCTGTATTTTAGCTATGAATTCAATCAAAATATGCAATAGAAGAACCTTTTGTACTTTCACTGAATAGTTTCAAATTGCTAGTTTCTTAGGATGAAAATACTTATGTACTAAAAAACCTCACACAAAGATCTCCTCGACTTTTGGAAAGATCATAAATATAAGGAATTAGGTAGAGGAAGATTCAAAATCCCATACATGCCCATATAAAAGATCCTTAAAAGTACTCACAAAGATCCGACATCCCGGCCATACATGGGCTTACAAAATTCTCAATTTTCTTCTGCTTATTTTTTTAAAATTAAAAATTAAAAAGGACAAATCAATGTTAAATATTATAGAAAAAAGGAGAATCCTTTGAAACCAAATTTGACAAGTCTTAGACTACTAGATGATCAAGTAATATTATGCAAAGGAAGTGGGGTCTAAAACTCATGAAAGATAGATGACATGATCGAAGATTTATGACGAAAATCTTAAAGAAAATGAAAGGGGAGAGGAAAGCCACGAATACGAAATTTATCGACTTCTTAGTGATATGAAATTTAGATAGTAGCTTAATTACTTCTTAGTGATGACCGGCAACTCGGAAATGCCAGCCATGTTCCTTGACTTGGTTATGAGCTGAGAGCCTGAGAGAAGAGAGAAGTAGCCTTAGGTTGGAGATGACTTGGGACTTCAAAAGTTTATTATTATTATTATTATTCTCATGGGCGGAGGTAGTAAGAGATTAGGGGGAATATTTGGGAATTTTTTGCCGTACCAGGCCACTATTTGATAGTATTTGCGTTTTTAGGCCAGGTCCCAAACTATTAGCGTTCGTGGGCTAGCCTCTGCCACGTCAGCAGCGGCCGCTCTTGGGAATAGCGGCCTCTTCATAGATACCAATTTTGTGCCCCCACACTTGGCTGTGGCTGTGTACGAAGGGGATCAGAAAATAAAGAGGTCGCTATTGGCACTAGCGACCTCTTCTAACTGAGGTCGCTAGTGGCAATCGCGATCTCAGATGGGCCCCCGAATGCTTCTAATTATGAGTCTTGGATGTTTATACTAAGGTCGCGATTACCAATCGCGACCACAGGTATGATAGGTTGCGATTGACATTAGCGATTATGCTGTTTGCCAAATCAGCTTATCCTCTGTGATGTTTATACTAAGGTCGCGATTACCAATCGCGACCACAGTTATGATAGGTCGCGATTGACATTCGCGATTATGCTATTTGCCAAATCAGCTTATCCTCTGTGATGTTTATACTAAGGTCGCGATTACCAATCGCGACCACAGGTATGATAGGTCGCAATTGACATTAGCGATTATGCTGTTTGCCAAATCAGCTTATGTGAATGTGACTCATAATAGCCTACCACTGTGGTCGCTATTGGGAATAGCGACCTCAGTTGGAGGAGGTCGCTAGTGGCATTAGCGACCTTCTTTACACATACTCAGTCCATTCCCCCCGTACTCTACCAAGTGTGGGAGTGCAAATTTGGTGGATATGAAGAGGCCGCTATTCCCAATAGCGGCTGCTGCTGACGTGGCAGTGGCTAGCCCACGAACGCTAATAGATTGGGACCTGGCCTAAAAACGCAAATACTGTCAAAAAGTGGCCTAGTACGGCAAAAAATTCGATATTTGGGACCCCCAAACTTTTTGTAAAACTCCCTAATATAGACCAGAATTTTTATTTGGCCCCCCAGTTAAAAAAAAATTGGGACCCCCAAGTCTAACCCACCTCTTATTAAAGGCTCAAAATAGTGGTACGGATTTTGGGCTAAAAATTAACAGTGATACTTATTATTTGATCTAAATGATCATTGGGTAAAATCTGGAATAAGAAGCTAGTGTGTACACAAGTTACAAGTATATTTATTCATTTGAGTCTATCTCTTAGCCTCTAGTATTATAACAGTATAAATAGTGTAGTATGACTGTTGATTAGTATTACTCTAACCAAATTTAGAGTACAATTGTACAAGTGCGAAAAAATACATAATACTAAGAATATAAATTCGAATATTTACTTTGATTATAATTTTATTTTGGTCCAATTATTTTAATTTTTCAAAATAAAAATAAAGAGATTTTCGGCAACAATTATATCGATGCTGGGAAAAAATATGGGGCCCCCATTTTGATTTGTCTGCCACTGATTATTCTTTCTTTCTTCTTCTTCTTCTTGTTTTTTTTTTTTTTTTTTTGGGCTTGAGAGGGATGTGATCCGATCAGTTGAAAGTCTTAACACATGAGAGCATATATTTTTTTTCCATGATGAGACAATGTGGCTGCTATTTATAGGATGACAACATAGTTTTTAAAATGACATTTGAGCATACTTTCCATGTTGATTCCAGACTAATTTGTATACTATTATAACTTATATTGGATAACGAGATATGCTAGTGGGCACGTCCCTACGGTATGTCTTCAAAACACTACAGCATATGAAAGTCTTGTAAACAGCGAAACAAGAATTATATAGTTCAAGTTTGAATAGTAAAACAATAATTAATTGTAAATAAAAGTCCATTAGTATATGTTGAAAAATAATTATAAATGGGGATGTAAAATTCAACTTCTTAGAACTTTGAGTGTGGAAAATGATGAAATTTAACTCTTGATGAAATATTTGCTATTTACAATGTAACATGAGCACTAAAAAAAAAGCATAAAAAATCAGAAAATTTACAAACTTGAAATCTGAAAATTTCTGAGTAAATAGAGAGAGAATGAGTAAGAGAGAGGGAGAAGGGGAAATAAATAAATAAATAAAGGAGTTGTTTTGGAATTTGAATTTGAGTTTTGGTGGAAACTTTTGGGCGGAAAAATATGTTTTGTGAGTTTAAATCTGGACCATTGATTTTAACCTTATTAAATGAGAGTCACTTGATAGCTTTCTTTGTGTTTTATAATATAGATTATGGACCACCAAAATATACAGTGTGGTCGATTATCTCGGCCTTATCGTATCCTTGAAAAAATGTATTTTAAAAAAAAGAAAAAACGAAAGAAAGAAAGAGAGAAAAAAAAAAAAACTTAAATAGAAGAGTCATATTATCTCAAAATATTTCCACTCTTAACAATCTTTATTCTGTATTTGATCCTTCTATTTAAGATTCTTAAGACAAAGGCTATCCAAATTTCCTTGATGTTGCACTCGGTTGTAGACCAATCGACTTTGGAATGAGTCCAGAGAAAAATAAAGCAATTGCAATATGTGGGCAACTTATATGAAATTTCACTGTTTGTATGGGTCATGTGGGACTCGCGTGGGATAACCCAAATGGGCCTCAAATCCTTGTTCTCAAGCCTGGTTCCAAACTTTTAAAACTACTCAGGCCCTATTTCTGAGCCCTAAATTGTTTGAAGCCAAATCTGGGCTGGAACTGGGCCCGGTCAATTATATCTAACCTGTATATGGGCCCAAAATGTTGGCCCTCTTTTTTGTAACGTAACGCCACTATATTTTATACTACAATTTCTTTTACTACCTTCATCTTGTCTCTCAAAAGTCAAATGGAGAAAATGGCTTCAAAATCCCTCCTCTTCCTCTCCTGCTCTCTCCTCTTCTCCACTTTCCAAGCTTCAATATCACCTCAAGAACTTCTAGAAACTGCTAGAAACCCCGAGTTCTTCGACTGGTTGAAGAGCGTAAGGCGAAGAATCCACCAAAACCCAGAGCTGGGTTTCGAGGAGTATGAGACCAGCAAGCTCATCCGCTCAGAGCTGGATGAATTGGGAGTCCAGTATTCTTGGCCCGTCGCGAAAACTGGGCTGATTGCTTCTATTGGGTCAGGAAATGGGCCCAAGTTTGGGCTCAGAGCTGACATGGATGCGCTTCCTCTTCAGGTAATTTCCTCAATTTTACTTTTCGCAAAGGAAATATGTGTGCTGAACAACGGTGAAGGTTTTCTTTGGTTAGCCTTTAGCCTAGGGATGGCGAACGGGTCGAACAGGCTGGGCCGGGCCTAACCCGTACGGGTTGGCACGTATATTGGGCGGGTTCGGGCTGGGCCGGGCCGGACCCAAACTTGACTTGGGTGGCCCGCCCAACCCGTGAACCCTTTAGGGTTCAACCCGGGTCGGGTCGGGTCGGATCAACCCGCGGGTTGGCCCATTTATATAGGTAGTTTTTTTTAAAGCTTAAAATAATAATAATAATAATAATAATACTAAGTAATAATACTAATAAACATTAAAAATCATAATAATAATAATAAGATTGAAAGAGTAAAATTGGCAACAAATTTTGAAATATTATTCATATGAATTTAAGTTATACAATTTTCACAATTTCTAATGAAATGAAGAATTCAATTCACAAATAAGTTTTATACAATAACATATTTTTTATATACAATTTTAATTGACTACAATTTTTCTAATTTAACATAACAAGCAAAGCTATTGTTGTTGTTGTTGTTGTTGTTCTTTCGGCGAGTTGCTCCCACTTGTGAACGTTGATAGTGCTTTCCCTTGTGTCCTATCTTCAGTCTTCAGCCAGTCTTCTGTGCAAACGAGCATCTCTGATGTGTCGGGCTTCAAGCGATTCCTGCAATCAGTTAGAACCCTGCTACATGAAAAAAATTCACTCTCAGAAGCAACTGTAGAGATAGGAGGAGTTAGTAAATCTTTAGCCATAATTGACAGAATACTAAAAGTGTGTTCATGGTCTTTCCACCATTGTAAAATATCTAGTGGAGAAGTAGAAGGCTCAGAATCTTGTTGGTTATACCAATTTAATTCATTTGGTTGATTAGTCCTAGGTTTTTTTGATTGAATTTATTCAAATAAATTAAATGTTCTATCACCAAATCTACTTTTACCCTTACCTTTAGAAGTACCAGAAGAAGAACTAACTACAGAAGTTGAACTACTAGAAGCAAAACGTCTATCATAATAATCATACAAGTTATTTAACGTAGATTCAAATTGAACTAAAAAAGTAGCGCAATCTTCTACTAATTCTACATTTTCCCCAAGTAATGCAAAAAACATTTCAATCAAACTCTTCGTACCTTCTAATTTGATAGGAGCATCCATAACGGTAGCAACACAAATCAACATAGGAGGAGGAAAATAATACTTCAAAAAAATTTTGAATGCAGGTTTTACAATCTCACCAACAAAAGTATCATTTAACATTTCGTTAAATGTTTGCATCATGCTAACTAATTCAATAAAAATGCTACTAGAAGTAGATTCATATGTTTTTGAAAATTTTAAAGTTGCGGTTTTAAAAGGTTCTAAAAATTTCAACAAAGATTCGGCAAAAAACCAATTGGGGGGAGTCATTTCAAAATTGTGCATATTTTTTGCGATACAAAAATCATTTACAACTGCTTTATATTCGGTAACAACATTTAGTAATTCAAAAGTAGAATTTCATCGGTGTCTAACATCCTTTGGAAATCTTCTAAAAGGAACATTTCTAACCCTACACCAAGCTTTCCATTCTTGTAAAATGCTTGGACTTAATGCAATGAAATGTACACAATTTTTAATTTTAACTATATATGGATTGACTATTTTTAATGCATCTTGAACACATAAATTTATAATATGACATGCACATCTAACATGAAAAATATTGTCAGATGGAGGATTTAATACGGATTTTAAAGTAGTAATTGTTACATTGTTGTTAGATGCATTATCAAAACTAATACACATAATTTTATCGCGAATATGGAAAACATCACAAATTTCTATAATACGATTTGCTATTTCAGCGCCACTATGGGGATACGGCAACGCCGCAAGTGATATTATTCTTTTTTGAAGAATCCAATCATTGTCGATCCAATGACAGATTATTCCCATCGTTGGAATATTGTTGACACCCGTCCAACAATCCGAAGTTAAACTAACCCTACAAGTTAAACTCCATAAAATTGCAATCAAAGCATCCTTCATTTCGATGTATATTTTAAAACAATCCGATTTGCAAGTATTTCTCTCTTCTAAAATGAGGGTTTAAGGCCGTTTGATTAAATTTTTTTAAGTCCCTACTCTCGGGATAGGAAAATGGTAACTCTTCCTTAATGACTAATCGGGCCATTTCTCAATGAACAAGATCGGGATCATAAGGGTGGCTATCAACTAGACCGGTCCTAGAGTTGATTTTTTGTTGGCCTTGTAGTTCATCAAGAAGGTCTTTATGGTTATGTTGGATGTGCCTACTAATTGTACCGGTGCCGTCACCCCTCTTGAATTTGTATGTTTTACCACATGTTTTACAAACTTTCAAACCTATACCCGAAGTATGTTCGTCCGGGATATAATCGTAAAACATGTGTCAATCACTAGTTTCTCCTCTACTTTTCCTACTACTACGGGGTTGTGTGGTTTCGGATGGTTGTTGTTGTTCTTCTTCTTCTTCCAATTGTATGTCACCTACAACCTTGTCGTGTGTACCCCATTGTTGGATAGGAGGATCATGGTATTCTTGGGCGGGCTCACTAGTTGGGACAATTGGTGGCCTACGGAAAGAGGAGGAATCTTGTCCGCTACGACCGCTACCGCGTGATCTAGACATAATGTAGTAATGTGCTAAAGTATGTAAAAAAAAATATATAATGTAGGAACGGTGAATTATAAAAAAAAATCTAAAAAACAATAGGGTTGAGATAGAGAAGATTAAAAAACCAACAATAATTTTAACTACAACACAAAAAAAATATAACGAGAGAGGTATAAAATTTTGATACCGTTCACCGTGGAATACGCGTATGTTAAAAAAACTTTGAAAATAAGAATAGAATAGAACTAGAAAGAAGCGCTTTGCCGATTCCGCAATTGAAGAGTTGAGGAGAGCTTGAAGGAGATTTGACGAGGGTTGAAGAGAGTTGAAGACGTTGAATTTTGATTTCGATACGATCGAACATTGATCGTGTATATGCCTCGTTGTAGACTTGCTTGTTGAATACTACAATTGTTGAAAAATTCTTTATAAATGATGTACAATAGTAGAGAGAGTAAGAGAGTAAGGTGTGATTTTTTTAGGAGATTTTTGGAGGTATTTATAGGCTCAAAATGTGAAGAAAAAAAACCAAAACAAAAAAAAAACAAAAAAAAGCCAAAAAACGGCTAAAAGAGCCGTTAACAACGGCTCTGTCCAACGGACCGTTCGACCCGTACGGGTCATAACCCGCAGGTCGACCCGTGGGTTGCGGCGGGTTGGAGCATTTTTAACGGGTTCGCGGGCCGGGTTACACGGATTGAATTCGCGTTTTCTTCGACCCGGGTCGACCCGTTACTATACACGGGTTCGGATCCGAACCCGCCAACTTCTTAACCGGGCTGGGTTCGCAAGCCGGGTCACGGGTGGGTCACCGGTTGACCCGGCCCAGTTGCCATCCCTACTTTAGCCAACAAATGCATGCTTTGAGCATGTGCTTGCATGTGAGGTTGAGCCGCTACTTATGGACACAACACTTGATGTAGAAATTATGCATCCTTTACGAGCTGGGATCATGACATGAGCTGCGTGCTTGGTGCTTAGGAATGCACCTAACAAGTTTACATATGGATTCGCTCAAATTCAGATTTCGTGTAGTTGACAATACTTTGCACGGATGGACCAATTACACCTACACCAAGATTAGTTTGTAGTACATTAAACCTTTAGATTGATCAAGTTTTTAAAATTGCACATCATACCAGCATTACTGAACATGATGTCAAGTTACCCAAACTTTCCGGCAGTATGGTCAACAGCTTTCCTGATAACATCTTCACTAGTGACATCACAATGAATGAAAGAGGCAGTTGGACCGAGGTCGCAACAAATTGAGGTTCCTAACGCATTTTGCCTGTCTGCAATAACCACCTTTGCACCATGTTTACAGAAGAGTCTCGCAGTGCACTCTCGGGTGCCGCTCGCACCTCCAGTGATGAGGGCAACGTTCCCCTTCAACCTAGGGAGAGACAAACACAAAAAAAATCAAAAATCAATCCCTAACCATTTGGATGATGTCCCTTTAAATTAAGAGAAAATAAAAGAAAAGAATGCTATATCAAGATATATATGGAGTGTACCTCATAACAACTGACAATTCTGAGCTGCTATCCTTTGTTAGGGTTTTATGTCTTACATATTTGTAGTTCGATGAGTGGAAGATTATGAAGCGAAGAGGTCGAAGCAATCGCGGAAGAAGATGAAACAGCAAGCAACCAACAGTAGCATGGACAGTCGACTATCCATTATGGACAATCGACCGACCATCCCTCTGGATGGATTTTGGAGTATTGCGGTCGACTGTCACTTTGGACAGTCGATCACCCGCAGCGGTTGGCTATTTTTTGGCATGTATCTAAGTGATTCTTTCGAGCCCAACTTCATCTCCAAATTAGATCGTACGGCTCCTATCCTGTGTCTTTTTATTCAGGATATATCGGATTGCTTTTGTATCAAGACTACAACCTAGGGGTTTCTCTAAATCTCTATATATTATTGGGTAAGTCTCCATTGAGAGACGAGTGTAACGCCCCGAATCCCAAATACAACTGAATTCGAGAGTTCTACAGGATCTTTCCACTTCATTTAGTACAATTTTACAAGGAAATTTGAACTTTTCACTTTACATCGGAGTTTATATAAAACTTTACACTTTTATACTGCACAGCGGAAGTAAAATTACAACATTTAAATAAATGTACAACAACTTTGAATAATCTTTAAGCATCTGTTCCTCTTTAACCTTTATCATGTCATTACCCTGCATATAAAACTGTGTTTACGTCAGTTTATTCAACCGACGAACATTATACACGGCCATCCTCTCTATGCCGGAAATAGTATAACTCATTTTTCATATTTATCAAACACAAACTTGTCACATATCAAACTAAAGGGAATAAATACCCTAATGATGTCGTGTTGTGATTGTGCACTTAGTCCTTAATGCATTTATTCATGTTACATGACACTAATGCGCACTTGTTCGGATTCTATGCATCCCATACTACATAGGTCCGAGGGCAAGCCTATAATCGTTCTTCATCTTTATAAGGTTCAATCCCTCGTTATGGCTTAATCTACTACTGTAACTACGGTAAGTATCCTAGATGTTTTCTGACCTACGAACTCATGTCTAGGCGCCCTGGAGGGAATCCCATCGCACTGACACATGACTCATCATGCAGGCATCCTGTGGTAATTCAGCTCCTACCATAGACATGACACCACCCGTAGTCTTCAAACATCCCACGAGCGTCGCCACCGGAACGGTACTCTGGAGCAGTATCCACGCCCTATCATGACTCGTCATGGGACATCCTGGGATACGCTCTCGCCACCAATCCAATGGCCCTCATACTCAATGTTTTTCTCTTACTTTCATCACATCTTTACTATGTGACTAATCCTTAATTCTAAGGAAATCATGACCAAAATTAAAGCTCTAGAGTTAGCCCTCTCACTACTACCGGTCTTATTTCTTTCATTTCACAATGATCCAAACCTGGTCTTTTCAATGCCAATAATCATAAATCATCATTTTTCACTTGCCGGTGTGAGTTTTGGCTACACTCTAATTTTCAATTTCAATTCATAAGTTCACATGTTGAGTTGTCATACTCAAAAATATGTCTCTTTTCCAATCATGATTTCTAAATTGTTCAATAGTCCATAACTATACATGGAATTCAATTATTCATCATGTAATTCATGAAATGTTATTTTCACATTAAAAACCACATCACTAGTTATACGATCAAAGATGGATATTTACACTTCATAATTTTTCACACTATTCTCCAATGAGAATAATTCACATAACATCACATAATATAATTTCTATCTTTATTTCACTTCTTTTCTAACATTTTATTTCAAGTCCCTTTGCAAAGTGCAACTTTCATAACATACAAGTGTATAACCATAATTCTAAATTACACATTTATTTTCAAAACATACTCCACTTTATGCAAATAATTCTCAAATTATTTTTCACAAGTCCCACATAATTTTAGGATAATAACCATAATTTTTTGTAATTTTTTAATCATTAAAAATCCTCAAAAAAATATTTTTTCCCCCAAACTAAATACTGGCCGAACCCTGTATTCGAACCCACGACCACAGGGAAAACCGCCCAAGGCACAGACCACTAAGCCGAACGCTGTATGCGTTAGAAAGAGTGGCTGAGAGCATCTAATGATCTCGGCCGCTGTACTTTATTTTTTTCCAAAAAATGCAAAAAGTATGTTGCTAAGGGGATTCGAACCAGCATCTCATGAGACCCGAACCCTACTGTAGCAAATAGAAGCATCCCAACCAATTGAGCTATGCGCTCAAGTTGTCAATAGTGCAACTCGAAGTTCATTTGAAATAATTCTCTCTGTTTATTAAACATTTCGATGTTCAACAAGCTCTCATTTCATTTTGCTTTTATAGAACTTGCTGTAAATTTCCAGATTGACCAATACCATTATAAACTATACTCCAGTATATAGAAAATAATTTTTTTCAATAATTAAAACATATTTTTCATACAATTGATTCGAATTATAAACTATCACTACCACATTTCTTCTTTTTCGACATTTCTTAACAATTAATATCACTAATCTCTTTATTAGCGAACTTCATATTAATTTCCTGTTTTTAATCATTTACCAAATATACAAATCTATATTTTAATTCATTCATTTCAATAAAACACAGATTCATTTAAACACATAAAGTAGCATTGTTAATCTACTAACTTTTGTGTATAATTCTTGATGTAGATAATGAGATTTTCCGCAAACAATCCATGGCCATATTCAATTCACACAAAATTTAGACTTTACTAATGGAACCACATACAATTTCATATCAACATTTCAACAAATCAATAGATCATTTTTCCAATTAAATGTGTACTCATTCTTAATCTTTTTCATGCATCATTCTTCCCATTCAAATCTAGCATGCATTCCTAATTAGAAACATGGAAAATTTACCCACCTTATTGAAGAGAAGAATACAACTAGCAACCTCCTAAACGAATGTCCTGGCAACGAACGATCCTCCTCCTAGATGCGCGCACACTAGCCAAACCCGAGCACTCCACAAGCCAAAACCCGAGCACTCCACTTTGATGAAACCGGCCTCTCCTCTTCTTGATTGATGCAAGCACAATCCCCACACAATCTCTCAATCTTTTACTCACTTGTATGCTACTAAATAATGTATTTTAAACTATAGGTTTGGAGGAAATAATAAGCACAAGAATAACTGGGCTAGGGGGGTATTTATACTAAAAATCTAGGGAAATGGATGGCTAAGATTGAAGTAGGAGTTAGAAGCAAATGGCTAAGATTTAAGGAGGAGTTAGACTAACCACCCATGATCCAGTAACCACCACCACCATGACTCCACTTGAAAATTTTGATTTCCCTCCAAAGCTCCAAAACCGGCCATGCTTGGGAAGTGCACTTTGCACGTGTACGTGCAATGCACGTGCAAGCATTTGCCTCCAAAAATTTGTACATTATATTTTATATAAAAATAATCTTTAAAATGTATTCTACATTACAAGTTGTATTAAAAAATTAAAATAGCTCATGGGCTTTAGTTTATGGGCCAAAATAATAATTATAAAATGAAAATAAATGAATTAAATTTTGGGCTTTAAGAAGAAGGCTTTTTGTCTAATTGAAAGAGGGCTTATACAAAAATAATTAAAAGCACATATTTAAATATCTATACTCATCATAATGAAAATAATTACTAAAAATATTGTACGTGCACACTACTTGCAAAAATAAATAATTTTTCATTAAATGAAAAATCGGGGCATTACAACGAGAGAGTACTTCATTGAGAGTTGAGATTGAGAGTTCTCAATTGTAAACAGCTAGTTATCTTCTGGTTAGGCTTGAGAGATAGATAGGTTATTGGTGCTAGTGTAATTTGTATCTTCTCTAGTTGAAATAATATATTTTTTTTCTTTCTCCCCGGGATTAGGTTCGCCCGAACCAGGATAAATCATTGTATGTTTTGTGTGATTGATTTAATCTACCTGTTTGATTGTTCGTCATCAATATCTGTTATCGCTAAACTCAGCAGATTTCCTAACAATTGGTATCAGAGCATCAGGTCAGAAATCTTCCGTAGTTCATGAGTTGCAAGAGTTTCCTTGGAGAAGATCACAGGTCAGAGTTCTATGAAGATCAAGTAGGAGAGGTCTTCTGACATAAAGCTGAAGGTTTGAAGGTTCAGGTGAAGAATTATGCAGAACCCTTTGGTTTAATTTGGATGTTTTCGGTAAACAGAGTCAAGTGTAGAATACGGCAAGTTTTTGGGCAAGATTCATAACTGACGCCGCAGAATTGCCATTACAAGAACTGATGTACTGGAAGAAATAGTTGTTCAGTTACTCAATGAAGGAAAGTACTGTTCTTCGTGATTATTAGGAAAATTCAATTGAAGGTTAACTGAATTAATGGCGTTGAATGCAGATGATCTTAAAATTTTCATCTTGATAAATTCACTATCAGATCCAGACAAGCATCTGATAACCACCATGTTGAACGAAGAGTCTACCAAGGAGAAGTTTTCCTCAGCAGAGGTGATGGAAGGCTTGGAGGAGGATGGACTTAGCAGGGGGGACTCAAAGATTGACGTTTACTTCTACAAGTTGCATCGGGGTCGATGGTATTTCGAGTGGAAGAGAAAATATAAGGGAAGGATTCGTTGTATGAGAGCGGTGGTTGGTGAGATTTGTGAAGTAGTGGGTGAGTTGGAAGCGCCAGATGGAAACATGTACACATTGGAAAACGTTATGCATATTTCTTTGTTAAAACTGAACCTTATATCCGTAGTTACTCTTGAAGCACGAGGCTGCAGGCACACAACTCAAGGTGGAATATTGTCTATTTGGGAAGGCCGTTGTAAGGTAATGATTGAAAAGAGGTATTTCACACAACCTCTACAAGATTTGTAGGATTCAGAAATCTTGGTCAAGTGTTTCTATGCCCTATGTTCATGAAGTGTCATCTAGTATGCGGTCACTAGAATCATCAAAGTGGGAGCACGATGTTCGAATACCGTTGAGAGGTGGAGTGCCTCGGGGTAGGTGGAGTTCGTGCGGAGGGTGGCGCGTGTTAACACCTACTGGGGTGTGCTATTAAGAGGGCATACTGATTGGAAAAAAAATGTAACAAACCCATTCAAGTAGCTGAAGAAGCCACAAAATCGAGTTCATTTGAAGGTGAAGAATGAAAGTGTCTAGATGAGTTTGATTACACATTGTTGATAGCACATGTATGCAATCCAAGGTGTATATTGTTGGGGTTTTGTCTTGCATACTTGTAGTTTGATGAGTGGATTGATGAAGCGAGAGGTCGAAGCAATCGCAAAAGAAGAAGAAGAAACAGCAAGCAGCCAACAGTAGCATGGACATTCGACCGACCATCCCTCTAGATGGATTTCGTAGTATTGCGGTCGACTATCACTTTGGACAGTCCACCACCGGCGGCGGCTGGCTATTTTAGGCTTGTATCTAGGTGATTCTTTCGAGCCCAACTTCGTCTCCAAGTTAGAGTGTACGGCTCATATTGTGTGTCTCTTTATTCAGAATATATTGGACTGCTTATATATCAAGACTACAATCTAGGGTTTCTCTAGATCTCTGTATATTATTGTGTAAGTCTCCACTGAGATAAAAAGAGAGTACTTCATTGTGAGTTGAGATTGAGAGTTCTCCATTGTAAACACCTAGTTATCTTCCAGTTAGGCTTCAGGGATAGATAGCTTCTTGGTGCGAGGGCAATACTTTGTATCTTCTCTAGTTGAAATAATATTTATCTTCTTTCTCCCCCGGATTAGGTTCGCCCAAACCGGGACAAATCATTGCGTGCTTTGTGTGATTGGTTTAATTTACTTGTTTGATTGTTCATCATCAATATATGTCGTCGCTAAACTCAGCAGATTCCCTAACATCCATGTCTTCGAACTCCAAGCTACTATGCTGGTAACGAAAATGAACTCATGTAGTTGTTTCTTTTCCTTCTGCTTTTGTGTATGATTCTCTTATAGTTTAGGATATGATAGCCAACATAGTAGATATGCATTTGTTTAAAATCTCTAGCACAAGAGAGATGAATTTGGTGAGATGGGAGCACTGATTTGTATAAATTAATTTCAAGAAACAATGTGAGTTGAACCTTGTGAACATTTATTTTCTCAGAGCATAATATTTTTTAACCAAAGCTGAAGTATAATACCATGTTTCATTAATGAAGCTAAACAAATCCAGAAAAATTGGAAACAAAAGCCAACAAAATGAAGGAAAATAAACGGAAAGCAAGAAAGTAAACATTCTACCTCCATTATCCACATCCATGAGAGAGTGAGAACGATACACTGAGAACAATACAATACAGAACATACTAAAGGGAATAAAAAGTAACAATTGTGCAGCTAATGAGTAATCAATTGACTTTTGTGAAATTTTACCCAGGTATCAAGTGCTGCGAGGTAAATGATTTTGAATAATAGAACAACGAGCAGCTCAAAAGCCATATAGAACTTTTGTGTATTAATCTCATCTCATGGACATGTTAGGTCAAGGAGATATAGAGAACGATATGGATTGTCCACTGATATCTCGTAACATGTGCTTCTGAAGGGTGAGTTGAGCAAATCTTTTAGATAGAAGATGATAATAGAATCTGCATCATGTGAATACATCAATACACAGGAATGAAGCCAGTTTTCTGCCGCCGCCGGCGGAGGGGGGGGGGGGAGGGGGGGGAGGGGGGGGTTCATTTTATTTTTTTTAGGAGGCCAAACCATTAAACTTAATAGACTTAAGCTTCGTCCCTATCAATACATACATTAAAAAACCTCTTGGTTGATGTTTCTAAAACATCTAGGTCATGGATTTCTTATGTTTCTAGTGGCTTAAAATAATTATTGTTGTTTTTATTTGTATCACTGTAATCAATCGATACTGACATCATTAAAGAATTATCTTTTGGAAGGAACTTGTAGATTGGGAGTTTAAGAGCAAGCAAAATGGAAAAATGCATGCATGTGGTCACGATGTTCATGTTACAATGCTTCTCGGTGCTGCTAAGTTGCTGCAGCTAAAGAGGGACAACTTGCAGGTAAATTTATGATATGCACTTTCTGAACATATAATCTAGTTGCTCACTGCTGCTTTATTTTATTTGCTTACTGATTTTTTCCTACACATGAAGTTTATTTTTCCGTGTAAAGCTCATAGATTCGTTTAAATTAATTGTTAATCTGGGTTGGTGTGTTTTTTTTCAAAGGGTACAGTGAAGCTTGTTTTTCAACCAGCTGAAGAGGGTAAGGCTGGCGGTTATCATGTGCTGCAAGAAGGTGGTCTAGATGATCTCGAGGGCATTTTTGCTATGCATGTTGACCCTAGTATTCCAACTGGCATTATTTCTTCTAGACCGGGTATTTTTCTTGCAGCATCTGCTCGATTTTTAGTAACAATTGATGGGAGAGGTGGGCATGCAGCAGCTCCACATGAAGTGGTAGATCCAGTTCTTGCTGCAGCTTTTGCAATCCTAAGCCTTCAGCAGCTCATATCCAGGGAGTCGGATCCTCTTGAAAGTAAAGTAAGCTCATATTTCTTTATCTGTGCGGAATGTCATATATATGCAGTTCATATGATGTGATTGGATCAAGCTCCTTTAATTCTTAGAGAGAGAAATTTCGCAATTGTATTTTTCAATGATAGAGAACTTTGCAACTATGAAAAGAAATTGAGCTGGTTTGTTGATAAACAGAGCTTTTGCTGAAGTTAGTTCAGAGATAGGAACCTGATCCTCCAAACTAAAATTTCTCGGTTACTCTTCTATATATACACAATAAAGTAAGAGAATTTTTTATGCATTAAATGCACTTCTAATTTATTTCCATTGAGAAGATGTAATAATTTTCTTCCATTTGCAGGTAGCTTCTGTGGGGTTCGTACATGGTGGTGAAGCTTACAATGTTATCCCTGGGAGTGTGACCTTTGGAGGCACCTTTAGGAGCTTGACGACTGAAGGTCTCACTCACCTTATGAAACGGAGCAGAGAGGTACTTTGTTACTTTGAGCACTCGCAACTGCCATAAGTTCACCTCCCGGAACTTACCCTTGGTCTTACTTTTCCAAATTTCATCATCTTTACCAAAGCTTTTTTTTCACATTCAATGAGGCCAAGGAGCACAAGGCTCTACAAAAGGAATAATAAAATATTACATCCTACGCTTTGAGCTGTTGTCAACTCTTATGTAATTTAGTCCCAGTTCATCGAAACTATGCAGAAGTGAGTGGCTTGCCTACATAATTAGTTTTCTCCCTCTCAAAATTTAGGTAAAATGCCTAGGAAGGGGAAATGATTTAATTGGTATAGAAAATTATGTACAACCCTGAGGCAAAAATATAGCTTTAGGCATTTTTTGGGCCGAGAATACTACTTTTCTGGTAATGAAAATAAATAAACAGAAGTTCATACATCCAATCTTCCACTGTAAAAGACAAGTTTGCCACATAACATTGAAGGTCGAGGACTAATTCAGAGTGAGAAATTTCTATAGAATCTGATGTTATTTTATGTAGAATTGACACCTGCTAACTTTCAGAGCCTTATGTAATCAACTTATAGAGTCAGAACTAGACCTGAACAAACTGCTAATTTTGCTTTCAATGTTTTCCTCTACAAGATCATAGAGGCCCAAGCTGTCGTCCACCGATGTAATGCTACAGTGGACTTCATGGAGGAGACGCTCAAACCATACCCTGCAACTTTCAACGACGAAGGGATTTATAACCATGTGAAGGGGGTAGGAGAGAGCCTCTTTGGTGAAGCAAACGTCTGGCAAAGCTCACTGGTGATGGGAGCCGAGGACTTCAGTTTCTATACTCAGAGGATCCAAGGTGCTGCCTTCAACATTGGCATCCAAAATGAAACCATCGGTGCAGTGCACTTATTGCATTCGCCTTACTTTGCCGTTGATGAGGAAGTGCTTCCCATGGGAGCGGCTTTCCATGCTGCAGTTGCATTGGCTTACTTAGACCGTTCCTCACTGATGTAATCATAAAGACTAAGAATATTGGTGTGTATTATTTATCTACTTAATAAAATAGGTGGGCATAATCCACTTTTTTCTCATGAAAATGTTAAAGAATATTGAGATTTATGGGAATGCACACTTACACTTCAATTCTGTATATGTTTTCTGAAAGGAAGACACGGAGAAAGAAAAAGAAAAAAGGGATTTTTGATAGTACAAATTAATTGGCAAGTTTCACTGCTTCATTTTTTTCTCTCTTTTTCCTGAACTTTTAAATGTAATGCAGCAGGTTAAACTTTTATCCAATTAACAACCCTAATAACTGAACAACTCTGTCTGGAAATAGTAATACTATGCTGAACAGCTGAAGCACAGCCTCCTTCCCCTGCACCAGTATACAAACGGAAACTAAACACAAACAAGCTTTCAAGACAAAAAAATAATGTAACCAACAAGAAGAGTACTTCGATGATCACTTCGAATATTTCGTGCATCTAAGTTATAGATATCTTGCATTCATGGTTCTTTGCCCTAGGTGTACGCACAGTGGCGGCTCCACGAACGTGGTTGGTTCGGTGTTTAACCAAACATCCAAAAAAAATTTTACTTTGTATCGTGTATAATTTTTAGAATAATATTAGTTCGCACACTTAGTATAAAAGTCAACAAACACCCAATTCTTAAAAAATGAACAGCCATCCAAAAATCTCGTTCACAAATTAATCGTGTGATGTATTTGATGTTGTTGATAATGAGGCTATCATGCAACAGTTTCAAAATATGAAAACTCATCGAGGGCAATTGTAATAGCTTATGAACTTTGATGTTTTTTGGGTGCTAATGGAGAGGAGAGTAGCTGCATATTCGAGAGAGTAGAGAGGATGAATGTGTTGGAATTGGGGTGTCAACCAACGCCCATTGTCGCAGCAGAACTAAATAGAGCAATGAGGAAGTCGAAGTAGATGAGGCGAATCAATTGAGCAAGCAAGTAGATCCATCAATCTAACACAAAAACACCGATGACTTACCCCGATTAACTTTTGCTTAATCCGGGGGAAAATATAGGGAGATCTGATATTCAACTGGAAGAGATTACAAAGAGTTATTGATTCATTCAATACAAGAAATTAAACTCACTCACCAAGAACTATCTCTCTCTCTCTCGAGCCTCTCTTTGCAATGGAGAAAAGAATTTATGAAGTACTCCTTCTCATATTGAAGGAGTTTACAATATATATAGAAGAATAGAGAGAAACCTAGGTCTAATCTTGATTTTCAGTTGTCCGACATATCCTGAAAAGAAGTTACTGAATCGGAGCCACACGATCTAACTTGGAGTTGAAGATTGGGCTGAAACGACCTAACAAATTGAAGCCAAAAAACGAACACAACGCCGCGGTCAGTCGACCGTCCAATAAGACCGGTCGACCGTCCCTCTCTTGGACAATCCTTGTACTACGAGCGGTCGGAGGGTGCGGTCGACCGCAACATAGGGCAGTCAACCGCAACATAGCCTGCACCTTTCTGCTGCTGTTTTTCCTTCTACTCACTTCGACGCTTCGACCTCCGTGCTTCATCTTACCTTATTCTAATCTAAACAACGAGTATTCAAGACACAATCCTAACAAACTCTACCTTGGATTGCATACGAGTGCTATCACATGATGTGTTACTTATCTCCAAACTCCAATGAATTCTACTTGCAAAGAAAACTTAGAACAATAGCTTCTTCTTCTAGTTGAACTGATCTATACCCAATCTCACTGAATCCAGTATACCCCTTCAAGAATACACCTCCTAGATGTACTCACAAAGTTGCCAAACTCCGCACGAACTCCACCTATCCTTAGGCTTTCTCCACCTCTCGACGATATTCGAACGTCGTGGTCTCATCTCGATGAATCTAGTTATGGCAAACTAGCTGAGCTTGCAGGAATAACGAGAAAAGAAGTAACATTTGCGCAAGTATTTCGGATTCCCAAAGCTTGTAGAGATTGTTTTGGCTTGGCCCAACCACTCTCATACCTCTAATCACCTTACGACGACCTTGAAAAACAGACAGAACTCCACCTCGAGCTGTGTACCTACAATCCCGTGCATCAAGAGTTTCCAAGGAAATCAGATTCCGTTTCAGCAGAGGAATATGCAAAACATCCCTTAAAGTGAACATGTTTAGACCTACATCTTCAACTCAACTGTCCCCTTACCTACTACTTCACAAATCTCCCCAGTTTCCGTTGTCACACAACGCCCTGTAGTCGACTTATAAGTAGAAAACAACTCCCTCTCGGAGCAAATATGAGAAGAACTCCCTGAGTCAAGAAACCAACTAGAATTCACTTCTAAAAAATTTGAAACAAGAAGACACGAATTGCCTGAATCAAAGGCACTAACCACATTAGCGGCTGAACTCCCGTTCTTTGCTATCCTGATTCTGCAACTTGCAATAATCTTTCTTGATATACCCTGGCCTCTTGCAATAACGACAACGAATCGGATCCTTTTGCAAAGCACTTTGTCTTTCCTCTGAAGGACCATCCACTGCTAGACAACTTGTAGGAATAGACGATGATGATTTATCTCCTTCCTAAGTTGATTTTCCTTTAATGCTTTGATTACACCATCTACCGAAATACTCTTCTTGGTAGATCTACCATGTATCATGGTAGTGATCAAAGGCTCGTACGAATCCGGCAGTGAATATATCAGGTTGAAAGCTTTATCTTCCTCACACACATCTACGTTGATCGCCTTAAGTTCAGATAATACTTTGTTGAACTCTGTAATGTGGTCTTGGAGATCAGTACCTTCCTTCATAGATAAACGGAACAACTTTCTCTTCCAATATATCCAATCTAATAACGACGAACCAAAGTAGTCAGCTATGAGTTTTTCCCACAAACTCGCCATATCAGTTTCTTCAAGAAATCTGCACTTGACCTCGTCCGCCAAGGATAGTCGGATCAGACTTATGGCTCTTTCACGAATATCTTCCCAACCGTCATCCTTCATATCAGTTGGCTTTTCTTTCTTCTTAACAGCTAACTGCAAACGTTCTTGAACAAGAACATCATACATGTCAGTCTTCCAAAGATTGAAATTGATCTTTCCATCGAACTGCTTGATCTTCAAAATACTGTGGTCTGTCATCTTAACCAAGGGACTCGATAACTTGAAGCTCTGATACCAGTTGTTGGGATTAGAGCATCAACCAACGCCCGTTGTCGCAGCAGAACTAAATAGAGCAATGAGGAAGTCAAAGTAGATGAGACGAATCAATTGAGCAAGCAAGTAGATCCACCAATCTAATACAAACACACCGATGACTTATCCCGGTTAGCTTTTGCTTAATCCGGGGGAAAATATAGGGAGATCTGATATTCAACTAGAAGAGATTACAAGAAATTATTGATTCACTCAATACAAGGAATTAAACTCTCACCAAGAACTATCTCTCTCTCGAGCCTCTCTTTGCAATGGAGAAAAGTATCTATGAAGTACTCCCTCTCATATTGGAGGAGTTTACAATATATATAGAAGAATAGAGAGAAATCTAGGTCTAATCTTGATTCTCAATTGTCTGATATATCCTGAAAAGAAGTAACTGAATAGGAACCGCACGATCTAACTTGGAGTTGAAGATTGGGATGAAATGACCTAACAAATCGAAGCCCAAAAACGAACACAGCGTCGCGGCCAGTCGACCGTCCAAGAAGACCGGTCGACCGTCCCTCTCTCGGACAATCCTTGTACTACAAGCGGTCGGGGGTACGGTCGGGAGGTGCGGTCGACCGCAACATAGCCTGCACCTTGTTACTGTTCCCTTCTACTCACTTCGATGCTTCGACCTCCGTGCTTCATCTTACTTTCTTTTAATCTGAACAACGAGTATTCAAGATACAATCCTAACAGAATGGTCATGGACCATGGTTGATGGGAGAGGGTGAAGGAGGAGGAGCAAAAGGAAAAATAAAAGGGACAAACAAAATCTGATGCACAATTATTAATTCCTAGTTAGTGGATGCTTTTTAAGACAATCCGACGACCAGAAAAAACTGATTTCCCATAAGTTGTGCCCTGTAGGATTTTTTTTTTAATGAGAGTTTATAACCTCATCAAATTTGACATAGATTCAGAATTAATTTTATATGAAACCGTCAAACCGTCGTAGGACTTGATTTATTTTGAAAACAAACAAACAAACAAAAAACTTATATTAGGAGAAAACTCTCAAAACCAAGACTGCAAAAGACGAAAACATGGAGATATAATCATTAACTTTTCACAAACATAAATAATAAATAACAAATAAAATTTAAAATATTATAAAAGGTAAAAACAAAATAAAAATAAGACATAAAGAACATCAAAAGATTGTCGTCTTTTGGTGGTTAGACTGACATAGATTGCTCATGATCTCCTATATTGCGTGTGTTAAATAACTAGTTTCGTGCAATTCCATCCTTAATAAATAGGACATATTTTTATTGTCCTCAGAGCATCCACAGTCATTTGTAAAGAAAAATGACAAAATAGAATTTGACAATTTATCTTATTTGCTGCAGTTGTTTAAATGCAGAATATGACAATTTCGTAGACAAAATTAGGCGGACAAAATCATGTTTCGTATGTCTAAATTCCTTAAATTTTTTAAATATTTTTCCAATTTTTAAATATTTTAATATTTTTCAAATTTATTAGTATTAATTAAAAACTTAGTGTATTTACAGTTTTCCGACTCATTATGGGATGATCAATGTGTGTCAAAATCATAACCATTAACCCATTTCAATAAGGAATGAGACGAAACATGTGACCCCCGTTTCCGACTATACGAATTTTCTGTGTTTGGATTCTTTATAAAAAAAAAATTATGTTTTCTTAAATTCGTTTTGTTTTAAATTTATTTTTTGATCTCCTATTAAAATCCATTTCTAATCATTAATTGTATTTGGAGTTATTTTCAAATAATTTTTATATTTTAATACAAATCCTATTTTGTTATATGATCTTATTATTATTATAATTATTACTATTATTATTATTATTTGTTTAATTGTTTATTAATTTGTGACGGCTCATAGATCTTAATCTATATTTTATTATTATTTATTAACATGAAGCCCATTAATTTAACCCAAAGTTCAATTTTAACCAATTTTACATATGTTATTAGATTTATTAAATTTAAACCCAAAACCCACTAATCTAATTCTCTATATAAATATCCATATATATATTAAACCTAAACCCTAATTAACTAAACCTAATCCCCTCCTAATCTATCACAGCCGCCTAACTCCTCCTCCTTTCTTCTTCTTCTGCCTCTACCGCTCACCGAACCCATCTCCTCACCATCGCCACCCTTTGACACCCCTCTCTTGCTGTTCTGACCACCGCCGCTGCTTCTGACGCCCATCGCTACCTCATCGCACAACCCTCTTGAAGCTCATCCCCCGACTGTAGTGCCATCATCGAACTTTCCCTCATCGACCGACCAGCACCACCGAACCCATCGCGACCTCCTCCACCTCGTGACCACCACAGCTCCATCGATCGCAAGCCCCTCCATCACCTCCCTCATCTTCCCCGACTGCCTCTCCCTATTGTAGCAGCCTCGCCTCCCCTCGCGGCCACCTAACCACCGTGTCATCGATGATTGCCACCGCAGCACCCCCCGTTGTTCCTCCATCGCCTGCACTCGACGCCGCTACTGAACTCCTCACCCTTGTTGATGCTCCGACTACCACCATCAGCCTCTCGCTGCCTCGTCGACAGCCGTGAACCGCAACAGCACCGCAGCCAACGCCTCCTCTCGTTGTTGCTGTGTTCGTCGTCATTCGTTGTCACGGTTACCAGCCGCTCTTGCTTGTGCCGTCGTTATTGCCCGTGCCGCGGCCGTGTATTGTCGCTGCTCTTTCCTTTCGTATTTCGTTCACCTTCGAAATCATCATCAAAAGGCAAGTTTCTCTTGAACCAATTTGTTGTTCTAGTTCAAGAATTTTTTTGATCTCCGTAAGTAGTCCCTATTTCATTTTTCTGATCTTATTTTGCTTGATACCTCTCAAAGAAACTATTACGAATTCATCGGCGAAACCAAGTAGTTGTTCTCTTTTCGTGTCATACCCTTGATTCAGTTCTAAGCCTGTTATCCGTCATCATGTGCATATACTACACGAACATAAACTAGAACACGTATATATAGAAGAAATAGTTATTTGAATGCATATCAGTTGTATATAATGTTATACATAGATTTGTAAATTTAATATTGTAGTGATGTTAATTTTGTCATGTTAATGGTAGAAATCCATCCTAATTATTGAGTAAAAATGCTAGTTCATTTCTTGTTATATGTATATTCGGATTGACTATCATGATTGTTGTGAAGGAGTGAGTGCATTTTACTGCTGTCCTGCTGTTTATATCATCTTGTAGTGAATTTTTGACCATATTTCTATTAGAATTAATTTAAAATTTATAAATGAAAATCATAGCCCTTTGAATATAGTTTATAGAACATTATACGGATCTGAATTCCGATTTATAGACTCTAAGTTATACTATTTTTAATACTGCTAGGTTTTTTATTCCAAATTCCTGTTTAGAACATATCGACATTACTTGTTATTTTAAAATGGTGTATTATCAGTAAAATGGGGACTTGATATTAACTAGGTTGTTACTAGACATGATTAGGAGTACTTTGAAATTTTTATAAGATCAATTGACGAATTTCCAGACCCGTTATATATATGAGAACATGACCCTAGGTTGCTGCCAGAATACTAGTTCAGTAAAGAAACAGACTTTTGACCTAGCTACAGATAATATTATTTAGAATTTATTAAACGAGAGTTGTATCCTTCTGTTTCTGGAATCCAGACTATCTGATGGTTTTGCAATCTGACTTACGGATTGCAAGATATTCAGATTCTCGTGGTATAACGTCTGAATTTCAAAATACATTCTGAAAATACATTGCCATCTTTAACTAATTGAAACGGTAAACCGTGGTTTTTATAAGGTTTTTTAAAATGAATTTACAGTCAACTTTTATATATAAGAATTTGACTCTAACATGCTGCCTGACACATGAAATCTGTAAAGAATGAAACTATACATATAGCCACTGTGATTATAATATATCGTGTGAATATATGTTTGAACCGGTAGGGAGTCTAGTTTCTAGAACCCCTGACGGAACCTTATTTACTTTCACGTAGTAGCGGAAAAGTTAGTTTTTGTACAGCAACGTCTTGCTGTCCAAAATATGTGTTTGTGTTATTAAGTATAACCATGTTTGATTTTACATCTAGTGAATAGAATTAATTATACCATACATTGCACAGCCTTGCATCTTCTTGACATCGCCTTGATGCTTCTATACTCATTGCATGTTCATAATAAGTATAATAAAATAATAACAAGCCGGTGTAATATGGGTCGACTTAGTAGTGAACAACGTTAGATTCTGTACCCGGAGAATGGTCCCTTATTGTTCGACTGATTATGGTTATGGATTTTTTATTATTGTTTATTGATTATTGATTATTGTTTCCGAGTATACAATCTGTAGAGTTCACCACTATAATCTAAATGATCACTATTTGCATGCATCAAATTTGTGGTATGAGACGCAGAATTACGTGCATTAGATAAAATAATAAATGACTAATAAGCTTATGATTGACACATACATTCTTGTCATGATTATAGTTATCAACTTGATTGTAGATTGTTGTCTCGATTATTACATCTTTGATGATATTCTTTTGATCGTATTATCAACCCTTGTTATTGATCCTTGATTTTATTCTAGTTCATGATTTCTTGTTCTTTGTTTTACTACTTGTTGTCTGTAACTTGCTCTAACGAACATCCTCCCCAACTCTAGATGATGTGCTTGCAGGTACACGAGGAGATTTGACTGAAGGAATTGATGAGCAAATCTTATAGATAATGTAGCTGAATTATTAGTCTACAATAATTATTTCGTTCATGTTATTTCATTTCCAGCATGTTATTATTGTCGTACTTTGTATTCTAGACATTTTGACCCGAAGTTTATTTTCTCCTAGATGTTGGATATTATTTTATGGATTTATTTCATGGATTATTGAAGTTTATTCATTTTTATGTGATTATTTATTCATGCGTGGTTGTGATCATATTTCATATTGTTGAGTTAATCTATTACAGCTTATAGATGATGTACACATCATTCGCTGAGCCTTAATTACGTACTCGTTTTTCCGTATTTTGGGAAGCGGGGCATGACAAAACATCTCCTTATTCCTTGGATGACGAAACATGATGTTTCATTCGAGGAGTTTTTAAAATAAAAATTTATATTTTTTCGTCTAAGGATTATTTTTATTTAAAAATGTACAAATATCCAAGGAATTGATAAATTAATAAAATAACAAGGACGGATAATATGGAAATTACCAAATCCATTCTCAAATATAGCAAGGAATTGTTCACATAAATGAAAAATATGAAAAAATAGCTGATCACTACAGGCTGCAGCACAACAGCGTATCTATATAATAAATCAGAAGGTAATTTGAAAAAAGGCTATCAAGTGGCTACACTTCAATTGAAACAAATTAATGTTTCACATTCTGTAACACCCCACAAAATTGAAAATGACAATTTTGCCCTCATCTGTTACGCACTTATATTTTGTAGGGGTGGACAACTATTATCTGAACCGACCAATCCGAATCAATCCAACTCGAACTGACCGGTTTTTAACCGAACCAATTAGGGGTTTGGATTGGCTCAATTCTTGATTTTCAATAACCAACTGGACCGGTTCGGTTGTTGGATGGGACTTTCAAATAACTGATGAAACCGAACCGACCATACCTCTATGCATAAGTCCATAAAAAATATAGTTCTCCTTTAATTTCTTGAATATAAAAATAGTCATTTCTCATTTTCTTGGAGATACAAACAGTCTTCTTTAATTTTTTTAATACAAACTGAGCAATTGTTCTACCTATGTTTCGATTCTCCATAATCCTGTGTGTTATGTTGTTGAGAAATGCTTGATTTACAGTGTGACCCAATTTAACAGAATCATAAAGTTTATGTAACATTTAGTAGTTACTTTAATCAAGTCAAGTAGAAATTGTAATCTAAATCTTTTTTTATTGTACCTAAAATTCAATTAGCTATGGTTATTTAATGTTTCTTTTTATGATAATAAACTAAGATTACAGAAGTATGCAAGTGAAAAAGTAGTTTATCTCACCCATTTAAACATCATAATCTCAAACAATTAGTACAAAATTTATTAACGGGGTTTTATGAATCTTCATTTTAAATTCATTTCTGAATAACAAATAGCAGGTTGTTTCTTAAGTTTAAAGTTGATCTTTTAAATTTCAACAAAATTATGAATGATGTTGAAGGTGAAAAGTTGCACGCCAACCGACCATCCAATCCAATCCAAACCAAGCTTAATCGGATTGGATGGAAACCGATCCAATTAAGGTTCGGATTGGTTGTGGATGAAAAAATTAAAAAACCGATCTTCTTTGGATCGGTGGTGGATGGTCCATAATAGGTCGGATACCGACCGATGCCCACCCCTAATATTTTGTACCGTTACTGGTAATATTTGTAACGTGTTTCAATGCATTTTTTGGATTCCGACCATTTATGCATTTTTCATATTCTTAAAATCCTATTTTTGAGTCAGCTCAAATCTAAATTTCAATCTTCGTATTTTTACGTGTTTTATACGTGTTATCGATGCACGTATCGATTACGTATTTTCCACCGCTACGAGTAATATTTTCTATATGTTACAATTATTTATTTTATATATTCGAATTCATTTTATAAACGGAAGTTCATTTTTCTCCTATTTCGATTTAAATATTTTTATACGTGCAATACACGTGTTTTTCTGTGCCCGTATTGAGTACATCATTGAATATGTATATTAAATATATTTTTCTTATGTTGTATTTTGATCATCGTTAATATTTTACGTTGATAAAATTTATTTCGTATTTTAATGTTTTTACGGGTTACGCACATGTTTTCAGTGCACGTATTTAAGCGTATTCTTTTCAAAATGAAATTTTGAAGTGTGTGTGTGTGTTTATTTTATTTTATGCATGAAAAACTATAATTTTTAATTAAAATAATTTTATTTAAATATTTACAATATATTATGTACATATATTTTAAATTAAATATATATATATGTATGAATGAAGTGTGCTTGCACGTGTTTTGGGCATGAAAATGGTAGAGGCTGGCTGTCTTGGATGGAGGGAAATAGTACAAAATTTGAATTTGTGAGTGGTGTTAGTGTTTTGTTGGGGGGGGGGGGGGGGGGGGGGGGGGGGGGGGGGGGGGGGGGGGGGTTGGGTAGTTATTATTATAACCATCACATATTTCCTATATAATCACAAACATATTCACTCTCCATCTCTCCCTTCTTCTCTGTTCAATCCAAAAACCAACCCCTCCTTCCTTCCCTGTTGCTCCGCCGAAAGATCACATCCAGCAAACCCCTTCCATGCCCTTTAGTTTCTCCACCTATCTCACCTAATATATATATATATATATATATATATATATATATATATATATATATATATATATATATATATATATATGGGTAAAAGGGTTATGAGCAACTTGCTCATTTAGTAAATGAGCAATTGATGATGTGGCATACATGTGATTGGAAAAATCTTAAAAGAGTTAGTTGTCCAATGTATCACATGCATGCCACATAATCAATTGCTCATTTACTAAATGAGCAAGTTGCTCATAACCCTTTTACCCTATATATATATATATATATATATATATATATATATATATATATATATATATATATATATATATATAGGTTTTGAGATGTGCTTCTCTGTCTAATTGGATATCTATATAATAAAACACAAAGAAAGCTATCAAGTGGCTCACCTTCAATCTCCCCAAAATCAAAGGCCCAGATCTAACCTCACAAAACACATTTTTCCCATCAAAAGTTTCCTCCCAAAACTCAAATTCAAATCCCCCCAAAACAACTCCTTTATTTACTTAATTATCTTTCTCTCTCTCTCTCTCTCTCTCTCTCTCTCTCTCTCTCTCTCTCTCTCTCTCTCTCTCTCTCTCTCTCTCTCTATATATATATATATATATATATATATATATATATATATATATACATACTTATGGAAACATGGACTTTTATACCCTAAACTTTTATACCCCAATTTATAATTATTTTTCAACATATACTAATGAAAACATGGACTTTTATTTACAACTAATTATTGTCATACTATTCAAACTTGAGCTATATAATTGTTGATTTACTATTTACAATGCTTTTCATATGCTATATCGTTCTGAAGACGTGCCGTAGGCACGTGCCCACGGGAAAATCTAGTATATATATATATTTGTAGCTATATAGGTTTTGAGATGTGCTTCTCTATCTAATTGGAAAAGAAATCCATCAACATCCATGTGCTTTTCCACCTACTCACCTATCTACACCTATATCATATTCTATTATATATATATGTGTATATATAATTATTTATGTACATATATATATGAGATGATGCTCTTACTGTTGCTCTGCCGATTTTGGAATTGGGGTGCTCTCTGTGTACTGCCGAAGTGGGATTGGAGGCTTTTCGTTGTGCACGGATTTCGATGAGACAAATTGGAGTTTCTCTTGGAGTTTATTTCTAGGAATTTGATTGAGTACATCAAATTTTCTTGGGTGAGTGATTCTAAAATTCTTTTTAATTTAGGAGTAAATTTGCATGCTAGTTAATGTAGAATTTAATTGCTAAATTTTGATTGGTATGGTAAAAGTAGATTGCATGATCTCATTTTAATTGTGTCTTGATGTGTTGAATTGATATTGTGATTTAATAAATAGCTAGACCCATGTTAAAATAGAAGAGGAAAAAGAAAATATCATTAGGTAAATTATTGGAATGAGAATTGATGCATGGTAATATATTTCTTATTATAGTCAAAATATTGTAATATGTATAAAAATGGTTATATAATACGATTATAGTAGAAAAATAGCCTCATGGGTTTATTTTATGAGTATAAAGAATTGTATGGAGAAGTTTTGATGAAAGACAATTTTCTATTCGTAAATTAATAATATGAGTTCTTAATGCAAGATTAAGTTTTTGTTATATTGACGGAAATAAATTTTGTGAATTTAAATATACGCACTATACTGTATTATTTGGATAGAAATACATTCTGGAAAAATATTAAGTTTTTGTATGAGTACAAATTGATTGAAAGATCGAGTTTATTAAAGAAAAATTAATTACAGTGCGGTATATACAAAAAGAACTTAGCCGAACTCATATTAGTTTGTCACTCAGAGACCTACTGGTCTTCGGGTGCGTTTTGGGTGCGTTACTGTAGCCGAGCAGAGCTTTCGGTCTGGGTTCGAGTCTTGTTAGAAACTCTGTTTTTATGAATTTCGATTTAATTCAAATTACCGAAAGTATACATATATATATATTTCAATCTCTTAGTGTAACAGTTAGTCACTTGGACCAACTGGTCTTCGGGTGTATGTCAGGTTGGTTACTGTTCATGGGTGGGATTCGGGGTTTGACCTGGCTTCAAATCCGACTTTCTGCTACATATTTTTCTTTCTTTTTTTTTGATTTTTTTTTTAATATTTTGAGTTTTTAAGTGAAATAAAAATTGAAAAAAAATACTAATATTTTTTCTAAAATTGTTTAGACCTTATAAAAATTATTTCTCCAATATTTTGATATATTTGTGAGAATTAAAAGGGGATTTTACATTAAATATTGTTGAAGGACTCGATTTTTATCAATTAAAATGTGACTATTGTTTAATTTAAGAGAAATGAAAGTTTGGAATGCACTTAGATTCTTCTTAATGAGATTTTATGATTTTTAATACTTGATTAAGATTATTTGATATTGCACATAATGTTATAAGTGATTCAATTGATATAAGAGGTTGAATTGAATCATTTCATGTTATGAGATTGTAAAGAAATGTTATTCTTTGAGAAAGAGTTTATGAACAAAAAAAATGAAATGTTATTTTGAGATTGAATATGAAATATTGTTGATCTCTAGAAAGAGATAGTTGTTGGAACCTAGAGGCTAGGCGAGACCCTAGTAACCGACAGTTTTAATTATGAATTTGAGAGCTAACCAGTGTGAGTTGAGCATCTCTTGAGAAGTAGCCAGTTGGGCTGACTGTCTCTTTTGTATTGGTTTAAGTCCGGTAGGGTAAGCTAGCTCTAGGTTGTGATGATTTTCTTCTAAAATAAACTAAAAACTTAAGAACTACACTATAGTGGAGATGTGATGAAAGTAAGAGAAAAACACAACTATGAGGGCCTCGGATTACAGTGTGAGAGTGTTCAGAGGATGTCCACATGATGCGTCATGTCAGGGCGTGGATACTTCTCCAGGATATCGTACCGTTGGCGACGCTTGTGGGGTGCTCGGTGACTACGTAGTGCCATCGTTCCGTGGTGGAAGTGAATTGTCCATAGGATGCCTGCATGATGCGTCATGTCAGTGCGTGGGATTCTCTCCAGGATGTCTGGACATGAGCTCGTAACTCATAGAACATCTAAGATACTTACCGTAGTTATCGTAGTAGTTTAACTCATGGCGAGGGATCCATTCCTACAAGATGAAGAGCGATTAAAGGCTTGCATGTAGTATGTGATGCATAGAATCCGAACAAGTGCGCATTAGTGTCATTTAATATAAATAATTGCATTAAGGATTAAGTGCACAGTACTCACGACATCAACAGGATATTCCCTCTTTAGTTTTGTTGTGATTAAGTTTGTGTTTGCTAAAGTATTTAAGAATTGTTATATTTTCGGCATAGCGAGGAAGACCGTGTATAATATTTCGTCGGTTGTAAGCAACTGACGTGCCCACAGTTTTATATGCAGGACTTGGAATTTACAAGAAGATATAAATATGAATTTGATGCTGATGATTATTTAAATGCTAAAGCTGTTACAGTTGTACATTTATCATTGTTGTATCTTATTTATTCCACTGCGTGTTGATGTAAAAGACTCTGATGTAAATAAAAGTTTAAAATTTCTTGTAAAATTGTACGAAATGAAGTGTAAAGATCCTCTGAAACTTCGAATTCATACTTATTTGGAATTCGGGGTGTTACACATTCACCCTCCCAAAAGTTTTTCGCCCAAAACATAAATCATCTCTCTCTCTCTCTCTCTCCTCTCTTCACTTTTTCAGATTCTCTCACTCTCTCATATTTCTTCACTTTTTAGAAAAGGATGAGCTACAAAATCAGACATTCTTCAAAAGTGAGATGGTTAATAGTAACACTAGCATGTTGGTTTTTCTTTAACTTCTTTATATACCTTATCTGCATTTTTTTATGTGCTTCGTTTTGCCTGCATTTTCTTTATGTGTTAAATGGCTTTTCATATAATGCATCGTTCACAAAGACGCGCCACACCGTAAACATGGTTTTCCCGAAATAGACCACTTTTTGAAACTAATTTTTAAAATAGACCACTTTTGAAACTAATATAAAAGATAGACCATTTGCAGTACCGAACAGCAGCCTCTGTTATGAATAAGTTGGGAACTGCGGCCTTTGTTATGAATAAGTTGGGAACTGCGGCATCCAAAAAAATTATTTTTGAAGATGTCTACGAGTGGTCTATCTCCAAAATTAGTTTGAAAAGTATTCTATTTTGAAAATTAGTTTCAAAAAGTGGTTTAATATGGGGAAAAAATCCCGTAGACAGTGTCCAACTTTTTTTTTAAATGGCTAAATAGCCGACGACTGTGGTTTCTCTCACTGGTGGACTCCAAATGGCACTACCTTCTTCTTTCTCTTTTTCATGTCCGCAATATCCCTTTCTCCTCTTCTTCTCTCTCCTATTACTCTCTACCCCTCTCCAAGCTTCACAAATCTCACTAACTCAAGAACTTCTTAGTTCAGCTCGAAACCCAAAATTCTTCAATTGGTTGAAGAGCATAAGAAGAAGGATCCATCAAAACCCAGAACTCGCATTCGAAGAATTCGATACAAGTGCGATCATCCGATCGGAGCTTGACCAGCTCGGAATTGAGTATTCTTGGCCTGTTGCTAAAACTGGAGTTGTTGCCGTAATTGGGTCTGGGTCAGATAATGGGCCCAAGTTCGGGCTCAGAGCCGATATGGATGCTCTTCCTCTTCAGGTAATTTTGATTTAGTAGTTTGATTGTTGCTGAATTTTGTAACTGTTTCAATAAATAAGTAAAACCCTCAAAACCATTGTTACAATTTCGGAAATTTGGTGTAGTGTAATTAGGATCTTTCAAATTGGTATCAGATTCCAATCGCACTTGGTGTGCAATTTTATTGTGGAATTTAGAGAATTGTTATAATGTTACAGACAATCAGATCTCGTCCCATAATTTGTCGGGCACTTGCCTTATTTCTTTTGAAACTATCGAAATAGACACCCGACTTGTGGGGGACTGTTAGATACATGCGTAAAACCCCTCATTAGAACTTTTCAATGTTGGTGTTGTGTCAGTCTTTCATATGGTATCAGAGCAATCCAGGTTGGGTGGACATATTTCTTGCAGAATTTTTTGAAATTGTTATTATGTTAGTGCATAGTCAGGCCTCAACCCACTATTTTTTGGGCACTTTTCTTATTCCGTTAGCCCATAAATTCTGTTAGAATACAAGTGTCTAAACCCCTCAGTCCTAACTAGGACTTCAGAGTTTTTGTGTAATGGCAAGGTCTTTGCAGTAACAGTCAAATTTTGATGCTAACTGTGTTTACAGGGGAAAAAACATTGGTCTATTCTCACATTGTCACAATTAGTAACAGTTTGTCTTCTTGCAATTTTAGTGGGGGGTGACCTCTTCAATAAAAGGCTTGGTTAGATTGATGTTCAACATGTGAGGTTATGGATGAAACGATAGCACCTAGGAAGCACGAGTACTTCCAAATGTTCAACGTACCCGTGTCGGGTGTGTATCGGGTGCCGATACTCCTTGCGTACTACTGGGTGCGTACCCAAGGAGTATCCATTTTTTTAATACATTTTTGTAACTTTTGGACACAGTTAAGTGTAGATGAATGTTTAGGTCCCTAGCGTAATATCAAAATTTTGATGTTTTATGTTATGCTCAAACACAAAATAAGTTACACAATGTTTTGATAATTAGATTATCAATTTTTTTCTCAAAAAATGCTCATAATTATAATGTATTCTTATAATTCTATGAAATAGTTCAAATATATGCCTTTTTAATAAAATAAATAAATATTTATTTATATATATAATATAATATATATTATATTTAACGTTTCCACCAACGTACCCGTATTCTACTTTTTTGTAAAATCACGTATCCCCGTACCCGCGTAGTGTCGTACTCACACCTTATACCCGTATCTATGCTTCATAGATAGCACATTCACCAGAATTTCATATTGATTATTGAGGTTAATCAAATCTTTGTGGTCTCTTTGAGAGTTTGTTGTTACACTAGTTTGGTTGGTAAACGCATGTCCCATCTTTAATCCAATATATTCTATGCTTCCTTTTTCATTTGTATTCCCTAATACCATCATAAGTTAAAGTATTTGAGCTTCTCTTTTAGCGTCGGAATATAGGAAGAACTAACTTTAATTGTCTCGTCTTGGAGTTGGCTAATTAACCAATGAAGCAATGTTAACATTTGTTTGTGGTATATATCGATTATCTTGGAAGGAACTGGTCGACTGGGAGTACAAAAGCAAGATAAGTGAAAAAATGCATGCATGTGGACACGATGCTCATGTAACAATGCTCCTTGGTGCTGCTAAGTTGCTTCAACAAAGAAAAAATGATTTGAAGGTAAATTATATTATGCTCAATTCAACCATCTCCAAGTTTACTGTTTATTCTATCTCTGATTAGCTGTTAATCTGAATGTTTATTCTATCTCTGATTAGCTGTTAATCTAATGCGCATCTATTTTCTTGAAAGGGAACTGTAAAACTTGTTTTCCAACCAGCTGAAGAGGGTTATGCCGGTGCTTACCACATTATTCAAGAAGGAGCTGTCGATGATTTGGAGGCCATGTTTTGTATGCATGTAGATCCTACACTGCCAACTGGCAGAATTTCTTCTAGACCCGGCCCTTTCCTTGCAGCAGCTGGTCGTTTTTCTGCAATTATTAAAGGCAAAGGCGGACATGCAGCGGCCCCTCACGAAGCTGCAGATTCAGTTCTTGCTGCAGCATTTTCTATCCTAAGCCTTCAACAACTTATATCCAGAGAATCAGATCCTCTTGATAGCATGGTAAGTTGATACATTCTTATATGTTCTACATTTTCCCATCTTTGTTTATTAATTTTGGGTTTACCTCCTGCTCAAATATAGAAATTCCTAATGTGTATATTCTGTTTCCTAATCTATATGAAACAGATTCCCCAAATCTCTCATCTCCTCATTCTTCTCTCAATCTGCTTTCTTCTTCTCCAAGAATATAATTCTTATATATAGATGTATACAGTAGAGAAACAATATGAATAAGAAAAATTAATTATTTTTCCCCAAATATGTTTTCAATATGGTATCAGAGCCTAAAATATCCTAGGCTACCTAAAGAAGAAGGAAGAAGAAGAGGCATTGTTCGAAGAAGAAGCACTTTCCCGATCCCTGAAGTCGACTGCTTGAGACCAGTCGACCACCAAAAACCCGAAGTTGCTACCGTCGACAAACCTTCCTTGTCGAATCCCCTTCACTTTCGATCACCCAGCCTCATCGTCGATCTCGCTGAAACCCTTGGCCTCCCACCACTATCAGTCACCCTCGTCGAAGGCTCCATGTCTTGCCTCCCACCGCTATCAGCGACCCTCGTTGAAACCCTCCTCTGCCCCGACATCGGATCCAGATCCGAATCTGAACCCGAACCCGAACCCGAAACCCCAAAGCCCTCATCGCCGCACGAAGTTGCTGCCGTGGAGCCTCCCGATCCCCTTCCATCGATCTCTGGCGTCATCGTCAGATTGGTTTTGTTTTCGGTTATTTGCTATTTTGATCCGCAAGCCAAAGAGGATCCCTGTCGTGTGGTTTTGTTTGCCGTTCTTTGATTGGAGATTGTTGGTGTTTGCTGTTCTTCACCTTGTGTTGCTGTTTATTGTTTGCTGTTTGTTGTTTTTCACCATGTAACCAAAACTACCGTATGAGTGAAGGAAGGGTACTGATTGTGGCAAGATCGGCCACACGAAAGCTTGTTGTTATAAGATTATCGGCTATCCAGCGAACTGAGATCATAGCAGAGATACTTGAGAGAAGAACTGCAACCGATCCACTGACACTGTATCATCTACATTAGTCACTGCTGTAGGTAATGATGGTAAGGTTTTTAATATTTCTATCTCTGTTATGAATAATACATGGATAATTGATTCGGGTACTACCGATCATATGACTTTTGATTCTAGACTAGTCCAAACCTTACAACCATCCACCAAATCCAAGTGTCCACTGTCAATGGAGAGCCTGTCACCGTTACTAGTAAGGGTTCCATATCTCTCACAAAAAACCTAACCTTAGATAATGTGTTAGTTGTGCTCTTCTTGAATTTTAACCTATTATCTGTTGCTCAAATAACTACTGTCTTACATTGTATTGTAATTTTTTGGCCCTTCCATTATGAGTTTAAGGATATTCGGACTCGCAAGACGATTGGTTATGGGGTTAGACATGGGAAACTCTATTACCTGGATTTGAAATCTAAAAGTTCAAGCACGTTGACTCAAGCTCTATCCGTGGAAGGATCTGAGGGGGAGAAGAAGAAATCAAAGATTTGGCTATGACATCGACGACTAGGGCATGCTTCTTTTGGTTATTTGAATAAATTATTTCCAAGCTTATTTTTGAAGTTGGATTTGTCTATCTTTCAGTGTGATGTGTGTTAACTCGCAAAAAGTCATCGTGTCTCTTTTCCTCTAAACCTAAGTAAGATCTCTCTCCCATTTATGATTATTCATTTTGATGTTTGGGGCCAATCCAAAAACACTACTTTTGGAGGAGCAAAATGGTTTATGACATTTATTGACGATTGCACTTGTGTGACTTGAATTTGTTTGATGAAGTCTAAAAGTGAAGTTGGTGGCTTATTTCAGAAATTTCACAAACGGGTTATGACTTATTATAAAGCACATATTCAAGTTCTTAGGAGCGATAATGGCGGTGAATACCTGAGTTCGAATCTGCAACAATACTTGGCAGAACATGGGATTGTTCACCAGACTACATGTTCGTATACACCACAATAGAATGGAGTCGCAGAAAAAAAAATAGACACTTGCTCGAGGTAGTCCGTGCCTCTCTTATTCATGAAAATATGTCACTCATGTATTGGGGGGATACCTTGGCATCTGCTGCATACCTAATCAACCGAGTTCCCTCTAGTATCCTAAACTACATCATACAATTTCAAGCATTAACTGAAGCTGTGAATGCACCAACAGTCGTCAACTTGTCACCTCGTGTGTTTGGGTGTGTCACATTTGTTTATCTTCATCAACATGAACGTAATAAGTTATCTCCTCAAGCTGTTCGCTGTGCTTTCGTGGGATATGCAACAGATAAAAGGATATCGTTGTTACCACCCACCGACTTAAAGAATGTTTGTGACTATGGATGTTGTGTTCCATAAAGATGAGATGTATTTTTTCTCTGAGATTGAACTTCAGGGAGAGTACCGAAGTGAAGTTCGGACTCTTGCGTATGACGAAGTAGTTACCATTCAGAATGACCGGTTGGATACAAGTGGTGAAAATATGGATGTAAGTAATAACGAGGAATCAAATGAAGATCTGGTTGAGAGAGAATACCTCCATGAGAAACTGCAATCAGTGCCGAACCTCCCCGAAGATGAGCCGTCGAGATCCATGTCACCGCTAGTGTCATCCTCACCACTAGCACCATCAGAACCATTTATACCACCAACACCGTCAGAACCATCTATACCACCAGCACCGTCAGAACCATCTCCACCACCAGCACCGTCAGAATCATCTCTGTCCCTAGCAGAACTCCAAAACCAATCGTCATCGCTGTCCGAAGCTCTAAGAACAGAACTCCCAAATCGTACTACTAGAGATATCCCAAAACCTACTTATGAGCCTGATCCCACTAGTAATGTCAAGTACCAATGAGTCATTATGTGTCCACTCACTGACTGTCTGAATCAAATAAGTTATTTGTGAATCAATTATCTGTTGTATCTATTCCTAACAGTGTGCAAGAAGTCTTAGCCGATCCAAGGTGAAAAGCAGCTATGGATGAGGAGATGAAGTCCTTAAAGAAGAATGAGACTTGGGAGATAGTCGAATTGCCGGTCGGAAAGAAACCGGTAGGATGCAGATGGATTTATACCGTGAAGTATAAGTCTGATGGTTCAATAGAGCGATACAAAACAAGGCTAGTTGCCAAATGGTATACTCAAACTTATGGAATCGATTATGACGAACATTTGCACCTGTAGCAAAGTTCAACACCGTTCGAGTTTTACGGTCACTTGCTGCAAATCTTGATTGGCCATTGGAGTAATTTGATGTGAAGAATTTTTTTTGCATGGGGAATTGACAGAAGAGGTTTTTATGGATCTACCACCAGGATCAAACAGACTAGTCCAACATAGTAATAAAGTGTGTTGGATAAAGAAAGCACTGTATGGTCTCAAGCAGTCGCCAAGAACTTGGTTTGGGAGATTTACAAAATCAATGAAGATATTTGGATATTGTCAGAATAACTCAGATCATACCATGTTCCTGAAAAGGAAAGAAGGTAAGATTACTGCTATTATTATATATGTGGATGATATGATAGTAACTGGAAATGATCCTGAGGAGAGAAAGACATTAAAGAACTACTTGTCACAAGAGTTCGAAATGAAGGATCTTGGTCCTTTGATATATTTCCTTGGTATTGAAGTATCCCGCTTTAGAAAAGGCATATTTTTGTCTCAAAGAAAGTGTGCTCTGGATTTGTTGAAGAAAACAGGAATGTCCACTTGTTAGCCTATTGATACACCGTTAGAAGAAGGACTGAAACTTTACAATAATCCTGATCAGGTGCCGTGTGATAAGGAAAGATATCAGAGATTGGTAGGACGGTTGATGTATCTTACACATACACGGCCGGATTTGTCATATGCCTTAAGTGTGGTGAGTCAATTTATGCATGCACCTAGTGAACAACATATGGATACCGAGAATCCTGAGGTATATAAAGTGTGCACCAGGAAAAGGGGTCCTGTTTGCCAAATATGGTCACTTGAAGGTTGAGGTATATACTGATGCCGATTGTGCAGGATTTGTTGTTGATAGGCGCTCTACTTCAGGGTATTTCACCTTTGTTGGAGGAAATCTGGTTACATGGAGAAGTAAGAAGCAAAATATCGTTGCACGCTCTACTGCAGAGGTGAGTATCGCGGAGTAGCATTAAGTATAGCTGAAATTTTATGGCTGAAACTCTTGTTGCGGGATTTATGTTGTGATCCGAATGAACCTATGAAAGTGTATTGTGATACTCAAGCGGCATGTGATATTGCTGCTAATGCAGTTCAGCATAAGATGAAACATGTAGAGGTGGACATATTTTTCATCAAAGAAAAATTAGATGAGAAAGTCATTGAGATAACTAAAGTGAAGTCAGAAGATCAGCTCGCAGATTTCCTGACCAAGACAGTTTCGAATTGGCTCTTCTTGAAATTTGTTGACAAGTTGGGCATGTTCAATATCTATGCACCAACTTGAGGGGGAGTGTTGAAATATAGTAAATGCTAATGTGAATATTTTGTTTTCTAATCTATAGGAAACAGATTCCCCAAATCTCTCATCTCCTCAATCTTCTCTCAATCTCCTTTCTTCTTCTCTAAGAATATAATTCTTATATATAGATGTATACAGTAGAGAAACAATATGAATAAGAAAAATTAATTATTTTCCCCCAAATCTGTTTTCAATACCTCCCTCAACTCTTACTTTCTGTAACTTATCTTGCTGTGATGGATTGGATTTAGCAAATATTTAATTTATGGACAGATGGTGCATTGATTCAATGAATGAGATTTAATGTTAGGTAATAAGCTGAGTACAAATTATTAAGGAAATAGATTTCATAAAAATTCTAACCAATTCATGCAAAGTTGAGCCTTTTACTTTGACTTAGGATAGAGATTTGGTTCAATAATGCTAGAACTCTTAGCATAACTCCACAGATATAAAAAATTGCCTAATCTTTTCTCTGGAAAAAAAAAGGGTACTAAATGTTTGCCATCAGGAAAACTTTGTCATGATATTTAGACATAGACACAGCTGCCATGCTCTGATACAGACCCATTGAATCTCTAAACTCTATTTGTAAGGGTGCAACTTTATGTTTATGCTCTTTACATGTAAATTCAAATCATACATTTAAATGCGTTAGATATTCTTTTTCACAATAATCCAAATTAATAAATTTATCTCTAGAGCAACTAGTTGTAAATATGACTTTGTAATATGTTTCATCTTAAACATTTACTATATTCTTTGTCCAAATCCATTTCAAATTTATCTTCATTGCGAAGAAATAACATGTCAGTTCATCTGCAGGTAGTATCAGTTGGGTACATAAACGGTGGAGAAACGTACAATGTCATTCCAGAAACTGTGGCATTTGGAGGCACTTTTAGGAGTATGACAAATGACGGTATCTTTTATCTAATCAAACGGATAAGAGAGGTAATCTATCTGCTGTTCCAAGTTTCCAGTCAGCCTCTTTTTATCATAGTCCTGATTTTCATTTACTCATCTTTCTAAATCAGTTCTAATAATAAGAAATAGCTATATAGCAGTTGAACCACCAATGACACAACATGTTGTAAAGATAACAAACAACCAAGCAACGTAGACCAAACCAAACACAAGCACACACTTTTGTCCCGGTTCGGCGAACCTAATCCGGGGGAGATATAACCGAGATATTATTCAATTAGAGAAAATACAGGAATTACAATACCCTCACCAATAACCTATCTATCTCTCAAGCCTCACTAGATGATATTCTGTTGTTTATAATAGTGAAAACTCTCAGATGAAGTACTAGCTCTCTCATGGAGGCCATTATATTGTTATATAGAGATCTAGAGAAACCCTAGATTATAGTTTTGATCTTTCACCGTTCGATTTACCTTGAAGAGAAAGCCACACAATAGGAGCCGTACGATATAACTTGGAGAACAAACTGGGCTCAAATAGATCCCCAAAGAACCAAGCCAGTAGTTGTTGACTACACTTGAAGTTGGGACTCACTCTGCCTGCGACTGCAATACAGAGCTGTCAATTGTCACCCCTTCAACAGCCAGAAATAGCAGCTCCTCTTACTTCCCTTCTTCGCTTCGAGCATCTTCTCACTGCACTCTATTCTCTTCACATCGAACCTAGTATGCAAGACATAAACTTTATAATCTACACCTTGAATTGCATACACATGCTTCCACACCTGTGTAATTAATTGCTTCTAGACTCTTTCCTTTCTCCTCTTGTAAACAATATGATGCAATGGCTTCTTCTGTTAGTCGAATCTACCTCCACATGTTATTTCTCCAAATGTATGCCCCCTCAAAGGCATACCTATGTAGGTGTTAACACAGAGGCGTCACCCTCTGCACGAACTCTACCCCGAGGCATCCTCCACCTCTCAACGGTATTTGAACGTCATGATCTCGTTTTAGTGATTCTAGTGGTAGCGAACTAAATGCTTTAGGATCACTGTACTTAGAAACACTTGACTAATACTTTCTGTTGTCACAAAGCTTGTAGCGGTTGTGCTGAACACCCCTTATTCCCCTCATCACCTTACGACGACTTTCCCAAACTAATAGAACTCCACATCGAGTTGTATTCCTGCAGCCCCATGCTTCTAGAATTTTCAAGCATATTAGGTTTTGTTTCAACAAAAAAATATGCATGACCTTCTTCAATGTGAACCTCTTTCCATCTGGCATATTTAACTCAACTGTTCCATCGCCCACTGCATCACAAATCTTACCAGTTGTCATCCTCACACAGTAACCTATTGTAGACTTGTAAGTAGAAAATATCTCCCTTTTGGAGAAAATATGAGAACAACTACCCGAATCAAGAAATAAGCCAAAATCCATATATATTGTACTTGAAACAAGAAGATAATCTAAGTTATCACCTGATTCATCGGCAATGACTATGTTGGAACCATTCTGATTCAACAACTTGTCACAATCCCTCTTGTAATGTACAATCCTGTGCAATGGTGGCAACGGAGTCCACTCTTACACGCATTATCCTTTTCAATTGAAGTTTCATCCACCGCCATGAAACTCATAGAAGTAGACTCTGATTTATGAGTTTCCTTCCTAATTTCATCTTTCTTTAAGCCCTTGCTCACACCGGTCACCCTTCTCCTTGGCAAATTTCTCATGTAACATGGTGATTATTAAATGCTCATATGAATCTGACAGTGAATATATCAAGTTGAAAGCTTTATCCCCTTCGTTTAGATCATCTGCGTTTATCGCCTTCGGTTTGGATAATAATTCCACTATATGATCATGAAGAGTGGTGCCTTCTTCATTGGTAAACAAAACAGTTTTTTCTTCATGTACATCTGAACCAATAACGAGGATCCGGAGTAGTCAATTATGAGTTTTGCCCACATATTCGCTGCACTTTTCTCCTCAAGAAAGTTGCACTTTACTTTGTTCGTCAATGACAGCTGGATTAAACTTAAGGCTTTTAAACAAATCTCATCTCATTTATCTTACTTCATTCCGGTTGACTTTCCTTTATCTTCTTCTAGGGCAAAGATACAAGCCCTACTAAACCAGTACGTCGTACATGTCCACTTTCCAGATATTAAAGTTGATCTTGTTGTATATATGGGTATATTCTCAATATAATAGAATATTATTGTATATAATGTTTTATGGGGGCAACACGTGCTTTGCACATGTTGTATGCTAATTATTGGACCGGGTTGACTGGGGCTTAAAGCCCAGTACGCTAAACCCAATTTGATCTCATATATACTGGTCTAGAGGTAGTGCCCTGCGATATTCCAATTATGATAAGCAGGATATAATATCTTAAGTCAGTGGGATATTAACCCTAACCGTAATTTCTATTGTTATTGTCTCTCATAATCTCTAACAGATCTTACCATCAAATTGCTTGAGCTTCGGAAAATCAAGATCTATCATCTTCACCAAGGAACTCTCGCAACCTTTGCTCTGATACCGCTCTGTAGCGAACCCAGGGACAAAAAGGAATTTGTAAGGATATAGCGACATGCAATAACCGCTCACAACAAACAACTAAACAACGTAGACCAAACCAAACACACAAGCACACAATTTTGTCCCGGTTTGGTGAACCCAATCCGGGGGAAAAATAATCGAGATATTATTCAACTATAGAACATACAAGAGTTACAATACTTGTTGGGAATTTTTCTTGTCTGATTTGCTAAGTTTACAATGCAATCACTACGAACAAGCACCAATCAAATAGAAGATCAAATCAAATACAAAAGCACACAATTTTCTCCCAGTTTGGCAAACCCTAATCTGGGGTAGAAAAACCGAGATAATATACAACTAGAGAAAGATATAAGAGTTACAACTTTCACCACAATTCTCTCGAGTCTCATTAAAAATACTCGTTGTTTACAATGGAAAATTTTCTCACCTCTCAGATGAAGCAATATCTTTATCTATTCAGTGTTTATACTTCATTGAGCCATTACGTTGAATATATAGAGATCTAGAGAAACCATAGTTGATTTTTTTAATACAATAATCATCTGATGTATCCTGAAGAGATAAGCATACAATGAGAGTCGTCCAATCGTGCTTGGAGAGGAAGTTGGGCCTTAATCAAATCACCAAGACCCAGCCCAAAAACTGTCCGCTACCCCGATGCGATCGACTGCCACAAAAGGCATTTGACTGCAACTGCCTGACTCCAAAACAAAGAGTTGCTGCAGTCGACTACTCTTTTGGCTGTTGACTGTCTTGCTGCTGATGCTCTTCCTGTAGCCTGCTGCTACTCTTCCCTTCATTTAGTCGTCACTTTGAACCTCTTCTTGCTTCACTTGTCTTCCCTTTTCATCGAATATAGTATGCAAAACATATAACCAACAATACCCTCACCAGAAATCTATCTCTCAATCCTCACTAGAAGATACTTTGTTGTTTACAATAGAGAAAACTCTCATGTGAAGTACTACCTCTCATTGACGTCATTACACTATAGGAGTCGTACGATATAACTTGGAGAACAAACTATGCTCAAACAGATCCCCAAAGAACAAGCGCAATAGTTGTTGTCGCCGCTTGTGGTCGACTGCTCAAAAGAACAATTGACTGCACTTGAAGCCGAGACCCACTGCCTGATTGCAGTTGACTGCAATGCAATACAAACAGTCGATTGTCACCCCTTCAACAGCCAGAAACAACTCCTCTTACTTCTCTTTTCGCTTTGAATCTCTTCTCACTTCTCTCTATTATCTTCATATCGAACCTAGTATGCAAGACTTAAATCCAACAGATGTCCCTCGTCAACTTGCAAATTTCTTGTGAAGCCTATACGGTAAGGAGGGGGAGAAACCTCCTTATGTTCCGTTAAAAAGCTTTGAACATAGAAAAAGCAGTCAAAGTTAGTGGAAATTTCGTCTATTTTGGATCTCAGTTGAAGACTAAAGCTGCAAAACCTGAGCGGATTGGTATAAGTAACACCAGATCATATATATTACTATGACAACTGGACATTAAACCGATGAAATATGACATTTTACACAGCGTCGTCGTAAATGTTTTAAGACTCTTTTAAGAAATTTATTACCAGAGCTGATGATTAATCCCACAATTCCTCTTTGAACTACTGAGGGGGAAAAAAAATCACCGAGACCCATCACCATCGTAATTCTCAAAGTTTCAAGGAATCGGTTTGCAAATTGGCTGATGAAATTTCCTCCGCAGGTTATAGAGACGCAAGCAGCAGTCCACCAGTGTACCGCCACAGTCGATTTCATGGGCAACACGCTCATGGTGTATCCTGCAACTATCAACGATGAAGGGATGTACAATCATGTTAAGAGAGTCGGGGAGGACCTGCTTGGTGAAACCAATGTTGGCCTAAGCCAATTAGTCATGGGTGCCGAGGACTTCAGTTTTTATACACAGAGGATGCCCTGTGCAGATTTCAACATTGGCATAAGAAATGAGTCGATCGGTGCAGTTCACCTCTTGCATTCTCCGCATTTTTTTGTCGATGAGGAGGCACTTCCTATTGGATGTGCTCTTCATGCTGCAGTTGCAATGGCCTATTTAGAAAATTCCTCTTTGAAGTTGTATTAGAAAAGAGGACTTCATGCATGTATCTAACCTCAGTTGTTTCCAGAGTGCATGCTGTATCATATCGTAACATGTACAATATACAGAATGATAAGTTTTTTTTTTTTCTCTCTTTATCTTATGAATGAACTGTCTCTTAATCAAAATAAACAGAAAAAATACAAAATCCAATTGAGAAGGTTGGGAATTAGGATGTCAGGAATTATTATGAGCATCTACAAACGCACTAAGGCTGTTATCCCAGTTTCATTGGTTAACGCTGAGGAGGCAGCTTCAGCCTTAGCTTGATGTAGTACATGGCATCATCACCTCGAAGCTGTCGATCTGACTGTGCAAAGACTGCATACCCTCCAGCAAAGGCGAAGGATTTAGTCCCACCGACAATGAGAAACTCCTCATCTTTACCACGCCTTGTTGTTCTACTGGCTTGAATACTGAGGCTACCGCAGTACTTTGGTGTAATAAAACTGAGGTATATGATGTTGAAAGCAGCAAATTCGGAATATTGGTTGGGAAGAACAAAGCCTTTCACTTCCCCAACAACACGAGACGTGTTCTTTGGCCCCACTGTGAGTTTGTGATGGAAGATGTAAGCTTTTGATGATCGAAGGGTTGCTTGTTCGGGATGCAGATTTGAAGGAGGGGAAAGTTGAACGTATAAGGAGATGGAAAGTGAACGATTTTCCGCAGGATAATTATGGGAAGGGGAGACTAATGCTAGGAGGATGACAAGAAGAAATGCACCAGCAACTGCAGTGAAGAAGATGATCCTTGGCCACATACTGCGATTTCGAGCTTAATTTTCAGGGTTTTTTTTCTTCAAAAAAATAATAATCAGGGATTCGATTAGTTTGGGTTGCAAGCTTTTATACAGAAGCAAGGAGGAAAAATGTTACCAGCTCCATTATTGTTAAAGTTCTCAATGATAGATATTGTTCTTTTCCTTATAAAACAAACCTAAACCATCACCAAAGAATTCGATCAAAAGAACTCTACAAGTTGTTGGATGTTCACGTAATGATCAGGTCAATGAGACATTAGTAGTAATTATAATATGCAGGTAATGATTTCGGTTCAACAACCATGTCTTCTTCCATCAGTTATAGCACATTGTCATTCAATAATTGATGAGTTGAGTCGATCCTCTTTCTGAATACAAGGTTTACAGTTTTACTTTAAAATGGTAATACACCGTAGAAGCAAAGACGGTCGCATATTGAAATGAATTGTAACATAATCCAAACTGAATCAAGGACAGCTTTATCTTAAATTGAACAAAGTGCAGCATCATTTACGGCGAACCGAGAAAACTCATAAAATTACGGCCATATTTCATAATGGTTGACATTAATCATTGACCCATATCAAAACAGCTACACGAACACATTCATCATAATTCAATACACCATCACACTTTGTCCTCTTTCTACTCAGTTGTGGCCTTAACTAAACTGGCAACCCTGAACTAAAGTTGAGGGAGAGAAGAACACTAAACAGAGAAGCTGAGTAACTCAGTTGACAATATGAGTGAACTTTTGAAACATTTGCTGCCACTACTTTCAAAACAAATCAATAAACCAATTGACAGTTCGCTTCATGTAGCTCAACACAATATGTTTACATGCACACGCACAAACGTTAGAAGATCCATATGCATGCAGCTCCATCCTCAAAACTGGGACTACGGTGGTAAAGTTAAAGCTGCAACTAAGATACAATACACTACATAACACATACAAATTACATGTTATCCGCTTTCATATAGCTTTATACTCAAAAGGTCAGACTACCATATACATGACTGAGATATTATACACAGAATTCTTCTGAACCGAACTTTCGCACAAACACTTATTCGGGAAAAGCAAAAACTTTTCAAGATATTGCATGCAGGAGTGGTGCATTCTGCCCGCATCTATGCCCACAAATGAATATGTGGACAGCCCTGACCAATCAAACAGCCTAAAACCAAAAAACCGAAGCATTTTCCTTTCAGGGTGTTCATTTTGCAGCTTTGCTGATGAGAGAATCCCCAAATTTTCGTTGATCTGCAACTTATTGTAAAATTGGAAATTAGAATCGCCGTCGAGCAATAAAATGAATAATAATGAAAATAAAATTTTATTTATAGGTTTAGAAGTGTTGAAAACACTGTTTTGGATCATTTGGAGAAAGCTAACCAAATAGCAGACTTGAAGTTGCTACAATATTTGATGGAAGAGCGGAATTGAGCATAATGCCTATATAGCCATTGAGCTGAGCTAGTAACAAAGAGAGGGAGTAAGACGAGCCTAAAATGAGAGGAAGTTTTACTAGTGAAATTAATCTTCATCAAGATTATCGAGAGCCGGTATTCTCCGAAACCTGGCTCCTAATCGCCAATCAGATGGTTTGGTTGACCCGGCTTTCGATCTTTTCCTTTTAGATGAAAACCCTTGATCTGGTATTGAATCAAATAGAGATCCCATCTCCATTTGTTCCAGATGTTTTCTATCAGATTCCTCCTTCAAATATCTGTAAAGAAAAAAGTAAATAAAATTAACTTTCTCGTCACCAGCCATTGGATACATAACAATTGTTCCACAGAGGGATTCTACCAAACAAGGCCCCACTAATGTAGATAAGATAGTCATGCAATGTTTCACAATGCAATAGCCAACCTAATACCAAACCTCTCAAGTGCATGCAGGTGGATATCAAAGAAAGATCAGATACAGATAAAAATTAGAGAGGGTATCGCCTTTGTATATGGTTTTTTTTATTTTTATCAAATATTCAAATTCTAACAGAATGACACAATATTAGTAAAATATTTTTTGGGTGGAACTTAGAATGATTGAAAATATTTAAATGGAAAGAAATATTCAACCATCAGACTATCTTACAACAAGGAGACAAGTTATAAGTTTCTAAAGAAGAAAGAAACATGGTCAAAGAAGAGATTCTAGCTAGTCATGTTTACCAATTTACTAAAAAAGTCATAAAACAGCCCCAAACATCATAATTGTGCATGATCCAAACTGAAGGAAACTCTAACCAACAACTGAAAAGACCTCCAATCCCAAAAGTTGAATATGAAAGTTAACATGTTTAAAGTAACTGCAAGGAAGAAATAAAAGGCATTGACAAAAGGTTTACCTCTCCCGAATTACTTTGAAGGCTTCAGGTGTTGCATAAGGAAAACCTGTCTTTGGGTCACGATACCTGCGTTAACAAAAGAACAACCAATCACTAGCTGTTACATAAAAAACTAGTTGTACAGTGAACCATCACTAGTTGTTACAGCCACATGTCCTGTTCTATTTCTCTTTTGAACAACATCAATATATTCATCATGCAAATTCTGAAGACCATAAACTGCATATGATAATACAAGAGTTTCATAGAGAGCAATCACTATAACAAATGATACAGAAGTTCAGCAATATTTATACATGCATATATTTAAAGTCAACATGGCACTCTCCGAATCCATGTAGTTCTCCTTTATTTCCAGCTTAAATTTCCCTACTCAAGTAGGCATATAATAAGCACAGTAGTTGAGAATCATTTATAAACATCCACATCAAGAAAAGATAATAATGCATAGGGGACCTCAAAGAAGAATTGTAGACTTCTGCCTTCATTCCTTTAAAATAATATGAAGTGTTTTGCCCAATACCTCACGAATGTGTCAGGTGTGGTTCTTGGCTTTATTTAAGAATAAAGCTTAATGCACCTACATCAGAACTATAATTTCCATTGCAGTATTCTCTCCAAATTATCCAAATTATATGACTACCCTTTTTAAGATTATGTTGTCCCCCACTAGTCCACAGTTTCCTTAACCAGGAATTGTTTGGCAGCTGGTCAGGAAATTTTGTTGTTTCATATTCACCGCAATTTTGAAGATTACGGCATTAGATGATGATGAACACCACTAAGAGATAATTGGATAATGCAGTCCTAGCTGTGTCATTATTGCAATTATCAACAAAGGATAATTATACCAAAAGAAAAGTGAAGGATAATATATATTTTTGAGGTTTTTAGCCCACTGATATGGCATCACTTGTACTATCTACAGGTAGATTTCTAAACATGATTTGTCAAATTAGTACTCACTTATTTGAGAAAACTGATCCATCTAAGAAGAATGTATTCCAAAGCCATGGTACAGTTTTGAAAGTATGTGTAAATAATGAGAAGTACAACATGCAGTACTCGGCAACCTTAACACAAAATATTCATATAATATGCACGAGAAAAATGGGGACATCCTTCGATCCAGCTCTAGGACTCATGTTGTATATTAGAGAAAAAAATGATTCGTACATTGTTCTCCCTCTTCTACTAGATACTAGAAGGATTTTGGAGGGATTTTCGGTTGCATGATAACATTGTATGACCATTTAAGTAGCTTTGCGACATATTAACAGACAAATGCGCTCTCTTTCCATAATTTCTACAGAACTATTATTAGCCACAACTTTTAAGATTACCAGGTTCGAACCCTTTGGTAGAACCTTATCACTGAAGATTTTCTCCCTAGCCAACCCAAGTGGTGCAAAAAGACTGGGATAATAGAGTAAGATTCACACAGGATCCATCTCTTTATCATGCAAGTAAACTGCTAACTACAGATAACTATATGCCTGAGGAATTAATCAACTATCTCTAAAGATTGCAATCTATACTAAAAATGGAATCAGATTCATATTATTCCTTGGATAGAAACTCCAACCAAGCTGTTCCAACTCAAAATTGAGAGTATTAAGAGAAATGAATGGAAGTCATTTTCTGACTGAAGGGCACTTACTTGGCAGGCAAGCCAGTAACCACACAAACAGACTTCTGGGGATCTGTAAGATATGTCACAGTTTCATCAGTTCTATACAAGAAAATTATACCCAGTTGCCAGAAAGATGAATATCTAGAACTGTAGTCGGTACATATACAGTGAAAGTCAGTGCTACAAATTATAGAAACAATTCCAGTACTAAGAAGCATAAGGATAAAATTGAAACTCACATCCAACTTTGGAATTTGAAAAATTAGCTAATCGGTCGTATCCTGTGACATTGGAAATAATATTATATTTTGGTTTCCTTATTGGTTATGCTGTCAAATCAGTGATTATAGCCTTATTTACATGGCTACTGGATACCCGATACCTGCGGAGAGAGCACATTACAGTAGGTGTATCGAATTGAAAGTGCAAAGAAATAAAATACAAGAATTTGTAGTTTATATTGGCAAGAAGAAAGGGAAAGTGCCAACTACAAATGTAGATTATGATGGTTCTCAGACAAAAATATTATTTAAACATGCAAAAAGTTTATAGGTCATAAATTTTGGGTTGTTTACTACAATGTGGAGAGTTCGCAAATACCTATTAATTACTCAAAATAAAAATCACTATATCGAGTCTTGATTATTATTCATAGATGATGATATTATCAACGTAGATAGATATAACAGAAAATTATCTGCTACTTCTATTAAAGCACCAAAAATTTCATAGCATTTGAAAGTGTGGATCCTCAATGCTCCTACTGTTACTTTGGCATGTTTGGCTGTCTGAACAAGCATTGTACAAGCAGACATGGACCATTCTACTCACATGAGGTTCTCTGGAACCTGAATCTTACCAACCAAAATTTAAACCAGCAATCAGGTTGTTTGCAAATTATAATAACCTCCTAAGATTATTATCCTTACAACCATCTAACCAACGTACATTTCCCTCTCCAACAACCCCCTCTATTTGCCTCCCTGATGTGTTATTGCAAAGTGAAAAGGGAAGTTGAACGTCGTTCCAACAGCGCACAGTTAATAAATTATAATGCTTAATCAAGCTAAATAAAATATATTGCTAAACCTCATCTTTAAAAAAAAATAAGGATATTACAATACCCAACTTTGGGAGGTCAACCCACATTTTGCTTCCGACTAGGATAATTTCCAAAGGCAAGCTCATTTCTCCCGTATCACAGCCGCAGATCCGACTCTCACCCCCATCAAAGTCAAGAGCGATGCTCCTTCAAAAGATGAGAGTTGGATCGACCAAGATAACCTGCTTGAGGAAGAGGAAGCGGAGCGGAAACGGGACCTCTCTCTCAATAAGGCATTTCCCTTCTCTTCTTCCTTCAAATTCCAGCAATATGTTTTAGATGTATCAACTCAGCAGCAGGAGTTTTCTTGGTTTTTTTTCTATTGTTTTCCTGGCCCTCGCCAGGCCCCTTCCCCCGCTGTTCGATTTTCGAGATTTCTCTCTTCAGTTTCTCCTGACCTGAAGGTGGCAGTGGAGGCAAAATTGGGTATTACAATACCCTACTTCCGCCCCACAGTCCATAGCGAACTGGCATCTCTGATTCCAAAAGCTTTATTGCATCCTTTACCCTCGCCTTCTCCTTTTCTTTCTCTTACCTCTCCCGTCGACGACAGTGAATCTTCTATTCCTCGAACTCCTGTTAAGGAGGTAGGGCGCTCCGATTATCAGCTCCCTTCAGAGGTTAAGCCCCCTCATCGTCTCATTAGATCTAGCGCTCATTTAAAGGCTAAAAAAAGTGCTAGCATCCTCCTCTCTTACCCCCGAAACTTCGGCTCTACCAGAAGTTTCCCTTGGAGTAAATCCTACTCTTCACCATCCCCCGTCAGACCAAAAACTTTTAGGCTCTGTCTTCCAACTTCAATTTGATTCATTGTCAGATCAAGAATTAGCTAGCATCGCCCAAGATATGGGTTTTATTGTTAACACGAGTAACTCGCCTTTTATCTTCTCCATCAGGCAGAAAGAACGTCACAGAGTTCAGGAGCAACTGGTTGTCAATGATTAGTCTCTCTTGGAACATACGGAGCCTCAATTGCCCCAATTAAACAAAGAGCGATATTTCATCTTATATCGTCTTCTCACTGTGACCTAATTTCTATCCAAGAATCGAAGCTTGATTCGCCCTCCCCTACAATCCTTCGGGCTATTGGAGGCTCCATTATATCTAAATGGATCTCGCTAGACGGCACAGGATCTAGGGAGGTATCCTCCTCGGTTTCAAAGAGTCCGTCTTCTCGCTTATAGCGATTAATCGGCTCAACTTTTTTCTAATTGTCCAACTGTACTGGACGACTATCGACTGCACTCTAACGGTGATTTCGGTATATGGTCCGTCCTCTTCAGACAGGCGTCTTCTTTTTTGGAATGAATTCCAATCGCTGCACTCTTACTCTGACGGTCTGTGTGTTTTCTGTGGAGATTTTAACATTACCAGGTTCGCGTCTGAAAGGTCGAACACGTCGCAATATGATAATCTCTCTGCTAACTTCAACGATTGCATTCGCATGCTGCAGCTAACCGATTTCCCCCTTATTGGTAGAGCCTTCACTTGGTCGAACCTTCGTCAATCTCCAACGATGGCCAAACTTGACCGTTTCCTCGTGTCCCAAAACTGGATTAACCAGTTTCACAACACTTTCTCCAAGGCATTACCCAACCCTTCCTCTGACCACGTTCCCATCGCCCAATACTCTAATTTCTCCTTCCCTCATTCTCATAAATTCAAGTTTGAAAAATTTTGGTTACAAGACCAAATGTTTGTCAACCTAATTGTGGAATGCTTATCCGCAGTTACCGGATCTACCAGACTGGGTAGCATCCTCCTAAAACTTCACGCTATCAAATTTGGGTGTAAGATTTGGCGTTATGAAAGGCAGTATAATACAAACTTCCTAAAAAATTATTTCCTTTCATCCATTGATTCCATTGATAAGATGGAAGAATTGGGTCCTCTTTCCGATGCTTTTCTCGCCAAACGGCGATCATGCAAACGAGATTTTGCCGACCTCCTTTATCAAGACCACTTAAAATGGGTGCAAAGAGCCAGAATTAGATGGCTTAAAGAGGGAGACAGCAACACCGCTTTCTTTCATAATTTTGCCTCGCACAGGCAACGGTGTAATCGAATTTCTTCGATCATCGACAAGGGTGTCGACTTGTCTTCCGATAAGGAGATCCATCAAACTTTCCTTTCTTTCTATAAAAATCTCATTGGTTCGTCCAAACAACGAGCCATTAGTCTCAATTGGAACCATCTTTACGGTTTTCAGAATCAGGACCTCTCTCCCCTTGAGGTCCCCTTTTCCATGGAAGAGATTAAATCGGCGGTTTTCTCATTAAATAGCGATGTCGCGCCAGGACCGGACGGATTCCCCGCCTTCTTTTTCCAAAAGTTCTGGCATTGGCTGAAAGAGGATCTCCTCCGTATGTTTACAGAACTTCACCAAGGCTCCTTCTCATTTGACTCCATCAATTATGCTCACATTGTACTCATTCCTAAAATGATGGGAGCGCATTCCGTGGCAAATTTTAGGCCTATTAGCCAAATCAACACCACTTTCAAAATCATTATGAAAGTGCTCTCCGCTAGACTTGGCGAAGTGATCTCTCCCCTCATCGATCCCGCTCAATCGGGCTTCATCAAAGACCATTTCATTCTTGATAGTGTTGCTTCGGCCCAAGAGATTATTTTCCATTGTCACTATTCTAATTCGGAAGGAATCCTCCTCAAACTTGACTTCCAAAAAGCGTATGACAATGTAAGCTGGGAGTTCCTGTTCGAATTACTTATTTATAGAGGTTTTAGTCCCGGATTGCTTAGATTAAGTTCAGCCTTTTCTCTGGAACCTCCTCTATCATTATTAACGGGTCTGAAGGTCACAAATTTAAAATTAAATGTGGCCTTCGACAGGGCGACCCTCTTTCGTCCCTCTTATTCTCACTGGTTGCAGATGTTTTTAGTAAACTTCTTCGCAATGCTTAGGAGGCCCAGGTTATTGAAAGTCTGGACAATTCACGCGGGTTCCATGGTGTTCTTAATCTTCAATACGCCTGATGACACAATCATATTAACCAAACCAAACTCCCACTCTCTCCGTAATCTTAAACTCCTTTATTGTTTCGAATTAGCATCGGGACTCTCTATCAATTTTCAAAAATCTTCAGTTTTCTGGCTGGGTGGTTCACCTAATCGCCAGTGCAAAATTTTCCACTTCTTTAACTGCCCTATTGCCTCATTCCCCATCACGTATTTGGGCATTCCCCTGAGATGGGGTAAATTGCATAAGTCTGACTGGTCACCCATGATAGATAAGGTTGAATCCAGACTCTCCGTCTGGGTTGGGTAACTTCTTTCCCGAGGAGGTAGACTGATTCTTCTCAATTCGGTTCTATCCTCTATCCCTCTTTATATGATGTCTTTCTATTACGTTCCCACTTGGGTTATCAAAAGGATTGACCAGATCAGAAGTAATTTTTTCTGGTCTGGCTCATCCGCTCACAAGACAGGATCTCACATGAGTAACTGGAAACTTATTTGTACTTCCAAGGAGGCTGGAGGTTTAGGGGTGTTGAACCTCAGCCATCAAAATTTGGCACTCCTGGATAAATGGCTGTGGAGGTTCCTTAAAATCGAGGATTTGCCTTGGATCCAAAGCATCAAGGTTAATTGCTTTTTTTTGGATCAGTGGTGGAGTTACCCCCCCCCCCACTATCCACCGTAACGCCTCCCCTTTCTGGAAGGGGGTGTGGAAAGCGGCCACTGCATTCCAATGTGGTATCATCCATGATTGCTTCGATGAATCCAAGGCCAAGTTCTGGACTGATCTCTGGATTGGTAACTCCAAACTCGCCACTTCGTTCCGTGCGCTCTTCTGCCTGGCCACTAATCCCCTAGCAACGGTAGCAAAATCTTTCATCATTACCAACTCGCAAAGGCACTGGTTGATCCCGTTCTCGATCAATATTCCTTCGCAATTAATTGCTGATTTTAACGATCTCCTTCTCTCCCTTAACAATTTCGAATGGCGGGCTAAAGAAGAATTCTCTTGGCGTTGGAATTCGTTAGGGAATTATTCTGTTAAATCTTTTTATCACTTAACTTTAGAGGCACTCTTTCCCCTTTTGCTGACTTCGTTTGGAAGTCTTGTGCCCCTCTTAAAGTAAAAATACTTTCCTGGCTCGCACTCAACAACAGGTTGCTTACAGTCGAAATTCTCAACAAAAGGAACTTAGCATGGGATCAATTGTGTCCACTGTGCTTTAATGAGTCTGAGGACGTGGACCATCTGTTTGTTGTGTGCGAATTCACGCGCCCGCTCTGGAAAATTAGTGCTCTTGCCTGGGAAGTTCCTTCTACCCCTTCCAATTTATCCTCTTGCTGGGCTATTCTCCCTTCTAATTATAAGTACCACAGATCGTGGAATCTGTCGTTTCAAATTATTATTTGGATCACGTGGATGGAAAGAAATAAGAGGCTTTTCCGTCACACTGCTTCAACCACCCGCACAATAATTGAGGAATTCTTATTTCTTTTTAATCTCTGGTCTTCGTCGTTAAACATCGAAGCTAGGGAGTCTTTTCAATAGTAGACTGGAGAATGCGTTCCTTTGTCTTCGAAACCTTAATGCTATATAATTTTCTTCTCTTATGTACTTTATTGGATTACCGTCTTTGGCTGATGCATTTCTTCACTCCTTTTATTGTTTGCAGGCTTAAGGAGGTATTGGCATTTTATCTTTTGTGCGTTGCACTGCTGCGCAGTGTTGATGGGGGTTGGATTTTCGGTCCAGGTTGGGCGAGAGATGCCTTTCCTCTTCCTTCTCCTTTTTGTTTGATCCTTATCTGCAAGTGAATCTACTGAACTTATTTTGGTTCTAAGTGTGTTCTTATGATGGTTTATTTTCTTTTCGTATGTATGTATTTAACATGTTTAGGGTTGATATGGCTTGGCTTTAATGGTGTGACTTAGCCGGATACCCTTTTTGTATTATCGCCGGGATATTTTGGATGTTCGCTGTATATGTTCTCCCGCTCTAGCTCTATTCAGACGGTGGATTAGTCCGGCTGTATTGGCTTTCGATTGTCTAGATTGTGAGTTATTTTGTTCGGCCCATCCATCGATGACCCGACTCTATCCCGTGTGATCTCCCCTCTTTCTTTTGTTGCACTGAAGGATTTGTTGTGACTTGTTGGATTTTTTAATACTGCTGATTGTATTATTTTTTTTTTTTTCTGTGCGACATTCATTTCTTTTCGTCGTCGCTTGCTTATCTTGGTTTTGGGAAGTTCGTAGACGGAGTGGTCGGGGGAGGGGGATCGTTTAGGCCGGTGCTTTCCCCTCCTTTATCGACTTCGGTGATCCATTGGTCCCTGGCGATTTTGCAATGATCTAATTCCCCCTTGGGCGGTTCGAGTGTCCTCGGGTTTCTCAGTGGATGTCTCCACTGATGCGAACATTTTGGTGCCGCGTATGTCGGTACCTGAGTGCTTTCTCCCTCCATGCTGAAGCAATCCCGGGATCTCCCCTCTCCGATGGCTGCACCTGTCGACTGTTGGCCATACCACATCCATTCAGGCTCTCTCTGTTATTCTGATGTATTTAGTGAGATTTGCTACTTATTCCTTCGCCGCTATCAGGGCTTTTGTATATTCGCCCGTTTATTTGTTTTACTTCTTGTAAAGCTTAGCTTGTACTGAATTTATTATTTATTTATTGATTGCCTGGCTGGAGTCGTTAGACTCTATCCGTTACATCAAAAAAAATAAGGGTCTTAACCAAAATACAGTCAGAAGCTTTACGATGAAGAATGAACAAAACTGCAATTGTAATTGCATTGAGCTTATTGAATTAAATTGCACACAACATCTTAATCTGGTAGACAAAAGAACAAGGATAATATCCATTTAAAAATAAATGCTAATAAAAAATTCAGCATACTTACATGGTATAGTTGTTGTACAAATTTCTGACTTAAATGTTGCCCCCTTGATGAATTCTAATGATGATATACCTAAATATCCAGATATAAGTCAAAACCTTGTGCAACAAACCAAACATACAATTGAGTAGCACTAACTAAAACAGAATGAAACCAGCCCAACATTTAGACAAAAATCTTGCAAACAAAAAAAAATGCTGCTAGCTGTTCTCTAGATAGGAAATTGAGGAATGTGATACTTGCCATCTCTTGAAGAAAAACGTATCTGAGGACCATTATAAACTGCTTTATTCACAATAGCTCTTTTCTTAACTTCTTCTTCCCTTGCTAACACACGTTCCAAATTTCTCAAATTCATAATTTCTGAAAAATATATAAATGTCAACACACTATCTAACTCACAAAATGCAAAATTATTATTATTATTTCAATGCAAACCTGTTTGAGCTGCTTCTAGAAGCATTTCTTCTTGTGTCATTCGCTTTTCCTCACCTACCTTTTTCCTCTTAATTGGCTGTTATTGTAAAAAAATTGAAAACAGCGACGGAAAAAATTATTGGTAAAGTCAAGGACAAACAACTATCATCATTATCTATTTATATTTTAAAGGGTAGATTGTTAGGCATCCATGGTCCATAGGAAGCACTATAGAAATCTCGTACATTGATGTGTGATATTCCTAAAATGGAGGTGGTGCCAACAGCTACCATTTGGTGTTGAATTGTCCAAAACATAAAATTCCATCAGACAGGTAGTAACTTAACCAAGCCATATGCACAGCAACTGACGAATAGGCTCATTCCATTTTTTCATTTTGGGTGTGTGTGTGTGTGTGTGCGTGTGTGTGGTGGTGGTGGGGGGGGGGGGGGGGGGGGGGGGGGGGTTGTGCAGTATTATATGGTTCAACCTGGTTTCATCCAACTTCAACTGACCCGGGCAACCCATCCCTCTGCTCTCTTTTTTTCTTTCTTCTCACTCAATTTATTCTTGGTACATCTCTATCTATCTCTTGACAATTAGTATCCCCCAAACCCCCAAAATCCCCCAATTAGAATTAATAATTTTCTGATGAGCTAGCTGAGTCACTGACACAAAGTATATCATTAGCTCAGCCTCACACACTAACTGGCAGACTTGGGCACCAAGTGAACCCAACTAGCAACTAGACTTATCATCGACAAGCTTCATCAGAATTGAATTGATGGGTCATCATTTATTGTCTTCTCTTCCTTCTGCGTTCATTTCTCCAGTCTCATGCTTCTGCACACCCTTTCGTTTCGTTCTTATGACGTTGAAACTGAAAAACTACTATTTGAACTAGTACTTTCGATTTTTATCAAGAGAAAGCTTCTATGCACAATCTATGCCATTTATAACATTTATGGCAGTATATGTTAGTCTCATAAACTTTAGATTCACTATTCCAATTTTCATCTTATTTCAGAACATGAGCCACTCTTCCTTTATGTATATAACTATGAAATAAGTTGAACTCTAGACATTTCAACAAATAACTTGGACTACAATAATTACGTCTAGCTTATGTTGGATAGTCTATAAGACCATCAGCTTTTCAATTGCAAAGTATCTAATCCATGAAGACATTTACATCAAAATAAAGCCATGATCTAAAGAATTGTATAATAACCAAATCTAGATTCAAGACTTAAATTGCAAAAACAGTAGTAAATTTAGGTAAGAAACAAACATAAATGAGTCATATAAAAGAGGTGGGGGGGAACTACCTTCATGGTTGCTTGAAGTGCTGCATGAATTGCTTCTCTTTCTGCTTGTCTCACTATTACTGATGTTCTAGTTGACTTCCTTATTGTCTTCTCAGTTTCTGCATCATCAGGAGCATCAGGAGCATCCTGACTTTCAGAAGTAGACTTCTTCTCAGGAGTTACTTCAGTCTTTGGGACATTATCATGTTTAGACGAAGCTTTTTTGTTATTCTTCTTTCTTAACGTCTTTCCAGGAAATATCAACCGTTTTTTCACCGGAAGCCTAACATAGAGAAGAGAATAAATTATCAATTTTCAAACAGAAAATTCAACTTGAAGCATTGAGCTCAACAAGTCAAACCACTCATCCACAATATTTTCAGCTTCATCATCAGGCTCCGGTTCCTGTTTTTACAAAATGCCATTGAAGCTCAGAATAACTTTGAGAAATTTTTACAGCCAAGGGACTGTTTTAATCATGCAATTATCCTTTAATGAAACAGATTAAATCAGAGACTGATGGATACTCACATCTTCGTCAAAATCACTGTCATATACGTCTGCAGCTTCAGGCTCTTCTTCATAGTTAACATCATTCTCCTCCTAACAGGAGAAAGGGAAAAAATAATGTTTGGTTAATAATATCATAAGAATAATTTAGTTAGTATTGTACTGTGCTGCATAGTCTCCCTACAAAAAACTGTCTACTTGTAGAGTATGGACAGCACTCCGTAGAGTAGGCACGGAAGATAATAATATCTGTCTTAACATATTTATATTGGAACACCTAGTTTCGCAAAACATAAGGCTTCAACTAGACATATCGAAGCTACTTTACATTTGGTATAATATGTTAAGTGATACTATGTTGTTGTTCTTGTCATCATAATTGTCACATATTTAAACATGTTAAAGTGTCTACATTGTGTAAACATTCCAATACCTCTAGAAAGGAGCTGGGTCAAGGTGTGGAGTCCATCTATTAGAGAGCAACAAAATAAAAATGTGTACCAACAATGATGAATGAATAATACCTCTTTAAGGGCATCTTGATTCCAAAATTGCTCATCCTCTTCAAGTTCTTCATCCAAAAATTTGGTCATTCTAACAAAAAAGAAAAAATTATTAGTAATAACAAAATTTTAGAGTCATAACTCACATATGCAACCGGCTGAAAAGAGGCACGATTTGATCATTGAACTAATAGTCATATAAACAATGCACAACTAGTGACACAACAAGAAATTGTAGTAGAGTCTTCGACATGGAGTTGCGAGCAGAATATATATGTAGAATGCGTAGTACTATATATGTTCATCATTAAAAGGCATTTCATCTTAAGGGGGGTTAGTATGGAGCAACATGTAAGGGAATCGCATCTCCCATGGATTACATGGTTTGGCAAGACACAGGCATGGTTCAAATTTAAGTTACCGACGTAATGAAATTCCTCTATTAGGGGTGATTAGCAAACCCCACCAAAAGTGTGGTATTTGTGAATTCCTCTCATCAAATAGTGCTCGAAATAAATGCATACTAAAAGTGCAACCAATAATAAAATAATCCAAGGAATGCTTACCACACCCACTACCGTAACATTCCCGGGTATCATTATTACCTCCCTCACACTCCCCAAAATCTCTCAATCCCTGCAACCCTGCTGTCCGCGTACCAAAGACCCCCTTAAGGTCACACTAGGGGTGGCATCCGGACTGGTTTAGCCCGAGATCGGCCCGCCTGAGCCTGAGACCAGCCTAGCCCGCGCCCAATTTGGGCCAACCCCTACCCGAACTCGTGCCCAACCCAGTCCAGGCCGATCACTCTCTTTCCCCTTCTGAACCTGTGGCAGCCCAGCCCGCGAGCGGCCCGACCCTGCTCGAACCGGGACCAAGTTGAACTGGCCCGGCTCGGTCCAATCCGGGTGAACCACCGGGCCAACAGTTGGGTTTGGATTTTATATTTACCCAACTACTCCCCAACGGATATATACTAGCTAGTTTTGGGGGTATTTTGAAAAATCCAAAAATACACATAATCTATATATACAATTTCATTTCATTCATTTCTCTTCACAAATTCACTCAACTCTCTCAATTCTCTCAACAAATCAACAATAATCAACAACTCTCTTGCAAGGATCAACGTCAACAACATTCAACATCAACAACAATAAGCTCTCAACTCTCTCTACTCTCATTCTTCAATCTACACTCATACGGTATTTTTGTATTTGTATAATTTTTAGAAATAACTCCGCCATTGTCTGTCCCAAGCCAGGAATCCGACCACAAACCGGGTAAGGAGGGTTGCGTTAGGTAGTTAACAACCGGCACAAAACTTTGTCACATCCTATGAACATGAATCCTAATAATATATGCGCAAATGCTAGGGCATTTCCTGGAAGCGATGCATTGTGCCTACCTCCGGGTGCTTCGAAAAATGTGCAAGGGGCGTCGCACCGGCGCCCAAGTGCAGTGAAAAATGGGCAAGAATTCCTACACCAATCTGGACGTTTTTTTAGAAATAGCATTGTTCTCATCTCTTTCTCTTTATTAGATTGTAGTAGTTAATATATTAGCAGTTCATAATTTAAATTTTGTGTTTTCTTGAACTCTTTCTTCTTCTTTTTAGAATTTTTTTAAACACACACTAGTTCGTCTCTTAACTGTTATTGTTTTATTGAACTCTTTCTTCTTCTTTGTTTAGATTTTGTTTATTAGCATACATTACTTCATACGTGTTTTGTATAATTTTTTATCTCGTAGAATTTTTTTCTAGAACATACACTAATTAATAATTTGTAGTTTGTTGTTTTTTTTGGACTCATTATTCTTATTTCTAGATTAATTTTTTGCAAACGTACATACACTAGTTTTTAATTAGATGGCATCTAACCGATCACGCGGTACACATAATAGCCAAAAATCAAGCTCATCTCGTCGCATTCCTTCCATTCATTCCATTCCACAAATAGATAGTGAAGAATTATTTTGAAATTTTGATAGTATTCCCGATTTTCATGATATTCCCCATACACACATGGAAGATATAGTAGTAGATGACATCACTCACAAGACACGGAACAAGCCCCTTCTCAATCCTGTAAAACAAGAGGACCCACTTCCGAAGTACACCAATATTGTACTTTTTGTCCCTTCACCAAACGATGCGTAGGACTTAAAATTTGTAGTAAGTGTCAAACGCCATATAAGTTTAAAATAGGATCAGAAATAGGTACACTTACGCGTCACTTAGAAAAATGCCAACCCGAATTATCTAAAGACACGCTCACACAACAAAAAATACACCTTAGGACCAGTCAAGTAGATAGTTATAGCTACGATCACGATATCGTTCGTAGGAAAATGGCTAAATTAGTAATTAGGGATGAATTAACTTGTTTGTTTGCCGAAAGTAGGAATATAGAGACTTTTAACCAAACCACATTAAACCCCCATTATAAAAGAATTGCTAGGAATGTGGTTAAGGAAGATTGTAAATTAGTTTACAATGAGACTAAAGATATGTTAGTTGCAACACTAACATCACTAAACACTAGAGTTTCTTTGACATTGGATGATTGGGTAGGAGTTAACGGCATGTCAATGATATGTGTAACATGTCACTGGATAGATTCCGAATGGTTACTCTAAAAGAGAATTATCTCATTCGGATTTGTTAAGTATCCACATAAGGGTGAAATATTTGCGACACACATCATGAATGCATGTAATAATTTTGGTATTCATGATAAAGTTTTGTTATTGGTTTTGATATTGCCTCTAATACTAAGGCAATTACTAGTTTGAAAATTACTTTAAATCCTATAGAACCCGATATTTTTCATATTAAGTGTGCTTGTCATATTTCAAATCTTTGTGTACAAGACGCACTAAAATACGGACACGATAAGATTAGTGCAATGAGATATTGTGTTAATTTTATTACTTTGAGTGGTCCAACATACCAAGTTTTTCATAATTGGTGTCAACTTAGGAAAATTATATTTAAATGTTTTCCTAAAGATGTTAGACATCGTTGGAATTCTACATATGATCTCTTGGTGCAGTTCTTCATTATCGAACCAATTTAAAAGAATTTTGTGTTGTAATGGGTATGCAAGATTGTATGATAGATGATGATTCTTTGTTTTTTACCGATAATTTGTTCAAATTTTTAGAACCTTTAAATGATATTACTTTATAATTTTCGAAAACATATTCATCTACTTCTAGTGGTATTTTACTTACAGTTGTCACTATAATGACCACAATTAAAGATTTGATAAGCGACCCTTGAACAATGGTTTGTACCGCTTATCTAAAATTATTAAAATATTTTCATCCTCTTTCTATATTATATTGTGTTGCTAGTGTAATGAATCCCATAAGTATTAATTAAGATAGAGGGCACAAAGAATTTAATTGAGATTTTTTATTCATATGTTCCACACGATGAAATACAAGATTTGATCTTTTTTTTACTACACAATTTGAGCATGTTTTGATTAATTTATATGATAGTTACGATAGGCTTTTTGCATCTAATACAGTAATACTACATATACACATAATGTTAGTCCTTCTTCTATATCAAAGGGAAAGGATCTTGCATTTTCAACTAATGGTATTTTAAATCTCATTAAATCAAAAAAAACAAATGCACCAAATGAGTTAAATTGGTATAATGCACCAGTGTTAGCCCTGATAGCGTATGTTAGTTTAAGAAATGAGAATAATCGGCAATGAGAAGATTTGCGCGACGCGAGTTTATTTTCTTGCTCCAAAGAAAAAAATGATTTAATGTGTTTTTGTAAAACATTAAAACTAAAATAGTACAATGCGAATTTATTTTGTAGGTGTAACTGTGTAACACTGTAACTTGTAAGTGTAAGTGTGTAAGTGTAATTGTGTATTGCAAGTTTGCAACCACAACAAACATAACAGGGGCACAAGTATTAAGCCCACAACCATGTGTAAGTGTACGTGTGTAAGATTAAGAGCAACTCATGAGTTTGTGATTGTATAACAATTGATCCACAACCAGTCAAGTAGTCAACCACAACAAACATAACAGGAGCACAAGTATTACTAGACTAGTAGTATACATATATTCGCATGCACATCCAATCTTTGTTGGTAGAACTAACATTTTATCCTTAAACATTTATATACTATCAATAATCAATGGACACTCTATGATAAAAACAAAAAAACAAAAAAAGAAGGAAAAAGGAAAGAAAAAAAAAAGAAAAACCCAAATATCAAACTAACATACACTGATACACCAAAAAATAAAAAAAATAAAAAAATATTTTTAAAAAAAACTTGCTTCGTCGAAACAAAAAAAAGGGGGGAAAAAGAAGGAAAAAAAACCCAAATCTCAAACGAACATACGCTGATACACCAACAAAAAAAAGCAAAACACAAGAAGGAAAAAAAAACTATTTCGTCGCTGTCGATGGAGCTTCGTTGCCGTCGGTGGAGCTTCGTCGACATCGGTGGAGCTTCGTTGCCATCATGGGGCAAAGATTGAGGAAGAAGAAGTTGAAGATAGGGTTTGGACTTTGAAAATGAGAATAGGAATGGAATTTTAGAACAGGGAAGGGGAAAGGGCTGAGACGTAATGGGTAATGGGTTGGATTTGTGAATATGGGCCAGTAGGGGTTAATGGGTAATGGGTCGCTTTTTCTTGAGGCACAGTGAGGTGCAAAGCGCTAAGGCGCACGCTTCGACGACGCTTCGAACCAGTCTGACGCTTCAGCCAAAGCGCGAGGCGCAAAAGCCCAAAACGCCTTCGCCTTGCGCCTGAGGCGCGCCTTCGACTTCACTGTAATGCACAACCTCCCATTGATGATATAGTTAATGTGTTAAAAAAAAATTAAAACAATGAAAATATTTTTTCCATTCTTTACCAGCATCAACTGTTACATCGGAAAGTACTTTTTCTCTTGGTAGCAGGATAAGGAGCCCGAACAAGAATAGCTTACTTTCGAAGAATTTGGAGATGCTAGTTTGCGCGGAAGATTTGATGAAAGCATAAGAGAGGACCCAAGATTTATTACAAAACGGGTCAACAAGTAGCGACAAATGAAGATCTAGTAAAAGTGCACTACGGATCATGTATTGTAAATAATTGAAAATTTTAGAGGGATGAGATTCTATATTTAGGTTAAGTAGAAGTGCACAACAGTAGTCCAATGCCTTCTTTTCAATCTACATAGAGGTCATCTCGAACTCTAAATACAAATATTCCCCTCATATTGTAATTTAATAATATTTGTATGACTTGTTACTTATCTATTTGATTATATTTGAAATTTTGTAACTCATTAAAATAATTTAATATATGAATCTTGCCCTTTAATCTATATGTTCTTACAATTGTTGTCTTAATTCAATCTTTCCCTTTATCTTTCTACTCTATTTTTTAAAAAAAGGTTAAAAAATCCACAGACCCACAAACCCGCAATGGCCCAGCCCGGCCCGGGTAGCTCGGTTGCCACCCCTAGGCCATCCGCTTGATGCTTCTTGCATCTTAGAAGTAAGTATATCTCTCACATGTTGAAAATCCATACTGGTGAAAATGTCTTCAGGCTCACTGGTTTACTAGTCATGTTATTAATCGGGTACATCTGAGTTTGAACCATATTTTATTTGGCTTCATTCTGACCTATACTAGCATGTCGAGTTAGTTAGGAGTTGTATTCTAATTTATTGTTCAATTCATAACATGTATTGCCTACAAGTACAAGACCGTCAGTCCCCTCATGAAATTTAATAATTTCGTCATAGTTTTCGTTTGTCAGTGTGATCACTTGGATAGTGCTACTACATTCTAGGTTTTATATAATTCTTGCTTGTTGTCTCTACAATCAATGGTCAGTAATGATCACCTGGCAACAAGTGCAAATCATGAGAGATCATGAGTTCATTAACCACTGTGACATAATTAACTCACTTGAGATTGGGAGATTTTCATCCCCAATTAATTCATGCCACTCCACTAGATGTTAAGATGTAAAATCACAGAATAAAAAGAAAATTTAGTAGTCAGTTAAATCCAACTAGATTCAGTTCTAGGTTATTCCAAACTAGGGTTTCTAAGGAAAGCGGGGAAAGAGCTGAAGAGATGGAAGGATTACTAACCTCTTGCCTCTGGTGGTCCTAGCAGCGCGATCCAGGATGACGGGCTTGTCTTCGTCGGAATCCGCCATTTTACGATGATGATGATGATGATGATGATGATGTTGCGAGCTTCCTTCTTCTTCTTCTTCTTCTTCTTCTTCTTCCTGTTCGCCTGGAAATCGAGAGAGATTATGGAAGTTTATGCAGTGTTGATTATGGAGGTTTATGCAGTGTTCCTCTCTCTCCCTCTTTATTCTTTTTACTGATTGGGAAGATGCTGATGAACTGGGGCTCTTTATTTACGACAGTCCCCATTGCTGTATTGGGCTGATTCTGGGCTGGGCTTGGGCTGGGGTCCAATTAGATTTTATGAACTAAGCTCAAACTCTATTAAACACCTTTAACAGTGATGTTTTTTTCGTATTTGCATACTTCTCCTATAAAGTTATTGTAAAACTGTTAGTTAATCGTTTAAGCGTTTCTGAGGAACATGGTGCATTTGTTCCTGAGCATTTGATTTTGGACAATGTGTTTCTTGCTCAAAAAGCTTTCCATTTTATGAAGAAGACACAGAAGTATGCACAGTTTATGGTCTTGAAATTAGATATGGAGCGAGCTTACGATAGGATTAGGTGGGATTATCTCTCAAGTCTTCTTTGCAGTTTGGGTTTAACGCCATGCTTGTTAGGTGTCACAGCTTGTGTTGAGAATTCGCGATTTGCAGTGCTTGTCAATGACTCTCCTTCTGAATGGTTCGGCTCGACGATGGGGATGCGACAAGGTTGTCCTCTCTCCCCCTATCTCTTCATCCCATGTTCAGAAGTGTTATCCCATCTCATTAAACAATAAGTGGTTGGTGGTAGGCTTTCAAGTATTATTATTGACAATAAGAATACCTCATTCAGTCATTTAATTTATGCATATGACAATTTGTTTATTCTGGAGCTAATGTGTCCTAGTGTAAGGTGATTGAAATGCTACTTAATTCATGTTGTTCTCTCAGCAGCCATAATGTGAATCTTAGACCTTCTCCAACCACAATTGCTATCCCTCAATTTAGCCAAAATAATAGATTTAGAGAGAAAAATATGCTCCAACGGGACTTGTCAAATCACTTGCCAAAATAGATATCTCATATTTACTCGCCAGATCTGGCGAAGTTGCATCACTCACCATACTTCCCTTCCGTTCTTTTCGCCTCTCAAAACCCTAAAAATTAAATCAAATCCCAAAAAAAAATCCAAACCAATCGAAATCTGATCACGCGATCATCGCGAACTTCGAGAGCAAACACATGATCACGAAATCGCGATCACGAAACCCATCTGCGCGAGATCGCGAATAGTTTGAACTCGCAATCTGTGATTTTTCAGAAGTTTCTTTCTTTTAGATTGGGTTTTTTGTTTTGGGCTTGAGTTTTGTAATCATTTTAAACAATTTTTGTTAGCTTGGGCTTTTCTTTTGGGCTTCGGCTTTGTATTTTATTTTAATTTAATTTTGGGTTGTAAAATATCAATGGACTAGGTTTGCCCGTTAACACGTGCCTACGGCATGTATTCGGCACGGTACATTTTGTTTGATCATATAAAATAGTTTTGGAAGTCTTGCAAATTAATTGAAGTTGCAAACATAGAGCAAAAAACATATTATATGGTTTTTTTGAATTATTTTTAAAGTTGTTAAATTTTTTAATTTTTTAGTTTTTAAATTTTAAATTTTTATTTATTTTTTTATTTTCTTAATTTTTTGAATAGAGGAGGGAAAGAGAAAGAGAGAGAGAACAAAAAATAATTAAATAAATATAGGAGTTGTTTTGGGTGAGGATTTGAATTTGAGTTTTGGGGGGAAACTTTTGTGGGGAAAATATGTTTTGTGAGGTTAGGTCTAGGCCTTTGATTTTTAGGGGGATTGAAGGAGAGCTACTCGATAGCTTTCTTTGTGTTTTATTATATAGATAGCCAAAAATAACTAACATGGTTTGTAACGCCCCTGCCCTGAGCTCGAACAATTTATACAATTTATAAGACAAATTAGATACTATGTAGTACAACTGCCCACCACAGATTGGCTCTCAAAAGTTGGTTAACCATATTGGTGACTCTTAATCATAGGCTATTATATTTATATATTATATTATTATGTTCAACTCACGAAATAGGATAATATTGACTTACCTCTTCCGATTCTCTCTCTCCTGAGAGAAGGAACCAGTGGGTCCCCACACCAACTCCACGTCACCCTTTCGGTGACGTCAGCAGGGATCAAAGCAGCAATTTTTTTTGAGTAATGCTACATCCACTACCAAGTTCACTACATTTCTCTTCACTACCTTAGGTGGCACACTCCAATAGGTAGGGGAAGATAGAGTAGGTGGGAGAACTCTCCAATAGGAGTATGCCACCTAAGGTAGTGAAGAGAATAGTAGTGAAATTGGTAGTGGCTAAAGCAATACTCTATTTTTTTTGCTCTTTACCTTCACATGGTGGAGCCCTCCACCATACCATCCAATACTTACTATATTGCCATCTTTGCATTATACTTACCAACAGCCATCATTTTAATCATGTATATATACTAGGTTTGCCCGTTGACACGTGCCTACGGCACGTCTTCGGAACGGTGTACCTGATTTGATTATATAAAATAGTTTTGGAGATCCAGCAAATTAATTAAAGTAGTAAACATGTTATATGAGGAAGCAGTATAATATGTTTAAGCTCAATTATCGTCTTCCTGATCATTAGCTTGAACTTACCTGAAATGCATATAGTTTGTTAGAAACACTGCATAGAATCTTTTTAAACTTCAACATCAATTTTAGATGCTTGTAATAGTTATGGAAGGACATTATCATGTAGGTTTTATAGAGCTTACTCTAATCCCATAACCACTATGAGCATGTCTAAATACAATGGTAACGCAAGTGTAGGTGTGAAGGTATCTACAATACCAATAATCTAAACATTTATTTTTAAAATTTGAAGTTTTAATTTTTCAATGATTTAGAGTGGAACAAACTATATGCAAAAAAATGGAGAAAGAGAGAGGGGTGAGGAGAGAGAGCGCCGTCTTCCCTCGCGACCTGAGTAGATCTTATGCTCAAGTACTTCGACTCCCCCCTCGCAGACCCCCCCCCCATCATCATTACCCACATCAACTACCGCATCGATCCCCGTACCCCCCCCCCTACAGTCCAAAACCCTACATCACAATGTCCTTTCCCATCCCAATGCTCCCTCTGACCCTAAACCCAAACCCTACTTTCAGCCAAACCCAACCGCCATTTTCCCACAAAAAACCCAGTTTAGGCGAGATCCAGCCCACCGATCAACAAAGAAGATGGAGATGCGCCGCTTCAAGTGCAGAGAGAGTGACCATGCCACGGTGGAGTGTAAAAAAATGGGCTTTCATTGTTTCAACTGCAAAAAATTTGGTCATAAGGCGAGGGACTGCCCACTTCACAACCGGCACGAGACGCTGATCGTTGATCTCCTGCACAACAATGCCATCTCCCAAGCTCTGCCGGCACTGCATGCAAGTGCTTTCCTCCACCTCATTAACCCACGACACATCCCACTGGCAAAAGACCTTGAATGTGCTTTCAACTTCTCTTAGGGAAGACAAGGCAGGTAGTGGGTGCTGAAGAGAGTCAGCGATGGAGTCTACCACGTCCAATTCCCGACTGTAACCGAGGCTGAAGCAGCGATAGCTGAGGGTGTTTTCAAATTCTTTAGATTCAGTGCTACCTTTTCCCCATGGACAGTGGATTTTGGTTCAAGGATGAGGCCAAAACCTTGCTTCATTTGGATTAACTTGCCACTCCTCCCCTTTCACCTGTGGAATAGGGAGTCGATTGAGAGCCTGGTTAAGCATGTTGGTAAGCTTATTACGCTCAGTCGGGAGATGTTGCATGCTGATACCAGGGATCAATCACTGGTCCTTATTGAGGTTGAAGATCTTACTCTTGTGCCCAAGTCCCTCACTATCAGGTATACTACACCTTGGGATCTACAAAACCATGTCCATAATGTCCCAGTACTTCTACTAGGTAACCCAATCCCTGTTGAAGACGTGCAATCTGGGAAAATCCAACTGTTTACTACTGCTGGAGCTTCGGAGGAACAGGGAAGCGCAAGTTTTTGGCGACCCAAGGGACATGCTGAGAATAAGATAGAGGGAGCGGAGGAGTGACGGAAACCGGCGGCAGCGATAGAAGCCATTTCATATTTAAATTCCCGTGATTTGGGGGGTGGGGGTCCAACGGCCCCGGGATCCATGCATGCAAAAGCTGATGTGGAAGTTTTTTCAAATTCCCCTAAATTTGTGGGAACAGTGCCAACTGTGGAGATTCCACCAAATCCGACCCTACTACCCAAATTAGTGGGATCAGTGCCAACTGTGGAGATTCCACCAAATCCGTCCCTAATACCCAAATCCATGGAGGATCACTCGCCTGAGCAAAATCCCGCACTTTCTGAGTCATCAGACAATAACAAGAAGGTGGCCCCACAGGGCAGTGCGCTGGCTCCCCAAAATCCTGATGAATCCTCAGATGACAGTTCTCAAGAGGAGGTTCGTGAAATGATGTGGGAAGGGAAGCCCGTCACACTACCGCTATCCCTATTTATCAAGATTAAACCTGCGGTGGAAGGGGCGCTCCGAGAGTCAATGAGAGGAGAGGCGAGTAAACTCTGCGATGAAGGCAAAGACAAGGTGACTTTCATAGAGGGTGCCAGTAAAAGTGGCAATTTCCGTACACGCTCTTTACAGAGGAAGACTGTTACTAGAGCTGCTAGCTCATCTACTGCTGTTCCCCCAGGATTCCAGGCTAACCCCTCCAAGAAGATGAAGAATTCACGGTCCACAGGCAAGCTCAGGAGCACCAGACCATTCATGAAGCACCTGTCAACCACCATTAAGAGGAAGACCACAGGTACCTCCTCCTCAAATGTCTCAGTTTCAAATGCACATCTCAATCCTTTTGATTTACAGTCAAATGAGGACATAGTTGACGTTGCGGCGTCCATTGGAGTGGCGGCTTTGGGGCCACACTCGATTTCAAAGTTCAGGGGCCGCCAGAAGACTGTAGTTGATCAAACTGATCAACAACAGCATTCTGATTAGCAGTCTTGCTTTTCTGCTTTTGGGTTTTGTTGTGCGTGTTTTTGTGCTGTTTTTCTTTTCAATGAAGATTACAAGCTGGAATGTTAGAGGGTTGGGCAACCCTGACAAATGATCTATGATCAAAGAAGGTATTCATAGTTGTGCGCCTTCTGTTATTTGCTTGCAAGAGACAAAGCTTAGAAATCCTGGACCACAAAAACTTTCGTCAATTGGGGTGGGATTATTTCCAAATGGGTCCAGCTAGACTCTATTGGTAGCTGTGGTGGTATTCTCTTGGGATGGAATGATCAGACTCTTGATTGCACGTATTCAGCTGTTGATATCTTCTCTGTATCTGCTTCCTTCCAATGTAGGGTTTCAGCCAAGAAATGGTCAATTACTACAGTTTATGCACCCTTTGATCTAGAGGACCGGGAGCTATGTTTCTTTGAAATTCAGCAGCGCCGGAGATTTCTCAATGATGCCTGGGTCCTATGTGGGGATTTTAATGTAACAGTGTCTACTGCTGAAAGATCTAAGGGTAGAGGCTCAAATAGGGACATGAGGATTTTCCGTAAATTCATCCATGACTTGGAGCTGATCGACTTACCTCTTTCAGGGAGGAAATTTACCTGGACAAACCTCAGAAGTACTCCGACGATAGCTAGATTGGACAGAGTCCTTATCTCTGTTACATGGGAATCTCTATTCCCCAACTGTATCCAATACTCGCTGCCAAGAATCTCCTCAGAACACTACCCTATTGTCCTCGATGATCAAGCAATCCCTAAAAAGGTGCACTATTTCATATTTGAAAAGGCATGGTTGCACCATCCCTCATTTATCCCTGCAGTTAAAGAGTGGTGGACTACTTTCCGATGTCAAGGAAACCCGGTTGATGTATTTGCAACAAAGCTTACACTTCTAAAGAGAAGGATTATGAAATGGCGAAATGAAAGTTTTGGGCATATTGCGCAGAAGAAGAAGCAATTACAAGAAAAGCTTCTCAAGTTGGAAATTGATGCTGAACAATCACCAAGCGCTGTTGAGCCCCTGAAGACAGTCCAAGCGGAACTACAAAATCTTATCAAAGCAGAAGCAGTCTACTGGAGACAGCGGTCGAGAGTGCAATGGATTAAAGAGGGAGATGCCAACACTCGTTTCTTCCACTGCATTGCAAATGGGAGAAGGCGAAGGAACTTTATCCACAGTATGATTGTTTGTGGTGTTCTAGAAACATCGCCTCTCCGAATTAGAGGAGCTTTCGAAAAGCATTTTCAATCAATTTATGGCACAACTGCTACATCATATTTTCAAATTGATTGGAATTCACTCTACCCACAGAGGGACTATAGCCTTGACCATTTGGAGGCACCATTCACCATGGAAGAGGTCAAGATAGCGGTATTTGGTATGAGCAGTGACAAAGCTCCTGGCCCTGATGGTTTTTCAATGAGCTTCTACTACAACTTCTGGGACACTATCAAAGAAGATCTTCTCAGCATGCTTCTCTCGATTCAGAAAGGTGAAGGTGACTTATACAGGCTGAATTACTGCAACATCATGCTTATTCCTAAGTGTGAGGGGGCAAACTCAGTTTCTGATTTCAGACCGATTAGTTTGCTAAATTGCTCTTTCAAAATCTTCACTAAATTGCTGGCAAATAGGCTAGCTCCGATACTTCACTCCCTTGTATCATCCTCCCAGAGTGCTTTCTTAAAAGGTAAATCCACAGCGGATTGTTTTGTTGTTGCCCATGAAGCAATTAACCTGTGCAGTAGGAGACACTCCGATACTCTCCTATTCAAAATTGATTTTGCTAAGGCCTTTGATACGGTGAATTGGGATTTCTTAGACCAGCTCTTAATTGCTCGAGGATTTGGCCAGGCTTGGTGCAAGTGGATCCATATGATCATGAGGACAGCTAAGTCTTCCATCCTTATCAATGGTGAAGGAGGGCGCCAAATAAAGTCGAAAAGAGGATTAAAGCAGGGAGATCCTCTCTCACCAATGCTTATTATCTTGGTAGTTGATGTCCTAGCACAGATGCTCCACACTGGCCGCAGGAATGGAGTGTTCTCTCAGCTACCTGTCAGAGGTTCAATTGCGGAGTTGTCAATTCTGCAGTTTGCAGATGACACACTTCTTTTTTGCAAGGGATATGAAGAAGAGGTCATAAATCTCAAGGTGGCACTGCAACTGTTTGCAAACATCTCAGGTCTAGCCATCAACTTCAACAAATCATCCATAGTTTATTTTGGAAAGTCAAAAATGAAGCTCAAAGCCTTCTCAACTATCCTTGGATGCAAAGAGGAGAGGCTACCTCTAAATTATCTTGGAATGCCACTTGCTTATGCAAAGCTCAGCAAACAGTACTGGCAACTGCTGCTCCTTAAAATCGAGCGGAGACTCTCAGTGTGGAAAGGGAGAATGTTATCAAGAGGAGGCAGACTTGTACTTATAAACTCTGTGCTTAGTGCACTGCCGGTCTACTACGCTTCTTTCTTTAGGCTACCCCTTTGGGTTATCAGGAAAATTGACCAGCTACGCAGTAGATTCTTCTGGTGTGGCACAGATAAGGATACCAGAGGCATTGCAAGTATGCAGTGGTCAAAAATCTGTCAGCCAAAAGAACAAGGGGGCCTGGGGGTTCTTGATCTAAGGGTTTTCAATGATGCTCTTCTGATGAAGTGGTGGTGGAAATTGATAGCATCAGATTGCCTGCCTAGCCAAACCCTGAAGAGCCTGTATCAACGAAGCAATTCTAACCAACTAGTCTGCCCATCTACTGCTTCTAGTTTTTGGAAAGGAATCTATCCGCTGAAAGATCAATTCTTTGTTAACATCCATTGGAGCCTGGGTAGGGGTAACCTTATTAACTTTTGGTCGTCCAAATGGATTAATGGCGACAGCATCTCTTCATTGTGCCCAAATTTGGCTGCCGCATCATGGAATGCAGAAGCTGATATACTCTCACAAGGATCTTGGTCTGATGGTTCTTGGAGTTGGCAACCAAGGCTAAATTGTGTCCTCAATGACTCCATGCGAGATGAGAAGTTGCGTCTACTTGAGCTGCTAGCGCATTTCCAACCCACACTCTTTGATGACCAACCATCATGGCGCCTGACTGCATCCTCTACATTCACTGTCAAGTCTGCCTACAACTTCTTCATCATGGCTGGCCTCCGATCTCCATATTACACTGCAACTTGGTCCTTCTCTGCCCCGCTCAAATGCAAAGTGTTCATCTGGATGCTTAGTTGGGACAAACTCAACTCGAAACAATTTCTTCACTCCAAAGGATGGCCGGGTGACACTACATGCACAACTTGTGCATGTCCTGTTGAATCGACCTTCCACATTTTTTTGAATGCCCAGTTGCCATTAAAACTTGGACACACTTCACCGCACTGCTCAATATTCATACCATGCCCCATCACTTACACGAGTGCTTCACGACCTGTTGTTTTGGAAATCATAGACATAGATACACTTGGCACCATTTGACTGTCTTAATTTGTTGGAGTTTGTGGATAGCTAGAAATCATCGCACTTTTTCTTCCAAGGATGTGCAAGCAAAGGAAATAATTACTAATACAATTTTTTACTTTCGATCTTGGATAGATGGGATGGACAGCGAGAAAAAGAAGGCGAAGCTGAGGCAAGAGATGGAAAGGGAAGGCGTGCAGGATGCATTGTTACAACAAGCACTCATACGGATTGATCAGCTGAACAGCGAAGAAGGCAGTTGCTCGGCCTAGCAACTTACAGCGATCTCTTCTCTTTTGCAGATGATGGTTTTTTTGCTTCTTTTGGAAACATGCTTTTTAGATTATGCTGATGTAACTATTAAGTGATACTTTTTGGTTAACTGATAGGGGTTTTTTTTTTTGTCTAACGAGTTTAAGATGTTGATGGAGAAAGGGGATGAGATCATGTCGTTGTGACTAGTAGAGGAGTACGACAATAGTCCAATGCCCTCTCTACGACACAAAGGCATGCCATCTCGAACCTAGATTCGTCAAACGACCCGTTGAACCCCTACTTCGGTTACTTTTTGTATTAGTTGTTAACTTCTCTTACTATATATATATATATATATATATATATATATATATATATATATATATATATATATATATATATCTTCTGTGAGGTATGATAATCCTACCTTTTACCAGTCAAAAAAAAAATTGAAGTTTTATTTCTAAAATTTCAAAAAATTTAAAAAATTTACTTTTCTTTTAAATTTTAAATCAATATTTTTAAATTTTAAAAAATTAATATTTTGGATTTCTAAAGTTTTTGATTTTTTAATTTTTTTGAATTATTTTTAAAGTTCTTAAAATTTTAAATTTTTTTGTTTTAATTTTTTTTTTAAAATTAAAATTTTTATTTTCTATATTTTTTGAATAGAAGAGAGAGAGAGAGAGAGAAATAATTAAATTAATAAAGGAGTTGTTTTGGGTGGGGGGTTTAAATTTGAATTTTGGAGGGAAACTTTTGGGGAGAAAATATGTTTTTTGAGGTTAGATCTGGGCCTTTGATTTTGAGGGGATTGAAGGAGAGCCACTTGATAGCTTTCTTTGTGTTTTATTATATATATATATATATATATATATATATATATATATATATATATATATATATATATATATATATATATAGGAAGCACTCGACCTTCCCTCCTTTGTATCGACGATCTGAACCGTTTACATTGATCTACACATCTAAATTAGTCTAAATATGTAAAATCAAATCATTTGAAATTCATTTGCCCATCCATCATGTGACTATAAAAAACAATGATTTCAGCCATACAATTTTATAACACTTCAATGGATGGGTAAATAAATTTCAAATGATTTGATTTTACATATTTAGACTAATTTAGATGTGTAGATCAATGTGAACGGTTCGGATCGTCGATATGAACGCCCGAAGGCCTAGTGCACACGTCGTGTGCACTAGAGGAGTGCACAACCGAAGCTTTCCCATATATATATATATATAGGGAGCCCTTCCGTTGTGCACCACCTATGGTGCACACGGCGTGTGCACTCGGCCTTCGGGCATTTATATCGACGATCCGAATCATTCACATTGATCTACACATCTAAATTAGTCTAAATATGTAAACTAAAATCACTTGAAATTCATTTACCCATCCATTGAAGTGTTACAAAATTGTATGGCTGAAAATCATTATTTTTTATAGTCACATGATGGATGGGCAAATGAATTTCAAATAATTTGATTTTACATATTTAGACTAATTTAGATATGTAGATCAATGTGAACGGTTCGGATCGTCGATACGAAGGCGGGAAGGTCGAGTGCACACGGAGGGGTAGTGCACAACGGAAGGTTTTTCTATATATATATTGGGTAAAAAGGATATGAGCAACTTGCTCATTTAGTAAATGAGCAATTGATTATGTGGCATGCATGTGATACATTGGACAACTAGCCATTTTAATGATTTTTCAATCACATGTATGCCACATCATCAATTGCTTATATACTAAATAAGCAAGTTGCTCATACCCCTTTTTTCCATATATATTACATACATATATATACACATATTTTATATTCTATAGTTTTTAGAAATTACAGGGTGTTACATGGTTGGAGTGTAGACTTTTTTTGTTAGCCAAATTATTTAATTGTTCTCCATTTTGGCTATTCTAGTGATCCAAAATAGCTAGTGTGGTTGGAGATGCTCTTAGTAAATCCAGTATTTTCTTTGGACAATGTGTTGGTTTGAATAAGCGACATCGCGGACTTAGACTTTTGCAGATGGAGGTGGGTTCTATGCCGTTCAAATATCTTTGTACTATGATATGCTCATCCCGCATCCCCGCTGCTAATTACAGTAATGTGGTGGAGAGAGTTCGTGAACGACATCTGGTTGGAAGGATAAGAATTAGCTTTGTGGGTAGGTTGGTTGTTCTGAAATCAGTTGCTCATGCTTTCCCAATGTATACGTTAGCTCACAGTTAGGTCCCGAAATCTATTTTTGATAAACTTGAGCAAGAATTTTGTGGTGCATATGATTACATAGGATATAGTTTGTAGACCCATTGAATTCGAGGGTGTAGGTTTGAAACGATTAGACACTCCACAGGAGAGCCTTATGGCTAAAAATTTGGCTCGAGTGTTTAGTAAACCTCACTCAATATTGTTCAAATGGTTATCAACTAAGTATAAGCTCCTTTCAACAGTGTGAGATATTCAACGTCCGAAACAATGTTCGTGGCTCTGGCGCACTTTTTCCACTATTAAGCACCTAATTTGCAATGGTCTTCATTGGAAAGTAGGTAGCGGGATGGAGTAGATGTCATCTCTAATCCTTAGATCTTTTGTGCTATCCTGAATAGAATGGGCATCACTGCTTTTTTTGAATTGTTGAGTTCTTCAATGAGAGTTTCCAATTTTATCTCCCCCTATAATGAATGAATTTCGGCCGTGTTGGAATCTAACCTACCACGTTTGATCGCTATTATTGTGCTACAAATGTCAATTCCGGTGAATCAAGTCATTGATCGCCTTTTTTTTCTACGATTCCTCTATGCCAACAATCACTTTGAAGACTCTGTACTCAGCTGCTAATGGAAGGAATTAAGAGATGCCAACTTTCCCAAATAGTTTGATCCACTAACTGAAAGTTGCACCAAAAATTATTGTCTGGTTGAGGAGAGTTGCATGTGGTGAAATTCCTACTATGTCAGAGTTGGTTCATCATAGGATGCAGGTGGTGCATACTTGTCCAATTTGTGAGGTTGGGGATGAAACAATTGAACATTTCATCTTTGATTGTATTATCGTTCGTCAACTTTGGAGCATTCTCGTGCAACGTATGGACATTAATGTCAACATGGCATCCTTCCATGATTTATGGTCAATGTTAGAGGTGAATTTGCATGGTTCAGGTGCTAAAAAACAGTTATTGCAATGCTTAATTATAACCACCTTGTGGTATGTTTAGAAAGCTTGATGCAGAGTCTGCTTTTATAAGTATTATGAGCAATAATAAAAAGATAAATTAGGGTTAATATCCTAAACTAAAGTGCTTGAGATATTTACCCAATTAAGAATGGGATACTTAGACTACTATCACATGCATGTATTTATAGAATAAATACTAGTTGGGTACTGGGTTCTAAACCCACGCAACCCGCAGTCCGATATCCATACAATTAGGACGTGTAACACACGTGTTACTTATATATCCAACAATCTCCTCCTATATTCTCAATGTATAGAGCAATACTGGATTATCTCATCAGTTCAACATAAAGCTGATTAGACGATATCAGTCTTTAAATATAAGAAACGCATCACGTAAAGTATAGTTCATAATAATTAGATCAATTATAAATCTGAATAGTTCATATAAGACTAAACCAAAATAATTAAATTGTTTCCAAACCATATCAAAACAGAATAGTTCATAATGACTAAATCAACTAGAGAAACATATCATAGTTTCAAAAATGACAAAAGCAACCAAACCTTTAAAAATCCAATAAGATTTTTAAGCTCAAACAGTGCAAGAGCCTTAAACTTAAGAGAAGTTCCACCAAGCACTAATTTATTCTTGAAAGAAATAAACTGAAACCTTATACTTGCAAGCTGCTTTATGTTTACTCCTCCATCTCGAGCAAATCGTTTTTTTAAAATCTCCGTTGACAAATTCATCTCCTCCACCTTTGCTAGCACAATGCAAACGAAAATATCATGAGACGCATCTCTAAGAATTCTAGCAGTTTTATAAAGGTATCTAGCTCCACAAAAGAACTTAGTACGATTCAGAATTAGCTTAGCAAAACTGTAACACAAGCATCACAATCAAATTTCTTTAACAAAATAAAGAACAAGAACTATTATATTTTCTACACAAGAACCATACTATGTTTTATATTAGAATTATAAGGTTATCATATCAATTATGGCTAAATACTGAATCATTAGAATTGGAATGAAACATGCATCCATAAAGGTCATATCATCAAATTGGAATGATATGAAGATATTTCTAATTAGCGGAAATACATTGACTAGTTTTCATGCTTCATATTGGAATAATGAAATGATTTTAAGAAAGTTATGAGAATATATGGCATCATCAAATTGGAATATTAATAAAATTTACATGGAACTTGATTCTAAGTAAGTTATGTGTAACACCCCGTAATTTCAAGAGAAATAATAATAATAATAATAATAATAATAATAATAATAATATATATATATATATATATATATATATATATATATGGAATTTGAGTGTTGGCCTATAGGAGTTCTATGGGTTGGATGCATGCAATTTATGGGATAATAAGAGTATTTGTAGTCGTTGGCTATATATCAAAAAAATGGATATTTTGAAAGAAAAAAAAACCCTCTGTAATAGTCGTCTATATACCCATTTTTTGGGTTTCAAATAAACAAAAGAGTTGTATTTGGCAGCGGAAATGGCTTTATCCATATTTTAGAAATCGGAAGATCATCTGCCGTTTTATAGTCGGACGGTAAATGATTTGTCATCTGAGACAAATTTTTTAATTGAGAAACCCCCGGACAGCATATGATTTGTCGTTTGGAAGAAAAAATTTTTTAAAAAAACAAAAAATTGAAGATGGCAATTGATGCTAATGTTTGAGGAAAAAAACAAAAAAATTAGAATTTTTGTGTTGGACGGGAGATGATCTGACTTGACAAAAAAATTTATTTTATTTTATTTTAAAAATTCATCATCCTTCAATTTTTTTTCCGCTTTCTACGGTATATCATCTTTCGTTTCGTCCAAAAAAAAACCATTTTTGAGTATAGACGACTGCAGCGTTTCCGTTATTTGCTATTTCCAAAATTTCCATATACCCATTTTTAAACTTAAACGACTACAGATGCTCTAATGTGTAAGAAATGAGATGGGATTGTGAAAAAAAGGCTGTGGCTATTGGGGCTTTATGTGCCAGGTAGGTAGGGGCCCAGGAGGAGAAGGAGAGAGCGGTTGGTTGTGCTCGCTACTGTTGTGTCGATGTGGCGAGTGGGGGGGCCGCCAGAGGAGGCTCTGCCTTGTTGCTGACGTCAGAGAGAGAACAGCGGGACTTAGTTTAGATTGATCCCATATCGAGAATTGCACACGATTAATTAAATCTATCTATTTCTATTATAAAAGCCACAATAAATATGTCCAGAGTAAATCTGGACCGTAGATCTTATATTACTAGATTAAATCTCTGCCATCAAAATTCCTTATATATATCTTTAATTAAAATTATAATAATACTCATTTCTCCCCCTATCTTCTCTCCCAATATCTCCCCCAAAATCTCAATCTCTCTCAAAACCCAAACCCTAATTCTCTCCTGATCTCTCCCCAATTTTTTGATATATCTCAACCAGTCAATCTCTCAAAACCCAAACCTGAATGCTAACTCTAATTTCATCCCAATCCCGACGCCCCTCCCCAATCCGAAACCCTATATCCCTCCAATCCTCTTAACCCTAACCGGTGTCGTACATTGGTCCAGGTCTGATGGAGATGCGAGCCGTACCCAGTGGGATGCACCAAAACCTAACCATACTCCAAGATCGTCACCTTCTTCCAAAAGACAACTGACCTCCACCCTCTTCGTCATGGAGACTCCCCCGTCGACACCGACACCAACAAATTCCTCGCCACCCTCACCCCCTCCGACTCGTCGACTGCCTTGGTACCCACTACAATTTGCTTCTTTAATTATATTTGTTTTTGTTAAAAATCGGTTCTTGATTTGTATTTAAAAAACCCTCATTTGGATTGAATTGGAGCAGCTGAGATATCTAGGTTGCCGTTTGTGTTGTCGTACATGGGCCAGAGCAAGAGGATCGAAGACATGGTACATGGGATGAACTGTGCCTTGGCGGCTGCGGGGATTATCTCCTCCAGTGGTGATGATGTTGTAAGTGTTCTTGTTTTTAGTTGATGGGGATTCTGAATTGCAACTTGAAATGCATTCTCAACCACCCCAATCCACCAGATCCAGATCTCAGCTTTCTCATCCAAACAAAGATAATCCTCATATGTTTGTTCCATATCAAAATTAGCAGCAACTGATAAAAGGCAAAGAAATATACTCATTTATTTTTCATTTATCATATTTTACATTTTAAGGTTAAAAGGTCATGCTGGCTTTAGACAAGAATTCAGTTACTTATGTAATATCGGTCAAGGACTACTTACATCAAAGGAAAAGTTTTGAAGATGAAACTTTCTCTTAGGAGGGTAGTAAAAACAAAGTATCTCTTCTGCAATTTACTGAAGTGATTTTAACATATAGGCATGTGTTGCAAGTTTTAGCTATTAACATTTCTACTTTCTCAAATTACTATATTACATAATGTATACTTTCTCAAGTTTTAGCTATTAAGAGCATCCACACTCGTTTTTTGTCAAATTTGACAAAATGACAAAATGAAAAATGACAACATAAGAGTTTCTCTACAATGATCGTTTGCCAAAATATGTAAGGAAAAAAAAGTTTATCGAACGGAACATCATGTTCCGTCTGAGAGGTTTTTCTGTAATTTTTACATCAATTAAAATGGTATTAGTTATTAAATGGTAATTAGTGATTAAATTAAGACTAAACCATGATTAAAAGGAGAAAGCAAGTGATTATTCCATTTAATTAATACTTAAACCATGATTTGAGAATCTTTGTTGGAACGAGGCATGTTGTCCCGTCCAAGATTTTTTGGGTGTCGGACGGGACAACAAAAACATGTCCCGTTTGATGCCTTTTTTTTATTAGGACGGTTCCGTCCGATCGTTTTTTAAAAAAAAATATTAATAATAAAATATTATTGGACGAAACAACTTGAACTGTCCGATTGAAAATTTTTTAAAAAATTAAACCCCAACCTATTTACTATGATTATGGATGAATTGATGTGAGGAATACAGGATGAGGTGCCTTGGTGTATACTTTTTGCCGATGACATCGTCTTAGTTGACGAGACCAGAGTAGGAGTCAATGCTAAATTAGAATTGTGGAGAGAAACTTTGGAGGCTAGAGACTTTAAAATAAACAGAACTAAAATAGATATATTGAGTGTAATTTTAGTGATATTCAGAACACAACTGAGGATGTAGTGAAGCTTGATGGCCAAGAGATACCTAAGAGAGACCGTTTCCGACAGTTAGGCTCACTTATACAAAGAGATGGGGAGATTTGTGAAGATGTTACACATAGGATCCAAGTAGGGTGGCTTAAGTGGAGAAGTGCTAGTGGTGTTTTGTGTGACAAATGTATACCTTTGAAGTTGAAGAAAAAAATTTATAGGACGGCTGTTAGACCAACAATGATGTATGGAGTAGATTGTTGGGCAATAAAGAAACAACATGTCCAAAAAATGAGTGTAGCGGAGATGAGGATGCTAAGATGGATGTGTGGTAAAACAAGGAAGGATAGAATTAGAAAAGAGTATATACGATGTAGGATAATGGCTCGATTCTGGTTCAGTTTGTTTATATCCGTCGTATCTGCAGCAATCGAAAGTTTCAGTACATCAGTCGACTGAGGTATGGAACCAGTCGACTGTCCAAAGAGAAGTTTCAAAGGCTAAGGATACAGCAGCAGCAGTCGACTGAAGATGTGTCTCAGTCGACTGTCCAGAACTAAAGACCAGTCGACTGGTAAGAAGACCAGTCGACTGCAGGCGGGTTTGTGAACTAGAAAAGGCCCATTTCGAAAGGCCCAGTAGTTTCCCTATAAATACACCCGTTAGGGTTTTGTAAAGATAGAGACCTCTATGCGGATTTTGCAGCCGTCATCTCTGTAATGGTTTGTTTCACCCATTGGTGATTATTTGAAGAAGAAACCCCAACCGCCCCGTGGATGTAGGCACTTGTTTTGCCGAACCACATTAAATCTGTGTGTCCTTGTGTTTGTTTGTTTTTCTGTTTTTCTTCGCTATTTCTCTCTTTGATTGGTGGTCCATTCGTATTCCGCATCGTTTTCGCACAACAAGTGGTATCAGAGCTTTCGGTTCGACCTAGAGGGAGATGGCGAGTGAAGCAGATGCAACCAAGGATGTTGCGGGATCAAGTTCGTCCAGAACAACGATTCACAACGCAAAATTTGAAGTTGAAAAATTTGATGGAACAAATAATTTCGGGATGTGGCAGTGTGAGGTGTTGGATGTTCTTGTTCAACAAGAACAAGATGTTGCTTTGGAGGAAGAAAAACCAAAGAATATGTCAGATGTAGATTGGAAGAAGTTGAACCGAGTTGGGTGTGGGACTATTCGGCTCTTTATCGCGAAGGCTCAGAAGTACGATTTGATGAGGGATACCATTGCTGCGGTGTTATAGAAGAAACTCGAAGACAAATACATGAGGAAAAGTTTGGAGAATCGGCTGTATTTGAAGAAGAGACTTTTTCGCTTCACCTATACTGAAGATGAAGACAAAGCCCTAATTCTGTTGAATTCATTACCCGAATGTTATGATCATTTAGCAACTACTTTAATATATGGAAAAGACACTGTTAAATATGAAGATGTTGCAAATGCTCTGTTGAATAATGAAACTAGGAGAAGGGATAAAATGGTTGATAGAGAAACTTCTAAGGCATTGATTGTAAGGAGCAGAACTGAGACCAGATCTGAGACCAAATCTGGGAATAAAGGAAACAAATCTCGTTCCAAATCGAGAGGAGTTTCAAAGGACAGAAAGATACCAGCCAGAGATGAATGTGCTTTCTGTCATGAAAGGGGGCATTGGAAAAAGGATTGTCCTAAGCTACGAAATAAGGGAAATTCGACTGCAAATGTGATTGTTGATAATGTAGATAGTGACGATGATTTTTCTTATGCACTTGCAACTAGTCCCTCACTTTATCAAGAAGTATGGTTTCTTGATACAGCAGCCTCCTATCATATGTCTTGGAAAAAGGAGTGGTTTACTTCTTTAGAGTATATGGATGGTGGGGTAGTTTGATAGGAAATGATGCGCCTTGTAAGAAGGTAGGAATCGGGAAGATTGAATTGTTAATGCACGATGGTCTTATTAGGGAGCTTTCAGATGTATGGTATGTTCCAGATTTGAAAAAGAATTTGATTTCACTTGGTGTTTTGGAGGCCAGTGGAATGAAATTTGCTAGTGAAGGTGGCATTCTGAAGGTGACTAACGGAGCACTTGTGGTGATGAAAGGGCAAAGGAAAAGGAACTTGTTTTTCTTGCAGGGAAAAACATATTCGGGTCAGGCTGCCAGTGTAACTGAAAAGCCTAAACAGGTTGTTCCCGACTCTACTAGGTTGTGGCATATGCGACTCGGGCATGCAGGAGAAAAGGCCTTGCAGGGGCTTGTGAAGCAAGGGTTGCTTAAAGATGCTAAATGTTGCAAGTTGGAATTTTGTGAATATTGTGTTTTGGGTAAGCAAACTAGGGTGAAATTTGGTACAGCTTTACATCAGACAAAGGGTATCCTCGATTATGTGCACACAGATGTTTGGGGCCCTACTCAGACACCTTCTATGAGTGGTAGACACTGGTTTGTTACATTTTTTGATGACTACTCCAGACGAGTTTGGGTATATACCATGAAACACAAAGATGAAGTTTTGACATTGTTCACAAGTTGGAAGAAGAAAGTTGAAAACCAGACTGGAAGGAAGATTAAGGTTCTGAGATCAGATAATGGAGGGGAATACAAGAACGATCCGTTTCTGAAATTGTGTGAAGATGAAGGGATCTAGAGGCACTTCACAGTTAGGAAGACTCCACAGCAAAATGGGGTTGCAGAAAGGATGAACAGAACCTTACTTGAGAAGGTGAGATGTATGCTAGCACAGTCTGGATTGAAGAAGACATTTTGGGCAGAAGCTGTTATATATGCAAGCCACATTGTCAACCGTTTACCATCGGCAGCACTTGAAGGCAAAACGCCTATTGAGGTATGGAGTGGTAAACCTGCATCTGATTATAGTTTTTTGCATATATTTGGTTGTCCTGCTTATTTTCATGTAACTGAAACTAAACTTGATGCAAGAGCCAAAAAGGCTATATTTGTTGGTTTCAGTACTGGTGTCAAAGGTTACAGGTTGTGGTGTCCAGAACAGAAAAAGTTAGTAATCAGCAGGGATGTTACCTTTGATGAGACCAGCATGATCAGCTCGGGACAGTCGACTGGTCCTCATATGCAGTCGACTGGTGATCCTGATCAAGAGAAGCAGAAGATTAGCTCGGGACAGTCGACTGGTAGGTGCTCTCAGTCGACTGGTGCGAGAGTTCTCCAACAGGTGGAGTTAGAAAAGCTTTCAGTTGAAACTCCTACTCCTGCCCAAAATAAAGATGATGTGGTTGATACTGAGGATGAGGAAGAAGTTCCTATCCAGGACCCTCCCCAGCAGGAAGAATCAATTGCAGCAAGAAGGCAAAGAAGAGATATCAAACGACCATCTTGCTTTACAGAAACAGTTGCATTTGCTCTTCCCATTGTTGATGATGAAGTTCCCTCCAACTTCAAAGAAGCTAATAGAAGTTCTGAAAATGCAGATTGGAAAGTTGCTATGGATGAAGAGATGAACTCTCTTCATAAGAACAAGACTTGGGATCTAGTGCAATTGCCAAAGGGGAAGAAAGCTATCGGTTGCAAGTGGGTATATACGAAGAAAGAAGGTCCAAAAGGCAGTGTTCGGTTCAAGGCTAGACTAGTTGCAAAGGGGTATGCTCAACAGGAAGGAATTGACTATAATGAAGTGTTCTCTCCGGTTGTGAAGCATCCTTCTATTCGGATTTTGTTGGCATTGGTAGCACAGTTTGATCTTGAATTGACACAGATGGATGTGAAGACTGCATTCTTACATGGGGACCTAGATGAAGAAATTTATATGTTGCAGCCAGATGGGTTTAAGATTGCTGGGAAGGAAAGTTCTGTTTGCAGGTTGAAGAAGTCTCTCTATGGGTTGAAGCAATCTCCAAGGCAGTGGTATTTGAGGTTTGATCAGTTTATGAAAGTGCAGGGATATTTCAGAAGTGAGTATGATCATTGTGTCTATTTCAGAAAATTGCAGGATAGCTCTTTCATATATCTGTTATTATATGTGGATGACATGTTGATTGCCTCTAAAAATGCTAAGGAGATTCAAAATTTGAAGAATCAGCTGAGTTCTGAATTCGAGATGAAGGATCTTGGTGAAGCCAAGAAAATACTTGGGATGGAGATAGCTAGAGACAGAGCAAAGGGCATAGTGAGTTTGACACAGAAGCAATATCTTTTGAAGGTGCTGAAACGGTTTGGTATAGATGAGAAAACTAAACCAGTCAGTACACCCTTAGCCACTCATTTCAGAATTAGTGCTTCTCAGTCTCCAAGTACAGATGAAGAGAGACAGTATATGGCTAATGTACCTTACACTAGTGTGGTTGGCAGTTTGATATATGCCATGGTTTGTACTCGACCAGACATCTCTCAGGCGGTGAGTATGGTTAGTCGATATATGCATGATCCAGGCAGAGAGCATTGGCAAGCAGCTAAATGGATTTTGAGGTACATAAGTGGCACCACAGATGTGGGTTTGAAGTTTGAGAGGGATGACAATATTAGCAGGTTATTGGTGGGTTATGTTGATTCTGACTATGCAGGTGATCTAGATAAGAGGCGGTCTACTACAGGCTATTTGTTTACTATGGCTAGAGCACCTATAAGTTGGAGGTCCAATTTGCAGTCCACTGTAGCATTGTCTACTACTGAGGCTGAATACATGGCAGTTGCTGAGGCCATGAAGGAAGCCATTTGGATTCATGGACTTTTGAAGAGCTTGGGAATTCATCAGGAGAAGGTGGAGGTACACTGTGACAGTCAGAGTGCTATCCATTTAGCGAAGAACCAAGTTCATCATTCGAGGACCAAACATATTGATGTCCGTTATCACTTTGTGCGTGATTTGATAAAGGATGGTGATATTCTTCTGGTGAAGATTGGGACAGCTGATAATCCTGCTGATATGTTGACCAAAATTGTTGGGGCAGCCAAGTTCAAGCATTGCATGAACCTGGCTAATATTTTGCATGCTTGATGATTTGGAATGGGCGGTTGGAATGGTGCTTCGCTATTTGTTTGGTTAGTATGTGATATCATACTAAGGTGGAGTTTGTTTTTGTTACATTTGGTGATGAGCATTTGTTTGGAGTATTTTTGGAGATTGCTTGGGCTACTTGGAAGATCTCGCCAAGGTGGAGATTGTAGGATAATGGCTCGATTCTGGTTCAGTTTGTTTATATCCGTCGTATCTGCAGCAATCGAAAGTTTCAGTACATCAGTCGACTGAGGTATGGAACCAGTCGACTGTCCAGAGAGAAGTTTCAAAGGCTAAGGATACAGCAGCAGCAGTCGACTGAAGATGTGTCTCAGTCGACTGTCCAGAACTAAAGACCAGTCGACTGGTAAGAAGACCAGTCGACTGTAGGCGGGTTTGTGAACTAAAAAAGGCCCATTTCGAAAGGCCCAGTAGTTTCCCTATAAATACACCCGTTAGGGTTTTGTAAAGATAGAGACCTCTATGCGGATTTTGCAGCCGTCATCTCTGTAATGGTTTGTTTCACCCATTGGTGATTATTTGAAGAAGAAACCCCAACCGCCCCGTGGATGTAGGCACTTGTTTTGCCGAACCACATTAAATCTGTGTGTCCTTGTGTTTGTTTGTTTTTCTGTTTTTCTTCGCTATTTCTCTCTTTGATTGGTCGTCCATTCGTATTCCGCATCGTTTTCGCACAACATACGAGACATGCTAAAGGTAGCTCCAATCCAAGATAAGTTAAGAGATAATCGCCTCGGCTGGTTTGGACATGTCACACGTAGACCTAGTAGTGCTCCCGTTAGAAATAGTGATTTGATAAGTACTGAGGGTAGAGTTAGGGGTAGAGGAAGGCCTAAACTAACTTGGATGTAAATGGTGAAAAAAGATATGATAGCTTGTGACCTTACAGAAGATATTGCACTAAACCGAGCAGAATGAAAAACCAGGATTCATGTAGCCGACCCCAACTAGTTGGGAAAAAGGCTTTGTTGTTGTTATTGTATTTTGGGAATCTACAAATAGTTTCTCATATTTGAGACGACACTATTCTCACTTTCTCATATTTTGGCAAAATGAGAAACAATTGCAACACTCATTTTGCCAAAATATAGGGAAAATGGGAAAATGAGAAACCAGTGTGGATGCGCTAACAAGTGCAAATATGTACCAGAAGTCATGTTTTAAATTAATTTTAGAAACTATAATGACAATAAGGTTAAATTATCAAAGGATACAATATTTTAATTGGTGTTGGTGTTTGTTCTTGCAATTTCAAGTGCATTTCAATCGAGGTTGCTGGTACTTCTATGTTGCCCTCTTGGGTTCATTGGGTATTATCATTAGTTATTTTTTTAAAAAAGATTACATCATTCTATTTTATTCCTCTACAGTATTTAGCATTTATTATTTAATTTATTTTAGAATTTATCTTCTTGGGAATCTTTCCTATAAAAAATAGGCTTCGAACACATTTGTTTGATCTACCATGAATGGAAACTCAATCCAAACAATTAAGGATTTTTCACTTATTTTAGACAATGTGAAAAGTTTATGAGGTCTAGGGACAGTACGTAGGTAAAACAATTCTTCAAGCACAGTTAATAATGAACCGCAGCCAATAACATAAAAACAACAATCCAAATATATCCAAATAAGCTAAAAGCATTTCAGGTGTCTTACAAAGAACTGACATTATAAGCAAAATACTATACAAGTAACGTTTCAAACTGAACATCAGAAAAGAAGCTACAGTCACCTACAAAGTTTAGACCACAACTCCGAATGTTCAAAGCAGCATTTGCATGTTACTGGGATAGCTAGCTACTCCAAGACTTCAGCTTCAGATCCAGTGCCCATTTGAACTTCAAAATCTATAACCCAAAAGAAAGCATCCACCAAAATATCTTACCTGCAAACCTTCAGTCATCTAGAATAACCACATCTGTAATAATACATTTCTAATCAAGCACATCATGATTATCTATCAGTAGCTAATTCTCGAAAATTTGAAGAATTTGCAGAATGGCCAATAACAGTTTCAACTCGAACATACATCCAAAAGCTATTATATTTCCATCTTTAAACACCACCGAAAACCTTTGACTGCTTATTACTAGAATCAATACAAGTTTTAATCAATAAAGTCTCATATTCTTTATGAGGAACAATCTAAAAGAAGAATAAGAAAGGGAGGGGGGAATCAAAAATAAAAATTCAAGATGTGAATATGTTGTGTATCAGTAGAAGAAGTGGTTACAATGCAAAGATTACAACTCGGAGAAGAAGTGGATCTGAAATTGAAGGTTTTATGTATATACATCAGGATCATCTCTACTTCTTATAAGAGGAACACCATCTTCTCTCCAAACTATGTGATCTTCGCATAGTGCTAAAATCACCTCAACGTAAACTTGGTGCTCCTGCATCAGAAAAGTCAAATTTTAAATTTAAGAAGATTACAGTCTAGATTTGGGCACTGTTCATTGAGTTACCCAAGTGTTCAGGATTCAGTTCTTGTATAAAACCGACGTGGTTTTATGCCCTCCATCAGCTACCTAATGCAATCCTTTGCTTTATCCTGGATTAGGATTGATAGTGGAAACAAATAAGATTTTAAGCACAAGTATGGAGTTAGTCCAGCTTTTAAAGTAAAGAATTTAAATTTATCGGTTCAGCTATTGCGGATTTCATTCAGATTAATGTATGTTCTAGATTATAGAAAAAAAAGAGAAAACCCATTGTGCTTTTCTTATTAATTCTTTAAAGTTCAAAATGAAATACAACTAATCTAAATCTGCTTCTAAACCAAATTCCTTCACTCGCCGCTATTATATCCATGAGGTTATTTTATTACTAATGTGGCGTGTCATGAAGTTGCATTTAGGGTCTCTCCTCACTTGTACGTGATGGAACTAATTTCGTCACCATAGTTTTGCCAACTTGATTTTTAATTTTAAAATTTTGCTTTTTTTTTTCTCCTCTTTGTGCACTCTGATTGGAATTTAGAAGTTCCAATTTTATGAATCAAGCTATAGGAGTCTATAAGTTTTATTGTTCTTTCACTACTAGGTGCATAGGCACCATGGCCCCATGATCATTAAGCAAATCAAGGATATGAATTTTTTACTGTTAGGTCCGTAGGCTCTCCCTCCTATGGAATTCCTGTGCTGAATCAGCAAAATCATATTCCTCTATGAAATAATTATTATGTGGGCCTTGCATTTTCTCCTGTCATGATATTACATCATGGCATTTAAGTTCCTTTAATTAGTTTGTAAGTTTAGTTTATGTTGTTATGAAAGATTAATTGTCTTATGCTCATATTGCATAAACTTGGTATCAGTATCAGATATCACCATGTCAACTGTCATTTCTTAGTAATATTAATATCGACTATATAAGAAATATCATAAGGCAATTACTGGACAAGTCGCCTGATGTATATTGGTATTGGCTGATATCTTGATATCATGTTTTTTTGCCTTTGTATAGAATCATATATGTTCTTAGTGAATTTTAAGCATTATAACTTACTCCACTTTGTTTTACATGTGTGAAAAGAAAGCTACAAAACTTCAAATTGCTTATTTTGCTCATGGTTCGGATGGACTTGGAAACCAAAACTTCTCTCCAACAAAAGGATAGCTAATCGATTAGTCTGCTGATGCTTATCTTGTTGAACATGCTAACCTATACCCAAGAAAAGTTACTGTAGTTGCACTTGGATCTTATTTGGATTATAAAATTTGATCTGATTTAAGTTGGATGGATTATTACACTATAAGATGTGTGACTTCACTGATTAGCTCTCAGAGTTGGGCTTGCAAAAATGGGGCCTGAAGGTGAAGACACATGTTACTACTAGAGTGACTGGTACTCATGGCTATGCAGCCCAAGAGTATGTCATGACAGGTAATATATTTCAACAATAACTAAATTGTTACCGCAGTAAGCTTAGTATTGTTATGCACATAACAAAACACTGATCTATAGGCTCTTATATGTAGAAGATAACAGTAAGTTGAAATTAGAATATGAATAAAAATAAAGGTAGAGAATATACTGGATTTTTTTTCCTCTGCCGTTGTTAATATTTTTGGAGCTGCCATTAATGAGTGAATTCTGTTTGTTGAGGGCACTTGACTACTAGAAGTGATGTATATAGCTTTGGAATTGTACTTCTGGGAAGGAGGTCGATGGAGAGAAGCAAACCAAAGAGTGAAAAGAAGCTCGTAGACTAGGCCAAACCTTATTTGAACAGTAGCCGGAAGCTTCGCTACACTATCGACCCTAGACTTGCAGGTCAATACTCTGTCAAGGGGCGTGAGTAACTACATCTTTAGCACTTCAATGCATCATCCCAACTCCTAAAGATAGGCCCAAAGTGAGACAAATAGTTGAGACCCTTGAAGGAATAAAGAATAACAAAGGATATGGCAGTTAACTCTGGCTTGTGGCCTGCAACTCCTATCATAGGAATGCATACCATTTCTGCAACAATTAAGTCAGAGAATTCAAATAGATATAATATAAATGGTTTCACTTTTCAACAATACAATTTAAGAAGACCTCATTTGTCATGAGATGTGAATTCAGCTTTCTATATGGTTCTGTCGTTATGCTATTTGTTATGGTTTGACTTTTCAACAATACAATTTAAGAAGACCGCATTAGTCATGAGATGTGAATTCAGCTTTCTATATGGTTCTGTCTTTATGCTATTTGTTTTCTTAACTTAAAACATCAACAAATTATAGTATGACAGATTCTTCTAATAAGCTTGATTTAACTGTTACGTTGTCTACTGGATGGGTTTGCCAATTTTTCTTTTATTAGCATTACAAGCATTCAGCATATTATCATTTAGAAATTTTACTCAAATGTGTGTTTTTTCTATTTCCACTAAAAGACTGTTGCTTGTTTGTTTGCTATCATACATTAGGTTGTAGCTCCTGCTCGTGTTGGTCTTGTTGCTCCTATTGATGTCATTGTCCCTCCTAGAAACACTGGATTGGCCCCCTCGCAGACCTCTTTCTTTCAGGTCCATATTTACGCTTCATTATTGCACTCATTATGTATCAGTGGGATTTCTATATTTTTTTATCTTTATAATCATCTGCCATTTCAGGTGGTCAACATCCCAACCAAGATTAACAAAGGTACTGTTGAAATCATCACTCTTACTGAGCTCATCAAGAAATGGGATAAGGTGGGTTCCTCTGAGGCTGCCCTCTTTGCCAAGCTCGGGATAAGGCCCTTCTCATATGGGCTTGTTGTACAAACTGTTTATGACAATGGATCCGTCCTCAGTCCTGAAGTTCTGGATCTCACGGAGGACGACCTCATCGAGAAGTTTGCTGCTGCTGTGTCCATGGTTGCTTCACTTTGCTTGGCCCTGTCTTATCTGACTCTTGCTGCAGCTCCTCATATGTTCATCAATGCATACAAGAATGTTCTTGTTGTTGCTGTAGCAACTGAGTATACCTTCCCACAAGCAGAGAAAGTAGAGTACCTCAAGGTATGCTAGGTTTTTGCTACTAGCTAATGCTTTCTTTCTGGTTGGTATATGATACACAAATTTGGATACTTTTTATGAAACAAATATGTATGTAACATGTTTACTTGTTATCTTCACAAGTTTGTTATTATATGTTAGTTTCTTTAATGTGGAGGCAACTGATAAGTAGTTACTTTGTTAGACCAACCTTAATAATGTAATCAATGTAATTTTAGTGAAAGAAATGGTTTTTTATAAAACTGCATAATAAACAATTAACAGAATTTAATTAATTAAGAGCACAAATCTTAAAGTTTAGAGTTGACCAAATCTTGATGAAAATCAAGAGATGTGTGTTGGATCTGAATCATAAGCACAACAACCAATCTTCTTCTTGGCCCGAACATGAAAATCCAAATGCATAACCAATGGATTTCCTCCATTTATCGGATCCTGGATTTGGTGTTTGGATCATATCTGGATCTGGTCCAATGCTCTGAACACGGGATAGCAGCTTCACAACCAACGAATTTCCTTTGTGTTTTTGGATCTGGATCTAGTGCGTGCTTCAAACACCAAACACCAATTTTCACCCAATGAAAAATTCTGATCAGATCTGGATTGGGTCTTCTCTAATTCGATCTCACATGAAGATCAATGGAAAAGAAGTAGAGGAAGAGGCAACAACGACATGCGGCTGGGGACGGCGACCTCTAACGATGGTGGTGACTGCGACGGCGATGGCGACAACGATGAAATCCTGAGGAACGATGATTTCGACGGCTACGACGATCTCTCTCTCAATCTCAAAATTTAAAAAATTTAATATATCAAGATTGTTAGAGATTATGAGATATAATAACATGAGAATAAATTAGGTTTAATATCCTAGACTAAGGTGGGAGAACTAGCAATCACGAAAGGAAAAGCTCTGAAAGAATTATCACCCAACATGCCAATTATTGCAATTACCTCTATAAAAACCTCAAACTTTGGAGGTAATTATATAAAACAAAAATTAATAATGTTATTTATTATATATTTTATTTATTTATTACTGATTTTTTTAAACATGATTCTCTCTCGCATCAACAAACAACACTACAATAGAGATAAATCTGAATGTACCAGAAGCATATAAAATTCGAGAATGGTATAATTTATTTTGTATATTTAATTTCTTTAATTGTTGCCTTTTGGAGTATCATTTACCATAATTTTTTGTTTGTTTTAGGATAAGCTGTAATGAAAATTTATTAAAAAGAAATTCCTTGCAAATAAACAAAAGAAAAGTAATGGATGTGGAAGCAGTGAAACTATCTGACATTCTCTATTGTGCAGACGAGGATTCTTCTGAGGTATTATAAATAATGAAATTATTTTTAAATATTTTGTTCAATTCTCTCTATGTCTATAAATACTTTGATGACTTCAATTTTTTTTAATATTTCAAGGCAAAATACTATTATTGCAAAGTTTTGATCAAAGGTGTCAAAGACATTAGAGATCCATGGTACATCGCATGTCTGTTCAACAAAGTTAATATTGAAAATGATGAAGTTTATTGTCGAAAATGTGAAAAGAATAATGTTGAATATGAGCCAAGGTATACAAAACAACATATTGTTAGTTTTCCATCTTTCCATTCTTCAATCAAATTATTTTAAATAATAATAATAATAATAAAACCAAGAATAACTTGTTTCAGCTACGTATTCAAAATCACAATAAAAGATACAAGTGCGGAGGCAGAATTGACTTTATTTGATGAGGAAGCAAGATACATCATCGGTTGTTCCGCAAAAGGCCTAGAACATATTAAGAATAAGGTATATAATATGTTATTCTCATAGTGTTAAAAATAATTAAGAGCTAATTTCTTATTTCTATATGCAGGGAAAAAATGTTGAAGAATTTGATAGAATGACCAAGAAATGCATTGGAGATGAGTATACTTTTTTGATCAAATCACACGATGTCACATATGGATGAACAAGAAGTTACAAGCAGTTTTAAGTTTAAGAAAGTTGATGTTGATATTTGCAAGTGGACAAAATCGCACAAGTAATATAGATAGATGAGTAGAGTGTCGAACCCACAGGGACTAGATATTTTACTGAGTACCGATATCGCTAGATGAATCACTATTTGGAAGGTCAAATTTTATAAGGAGAAAATTACTAAATTAAATCAATCTAACTAAATCTAACTAAATTGGTGAAGAGGGAGAGGGCTGTGAAACTTTGAAGCTCTTTTACTTTATTAATGATAAAAATAGTTCTAGGGCTCTTGGTTCACCTCGTTTATCACACACACAAATTATAATTCCTTATAGATAAAAATATTATCTTTCCCAATTGTCGACCAAAATCCTAAAGATATTAACCACTCTATCAACGTAGTCTAAAAAATATTCTCAATTAATCATTCGTCTATCCACCAAATTATTAATTGAGAAATTGGATTTCTTAACGGTCACGTCCTCCAATATACGGTCTTTAATTTTTATTAATCACAAATCACCTATTCGGTCTCTTTATGATTTAAAAAGTCATACAAATGTCTATCCACCATGTTGTACGCATAAATAATAAAAATTAAAAACACAATCAGGAAAAATAGAGTAATAAAGAAATTTAAAATTTGTGTTCTACAAAACTCGGCTACATCTTAGCCTCTAGAACAATATATTCAGCTCATGTTCGATTTGCAATAAATAAAATGTTCAGGTTGCATCTACAAATATTTAAAGAAGAAGTACACAAAAATTATAATAAAAATTATGTATGCAACCCTGTCTAAAAAATACCGAACCCAAAAGCCTTGAAACTCGCACCGCCACGTCAGCACGCCAGTAAACGCGTCAGAGCCGCCTGTCGCTCGTCTGTCCACCGAGTGCACGACCAGACACCTGCTGTCACGTCAGGTGTCAAGTCAAGTGCTGTGACGTCGGGTTGCTTCCGCGCTGTCTTGTCGCCCTTCTGGTCCCACGTCAGAACGAAGAAAAAGAAGAAACAGCAGGTGTCTGATCCCACCTGCTGTCGCTGTCAGCTTCGATGCGCACGCAAGGATGGAAAAAGTAGTCGTCCTTTGCTTCAGTCTACACGCGGAGAGAGACGATGAAGAAGCCGTCGTGCTGCTTCCTCTCTCTCTCTCACTTTTTGTTTTGTTTTTTTTTTTTTTTTTTTAATATTTTATTTAAGTCAGCCGTCACTTCTTTTTAAGTTGCCCTCTCTCCCTTTGCTTGTATTTATAGAGAACGGAGAGAGAGTTAGGGTTTGCACTTTTGCAGAAAAGTCCACACACCTTCTTTATTTCCTTCCTTTAATTGATGTGAATTTATTTATTTCTCTTTCTTTCTTTTCTGCCTTTTCTGCCCACCACGTGCTTCTGCATACACAAAATAATATCTGAAATTAGGATTTTTAAATAAAATAAATTTAATTAGTTTAAAATTAATTAAACTAACTACAAATCATATTCGCGTATAAAAATCCTTTTACAATTTATTTGTCACACTTTTAAGTCAACAAAACAATAAAAAATGATAAATCAATTATTTTACTTTGTTTGTTGATTTTTTCCACAATTCTTTACTTTTTGCATCAAAAATATTATTTCTTCAAAAATAATTAATTAAATGAAATCGTATAGAAATAAGATGAATTATAGACAATATCAGCGAAAACAAGTCATTTTAATAGGTAAATGAGTACAAATATTTGTATATAAATTAGGCACATCAAAAGTTAAAGTCGAAAGCAATAATTGATCTTATGAAAAATACGATGTTATCAGTTTAGGATTTACTAATTTGTTCTTTTTTAATATCTTTTTTTAATATCAGTTTTAAGTTCAAGAAAGTTAAAGTCGAAAATGATGATTAATCTTATGAAAAATACAATGATTATATCTTTGTGTTGTTGTCTAGCTTTGGGTCCTTGATTCTTACTTCAAATCTGATTTCGATGAGCTTGTTGTCGTTGGAGTAATTTTGAAATTCATGGTTTGCTTATTAAGATGATTGACGAAGTCGAATTTGTAGTTTGAATAATATGGGTGTGCATGCAAGTGTGTTTAGATAAAAGTTTCAATATTTATGTGCACCAAGTCACGTGCACGTGGTGTACGGTAAATTTAAACTAGTATAAATAATATTGCCTATGATCAAGAGTCACCAATCCGGTTAACCACCTTTTGAGAGGCAGCCTGTGGTGGGCAAGTTGTACTAAATAATAAATAATTTGTCCGATAAATTGTATAAATTGTCTGAGTTTGGGGCAGGGGCGTTACAAATGGTATCAGAGCCGACTTTCGACACCGAGTGTGGGTGCAGAGTGGTGGTTATGCCTGAGATGGAGCTAGCAGATGTACTGATAAGTATGCCTGAGAGGGAGCAGGGTTGGGTCAGGTTTCCCGGTAAATCCACTGAGGTGGACTAGGGGACTGGACAACACGCAGAATCGGGGTACTGTACAGCTAGCAGAATCAGGGTACGCCATTCCACATCAGCTAGAAAGAAGATCCTGCACTAGGTTGTGCATGCATCGTACTCAGCGAGGACGCTGATTTCTAAAGGAGGGGTGTGTAACACCCCGTAATTTCAAGATATAAATATATATATGAGAAATGCTCGATTTAAAACGGGATTGTTTTCACGGGATGGAAAACAGTGATCTGGGTCGTTGGATCGCTCTTGATCGTGATCAGCGGCTCAGATCTCCTCCGGCCATCACCCGTTATCACTTAAGTGGCGGAGGGTTATTTTGAAAATTTCGTCCCAAATAACTCTTCGCCTGATTCGTTCTAAAAAATGAATTAACCTAGGCCGTTGTTGGGAACAACGACCTAGGTTATAAAAATTGAGAACATAGGCCGTTGTTCCAAACAACGGCCTATGTTCTCAATTTTTATAACCTAGGTCGTTATTTCAAACAACGGCCTAGTTTCATTCATTTTTTTAGAATCCGTGAGGCGAAGAGTTATTTGGGACGACATTTCCAAATTAACCCTTCACTGATCAAGTGAAACGGGTGATGGGCGGGCTCGATCTGAGCCGCTGATCACGATCAAGAGCGATCCAACGGCTCAGATCGCTGTTTTCCAACCCGTGAAAACTAGACCCGTTTTCAATGGAGCAATTCCCTATATATATATATATATATATATATATATATATATATATATATATATATATATATATATATATATATATATGGAATTTAAGTGTTGGCCTATAGGAGTTCTATGGGTTGGATGCATGGAATTTATGGGCTAATAATGTGAAAGAAATGAGATGGGATTGTGAAAAAAAAGGCTTTGGCTGTTGGGGCTTTGATGTGCCCACGTGTGTATGTGTGGAGGGGGGGGGGGGGGGGGGGTAGGGGGCCCGGGAGGAGAAGGAGAGAGTGGCTGGCTGTGCTCTCTGCTGTTGTGTCGACCTGGAGAGCGGGGGGCCCGCCAGAGGAGGCTCTGCCTTGTTGCTGACGTCAGAGAGAGAACAGCGGGACTTAGTTTAGATTGATCCCATATCGGGGGAGGGGGGGGTGCCAGGTAGGTAGGGGCCCAGGAGGAGAAGGAGAAAGTGGCTGGCTGTGCTCTCTGCTGTTGTGTCGACGTGGCGAGCGGGGGCCCACCAGAGGAGGCTCTGCCTTGTTGCTGACGTCAGAGAGAGAATATCGGGACTTAGTTTAGATTGATCCCATGTCGGGAATTGCACACGATTAATTAAATATAAATAATATTGCCTATGATCAAGAGTCACAAATCTGGTTAACCACCTTTTGAGAGGCAGCATGTGGTGGGCAAGTTATACTAAATAATAAATAATAAATAATTTGTCTGATAAATTGTATAAATTGTCTGAATTTGGGGCAGAGGCGTTGCATTATGAGATCATACAAATGGAATGATATTATATATTAACACAATTTACACGGAACTTGTCAAATTATATGAAACATGTCAACTGCCAAATTGATGCTTAAGTTTGAACTCCTCTATGACTCCAATTGGATTCTAACTTTCAACACTAAATTAAAGTATTAAAGCTTTTAACCTTATTTGCCCCTCGAGTTATAACAATTAGATATCTTTTTAGTCTCTTACAAAGAACATTAACCATATTTTGTCTCAATTGTACTTTATCTATGAGAAAGTTCAACTAGGTTTCTATAAGTCTTAATGTTCTATGCTTACCATTGAAGAGTGAGTTATGAGCTACTGTGCATTGTAGCATGATAGTTGCAGAACAGAGTTAGAAAGTTCACCTTAAACTTCTCAATGAAAATATCTAGTAACAAGTCCTTCAATCCATTCAACTTCTTTCTCTTGCAGAGGATAACATATAGATGTGTGATTTCATGGATGAGACATAATGTAGGTTGTCTTTTGATCTGCGTGATACGTCTGCTCCTCCTAGTGTAAACACATATCTACTATTTGATCAACTTTCACAAAATTTGAACACCATAATGCATCATATTCTCTCTTCAATCTAGAAGGATGACTAAAGTAGCACAAAGCAAACTATTAAGTACCTCTTCGGTATCTCATTAGTCTCTTAAGGGCATTCTAATATGTATTATTAAGATTGATAGTGAACCTGCTGAGTTTAGAATAATCTAACTCAAAGACTATGTCTAGTTTGTGCAGGTCATTGACTACATGAGACTTCCAATAAGTTTAGAATAATAGAACTGTCTCACAACTGCACCATCATCAGGTGTCAATATTGTTATAATCATAAGGTGTTTCAAATTAAAATACTTTCAATCACTATATCCCCACTTTTAGAACACATTATCTCTAATATTATAATGGGAGAAGACCTTAGTGTCATTTGTCAATCTACTAACGTGTGCATTGCACGTGCATAACTAATTTGAATGAGGTCTCAGGTTCGAGTCCTTACTATGTCAGATTTTTTATTTTAATTTTTTTAAATATATTAAATATGCATCACATGTGCAAATTACTATCTATCTATCTATCTATCTATTATCCATAATATAATATATAATAACTATTATAATGGAAGAGTTGGAATTATAAATCTACCTACTTAGAGCATCTGTAGTCGTTGGCTATTTAGCCAAATTTTACAAAAATTGGCTCGGAACGTCCTGCAGTCGTTGGCTATTTAGCCATTTTTTTCATTTTTGTGAACAGTACCCAGCTATATCTGGCAGTCAATTTGGCTGAATGGAAAAAAATAGCCCGACGATTCATTATTTTTCGTTTGAAGATCGGATGATGTATAATTTACCGTTTGAGAAATTTTTTTAATAAAATAAATGGACGGTAAATTATTCACCGTCGCATAACATTTTTTGAAAATTTTTTAAGGAACGGGACATTATACACCGTCCAAAACATTTGTAATTTCTTTTAGGGATGGTAGATCCCATAATCAAAAAAAAATATATATATATATATATCACAGCCGAGGTATAATTTACCGTCCTAGGCTTCTGGAGAATTTTTTTGAATTTTTTTTTTATTTTAAAATTTCACTATCATAGTTAGTTTTTTAAAAAATAAACTATTTTTTAAAAACGTCGGACGGGAGATAATTGACCGTCCGGCCAAATTTTGGCTAACAACGACTACGACGAAAGCTATTTTTGCTATTTGCTATAAACCAAATAGCCAAAATTTGGCTTTAACGACTATAGATGCTCTTACGTGCAAGATACGTGCAACTCCAGCTCTCCCATCATAGCCTTCACATTTACTTTTAAAAATATATAATCACATTTATTAAGACATGCATCACATGTGTAAATCAGAGTTTTTACTTTAGTTTTTTTTTTAAAAAATAACACGTGCATCGCACGTGTATATTACTAGTTGATATAATGAGTTTGCCTAAAGGTTATCCCTTGCCTACCGAAACTCACCGTTATACCTAATATGGTGTCTACAACACCTAGGTGTTTCATGCTGAATACTTTGGATAACATAGTTTAAACTTCATATATAATAGAGATGTCACTTCCAACAACAAGCATGTCAACAATATACAAGCAAATAATAGCAATTATATTTGATTTTGCAAAATAAAGGCATTTATCTGGATTCCTTGATTCAAATCCTCAGCCTTTCAAAAAATTTGTCAAATTATTTATGTCTCAGTTTTAATACATGTTTTAAAACATACAATGTACCAATTTGTAAATATTGTTCACTAAACATTTAGTACAAAACTTTCAAGTTATTACATATAGATATTTTTATTAAGATCTCCATAGCTGTTTAAACATCTTTGGTGAATTGCAAAATATTCAATAGATGTAAGGGCAAGAAGAATACTCATTGTAGCAAATAAACATGTGAATAGACGTCAAAGCAATCTACCCCCACTTACATGAGTTAATCCTTTAGCTACTAAATGTACATTAGACATACTACTGAACAATCAAGATTTAAGTGTCTTCTTCAAAACCCTACTTACTTATAGTTTTAGCCCTTTTCAGCAAATCAACTGGTTTTAAGTATTATTGTGTAACAATAATCCATTTCATCACCTATTAAGAGTATTCTTGGCTTATATGTCATTGAAGTTTCGGTGTTAGTAAAGAATGGTCTGGAATCCAATTGTGAAACATTGACTGTGTCTATAGGATTAGATAACTTTATGCATTTATCTTTGATGAATACACCATCAAAGATCTCTGCAAGTTTATATTCTATTAACACATATTAGATGGATCCCCCCCCCCCCCCCCAAGAAAAAGAAGTTTGCATCATTATATTCTGAACCTTCTAAGTACACAGAAATATTTATTCTGGGTCCTACTTTAGACCTTCTAGGGTCGGTACTGTAACAAATGCAATACATCACATGCTTTCACTTTTAACAAAATTTTGTGTGTTTCTATGTCATAATACACAAGGTATTGATCATTTACAGTGTGGTAACATACAACCTCATCCATAATACCATGAAGTCAAACTAACAATTAATAACATAGAATTCAATATTTCACTAAATGTTTGACTCTAACTTTTATCAATATCGTTTGACTACGGTAAATAGGGTGCACTAATTTCAGAGATTATACCAAGTGCAAAATTCTCTAAAATTATTAAAACATATTCACAATCTCTATCAAATCTAAACTCTTTTGATTTTTTGTATTTAACTTGATTTAAATTCTTTAAAATTAAAAAGTGCTTCATCCTTCATATATATAACAAAACCTACAATAATCATTTATGAAAGTGATTAAATACTTCTGATCATCTCTTGTCTTATCCAAAGCTATTAAGATCACAAATATCAAAATGTATTAATTCAAGAAGTTGTGCACTCCTGGAGCCTGTATTAAAGGATTTTCCATTGATCGTAGTCTGAGCAAAAATCTCGCGCTTGCCATATTTTAAAAAGGTGTTATTTAGCAAAGCTATGAGTTTTCAAGAGCGACAAATTTAATATATAGTTTACATGTCCTACCCTATTATGTCGTGTTAAAAGATAACACAAACTAGAACTAGCATGATCAGTTACCTGGTTTATTAAACTCAACCTACACATGTCAAATGTCATTGACTATATAAGCACACTATAAAATAATAATAATAATAATAATAATAATAATAATGATAATAATAATGATAATAATAATAATAGTTAACACAAAGTCACTCTAACACAACAAATGATAAAAACACATTTCACAAAATAGTGTACTTTCTCTCATGGTTATGCTTTTATGGTTCCAACAATATTCAAGAGCTCAAACAAGTTTCAACGTAGAGTTTCTTCCTTTTTTTGTTCTTTATCATCTTCAAAACGCTAAACGAGATAATGACCAACATGATGTATTCGACTTTGCAGACACAATACAATGAACGAAAAGGAACAAAACATAACTAATGGGAGACACATTACCATTATGGGATGCTTCCACCTAAGTTATAAATATTCGTCACACAACCTATATGTGAATCTTTATTATGATCAAACCATAAGAGAAACATATATAGGATATCACACAAACTACAAAAGAATGATTAGTCAATATACTTATACTCATAGTATGATAAGGCACACATGAGAACCCTAAACATGCTAGTTTTCAAAGCAAAACTAATTATGATCTAAAACTCCCAAACTTGTGATCAATCCCACAAAAAATCACAAATCAATCTAAATTGAGATAAACCAATCATCACATGAAAAATACTAATAGGGATTAAAGTAGATCATACCGATACTTCACGTTAGAAGAGTTTTCCGAATTTGATGGAGAAGCCTGCCATATGCATACTTATTTAACCTTGAGCCAAAGCTTCCAAGTTGAGAGGAATCCGTTGTCTCCAACACATGCAATTTGTAAGTAATTTTTGAAATTCCTACAATCATCAAAAGTGTTAAAGATTGGTCAATTAAACAAATTATTGGTACTATTGAATTCTAATTGGAGATTCAAATTTATAGTCAAAACTATAATTAACTTGTCAAAATAAATATTTGATCCTTAACACATAGCTAAAACAATTATTCAAACTTGCAATTAATTAAACAATGGTTAATTAAGTTTTAAAATGCAGCATTGAGAAATAACAAAATTAAACAAATAATTAAAATTTATGTAGATGATGAACTTATCTTCAATTTCGGATTCAAAAGACTTGATCAGAGGAGGGGGTTGACCAAATAAATTTGGATCCATTCCACCTAGGTTCGGATCCGGTCCAACATGATTTGTTCCAACAGCCCAACACCAAACATCAAACCCCCCATCACCAGACACCAAACAGCCCATCATCAAACACCAAACAACCCAACACGGATCTAGTTGCGGTCAGGTCCATCTAAACCAAAACCCTCAACTCTCCTCTACCCTTCTTGATTTGCGGGTCAAATCTTTGGGTCGAATCTGGTTGGAGGGTCAAGTTGGTTCAACACGGGTTTGTAGAACAGATCCACAAACAAACCAAATACGAACGGCTCTCTCTCTCTCTCTCTATATCTATCTCTCTTATTATTCTCACAATAAAATTAATAATAAATATCTCAAGATTGTTAAGTATTATGAGCAATAATAAGAAAAGAAATTAGGGTTAATATACTAGACTAAGGTGTCAGAGATATTTACCCTAGGTATCAAGATTGTAATACCTAGACTAATATCACAAGCTATTATTTATATGATAAATACTGGTATGGGTACTGGGCTCTAAACCCATTCAACCCGTTATCTGATATCAACACAATTAGTACGTGTAACACACATGTTAACCATAGAATATATTAAACATAATATTATTCATATAGTGAGAATATACGTATATATATATCCAACAGTTTTGATGAAGTGTGCCCCCTCTCACACACTGTGGTTTCCGGTGCGGTTTCAGACGTCGTTGAAAGGTGGGATGTTTTTTGTGGTTATTTGCTTCTGTTGGTTCCTACAATGAGGTCCAATGAATGTGTCTCAAAATGATCTTCTCTGCTCCTCGCCGTGTGCAGGAGCTCTTGATCAAATGGGTTGCACCAATGGAAGGATCAATTTATTCAAATTTGATGGGTCCTTGGATGGGAATAATGCAGGCTACAGTTTTGTCTACAAGATTGGTGTGGTAGACCGCTGCTGGTCGGTGGGGGGCTGGTTGTGTTGACATCTATCAACGTTACTGAAAGAAGAGGTTTGTAGATGGCTCATAGGGTACTTCATCTGCTGCCTCACTAGGGTCTTATTCTTATTGAGGGAGATTAATTTGAAGATCATTATCGATCAAATCCGGACAAGAAGCATCTTGGATCATGTATGCAAGGCAAAGAACACTAGGGGGGGTGAATAGTGTTTCATAAAAATTAAACAATAAATTGAATTTTTTGCAACTGTTAAGTCGACTGTATCGGAGAAATCAGTCGACTCTCAGCGCAAATATAAGAGTAAATAACCTAAATAGCAACCAGTCTGTTAAGGCGACTTAAAGCGGAAAACAGTCAACTCCACAGACTTGATTTTCAATATAACTCAGCGAAAATGAAATTTCACGATGGAGAAATCAAACCACAGAGAGTCAACACAGCAAACACCACGATATATCCTAGTTCGGTCCTCCCAACCTACATCCAGTCCCCAAGCAACCCACTTGAAATTTTCCACTATTCTTGAAAAATTACAAGAATACTCTTCGGCCTTTGACAACAACGTCAAATCCGTAGACCTCTCTCACCACTAGAGAGAGCAAAACCTACTCTACAACTTAGAGTGAAACCGACTCTACACAAAGAGTCCTACTGTCCAACCGAGATGACCACTCTCACAACCCGAGAGTGAAACAACAATAAAAGTGAAGATTACAATGACCTAAAGCCTTGTTTTGATTGTGCTTTTTGTTTAGTGGTTAAAGGCCAACTTCTAACTTCAGTCTAGAGCGAATTCTTTGTTATACAAGACTGAAATCAGAGAACCAAGTCTTAAAGAAAGTAAGTGCTTTGTAAACTTGTTCTTTTTCTCTCAAAAGCAAAATGACTTGATAAAATGTTAAGGAACCTTTCCCAAATGAATTCTATACTCTATTTATAGAGTTAGATTCTCTTGGACGTTGAGAAACAATTCCTCAACTGTCATACAACGGCAGTAAGAATTTAAATTTGAAAAACAAAATTTAAATTTCAGAAAACTGTCAAAATTTGCCTGAACAGTCGACTGGGTTGCCATATGAGTCGACTGGTCAGAGCTTGAGTGAGTTCAGTCAGTTTCGTACTAGAACAGTCGACTGTTCTCAAGAGTAAGTCGACTGGTACTCAACAGCTGAACTTATACAAGCTTTATTTTGACATTTTGATTTTGGAAAACTTTATTTTTATTTAGGGGATGTGTGAGTGTGTGTGTGACAAAGCTTTTACAAGAATTCTAAGATACAAATATTATAAACACAATTACAAGACACATGTTCATTTAACAAAAAACTTTTGAAGCTCTTGAGAAGTCTTTGACTTGTGTCATGATCTTGAGTCTTGATCTTGTCTTTGTGGCTTGATATGGAACTTTTAGAAGCCTTCATTGTATTGTTGCCTTGAACACTTTCGGTACACACTACAAAAGATATGTAAGATAGAACAATTGTGTATTGTGTTGTAGTCATCAAAATCAAGAATCTACATTCTCCCCCTTTTTGATGATGACAACACAATAACTTAAAAATAGTATAGAATAACAATTTGCATATCATGATGTCACACATAATTGAAAGATATACAAATGTAAATAAGCTCCTCATGAATAAAATACAATATGCACAATTTTTTTAAACATGCACAACACAATATGCACATATTTCTCCCCCTTTGTCATCAACAAAAATAAAATAAAAGTAAAGAGATAAGAACCAACCATTGATAAAAACCAACATAGCATAAATGGAAATTTATACATGATCAGTCAAATAGATTGTTCATACGACAAAGTGAAAAGAGAACATCGTGAAAACATATATCACAAGAGAACAACCGACTTGAGCTATTGGGAGCAAGAGTAAAAAGTGAAAAAAAGGGAAGGAAGAGGGCTTAAGGTTTACTCGAAGAGAATGGCTGCGATTACAAGTGATTTTGAATCGAGGGTCTAGATCAAAAGCGGGTAAAAGAGAGTAAGAGAGCAGAGCCTCATCCTGTGACGATTCAGAATTAGAAAAACGAAATATAGTTGCGACAGTCGACTGGGTTTTAGATCAGTCGACTAAGTCAAGAGCAAATACAACCAAACTCAAAGTTAAAAAGCTACTGTCAGTCGACTGCATATTTGAAGACAGTCGACTGGGCAGAAGACAAAATTAAGTCAGAAAAATAGACAAAGAAAATACTGTATAAGTCGACCGATAATCAATTATAAGTCGACTGAGATATATAGAAATTTTTTTAAAATATCATGAAATGAGAAAATGCCTAGTTCTCTTCTATAGTTGATAAAAGTATATTCTTTAAGTGGTTTGATATATATATCTGCTACTTGTTTATCAGTGGAAATAAAATACAATAGTATATCTCCGTTTAAGAGATGATCACGTAGAAAATGATGTCGAATATCAATATGTTTCGTACGTAAATGTTGAACCATATTTTTAGATAAATTAATAGCACTGCTATTATCACACATTATAACGGGTCTCGAAAAAGAAATACCATAATCTAATAAAGTTTGTTTCATCCATAAAATTTGAGCATAAGCCAAACTTGCAGCAATATATTCAGCTTATGTAGTAGATAAGGATACCGAATTTTTCTTTTTACTGCACCAAGATACTAGTGAATGTCCCAAAAAATGACAAGTTCCACTAGTACTTTTACGATCAGTTTTATTACCAGCAAAATCAGCGTCACTATACGACAAGAGTTGAAAGTTATTGGTGCGTAGATAAAATAAACCATACTCAAATGTGTCTTTAATATATCTTAAAATACGTTTCACTGCTTTTATGTAAGATTCTTTTGGATTAGACTGATATCTAGCACACAAACATACGCTAAACATAATATTTGGTCTACTAGCAGTTATATATAAGAGTGAGCCAATCATACCTAGATAGAGTTTTTGATCGATACTCTTACCTAATTCATCTTTGTCAAGTGTAGTGGTAGTAGCCATAGGTGTGGTCTTACTACTAGTGCTATCCATGCTAAATCGTTTGAGTAATTCTTTAGCATATTTTTCTTGATTAATAAATATGCCATTTTGAGACTGTTTTATTTGTAGTCCAAAGAAATAATTGAGTTCACCCATGTGACTCATCTCAAATTCATTTTTCATGGTATTAGCAAACTGTTGACATAGATTACTGTTAGTTGATCCAAAAATTATGTCATCTACATAAATTTGTATGATTAGTATATCTGTCTTTATTTTCCTAATAAACAAAGTAGCATCTACTTTACCAATTTCAAAATGGTATTAGCAAACTGTTGACATAGATTACTGTTAGTTGATCCAAAAATTATGTCATCTACATAAATTTGTATGATTAGTATATCTGTCTTTATTTTCCTAATAAACAAAGTAGCATCTACTTTACCAATTTCAAAACCAGCTTTAAAAAGAAAAGTTTTTAAACGATCATACCAAGCACGAGGTGCTTGTTTTAGACCATATAAAGCCTTTTTCAATTTAAAAACATGGTTTAGGAATTGTTCATGTTCGAAACATGGTGGTTGCTTAACATAAACATCTTCCTTAATGAAACCATTTTAAAAAGCACTTTTAACATCCATTTGGAAAAGTGTGAAATTCATAAAACACGCAAAAGATAATAAAATTCTAATTGATTCTAGTCTAGCAATAGGAGCATATGTTTCATCAAAATCAATTCCTTCTTCTTGATTATATCCTTGAGCAACTAATCTAGCTTTGTTCCTAACGACTTGTCCTGATTCATCTAACTTATTTTTAAATACCCATTTGGTACTAATAATAGTATGATCAGGAGGATGTGGAACTAAATCTCATACATCATTTCTTACAAATTGGTTAAGTTCATCTTGCATAGCATTCAACCAAAATTTATTCTCACATGCTTCTTGAATATTTTTCGGTTCAAAATCCGATGAGAAAGCAGTATGATAAATCATATGAAAATGAGATCTTATTTGAATACCATATGAGATGTCATTAATAATTAAGTCATGAGGATGATCTCGAACTTCAACAAATGATTTTGGTAAAGTTTGAGTTATCGCTATAGGATCAGCCGACTTAACAAACCCATCAGCCGACTGATTCACATCAGTCGACTTAGGAAGTCTATCAGTCGACTTGTCTAGGGTAGTTTGCTCTAGTAATTTAACAATGTTATCTAGTGGTGATGATTCAATTTTATCATCTTCAGTAACATTAGATGAAGGTAAAGATTCATCAAATGAAACATGCATAGATTCTTCAATAGTCAAAGATGACTTATTGAAAATTCTATATGCCTTACTCCTATTTGAGTATCCAATGAAGATACCTTCATTAGATCTAGCATCAAATTAATCTAGATTATCTTTTGTGTTTAATATGAAACACTTACAACCAAATACTTTAAAATACGAAACTTTAGGAATTCGATCATAAAATAATTCAAAACAAGTTTTCTTAAGCTTTGGCCTAATTAATATTCTATTTAAAATATAGCATGCTGTAGAAACAGCTTCAGCCTAGAAGTATTTAGGAAAATTACTTTCAACAAGCATAGTACGTGCACATTCTTGCAATGTCTTATTCTTTCTTTCAACCACTCCATTTTGTGGTGAAGCTCTAGAAAATGCAAATAAATGTGTTATACCATTCTTGTTGCAGTATTCTGAAAAAGTTTCATTCTCAAATTCTCCACCATGATCACTTCTAATAGTGACTGGTTAGAGATTTTTGATTTTGAATACGTTTGTAGAAATTTACAAATTCTTTAAAGGCTTCATTTTTATGTTTTAAAAAAAAATACCCATGTAAATCTTGAAAAATCATCTATTTAAACAAATACATATTTATATATATCTTAAGCTAATAGGCCTAACTCATCTTTCCTTTCTCTATTTTGAAATAGAGAAAGGAGAGCAAAAGTAGGAATTGACACATGCAGCCCACACCAATTGCCAAAACAGAATTAATTAAAGAAACACCCAAAAAAACCTTTCCTCTTCCCCATCTCCTCAAACCCACAAACCCTAACTCTCCCTACCCCAAAACCTACCCACATTTCCTCACCCGTCCGTCCCTACCGTCGCCCGTCGCCCACCCGCCCCGATCCTGTACGTCTCTACCCTCCATCGTCACCGTCCGTTGTCGATCCCACCCCGACCCCGCCCGTCTCTACCCTCCGTCGTAAAGTTCTTTTTTACTTAAGATTTTTTATCTTTCTCTAAAGCAAATTCAGTGGATTCTAATTATTATGATGATGTGATTCAGTCTTTGAGTTCATGACCTGTAGTTGAAGTGTTAATTTTTTTATTTGAAGTCTGATTGCTGTAAACATGAATGTAGATTTGTATATATACTTTCAATTATGAGTTTGAGGTGGTTGTGATTTCAGTTTCTAAATCAATTCATTGAGGTTTGCAACAAGTCCATGTTTCAATTCGTGTGCTTGATGTTTTTTCGGTTTTAAAATCAGATAGGAATCCATTATAATTGTGTTTTAGATAGGGATTTAGCTGGTTGCGTAGTTACAGAGATTTACAGAGGTTTTAGATAGGAATCCATTACAATCTTTACGTACAGAGATTTGGAATGCAACCTCCTGATTCGGGGTTTTGCTGCTCTTTCCATATACATCCGTTGATGCTAAGCTTGAGCTCTTTCCGATCACCCCCATTGAAGAAGAGAGCCATATTCCTCTGGATTATGAGGCCGTCATGGCTATCCCAGACCTTGCGGTGGCTGTCTCTGATGCTCCGAGGAGTGCCTTCCTCTATGAGTTTCCTTCCATTTGCCCCAACCTCGAGGCTATAGTTGTAATGTAGTTTTAACCCCTGACATCATTCTCATTTCCCATAAACCGCAAAAATGCCATGTATATAAGGGCCAGACCTAGCTGGAATGCCTCAAAATGAAGGTAAAAGTACTGTCCAAAACAGTTTAAAAACCTGGATCAAAAGATAGAAGTATCAGGTCTAGAGGAGCGAACTCGTTTTTGAACAAATTTACATGTAAAAGAATAATGGTTTTATTAATACTTCAGGAAAACCGTATTTAACTTTCAGTGGAGCAAAACATTGTAACCAGGATTACTGAATTTTTAAATAATGCATATATCCTAAATATGAGATCAACAAACCATTCTGTCAAAAATATACATCCCCTTACACAGAGATCAAACAAGCATAATGGACTAAGATGCATGGTGCTTAATGGCTAAACACAATTGGTCAATGGACACAAGTGGACATGAGAATTCTCTGCAAGAACAGAGTGGATAGTGAGTTTTACATAGTTTTAGGCGAGGACTACACTGACATTCTTTCCCTGCTAAGCATAATCTTTACTATATGTACACATATATCAAATTCAGTGGCACATTTAAGAAATGTCCAACACATTGAAGGAGCGTCAAGGAAATGTTTGTGACAAACATGGGTCTAAACATGTTCTACTTCATGCTAAAAAAAATTCTGGCATAAATAACTGGGGGAAAAAATCTAAATCACATTACTATTACCTATTACAGAAAGAAGCTTAACATGTAAAATATGAACTGTAAGCAAACTAAATATCATCCTGACCTATCTTTTTTGCAATAAGATACATTTAGAACAAGAAGAACCATGAGGGTCTACTAGGTCGGCTTCATTGTTACTATTATTGTACTTATAGGATTAACAAAATGTTCTTCTAGCATTCAAAATATTTTTGGTTGCAAGTTCAAGCTGTGAATTTTCTTGGCTTGCTCGAGTTATTAATTCCTTATAGTTGTAAATTCTCTTGCTATCTTCTTCATGATCATTGTGACGTTTGTGTTGTAACTATTTTGATTCAAGTCATCAATTATTTAGGGATTGATTTTTTAGGATGGGTTAGAGTTTTGCAATTAGGATTTTTCCCACCATCATCATGATTATTTTGGTCTGGTTGAGAGGTTTTGTTGGATTGGTTTTTGGAGGAGTAAGAATTGAATTTGGATATGAATAATTGTATAGTTCTACTTTGGTCTAGGATTGTAGATCAAAGTTGATCAGTTATTTATATATATTATTTTTAATATTGTGGCTTCTATATTTTAGTTTTTATCATTTGACTTCTATATATTTATTCCAGTCAATTGTGAACTTTGTTTTAAGATGTGTACTAATGAGATAGACCTATTACAATAAAAATCTAATTGAAGGGACAAATTTCAAGGGCCTATTGTTAAATTTTAATATTCATTGATCATCAAACTCTTAGTTATCCTTTTTTCTTTTATGTATAGGTTTATATCAATTTAAATTTGTTCATGCAGCTATATAAGTAATTAATTTTTTATGTGATGCATTTAACTAAATTATTATTTCATGGTTTTTTTTTATATAGGCCGACATGTGATGTTCAAGTGTGAAGAAGTTACACTCGATAATTTTAGTCTGTGCAATTTGCACACTGATAGATAATAGTACATTGCATTTCATACCTAATTTATATGTGATTTTATTGTGCATTGTGATTTGCTTGCCTTTATTAGTTTTTAGTTAGTTTGATTATTTCTATTGATCATTATATAATCTTAGGCTAAAGGTGAAAAACCTCACTCAAGTATTGCCAATTTTCTAAAAAACCACACACATCCTTTTTTTTAAAATATCCCTCAGCTACGTTTTCAACAAATTGTTTTTAAAAAAAAACCTGTAAGACCCTGCAAAATAGTATATATCTATTTTGTATTTTAATCCGTATACGATTGAGAGTTGCACGTATTAATGGAATTTTCTCAATTTTAATTGAGTAAGTATTGAAACATATTATTATTCGATATGTTTCGAACTCAACAAAGGTGCACCTAACTAAATTTTCATTTCATATTTTTTTAATGTAGGCTGACATATGATGTTCATGTGTGGACAATTCCGTCACTCGGTAATGTGATTCCATGTTGAAATTGCTAAAATATTTTGATACTAAATTGTTGAAATTAGTACACTTTTTTTTTTTTGGGTTTTGTATTTAGGTAGCTATAAACAATAGTTGTTTAGAAAATAAATTTTGCATTTTAACTGTTTAGATTTGACTCTTTTATTATTGTGAACAATTTATTTAAGTCATCTGTTGTATATATAATTGCGATTTAAGTATGAAAGATTATTGTGATTGAGTTTGGATGTGCCTTATTATCATATTTGTGTTTGAATATTGTGTTGTATGTGCAAAACTTTACTACATAATTGTTGAATATTAATATGTTGGATTATAATTAAACAGGAAAAAGTTGTAAATATGGGGAGGTTCTGCCGATTTTTTTTAAAAAATGTTATTGATGTTTTAATTTATCTTTTGATACAGTCTGTGCAATTTGCACAGGGGATATACTAGTCTACTTTTATTTAAAGACGCGACTCTAGTAGGAAATAAATCCATATGGATCAATTCGAGAGGCCTACTAGTAGAAATCATTTTTTTTGTCTTAAAGGTAGATTTTACTTATTTTCCTAGTTGACATGCATCACACATTTTATCTTTCTTAAAAGATAATTTTGACAGTCCCTTAACTATGTTATTTTTAGATAATTTAGCAATGTTTTTCAGATTTACATGTCCAAATCTCTTATGCCAAAGCCAAGATGTAACCCTCGTTCCCGTAAATATATAATTTCTGAATAATTTTCTGTATTTCGAATTATTTATGAATTTAGTTGTGTTAATTCATTTTAACTTTTCTACTTAAGATATTTCTGATCGGAAATTATGTTTATTTTGAATAAGGGTATATTTTACTTTATTTTCTATTTTGTAATTGATCGACTATTTTCATTTTAGCCAAACTAAAAATATTCGGAACTTTTTTAATAATTTGTTAAACCCAATTCCTTTATATAACATTGCTATTATTATTTTATTATTTACATTATTATTTTATTATTTTTAGTATTGTCATTGTTATTATTTTTATTAATATTGGTTGTTCTTCTTATTATATTATTAGTAATATTATTATTGTTATTATTAATATTAGTGATGTTATTACTTTTATTTTCATGATCTTTATTATTATAATTTTTAATTAATCCCCAATCAATCTTGACCTATTTTGTATTATTTAATTATTTAATTTGAAGCCCAACCCAATTGTTATTTTAAGCCCAATTTATATTCATTTAATTTGCATTGTTTATTTAACCTAAATTGTGAAGCCCAAATATAAAGCCCAATGGTTTTAAACCCAAACCCATTAACCCAATTCTCCTTTTAATGGTGTGTTGACCAGATCAATTCTACTCCTAAGAGCATCTCCAACCACGCTAGCTATTTTGGCTAGCTAGAATATCCAAAATAGATAACAAATGGATAATTTGGCTAGCGAAAAAAGCTTACACTCCAACCATGCTATCTATTTTGGCTAGCCATAAATGTTTTAATTTTTATTTACTAATAAATAACATGAATATGGATGCATGTTTGTAGTTGTGTGTGTGTTTAGTGTGCATGCTCGTGCATATACATTCTAAATCCTACGAAGAATAAAATATGTGCAGAACAACACAAAATTTCATGCAGGTTGCTCAGAACTTGTCTAAGAGATAAAAAGAGCATTTATACCATATTCAGAGAAGCAATAGTGTAAATACCATGTCTGAGGAAGCATAATGCACTGCCTCTTCTCAGGAAAAACTCCGATGAACCACTAGTGTAATCGCTGAGCATAATTCACCATCAAAACTCATTACTAGTTTCTTTCCTGCATATCATTGAATGAATTCTTAATGTTAATTGAATTGTAGGCTCAGAACAAATTTAACAATATATATACTGCTAAAAGGGACTTATATATATTTAATAGTAAGAAATTATAGGCTCAGAACAAATTTGAGTCAAAATAAGTGTTGCAAAACATTTAGGTGAATCAAGTATTACTGTATGTCTTGCATAAATTGGAGTGGTTATGACCTCAGGGGGGCTAAAGGCATAAATTGGAGTGCTGCAAAACATTTAGTTATACTCTACAATAATCTGCACATGAAATCTGCACAGCTGAACCTCTGTTCTGGCCATTTGATCAAAAATCATATTGCATTACTGAATTTGGTAATAACTTCCTTTGCTTGTCACCTCAAAAATTTGAAACAAGGCGTGGAGTTCATAAACATGATGGTTAAAAAAATGATGGTTCAAAAACAGTCAGATATCTGATACTATAGTAAATAATAGTAGCAGGTATCTGATACTATAGTAAATAATAGTATCAGGTATCTAACAGATATTTTGACAATTTTCCCCTTTCATCAAGACGACAAACTCTAATTAGTTTAGATTTTTTTTATGAATTGCTGAAATTTTTGTCATTCAATGGAGTAGTAAAGCTTGTCAAAAAGTTCTGAAGTTTTGTTCTGGAGTATTTTTTAACTATACTGATCACATCTAACAGTTGGATTTTCAGTTTGGGTGCTCAGTGGATTTCACCTGAAAGTATCCACATTGTGGATATTTCAAAAAAATCCCAACTCAACTCAAAAGTATAACTATTAATATATATATATATATATATATATATATATATATATATATATATATATATATATATATATATATATATATATATATATATATATATAGACTAATTACTACTAGAACTACTACATAAAATTAACTGAAAAGAATTACTATTTGTACGAAGTCCTGTAACAAAAAAATAAAAAGTCATACATAAAACTATCAACATCCAGTCACAATGAGGAATTTTCAAACGAAAAAACTTGAATGCATACTAAACAGTATTTCTTTTTGTTAATGATTTTGATACAAATTCTTATTTTCATTTAGATTGACTGGACCTTCTATTCTCTGGAACATAGCAGGATGGATTTCACAGAAATGGCAATGAACAAGGATGGTTGATTTGTTAAAAAAATTTCTCTTCCATTGAATGATGAACATGGATAAATCACTGGTGACTTACTCTTCTAAAATAATAGTAAGGTATCTGATACTATAGTAAGGTATCTGATTACTATAGTCAGGTTCACAAAACTTCACAAATCAGATTACTTCAGTGCTTATAATCATTTCACTTCACAGCTTATAAGATTGGGGTAAGACCATCTCCAAACCCAATGAATAAAATTTAGGAGCACCAATCTACCCAGAATAAAATTTTAATCCTTTGTTTATAAACATTTCACTTCACAGCTTATAAACATTTCACTTCTCGTTCCTCAATTTGAGTATAATTAACATTCCTAATCCTCGAGCTGTGAAGTGAAAGAAGAATGATTGGGGGTAAGACCATCTCCAAAATTCTAAAATGACAACATTTCTAATCCACAGGTAGCTAACAATTTTCATATAGATTATTTAAACAAGAACAACAACTTCGATCCAAAATTCATATCCAAAATAGCTACACTGATTCATTTTCATAATGGAGTAAATTCATATTGCAGTAAATTCATATTCAAAACCCCAAAAAAAAACCTACAAAAACATATTATTACCTGATGAAGAAGAAGAAAACCCAATGAAAAAGAACTCAATGAAGAAGATGAAGAACCCAATGAATAAAATTTAGGAGCACCAATCTACCAAGAACAAATTGAAGAGATGCAAGAAGAAATTGAAGGAAATCAATGTCGATTTAAATAAGCGGGAATGAAATCTTACCGTTATACCTCCCTTGATCTCCGGAAGAACGAGTATGGCGAGCGGGATCGAATCGCCACATTTGGCGAGCAGATCGCGAGCGAAAATCTGCTCGCCAGGATCGCGAGAGATTTGGCGAGTCCGTTGGAGAGAATTTTGGGGATTTAATCGCTATATTGGCGATTTGGGAGGAATAGCGAGCCGCGTTGGAGTTGGTCTAATAAATCCCTAGAATCTCTCCTGTAACCCCCCAATTACTATCCCTAATTATCAGCCTATTGATTCCCCCTCATTATGTAATCCCGTAACTCCCTCCTCTCAATAACTTCCCTCTTATTATTATATTCTATGTACATTATTTTTTTATAACTCCCCGTACTCTCTCTCTCTCTCTCTCTCTCGTTCTCTGTTTAAACCCCCCCAAAAAAAAACCCAATCTCCAACTCATCTTCCTCCTTCCTCCCACCCGAAGCCACCATCGATCGCCCTCCGACCACCTCCATCGTCGTCTTTGTCATCCCTCCGCTCGCCGCCCAACTCCGACCACCACCTCCATTGTTGTCGCCACCATCTCCACCTCACCTTCTCCCGCTCTCCCTCTTCCTGTTTCCCTAATCGCCCAACTCCCATCGACTCCGTCCACCACTTCGTCTCCACCCCGAGCCACCGCCATTGCCTCTCCACCTTCGACCTCGCCTAGCTCCGTCTCCCTCCATCCCCGTGCACCACCCACAGAACCCAACGATTACACCCCGACCCATCGCCATTGCCGCTCGAACCCAACTCAATGTTGGAATTAATTTTTGCAGTTTTCCGGGCCGGATTCCGGCAAGCTCCGGCCACCGGCGGCACCGGAAAATGAGTGGATTGCGATCATCTCGATGAGTACTATTCCGTAGTATACTCACTTGCCAAAAACAAATTCCGTATGAATGAGAAATGTTGATCCAAAGTTGGGTACTTGAAATGTACTAACTTGGCAACTTGGAGAAAATAGATAGTCCCATATCGGAAATTGGAAATGATTTTGTCTAGTATATATAATAGAAAACTGGACTAAAGGGCGTGGCCCGGGGGTTACCACTAACGTGTAGTGGAGAGAGGACTTAGCCAAAATGACAAACACACGCGCGCGCGCGCGCGCCCGGCCCGGCCCGGCCCTGCTCCGGCCTCGGGCTGGGCTCGGTTCGGTTCGGTTCGGTCTGGTCTGGTCTGGCTTAAATTTTTTATTTTATTTTTGCCCAGACAAACTCTTCCCCTACTGAACTGAAAAGGCTTTTCAGATTCAGTAACTGGTGCACATTACTCTGTAACAGCAGAGTAATGGCTCACCAGTTATGAATCTGAAGAGTCCCCATTACTCTGCTGTTACAGAGTAATGGCAGCTGCTGAACAGTCTCCAATCCAATTCCTCTATATAACCAGACAGAGGCTTACATACAGACACAGAATTTTTTACATTTCTTTTCTTCTTCCTCTCCTCTGTGTCAGAGTCAAGTGTTAACTGAGAGTACAACACAGACAGCAGTTCGTTGTCTCCGAAGCAAGGGTGCTGCATTCTTCAGAGAAGGTACAGTTGTATCCTGGGAAGCAATTTGCCGGTAACCGTCACACTACGGGGCAAATTCTGCTTTAAGGACAGAGATTTCAAATCTCGACTCTGTACAAATTTTCTACTTACTGTTTTTCTTCAATTGATTTTGATTTCTTCACAAATTCTGTTGGGATTTTTATTATTTTATATTCAGGTTCTAACAATCTTAAAGCAGAATTTTTTCCTCACAGATTCTAACAGTTTTGTGAAGTCTGTTTACAGGTGCTGTTCGGAAAAAAAAAAAACAACTAATAGTTTCTGTTTCGAACATTTTCAGAACAAAATCAGAACATGGAGAACACACCCACTGAAGTTGCTACTGGGCTTCTCAGTACCCAAACACCGGTGACCCAGAATGTGACTGCACAATCGGTTGCGGCACATTCGGTCGTTCTGCCCACGCACATAACTGTGGGAGAAAAACCGGAGAAGTTCAATGGAACTGGGTTTAAAAAGTGGCAGGGGAAGATGCAGTTCTACCTGACCACATTGAAGCTGGACAGATTCCTCAATGAATCTGCCCCGATGCTGGCGCCAATGGAAGCACACTCCGTTGCTGCAGTTGATGCGTGGACTCAGGGCGACTACCTCTGCAGGAACTACATCCTGAATGCCTTGGTAGACTCCCTGTACAACGTCTACTGTGTCTTCAAGACGTCCAAACTCCTGTGGGGGTCCCTGGAAAAGAAGTACAAAACAGAAGACGCCGGGTCCAAGAAATTTGTTGTCGGCAAATTTCTGGACTACAAAATGATTGACTCCAAAACTGTGGTGAGTCAGGTCCAAGAACTGCAGGTTATAATGCACGACATTGCTGCAGAGAATATGACGTTGTGCGAAGCATTCCAGGTTGCAGCGTTCATTGAAAAACTTCCACCTGGGTGGAAAGACTTCAAGAACTACCTCAAACACAAACGAATGGAGATGTCTCTTGAAGATCTAATTGTCAGGTTGCGGATCGAAGAAGAGAATCGCAAGGCTGACAGGTCCTATGGAAATCAGTCCATAGAAAAGGCCAATGTGGTGGAGCACGAACAGAAGGGCAAGAAGAGGAAGTTTCTGCCACAGTCCTCAAACAAAAAACCTCTTGCAAAGAGGTTTGCTGGGAAATGCCACAAGTGTGGTAAGCTGGGGCACAAAATTTCTAAGTGCTGCAGTAAGGACAGTAATCATTCAAAAACAGGACATGTAAAAGGGAATGAAAAACCCCACGCCTATATAGCTGAGAACTTGTCCACTGGTCTCTCTGACCTGGACCTCTGTGCTGTAGTATCAGAGGTCAATCTTGTAGGGAACAATCCTCGTGAATGGTGGTACGATACTGGGGCCATCAAGCATATCTGCTCGGACAAGGAAATGTTCACCTCCTACCAGAAGTGCAACAAAGATGAACAGCTGTTCATGGGAAACTCTTCCACCTCCAAAATTGAAGGAACGGGAAAGATAGTGCTGAAAATGACTTCAGGCGAAGAGCTAACACTCACAAATGTGCTGCATGTCCCAGATATTAGAAAGAACTTGATATCAGGTTCTTTGCTAAGCAAGAATGGGTTTAAAGTTGTACTTGTTTCTGATAATTTTGTACTGTCCAAGAATGGGGTATACTTGGGAAAAGGATATGTAAAGGATGGACTGTTCAAGTTTAATGTAATGACATCCCTAAAACTATTGTTCCTGCTGTTCCCAAAGTCAATGAAATAACTCCTATTGCCTATGTTGTTGAGTCTTCCTCTGTTTGGCATGAAAGACTAGGCCATGTTAATGTAAATTCTATGCGTAGATTAGTTAACATGAATTTGCTACCAAAATTTAAGATAGATAACTCAGAAAAATGTGAAGTTTGCACGGAGGCCAAACTCACTAAAACTCCATCACGTTTTGTAGAAAGAAACACAGAAACTCTAGGTCTAATTCACACGGATCTGTGTGACTTAAAATATGTACAGACCAGAGGTGGCAAAAAGTACTTTGTGACTTTCATAGACGATTGCACAAAATTCTGTTATGTATATTTGTTACATAGCAAAAATGAGGCTTTGGATAAATTCAAAGAATATAAACTTGAGGTTGAGAATCAACTTGGCAAAACGATTAAAATCATAGAAGTGATAGAGGAGGAGAATATGATGCACCATTTAACATGTTCTGCTCGGAACATGGAATAGTTCATCAGACGACTGCTCCCTACTCACCCGAATCAAACGGTACTGACGAGCGCAAAAACCGAACTCTAAAGGAGATGATGAATGCCTTGTTGTTGAATTCTGGCTTACCCCAAAACACGTGGGGGAAAGCGTTGCTGACTGCCAACTACATTCTCAACAAAATACCTCACAAGAAAACCGGCAAGACACCATATGAATTGTGGAAAGGTAACTTACCTTCATATAAATACCTCAAAGTGTGGGGGTGTCTAGCAAAAGTGGCAGTACCTAACCCGAAACAGGTCACCATCGGACCTAAGACGATTGATTGCATATTCATAGGCTATGCACACAACAGTAGTGCATATCGATTCTTGGTACACAAATCGGATATACCGGATATCCATGTAAATACAATAATGGAATCAAGAAATGCTTCATTCTTTGAACACGTGTTTCCATGCAAGGATACTACGTACCCCAAACGTACACGTGAACAAGGGAATGCAAGCACTTCAGTTGATGAACCAGAACATGATACTGATGAGCCTAGACGAAGTAAACGGGCTAGAACATCAAAATCATTTGGTCCTGACTTTGTGATGGCCTTTCTGTTAGAGAATGAGCCCAGAACTTTCAAGGAAGCCATGTCTATGCCTGATGCTCCTATGTAGAAGGAAGCAATCAAAAGTGAAATAGACTCCATTATGCAAAATCATACATGGGAGTTAGTCGATTTGCCTTCTGGATGTAAAGCTCTAGGATGCAAATGGATTTTCAAACAAAAATTGAAACCAGATGGTTCAATAGAGAAGCATAAGGCTAGACTTGTGGTACAAGGATTTAGGCAAAAAGAAGGCCTAGATTTCTTCGATACATATTCCCCAGTCACAAGAATAACATCCATAAGAATGTTGATAGCTATTGCAGCTCTACGTAACCTGGAAATATATCAAATGGATGTTAAAACTGCATTTCTAAATGGGGACTTAGAAGAATAAATATACATGAAACAACCTGAGGGTTACATAGTTCCTGGACAGGAAAATAAGGTGTGCAGGCTTGTAAAATCACTGTACGGCCTGAAGCAAGCTCCAAAGTAGTGGCATGCAAAATTTGACAATATTATGATGTCAAATGGTTTCACAATAAATGAATGTGATAAATGTATCTACATCAAAGATACTCCAAACGGATACATTCTGGTCTGTCTATACGTAGACGACATGCTCATTATTGGAAGCAATAACGAAATTATCAAACAAACTAAGAGCATGCTTAGTGGCAAGTTTGACATAAAAGACTTGGGAGTTGCAGATGTCATACTAGGAATCAAAGTTTTCAGGACATCTGAGGGGATTACTTTGTCTCAAGCTCATTATGCTGAGAAAGTACTTGAAAGATTCAAGAATTATTCCAATGGGATAGCAAAAAGTCCCGTCGATCCAAGTCTTCACCTATTCAAAAATACAGGCGAAAGCATATCACAACTGGAATATGCACGTGTAATTGGTAGTCTGATGTACCTAACAAATTGTACAAGACCGGACCTAGCACATTCGGTAAACGTACTGAGCCGATACACGAGTAATCCAGGACGAAGTCACTGGAAAGGAATAACTAGAGTATTGAACTACTTGCGACATACTCAGAGTTATGCGCTGCATTACACCAGATATCCAGCAGTACTGGAAGGCTACAATGATGCCAACTGGATATCGGACTCAAAGAACTCAAAATCCACAAGTGGATATGTTTTCACACTTAGTGGTGCAGCTGTGTCATGGAAATCCTCTAAACAAACGCTATTGACCAGATCCACCATGGTTATTGCTTTAGACAAAGCGGCAGAGGAAGCAGAATGGCTTCGAAACTTCTTAGAGGATATTCCAATGTGGGAAAAACCAGTGCCTGCCTTATGTGTACACTGTGACAGCCAATCGGCTATAGCACGGGCACTGGGTTGTATGTATAATGGTAAGTCTCGTCATATCAGAAGGCGACACAAAACCATTAGACAACTGCTCTCAAATGGAGTAATCTCTACAGAATATATAAAATCGGCCGACAACCTAGCGGATCCATTTACTAAAGGTCTGTCGTGAGAGCAGGTTGTGAGATCATCAAGAGGAATGGGTTTAAAGCCTATGACGAAAGAGGATACTTGATGGAAACCCTACCTAGAAATTGGAGATCCCAAGATCTAGGTTCAAAGGGACAACTAAATCTTGTTGAATCAACGAAAGCACTGAGAGATTAACATCTCATACCCATTCTTAGGATGATAAAACAAGTACTGCCTGCAAATAGTTAGGATAAGCTTGGCTTTTAATGATTCTCATAGCTTTGAAATAAAAGTGGGGTATAGCAGGATACTCTTTATGGGCAATCACCTTGTGAGTGTGAAATGGGGCCGTTTCTAGGAGAATGAAGAGAGGCTACATTCTCCAAGTTCACTCACGATTAACTAGGGATGTTCAAGGCCAAAATGAACACAACAAGAGAACTTAGTTCTGTGAGGAGATGAAACTGTGTGATAGTTATTGTCTAGGTTCACATGAACGCCCAGGTAGTTCAAGACATCATGATCACTACCTGGTCAAGTGAATCCGATAGCTAATTACTAAGGGTGGTTCAATGTTGAAAAATTACTACCATTCCAGATGCAGTGATTTTCCGATTGTACTCTCAGAGTCCTTCTGTCATGTTTTTGTTTTTCTGTCGTGTCTGGATTACATGGTCTGGTAATTTCCATTCATGTGGGGGATTGGAATTAATTTTTGCAGTTTTTCGGGCCGGATTCCGGCAAGCTCCGGCCACCGGCGGCACCGAAAAATGAGTGGATTGCGATCCTCTCGACGAGTACTATTCCGTAGTATACTCACTTGCCAAAAACAAATTCCGTATGAATGAGAAATGTTGATCCAAAGTTGGGTACTTGAAATGTACTAACTTGGCAACTTGGAGAAAATAGATAGTCCCATATCGGAAATTGGAAATGATTTTGTCTAGTATATATACTAGAAAACTGGACTAAAGGGCGTGGCCCGGGGGTTACCACTAACGTGTAGTGGAGAGAGGACTTAGCCAAAATGACAAACACACAAGTGCGCGCGCGCGCCCGGCCCGGCTCAGGCCTCGGGCTCGGCTCGGCTCGGTTCGGTTCGATTCGGTTCGGTTCGGTCGGGTCTGGTCTGGTCTGGCTTAAATTTTTTATTTTATTTTTACCCAGACAAACTCTTCCCCTACTGAACTGAAAAGGCTTTTCAGATTCAGTAACTGGTGCACATTACTCTGTAACAGTAGAGTAATGGCTCAACAGTTATGAATCTGAAGAGTCCCCATTACTCTGCTGTTACAGAGTAATGGCAGCTGCTGAACAGTCTTCAATCCAATTCCTCTATATAACCAGACAGAGGCTTACATACAGACACAAAATTTTTTACATTTCTTTTCTTCTTCCTCTCCTCTGTGTCAGAGTCAAGTGTTAACTGAGAGTACAACACAGACAGCAGTTCGTTGTCTCCGAAGCAAGGGTGCTGCATTCTTCAGAGAAGGTACAGTTGTATCCTGGGAAGCAATTTGCCGGTAACCGTCACACTACGGGGCAAATTTTGCTTTAAGGACAGAGATTTCAAATCTCGACTCTGTACAAATTTTCTACTTACTGTTTTTCTTCAATTGATTTTGATTTCTTCACAAATTTTGTTGGGATTTTTATTATTTTATATTCAGGTTCTAACACTCAACCCATTGCCGCACCCCTGTCCCTCGCCATTGCCACCGTGGTCTCTCTCCGTGCTCCCCTTCAACCGCCGCAGATCCCAGTCGCACTCATCGTCGTCATTGTCGCCATCGAAGCCAGTTCTGCCTCCTCTGTTTCGAGCGGAAAACAGAGCACCCCCTATGTCTCCTTCTCCCGCCGTCGCCCTCACGCTGCCGTCGCTTCCCGACTAGCCGTGTCGCCGCCTCGCCGCAGTCACCGCTAATCTCTCCCGCAGTTCTTCTCTCTCTCTGGCGAAAGGAAAAAGATGGAGCGGCAGTGGCCGAATTCGCTATTGGCTGTTTTGGGTGTAGGGATCCATCTTGTTGTTTTGTGTTCCGCCTGGAATCCTGTGTGGGAGAAATCATCTATTGGCCAATATTAGTGTCCCGTGTTCCATCCACATTGGATCCAGGATTGCTGTCCCGTATTTGGATCTAATCCGCTGTGGAGTTTTGCTCTAGTTGCTGTGTTGTTTGCTTGAAATTTTCTTGCACGTGTTTTGCACGCAATTTTTGGAGCTTGCCGGTTATTCTCTTTTTAATCATCAAAAAGGCAAGTATCTCTTGTATAAATTTATTTGTTCTAGTACAAGCTCCTTTGCAAAAATACCGCAAGTATACTATTTTTGACTTCAATTCGCATTCATAAATCGAATTGATACCCGTTTCTATACTTAATCCGTCGATCCAGTATTCACATGTGATCGTGAATACTTTGTTATCTTATGCATGACACAAACACAAATAAATACAAACATATGTACTTTTAGGGATTATACTTGTTCTGTGAATAATTACTTTACCCATGATAGTAGTTTGAATGTTGTTATAATGTTTTCTTAAATCTTGATTAAGTTTTATAACATGTAATCAATCACTTTGTAGTTGTATCATTGATTTGTATAACCCTAGAATATTGTGGACCCATATTTATAATAAAAATTAGACCCAAATATGGCATTAAGACTACATGTTTTGCATCTCACGACTTATGAACATATTTTCATGCACAATTCCTTGATATTCCTGTCCATATCTTGACATCGTCCTCATTGCATTATGATCATGTTAACAAAATCAATAAAAGTAACAAGCGGGGGTATAAGGAAAAAGATTTAAGTAGTGGGCAATATAGAAGAGCGTACTCGGACAGGAGCTCGTGGTTTTCCGATGCAAGTTGCAAGTTACAAGTTGCAAGATTGCGAATTACATGTTTACGTTACAAGTTACACTCTACATGTTCCACGTTACAAGTTTGCACGTATCTCGATACAATATTGAATATACATGTTTTTCCGAGTACGTGACCTATAAAACCCACCACTAAATCTAAACGCAACTGATTGTAAGTAGCAACCATGTAGTAAAAAGATGGATGCATGAAGTGCTACCTAGATAAGATCAAACATTAGACAAAATATTAACATGTGCACTTGCATGATCCAATTACATGTTACATGTTCATGTTGACTTGATATTTGTTTACTTGATTACTTGTTTTATATGCCACTTGTTCCTTGTTCATATCATGTTTACATGTTGCATTCTCCTATTTCATGACTCTCGATTTCTTGCTCTTTTCCTGCTTTTCTTTGTTTTGTTTTGTACACGTTTCCCTTAGCTTGTACCCCCCTTGCAGCCTGTAACTTGTATTAACGGGCGTCTTCTTGTTTCTCTTTTCTTTTCTTTTGTTATAATATACTTGCAGGCCCAAATGGAGAGTTACCAGAAAGTGTCGCTGACCAAGTATTCTAGTTTATTGTTTATCATGTTATCTTTAGTTTGTGTTTTATTTCTTGCAACTCTTTATTGTAATCCGGGCTTGTTTGACCCGTAACTATTTGTATTTCCCAGTTGTTGGTTATGTTATGGACTATGTCATGAACTTTCATTATCATATTGTGATTTTTATATGTCTGCGTGGATTGTTTTATTATCTTGTTGTTGAGTTTACTTGTACAGCTCATAAATGGTGCGTTCGCATCATTCGCTGGGCCTTAGTCATGCGTCCGTATTCCCTCATTTTGGAAAGCGGGCCGTGACACAAGAGTTGTTTAAAGCAACTAAACAAAAATCACTCAAAAACTCAATTGTTTTTAAACATAATTCATATATAGTTTTTTTCTAAAACCTTGAAAAATTACATTTTTCATGGATGAATCATAAATTAAGCATGCATCTTTTTCAAACACTATCTTATGACCCTTATCACTTAATTGACTAATACTTAACAAGTTATGCTTTAAACCACTAACTAGGAATACCTCTTCAATAGTAGGGGTAGTGTTCTTACCGACCATGCCTATTCCGATGACCTTTCCTTTGTTATTGTCACCAAATGTAACAGTCCCTCCATCTATATATTGTATGGAAGAAAGTAAATTTGCATGGCCAGTCATGTTTTTAGAGCATCCGCTGTCAAGTATCCATCGTTCCCCTTTAGGTACCTATAAAATATTAATTGTGAATATGGTACCCTTTTCATTGGATCCGAAAGAGAGTAGTGTTTGGAAAACCAAACCCAAAGTGAGTTTGATTTACCACCATATGCAGTCATATAATTTACAGAATTACAAACATTATGAACAAACGAATTTATATAAGTAATCATATCATTAAGACTCAGGTTGACTGGAACCCAAATATTTTTGCTCTGTCCAGTCGACTTTGTTGTACCCATCAGTCGACTGTGCTGTGAAGGCAGTCAACTGAGAGGTGAAACTAGTCGACTTATATGAGGTTGTCGTCTCTTTGAATAGGACTCCATACCTCTGGACAGACGACCGATTTTATGGATTAGTCAACCGGTCTGATCTGAAGAATTACTATTTTCACGATTAAAAATAATTTTTGGTTTTTCAAAAAAATCATATAACTTGTTCTTCACACTAGAAACGGAATCAATCTTATTACTGCTAGTGTTATTAAGAGAATGATGTTTTTCAAGAGTTTTTTGAAAACCAAGTCCAAATCTTTATTAGACTGAACTTGATTTTGGATAACTTCATTTAAATTCTCTTTTCCTTTATTGAACTTAGATACATTCTTAGATATCTCTTCATAATTTTTCTTTAGAGATATAAGATCTATATCCAAGTTTGAAAAACGAGAATTTAAAGACTTGACTTCAACATTTAAGTCAAGATTTTCTTGAGAAAGCGTTTGATTAACTTTCTCTAGATTTTTAACTCTTATCTTCTCCTTTTTAGTTCTTGAAAGACTTCATTAAACGCTTCTAATAAATCATTAGAGTCAATATTGTCACTTACATCGTTTTGAGTAGTCATGAAACACACATGTGCAACTTCATTTGACTCTTCATTCTCTTCTTCCGATGATGAGTCGCTATCATTCCAAGTTACTTGGTATGCCTTCTTGTTCTTCATGTACTTGTTCTTGGTGTACTTGTCCTTCTTGAAGTTAAAAATTTTCCCTTTTGATTTTGCATTCTCTAACGGACAGTCCTTCTTCATGTGATCTATTTTGTTACACTTAGAACTTAGAATTGAATTTACCTTTGCAAAGAAATTTCTTAAATTTTCTTGTGAACATGGCCATTTCTTCTTCATCTTCTTCTTCATCTTCTGAATCGGACATGGCCTTGGAAGCAAGAGTTTTCTTCTTGGCTTGTTGAGGTTCTATATCTTTCTTATGTTCCTTCAATTGTACTTCGTATGCCATTAGATTCTCAAAAGAGAGTTGTGTTAAATCGTTGGCTTCTTCTATAGCAGTGGTCTTCTTTTCCCATTCGGGGGTTAAGGCACGAGGAACTTTCCTCACCATCTCTTCTTGTGTATAGGTTTTGCCAAGAGCCACAAGAGAGTTTGTGATGTCGGTGAATCTTGTTATCATGTCCGATACATTTTCATTCTCCTTCATGCAGAACATATCGAACCTGTGAACAGGAACATAAATTTTAGATTCTTTGACCTTATTTGTACCTTCATGTGTTACCTCAAGAGTATACCATAATTGATATGTCGTTGTTGCGTTTGACACACAATTGAACTCTTCTTTGGTAAGTGCACACAAGAGAGCATTCATCTCCTTTGCATTGTTCATGGTGTTGCTCTTCATGTCATCATTCCATTGTGCATAGGGAAGAGTAGGCATGGTGTACTCCATCTCGGTCATGTTCCAAATCTCATAGTTGATGGATAGTAAGTTGATCTTCATTCTACACTTTCAGTAGTTGTAGTTTGTTCCATCAAAGAGAGGTGGTCTTTGTGTGGATTGGCCTTCATGGTATTGACTTGCATTTGAAGTAGATGCCATTGCACTCAACCAGGCTCTGATACCAAGTGTTGGATCTTGTATGCATGGCAAAGAATACTAAAGGGCGGGTGAATAGTGTTGTATAAAAATTAAACAATAAATTGAATTTTTTGCAACTGTTAAGTCGACTGTATCAGAGAAATCAGTCGACTGTCAGTGCAAATATAAGAGTAAATGAACTAAATAGCAACCAGTCTGTTAAGCCGACTTAAAGCGGAAAACAGTCGACTCCACAGACTCGATTTTCAATATAACTCAGCTAAAATGAAATTTCAAGATGGAGAAATCAAACCACAGAGATTCAACACAGCAAACACCACGATATATCATGGTTCGGTCCTCCCGACCTACATCCAGTCCCCAAGCAACCCATTTGAGATTTTCCACTATTCTTGAAAAATTACAAGAATACTCTGCGATTTTTGACAACAACTATGTCAAATCCGTAGACCTCTCTCACCACTAGAGAGAGCAAAACCCAATCTATAACCTAGAGTGAAACCGACTCTACAGCAAGAGTCCTACTCTCCAACCGAGAGGACCACTCTCACAACCCGAGAGTGAAACAACAATAAAAGTGAAGATTACAATGACCTAAAGCCTTGTTTTGATTGTGCTTTTTTTTTAGTGGCTAAAGGTCAACTTCTAACTTCAGTCTAAACGAATTCTTTGTTTTATAAGACTGAAATTGGAGAACCAGGTCTTAAAGAAAGTAAGTGTTTTGTAAACTTGTTCTTTTTCTCTCAAAAACAAAATGACTTGATAAAAAGTTAAGGAACCTTTCCCAAATGAATTCTATACTCTATTTATAGAGTTAGATTCTCTTGGATGTTGAGAAACAATTCCCCAACTCTCATACAACGACAGTAAGAATTTAAATTTGAAAAACAAAATTTAAATTTCAGAAAACTGTTAAAAACTGCTTGAACAATCGACTGGGTTGCCATATGAGTCGACTGGTCAGAGCTTGAGTGAGTTCAGTCAGTTTCGTACTAGAACAGTCGACTGTTCTCAAGAGTAAGTCGACTGGTACTCAACAGCTGAACTTATACAAGCTTTATTTTGACATTTTGATTTTGGAAAACTTTATTTTTATTTAGGGGATGTGTGAGTGTGTGTGTGACAAGGCTTTTACAAGAATTCTAAGACACAAATATTACAAACACAATTACAAGACACATGTTCATTTAATAAAACACTTTTGAAGCTCTTCAGAAATCTTTGACTTGTGTCTTGATCTTGAGTCTTGATCATGTCTTTGTGGCTTGATATGAAACTTTTAGAAGCCTTCATTGTATTGTTGCCTTGAACACTTTTGGTACACACTGCAAAATATATGTAAGATAAAACAATTGTGTATTGTGTTGTAGTCATCAAAATCAAGAATCTACAAAGCATAGGGTTGGCAAACGAGTCGACCGGGCCGGGTCGGGTCGAACCCGTCCGGGTTGGAACCCAACTAGGGCAGGTTCAGGTCGGGTCTGAGTGGCAACCGAGCCGGGTCCGAATTGTAAAAACTTGACCTGCCCAACCCGCGAACCCATTCGGTCCAACCCGAGTAGGGTCGGGTCGACCTGCGGGTTGGCCCCTTTTTTAATTTTATGTTTTTACTTAAAAAAATTGTAATTTTAATAATAAAAAATGAAATATAATAATAAGACTCAAAGAGTGAAATTGCCACAAAAAAATATGTATATATTATTAATATGATTTCAACTTATACAATTTTCCCAATTTGTAAGAAGAAATAAAGATTTCCTACAAATTTGTTTTATATACAATAACAAATTTCTTCGATACAATTTTAATTATCTTCAATTATCCTAATTTTTTATAACAAACAAAGATTTTATACAATTTTTTATACATTTATAATTCTTTTCAATTTGTTGGTCTTCAATTTGTTGTTGTTGTTGTTGGTCTTCAATTCTTCATGTTGGTTGCTATTATTGTTGTTCTTCCGGCGAGTTGTTTTCACTTGTAGACGTGTCGAACCCTACTCCTTGAATCCTATCTTCGGCCTTCATCCAGTCTTCCGTGCAGACGAGCATCTCCAACGATTAGGGCTTCAAGCGATTCCTGTAATCGGTTAGAACCCTGCCACTTGTAGAAAATACACTTTCTAAAGCAACTGTAGAGACATGAGGAGTTAGTAGATCTTTAGCCATATATTTAAGAATACTATAAGTATGTTCATGGTCTTTCCACCATTATAAAATATCTAGTGAAGAAGTAACACTTTCAGAATCTTGTTGATTATACCAATGTTATTCATTTGGTTGATTAGTCCTATATTTTTTTGATTGAATTTTTGCAAGTAAATTAAATGTGGCATCATCTAATTTATTCTTACCCTTACCTGTAGAAGTAATAGAAGAAGAAGTAACTAAAGTAGTAGTACTACTAGATGAAAAACTACCATTATAATAATCATACAAGTTATTTAATATTGATTCAAATTTAGCTAAAAATGTTCCGCAATCAATTTCAGATTCATCTTCCCCAAGTAAAGTAAAAAACATTTCAATCAAACTCTTCGTACCTTCTAATTTGATATGAGGATCCATCATAGTAGCAATACAATACAACATAAGAGGAGGATTAAAATACTTCAAAATTTTGGTGTATGCAGGTTTTACAATATCACCAAGAAAAGCATCATAGTATTGAAATAAAAATGCTACTAGAAGTAGATTCGTAAGATTTTGAAAATTTGAAAGTTGCGGTTTTAAAAGGTTCTAAAAATTTTAACAAAGATTCGGCATAAAATCAAGCTTGGGGGGTCATTTCAAAATTTGGCATATTTTTTGCCATACAAAAATTATTTATACATGCTTTATATTCAGTAACAACATGTATCAAATCAAAAGTAGAGTTCCATCGGTGTTTAACATCCTTTGGAAATTTTCTAAAATGCACATTTTTAAGCCTACACCAAGCTTTCCATTCTTGAAATATAGGTTCACTTAATGCAATAAAATTTACACAATTTCTAATTTTAACTATATATGGTTCGACTATTTTTAATGCAACTTGAACACATAAATTTAAAATATGACATGCACATCTAACATGAAAAATATTGTTAGATGGAGGGTTTAATGCGGTTTTTAATATACTAATTGATGCATTGTTGTTAGATGCATTATCAAAACTTATACATAATTTTATCACGAATATGAAAAACATCACAAATTTCTAAAATACGATTTGGAATTTCAATACCACTATGGGGATAGGGTAACGCAGCAAGTGATATGATCCTTTTTTGAATAATCCAATCACTATTGATCCAATGACAAGTTATTCCCATCATTGGAATATTGTTGCAATCCGTCCAACAATCGGAAGTTAAAGAAACTCTACAAGTTAAACTCCATAAAATGGCAATCAAAGCTTCTCTCATTTATTGTACATTTTAAAACAACCAATTTTGCAAGTATTCCTAGGGATTCGTTTAAAATGAGGGTTTAATACGGTTTGATTAAAACTTTCTAAGTCCCTACTCTCGGAATAGGAAAATGGTAACTCTTCCTTGATTACTAGTCGGGCCATTTCCCGACGAACAAGTTCGGGATCATAAGAATGGCCATCAACTACACCGGTCCTATGGTGGATTTTTTGTTGGCCGGGTAGGTCTACAAGAAGTTCATTATGTACATTTTGGATGTGTCGTCTTATTGTACCCGTCCCCTCACCCCTCTTCCATTTGTATGGCTTCGAGCATGTTTTACAAACTTTTATGCCTACACCCGGATTTTCTTCGTCCGGAATATAATCATAAAATTTGTGCCAATCACTAGTTTTCCCTCCAGTTTTTCTACTACTACCCGGATGTGTTGTTTCGGTTGCTTGTGATTGTGGTTCTTCTTCTATGTCTATGTCTCCTACAAACTCATCGTGTGTACCAATGTGTTGGGTCATAGAGTGCTCTTCGGCAGGCTCATTTTGTGGGACAATTGGAGGCCTACGAGAAGTGCCGGTGGAATCTTGTCCACTTTGGCTACAACCGCTACCTCGTAATCTAGACATGTTGATATAGTAGTGTATGTAAAAAAATTAAATACAATCTAGGCGATATAAGTCTTAAAAAATCTAGAAAATAATAAGAGGGTTGTGAGAGAGAAGATCAAAAAATCAACAAACAAATATGATTAAAAAATTATAACTACAAAAAAATATCAAGACAATAAGAGGGTTGTGAAATTTTGATACCGTACTTCGTGGATAATCATATATAAAATGAGAGCGAAAATAAAAGTAGAAGTAGAAGTCCGGACTCGTATATAGATAGAAAGAGAGCTTCTTTGTTGGAGCCTTGGAGGAGTTGAAGACATGAAGACGTAGTTGAATATTGAATTCGATTCGATCGGAATTTGTCGTTTGATCGTTTCTATGTTGCTAGCTTCTTTGTTCACCAAATTTGGAATGAATTGAGATTGAATTGAGTAGTAGTAGTAGAGAGAGTAAGAGAGTAAGGTGTGAAATTTTTAGTTTGGGTGTAAGGGGTATTTATAGGGAAAAATTTAAAAAAAAACAAAAACAAAAAAAGGGCTATAACGGCCGTTAGGCTGTGAATTCAGCCGTCAGACGTTTTTTGACGACCCGAGTCGACCCGCTTAGACTCACAAGTTCGACCTGGACCTGGACCCGAACCCGAACCATCTTTTAACGGGCCAGGTTTGGCGAGCGGGTCGCGGGTCAGCCCAGCCCGGTTGCCATCCCTAAAGAAGCTGTCATGACCCTATTTCTCAGGATACTGTACTCATGCTTAATGGTATGAATATTGATGGGATACTGTTGGGTTTATGTCTTGCAGACTATGTTGGATAAGAAGACGATGAGACGATGGAGGAATCGAGACGATCAGAGACGGAGTGGAAGCAAAGGAAACAGTCTGCAGCAGTAGAAGCAGAAGTTGTGGTCGATCGTACTTGGGGTGCGATCGACCACCCTACTCTGCAGAAGTTCCTGAGAGGGGGACAGTCGACCGACCTTGTGGTGCGGTCGACCGAACACGGCGCTGATGAATTTTTTGGGTCGGGTCTTGGTGATTCGTGAGAAGCCCAACTTGCTCTTGGCTCTTATCGTAGGGTTATCTCTTCAGGAATATCCAATGGTTATTGTATCAAGATATCAAGCTAGGGTTTCTCTAGATCTCTATATATTATTGTTATTGGCCTCCATTGAGAACCAAGAGACAAAGAGTACTTTATTAAAGGAGAGATTGAGTGATTCTCTAATTGTAAACAACTAGTACTTGCTGGTGAGGCTTGAGAGAGGGTCGTTGTGAGAATTGTAATATTCTTGTATCTTCTCTAGTTGAATAACATCTTGGATTTCTTCTCCCCCGGATTAAAGCGAAAGTCCCAACCGGGACAAATTTGTGTATGCTTTGGTGTGTTTGGTATGATCTCATATGTGCTTGGTGGTTTGTGTTGATTGCATCGAATAACTCAACAAGATCCTAAGAAAGGTTTTAGATAAGAAATTCCTAACAATTAGTATCAGAGCTTCGAGTTCAAGGGTTTGTTCGAGTTCCTTGGAGAAGATGACAGATCAGATCACGAAGATCAAGCAGTTCAAAGGAAAGATCAACTTTGATCTCTTGAAGGTGGACATGCATGAAGCATCGGTTCAACAGGACTTGGATCTAGTCCTAGAAGGAGATAAAGGGAGACCAATCGGCACAAAGTAGGAGAAGTAGAAAGAGATATGTTCAGAAGACTTGTGTTTAATCCGGTTGTCATCGACGAGCAAAGTCAGGTATAGGAGAAGCACGGCGAGTCTTTGGACAAGATTCAGAACTGACTACTCGAGATTGTCATCATAGGGTCGGAAGTACCAGCAAAGAAAGTTGTGGGGTTTCTCAATGAAGGAATGTACCGCTCTTCTAGATCATGAAGTGAAGTTCAATATGGGGTTATCTGAACTGAAGGCGTTCAATGCAGATGATCTAAAGGTTTCCAACCCAATATACTCATCACCAATACCATCCAACATAATAACCGTGCTAGATGAGAAATCTACCAAGGAGAAGTTTTTCATAGCAGGTATGACTAAGGGATTGAAGGAGGATGCACTTAGGAAGGAGAGTTAGAAATCAGCGTCAACTTCCGTGAGTTGCTTAGAGATGGATTGTACTTCGATTGGAAGGGAAAGTGTATGTAGGGGTAAGGTCCGTGGCCACCAGTGTAAAGAGATTGAGCATTACATGGGAGGCTGTTGCAAGCAGTTGAGTCAGAGGAGTGCAAAATCCAGTGCCGCTGAATCAGGTGATGGCTTAAATAGTGCTTTTGTTTCAAGTTCTTTAGATGTGAATTTCGGTTGTTCTTTTGATTCGGTTAGTTCTTCTCAAGTTTGTTCCGAGAGGGAGATGGTTTCTACTTGCAAATTTGCATCATATTGTTGTATGGCAACGAAGGTTGATAAGATTTGTGAAGTAATGATTTCTACTTACAAGTTTGCCTCATGTCGTTGTGTGAGAACGAAGATTGACAAGACTTGTGAAGTAAGGGGTGAGAAAACAAATGAGTCGAAAATGACAGACGGAAGGGGATACACACTAGAGGATGGCATGTATATTCCTTTGATAAAGCAGAGCCTTATTTCCATGAGAACTCTAGAAGCTCGAGACTGTAGGTACACAGATCCAAGTGGAGTTCGTTCAGTTTGGGAAAGTTATCGTGAAGTGATGAAGGGTAAGAGGGGGACTGAGCAGGGTCTGCACAACCTCTACCAGCTTTGGAGGAACAGAAAAACTTGCGTAAGTGTTTCGAAGCCTATTATTCCTAAAGCACCACTAGTATGTCGTCGCTAGAATCATCCGAGCGAGACTGTGACATTCTAATATCGTCGGAATGTGGAGAAAGCCTTGAGGTAGGTGGAGTTCGTGTGGAGGGTGGCACCTCCATGATTACATCTACTGGCCTGTGCCCTTGAGGAGGGCATACAGCGAGAGAAAAACAGGTGGAGATAGATTCAACTAGCAGAGGAAGCCATCGAAACGAGTTGTTTGCAAGAAGAGAAGGAAAAGAGTCTAGAAGTTTTTAAATCACACAGGTGTGGATTCATGAGTATGCAATCCAAGGTGGAGATTGTTGGGTTTATGTATTGCATACTATGTTGGATAAGAAGACGATGAAACGATGGAGGAATCGAGACAATTAGAAATGGAGTAGAAGTAAGGAAAACAGTCGGCAACAGTAGAAGCAGGAGTTGCGGTCGACCGTACTTGGGGTGCGATCGACCGCCCTACTCTGCAGAAGTTCCCGAGAGGGGGACGGTCGACCGACCTTGTGGTGCGGTCGACCGAACGTGGCGCTGATGGATTTTTTGGGTCGGGTCCTGATGATTCGTGAGAAGCCCAACTTGCTCTTTAAGTCAGATCTTACGGCTCTTATCGTAGGGTTATCTCTTCAGGAATATCCAATGGTTATTGTATCAAGATATCAAGATAGGGTTTCTCTAGATCTCTATATATTGTTGTTATTGGCCTCCATTGAGAGCCAAGAGAGAGAGTACTTCATTGAAGGAGAGATTGAGTGATTCTCTAATTGTAAACAACTGGTACTTGCTAGTGAGGCTTGAGAGAGGGTCGTGGTGAGAATTGTAATATTCTTGTATCTTCTCTAGTTGAATAACATCTTGGGTTTCTTCACCCCCGGATTAAGGCGAAAGCCCCAACCAGGACAAATTTGTGTGTGCTTTGGTGTGTTTGTATGATCTCATATGTGCTTGGTGGTTTGTGTTGATTGCATCGAATAACTCAACAAGATCCTAAGAGGGGTTTTAGATAAGAAATCCCTAACAGGATACAACATATTAATCGGAGGCAGTGGCGGAGCCAGACGAATCAAAATGGGGGTCCCAAATTTTTTTTCCCCTGGCATCGACATAATTGAGCCTTTAATAAGAGGTGGATTAGACTTGGGGGTCCCAAATTTTTTTTAACTGGGGGGGCCAAATAAAAATTTTGGTCTATATTAGGGGGTTTTACAAAATTTTTGGGGTCCCAAATGTCCCCCCTCCTCTCTTCCTCCCTCCGCCACTGATCGGAGGGGAATATGTACTGACTGTGCTGCAAAAAGGGGAGATAGTAGTGGTCAATGATTTATGTGGGTTAACATCTCCGACAATGAGTTTTTTGTTTTGGTTGAGAAAGATGCTAGAGGGGTCTCCCTGATCGAGAAATGCTCATGTTTTATTGTTGTTTTTTATTTTGTTTTAGATTATCTTATATAGCAAAAATAAAATTTTAAAAAAAATGCATACTTGCATTTGCAAGTAACATAATCCAGATTAGTTTGGGAGATGGGAAATGATTAATGTTCATTTCTTGATTATTAAATTTACAATATTGTAATCATATATTTTATGCGATAAATATTACATATTAATTGATAGGGCACAATCTCTACGCTTAACTAAATGACGACAATATGCATACAAAATTGAGTTGGCCACATTTTTTTGGCAAGATTTTTTAAAAGAAGACGGTGGAGCATAGCCACTTCTTTGTTGTAGAAAACTGTTTTTAGTACTCTCGGAGAACAGTTTATGTAGCATATATGACTATAGTGAGACATTGATTTATTTATTTTAGACATACGACCATTCAACTCCAAGGTCCGAAGTTTGCTGCATTAACACTTTGAAAACCATCGTTGATTTAGAAAAAAAAAATTCTACAAAACAAAAGGTACAGCAAAAGTAAGTAGATTTATCATACAGAAAGATCTTATGTTTGATTTCAAACAAAAATTTAAACAGAACAAAACGAAGTAAATTTGTCATATATGAAGATCTTGTGTATCTCACATTTGATTTTCAGGAGCAGGGGAAAACATTGCGTACTTTTTTCCACTGTTAGAGAGGGAAATAATGAACTATCGTGCACAACATTCAACAATATTTTCATGAAGGATTTAATCAAACATAAGAACAAAATAAGAATAAGACGGAAAATCATGCACAGGAAATTTATTTCGACAAGTGCACAGCAACAGGAAATTTATCTCGACAAGTTACAGGTACAGGTTACACGGCGGCTTCCACAACCTTTTATTTGAGACATACATTGCACAGTATACCTACCCAATTCAATCTAGTCATATGAAACTTTTATTGAACCAGGAAATTATCTAGTGTCTATGAACTTCGATAGATCTTCATTTACACATTTAGTATATATCCATTTTATAACCTATCCTGAAATCTCTTAACAACTAGATCCTAGCCTTTCACTCGGTTGCTTTCCCTTTACATCGACTACTCCCAGGTGAAGCACTGCTGCTTCCGGTTTCCAACAGATAGCAAACCATAGAATCAAGATCATCTCCAAATATACTGTACGCTTCAATAACCTGCAAATAGCTGAACCCCATCGACAACATTAACTGCATGCTGCCAGTCAGCACCGAGTTGACTGGTTCCTTTTCCCTTTTCCCTTCCGATTGTGATATGTTGTTCTGTGATGTCCCTGTTCCTGCTAAAAAAATAGCAGTGCCTTTTTTTAGTACAAAAACATTGTCTGATTTGGTAGAATTTTCATCAAGAAGTATTTATAACTTACTAGCTCCAGAAGAAGACGGCTCGGCTCCTGAAGTGGACTCGCCGGATCCAAGCTGCTGTTTCTGGTTGTCCTCAGCCAGATATTCAGCTCTTGACGCCTCCATCACCATCCGCTCTATTTCCTTCTCTGTGAGCTCCAGGTCGGAGTAAAATCGTCCCTCAGCTAAAAGCGCCTATTGTTGAGTTCAGAGTAAGAAAATGAGGTCAGCATAACAAAACGACACCCAGCCCAAGAAATGAAGTCATAACTAATTATCATCAAGGGAAAAATATGGCAGAAAAAAAAAATCAAAGCGTAATACAATCCTATATGTGGAACTTTAACATGAAATGTATCAGTAGATGCTTTCCACAGGCCATCCTTTCCCCACAAGGAACCCAAAGGAAATTTACAATAAAAAAAATTACAAGGAAACACATTTATGTTTATATGCAGTCCTAGTCCAGGTTTTTACTGTAATTGAAAATGATACTTATATAATATATTATTACTTACGTCTAAATGTATTAGAGTGCAGCCTGAAAGAGTTCAAGAATCAAACCCGAAACCGACTGCCAGGCTAATATGCACAAAAGAAAAAGCAGTTTAGAAGGAAATTACTTACATTGTCAATCTGCTGGTCTTGCTGGGCTCTAATGGCAGCCTTCACTTGGTCCCTATCAACATTCGTCTACAGAAGAAATGAAGTGTGTAAGATTTTCCATTGGCACCCAAGCAATCACAAGCAATAAGATACCAGAGCGACAGGAAATATGTATTATTAATCAGGCAATAAAATACCAGAGCCACAGGATATATGTATTTTTAAATCAGCCTTCTATTCACATCAAGAAAAGTTTTAAAATCAGCCTTCTATTTTTAAATCAGCCTTCTATTTGTAATGACTATTAAGCTGAAAGAAAAGTTTTAAATTCTTTACAGTATATGAATGCAAAGGAAATTCACGTATCAAAATAAATATATAACAGGCTGGAGCTGTACTAGAGTTCTATCCTATATTGATAAAAAAAAAAGAAATTCACGTATCAAAGGAGGGGGGGGGGGGGGGGGGGGGGGGGGGGGGATTTGCAGAATTTAGAACTCACCCCCCGAAGACTGCTAAATCCAAGGCCTGCACCAACGGTCATTCTGTGTGGATCCACGAGTGAGTTGTAGTGATTGCTATGATGGTAACTTAATCTAATGGGAGGTGTGTCTGTGTTATAGCTTCCCTGAAAGATGTTGATAGGTTCTGCAAATATATTAAAACAGTAGGTAAAGACGAGCAGGCTGATTGTAAACAGCATAAGACCACCAAAAATAGCAAGAATCTCACCTGCACTATAGCAGTAGATATGAATGGGTCGATTATACATCTCACAAAAAGCCTGGATCTCTACGTTGTTTCCATAGACCTAACACCAGAAAAAGGTATCTCTAATTTATTAGTTAAAACATATATCCAGAATTCCAGATAAACAATTATAAGCCTGTAACAAAATGTAGACGACATTAGAGGATAATACAACATAACCTCCAATTAGCAAAGAACACTGTAATCCCATAATTAAGCACGAGGTACAACACAAATGAGCACTTAATTATTTGAAAAAATAAAGGCCTATCGCAATTTGGGCTGCAACTACCATCTAGCTGCAACCCAAACAAACATTTCAATTACCAAACAAAGAGAAGAAATGGGCCTAAGCCACAGGGAACTAAACAGTTCTACAGAGTCAGATACATGTGGGGTACCCACTCATGAAATTACTTGCATAACTGCACAAACAAAAATACAAATTTCAATTATTGAATTAATTATTGCCAGGCATTAATCCTTAAATTTAGAAATCGAGAGCAAATAAAGAAACAAGTGCCTTAACAAACACAAATTTTCAGCAATTATTATTGACTAGAGAAATACAATCTTCGCTAATTAGAACATCTTACAACCAACACTCCACAATAGTACTAAAACACTTGCAACTAATTTCAATTATCGCAAGCTAAATTGTTCTGAGCAGAATGGAAAAGATAGAAATACCTTGTCTCGCCTTTTCCTCTTGCAATAAGATGTAAAACCTTCAGTTATGAATTGAGAAAAGTGGTCCCTCTCCTTTTCCTGAAATATACAATAAATAGGCATTAGTGGTAGCTCTTGTTTGCAATATCACTTTATATGACAAGAGGTCCATAACCAGCTAGTCACTGTTCCCTTCTCTTCATCATTTTAGTCCCCCCCCCCCCCCCATCAAAGTGGAGTCAACTGTGGGAACAAGCATCAATGGAAGAATATATATATATATATATATATATATATATATATATATATATATATATATATAGGGTCTTCATCGGTTGCAAACGCTACTGTAGCGTTTGCAAACGTGCAAACGCCTTAACCCGTCATTGGGGATGACGGGTTAAGGCAAAACACATAACCCGTCATCAGTGGCGTAGCCAGGATTTTCATCTAGGGGGCGCGACAGTTACTATTAAAAAAAAATTATAATAAACACATTTGCAAGCCTCAAAATATCATATATTACTATCAAATGTCATAAACTATTACAATCACTAAATAGCACTTTTCTTTAGCAATAAAACCCTTCGAGATTACATATTCTGAAAATATTGAATAATATCTTCATTGTCAATGGCATCTAATACATCTCTTTCAATATATGCAACCAAACAATCATTTATCATCTCATCTCCCAATCAGTTTCGTAATGAAGTCTTGATGATTTTCATTGCAGAAAATACTCTCTCTACTGTTGCGGTTGCAGCGGGTAATAGCAATGCCATTAAAATAAACTAGTAGTTAAAACTTCTCTATTTCCAACTTCAATCATCAGTCTACCTCAAAGTAATTAAGTGCATCCAAGCATTAGATGTTCATCTCATAAGTATATGCATAGAAAGAGTAAAAACTAATTGTTAGAATTAGTTACCCACTTTGTGTTTGTTGTTTGATCTATTTCTTACTCCTCTCGAACTCCTCTCAGGTCTCCTTTGAATTTGCGATGAGATTTGTAATTTGAATTCAAAAGAGAAAAAGATAGCGAATGGAGGTGAATCATAATAGTATATGTTTGTACAAATAACCAGATTGGGCATTGAACAATGTGAAGTACAAATTTAATGTAGCGCCTTGAACCTGGGTTTTCTCTAAATATCATGAAATTTGTGGAAATGTTGCTCATATATATAAGATATGCATATAAAAAATTCAACTCTAAACTCCATGTGTTCAAATATAAAAAATTTCGAAAACTAGCTCAAAATTGGGACAGAAATTAACACTATAATCTGTACCCATTTGGGTTCTAATTTGATTACATTTCATACTAATTCAGTCCATTATCAAACAAATCGGTAACACTGAAACAGAAATTAGCAATCTAATTATCCTATCATATATGAATTCACGAAATTTCAGAATATGAACCCTAATTATCAAAATGTACAAAAAAATTTACTTACAATAGGGTTTGGAATCGATCGACTCCTCGCTCTCTCTCTCTCTTCTGACCTCCTCTACAAACCCAACTACTCACATGTAGATTTTAATCCCTTTTACAAATTCATTATGAAGTGGATTTGGGTTCAGTAGAGTGGAAACGAAAGAGTGGAAGAAGAAAGAGTAAAGTAAATTGGTAAATGACTAAATGGGTTGGGAATTTTACACATAAACCCTTATTAAATTTCTTTTTACTAAACATATTTTTTTTGAAATTTTTTTTAAAAATCCCAGAGGGCGCAGCTGCACCCCCTGCGCATAGGGCAGCTACGCACCTGCCCATCATTGGGGATAACGGGTTATGTGTTTTGCCTTAACCCGTCATCCCCAATGAAGGGTTAAGGCGTTTGCACGCGTTTGCACAACATTTGCGTTTGCAAGAGAAGATGTATATTATATATATATATATATATATATATATATATATATATATATATATATATATATAAAATAAAACACAAAGGAAGCTATCAAGTGGCTCTCATTCAATAGGGTTGAAATCAACGGTTCAGATCTAACCTCACAAAACATATTTTCCCGCCCAAAAGTCCCCCTAAAAACTCAAATTCAAATTCCCAAAACAACTTCTTTATTTATTTATTTATTTATTTCTCTCTCATTCTCTCTATATTTACTTCTTGATTTTTTATGCATTTTTTTATTGCTCATGTTATATTCAAAATAGCAAATATCTCATAAACAGTTAAATTTCATCATTTTTCATACTCAAAGTTCTAAGAAGTTGGATTTTACACCCTCATTTATAATTATTTTTCAACATATACTAATGAAAACATGGACTTTTATTCACAACTAATTACTGTTTTACTATTCAAACTTGAGCTACATAATTGTTGTCTTACTGTTTACAAGACTTTCATATGCTATATCGTTCCAAAGACGTGTCGTAGGCACGTGTCCACAAGCAAATCTAGTATATATATATATATATATATATATATATATATATATATATATATATATATATTGTTTTACTGTTTACAAGACTTTCATATGCTATATCGTTCCAAAGACGTGCCGTAGGCACGTGTCCACAAGCAAATCTAGTGTGTGTATATATATATATAGAGAGAGAGCGAGAGAGAGAGAGAGAGAGAGAGAGAGAGAGGGCCCTTCCGTTGTGCACTTGATGAAGACATCAATTCTGTTTAGTTTATTTTAAGATTTAACCCTATGTAGTAGTTTTACAATTTGCATCTTTTTTTATGCATTAGAATATTTTTGAGATTTTAGAATATTTTATGATTTGTATCAAAATTTGTTTTGAGCCTATATATAGGCCTTGAGATTAATAAGAAGTTATGCTATTCTTGATATATAAAAAAATATTGTGTTTTGAGTTTTGCTCCTCATCTCTCTTTATGAGTGATACAATTGAGATACAATTATTAGGTTTTGTGAGAAGTCCTAATAAAGTTTTGGGTTTGTGATACTCTAAATTTACCCCCAAATTAAACACCAAAACCCTAATCGCCAAATCCAATCAAAATCAAACCCTAGACCCCCTACTTCATCTTCCCCCTCTCTCCTTCCTCCCCCTTTGTTGATCCCGAAACCCACACCTCCACACTCCTTCTGTAACACCCCGTGTTAAGAATATATATATATATATATATATATATATATATATATATATATATATATATATAATTAATTGGATGAGGTCCTATAGAAGTTTCTATAGGTGGTTGAGTTTGGAATTAATGGTTAGGGGGGGCACGGAGAGAGAAACTACGAAATGCTGCTGCCTTGACCTGCTGACGTCATGGATGTCGTGGCAGTTGGCGGGTCCCGCCCTTGCAGCTGCTATGCTGCTGCAGTCAGCACATGGCTGACGTCAGCAGTGGGGCCCCTGGGGGTTGTTTCGGTTGTGCTTCTTTGAGATTTGTCCCATATCGGGAGTGTTGCAAAATTAATTAAATATATATATAATTGCCTATGATCAAAAGTCACATAATTGGTTAACCACCTTTTGGGAGGCAGCCTGTGGTGGGCAGTTGTTAAGAAAAATCGTTGAATTTGGGCAGGGTGTTACAAATGGTATCAGAGCCGACTTTCGACACCGGGTGTGTAGTACCCTCAGAATGATCTGCGGTGTGAGATAGTCCCGAAATTATCGAGGTGTGAGTGCAATAGTCTCCGGAATTACCTGCGGTGTGGGACTGATCTCCCTCGGGATCAAGGCGACTCCACATCGGCTAGAAAGGAGGTCCTGCGCTAAATTGCATGCCCCGGATTAAGCGAGGACGCTGAATTCTTAAGGGGGGGTGAATGTAACACCCCGTGTTAAGAATAGATATATATATAATTAATTAATTGGATGAGCTCTTATAGGAGTTTCTATAGGTGGTTGAGTTTGGAATTAATGGTTAAGTGGGGCCCACGGAGAGAGAAACAGCAAAATGCTGCTGCCTAGACCTGCTGACGTCATGGATGACATGGCATTTGGCAGGTCCCGCCCTTGCAGCTGCTGTGCTACTGCAGTCAGCACATGGCTGACGTCAGTAGTGGGGCCCATGAGGGTTGTTTCGGTACTGCTTCTTTGAGAGAGAGCGACTGTGTTTGAGATTTATCCCATATCGAAAGTGTTGCAAAATTAATTAAATATATATATAATTACCTATGATCAAGAGTCACCTAATTGGTTAACCACCTTTTGAGAGGCAGTCTGTGGTGGGCAGTTGTTAAGAAAAATTGTTGAATTGGGGCGGGACGTTACACCTTCTCCCTCGTCGGCGATCCCGACACCCTACCCCTACCCGCGGCGTCCCTGTCCTCCGCGTCCTGCTCGCACCCACATCCCAGCCTCACATCGCCTTCGCCTTCTTCCCCTCCTCACCGTCATCTCTGCCTTCTCCGAACCCACTGAAACCCTAGCGGCCCCCGTCGACCATCACCTGCAGCCCCGTCGGCCCCTCGCGCCGTCACTCACCCCACGTCGACTGCCCTGTCGATCACGACCCTGCACAGAGCCAACCCCCGCCCTCCTCCGATCGCACCTCGCATTGTTGTTCCATTCTTGCTGTTTGCTGTTGTTGCTGTTTGCTGGGTCCTTCGCTGCCGACAACCCTTGTCTGCAACCCCGATATACTCTTTCCACTTTTCAAATATTTGTGTTATACTGCCTTATCATCTCTATTATATTATTTGATTTATCTGTCGTCCACAAATATTGGGAGTGAGTGTATCCACTTATTAATGAGAGTACAAATCAATATTGCATATTTATTTGATAGAACGCTTAGAAACATAATTATTGATTGTTAGAACTGAATTGTTAATTGGACCTATTAAACTTAATTCAATTCTTGAAAATCCATCGAGCCAATTAACTGTTTTAATTCCGAACTTGACCCGCATTACATGTTGGTAAAATTAATCCTTTAAAATTCTTGAAAATTCTCTATTTAGGGTTAAGTTTTTACATCTGCACTACCCTCCGTGTGAACTTCTCACACGATCATCACATGGATGATCCGAAACATTCACATTGATCTACACGTCTAAATTAGTCTAAATATGTAAAATCAAGTCATTTGAAATTCATTTGTCCATCCATTGAATTGTTACAAAATTGTATGGCTGAATATCTTTTTTTTATAATGACATGATGGATGGACAAATGAATTCCAAATGACTTGATTTTATATATTTAGACTAATTTAGACGTGTAGATCAATGTGAACGGTTCGGATCATCCATGTGATGGCCGTGTAAAAATTTCACACGGAGGGTAGTGCACAACAAAAGGACGATCCGAACCGTTCACATTGATCTACATATCTAAATTAGTTTAAATATGTAAAATCAAATCATATGAAATTCATTTGCCCATCCATCATGTGACTATAAAAAAAACAACGATTTTCAGCCATACAATTTTGTAACACTTCAATGAAAGGGCAAATGAATTTCAAATAATTTGATTTCACATATTTAGACTAATTTAGATGTGTAAATCAATGTAAACGGTTCGGATTGTCAATACGAAGGCGGGAAGGCCGAGTGTACATGGAGGCCTAATGCACAACGGAAGGGAACTCTCTCTATATATATATACTTGATTACTTTATGTTATGCTATCTAAGACGTGTAAAACGAGATGGTCGGTTCAAATTTTTCATGGGGGGTCTACTCCGTGAGTTCTCACGGAGTTCTCACCAAAATTAGTTCTCAACCGAAGGGCTCCCTATATATATATATATATTAAAACACAAAGAAAGATATCAAGGGGCTCTCCTTCAATCCTCCCAAAATTAAAGGCCCAGATCTAACTTCACAAAACACATTTTTCCCTTAAAAGTTTCCCCCCTAAACTCAAATTCAAATTCCCCCCAAAACAACTCCTTTATTTATTTAATTATTTCTCTCCTCAGATAAAAAAAAATTATTTCTCCCTCTCCCCCTCTCTCTCTATATATATAGAAAAATCTTCCATTGTGCACCACCCCTCCGTGTGCACTCGGCCTTCCCGCCTTCGTATCGACGATCCGAACCGTTCACATTGATCTACACATCTAAATTTGTCTAAATATGTAAAATCTAATCATTTGAACTTCATTTGCCCACATCCATCATGTGACTATAAAATACAATGATTTTCGGCCATACGATTTTGTAACACTTCCGTAGATGGGCAAATGAATTTCAAATGATTTGATTTTACATATTTAGACCAATTTAGATGTGTAGATGAATGTGAACGGTTCGGATCGTCGATACGAATGCGGGAAGGCCGAGTGCACACACCGTGTGCACCATAGGTGGTGCACAACAGAATACTTCCCTATATATATATTATATATATATACACATTGATTTTTATTTACGACTAATTATTGTCATACTATTCAAACTTGAGCTTCATAATTGTTGATTTCCTGTTTACAAGGCAGCTGTATCGTTCTGAAGACGTGTTGTAAGCACGTGCCCACAGGCAAATCTAGTATATATATATATTTGCTTGTTGTCTATAGATGTCAGCCTACTCATATTTGTTGCCTAATTCCAATCGGAAGAAACTATGAACAAGATAGGGGCTTGTCATAATCCTGACAAGTTGATATTCAAATTTCTCCAACTGCGGTAAAACATCTCTACCACAGGAAAAAACATTCAAAGATAACAGATAGAGAAATAAAAAGTCTTACAACACAGATAACACAGACTGTCAAGTGGAATGTAGTATTCTGGTTACAAATATCATTTATAACACGCAAACGTCATGGCATTCTAATAAGGGCATTATTGTCTTCAATGCAAACTATGGGTAACATCTCGAACAGCTCAGGAACAGCAGCAATGATCCCTAGTGATCTTACGTTTGCATTCTCAGGTATATCATCAGATCAAAATATGCTTCTGTTGTACCATTTTTGAATTAACAAGTCATTTATAATGCATGAGAATAATGTGTTTCCAATGACCACTGGGCTCTAAAAAAGATTCAGTGCACAAGGAATCATAAAGGTGAGCATCATAGACATGAACAGACCATATATAGAATATAAATATATATGGGGGATCTTCATGTGTGTTTACTATATGGTCTCTCCAAGTTTATGGTGCTCAAATTTATGATTTCAAGTTCACAGAATCATTATGTATTTTAGATTTTCTTCATCATTTACTCTGAATCCAGTAAAACCTTGGAAAGCCATTATTATCGCATATCATAAATGACTTTTAAATTCAAAAAAGGTACAGCAAAAGCATATTTTGATCTGATGATACATACTGAGATTTTCACTTTCATTCCCAATTAAGCCGAGGTTTCATATACCAAATATCGTATTTCGGAGATATACAACAACAATAACAAGACCTTTTTCTCAACTAGTTGGGGTCAGTTTTCAGAGATATATTGGTAACATTTAAAAAAATACTGGTTTTCCATATACCAGATGAAATATATTGTATATGTTAGATGGCATGTACATATGTAATAAGTTACATCTGAAGATAGAAACAACCCAAGTTTGAAACTAAGCTTCGACCCAAAATTCTTGTGGAAACTATGGTAGAAACATAGAGGGAACCATACTGACATCCCCTTCCCACAAAATTCAAGAATGAACTTCAACCTAAACTATGCCCCAAAAGAAAAAGTAAAATCCCCTAAAAATTGACTAATGTTGGATATATGCCGATATATCAGACAATATATCAGATATCGGCCATTATACCAACCAAAATTGGGCAAAAACATCAAGCATTTCAAAATTGCAATATTGGTATCAGCAAGTCAAATCAACAATATAACGGGCTGATATAATGGCTAGAACAGCTGATATTAGAATGTCATGGCACTTGCATGTTATAAATGATATTGTACCCAGAAGGCTATAGAAAACGTGCTACTATATTCTACTTGACTGTTTGTCATATGTGCTGTAAGATAGGTTCACGATAAGGTTGGAGAGCTCAAGACAATTGGCGGTGCCATACATATATGGCAACAAAAAGTGAAGCCAAAGCTATTAACATGGACACTCTATCTGATTCACAAGATATAACAGTGGGAACATAGCTGATGGAGACTACAATTTTTCACCACAAAAAATGAGCTACGTATATACCTCATGGATGCCACAGTAAAAATCTGTCATCTACTAATCCTAAAGCCACCTTTAAAATAAAGTTAATATGCCAAATTTGCAAGCTGATCACTTCTTATATGCAAACCGTACTTGGTTTGACTTTTTTAGATGTGTTCTAACATTCAAAACAACAAAACCAGGGTTAAATCATACCATATAATCAATGCACATTTGCCTAGCCATATCATATGCTTCAGCGTCACCATAAACTTGATCAGCAACAGCACGGAACAGACAATTGCCATCCTCCAGCATTCTTCTAACCTCTAACCCCTTTGATCGCCTTATCTCAAGTTCAAATATATGTTCTCTTTCCTGGGAAGAGAAAAATTACAGGGTTATTCTTTAAGAGTGGTGGGCGAGTGGAGGGATTATAGCTTGAGACATCAGTAAAAAATGAGCAGAAACATACTTACTAGGAGTTTAAACAATTAATTTCTCACTTATTGACTTGTTTAGCTTGACCAACTGGTATACCTTTGAGTAGTTTATAGGTTGAACCAAGGCTTTAAATGGCAGTCGGTGCCATGTCAGCCGAATAATTTTCATGCCGGGCAAGATATATCGGGATATCTAATATATGCTTGGCTAAATATGTAGGATTAAAAAAAAGACCCTAAACATGATTTACATAACAGCATACATTAGTACATTTACATTATCACATATATCATATAACTAACATAAATAGTACAAAACTAAATGTATTAATGAATGCAGCACGCAATACATACACATTGCACATAATGTGAGTTGTGTCGGTTTAATAATTTCCATGTTGGATAGCTAATGCTGGGTACATATGATAAATATCAGAATGTCATGATGAATCAATACATCCCAAGTCAAAATGTGTCTAAATAACCTTAGGAAGAGATTCTTTTTTCTTAGTATGCCCTCCTCTCATTATAAGACATACAAAGACAAACAATAACAGCAAATAAAATAAAATAACTAAAGAAAAAAATCTAACGTGATTGATACATATGAGGTAAATTAGAAATCGACTTGAACACTAGTAATCCCCCATGAAGATTTCTACTGTCAACGGTTGTCAACGGTAGTCCAGGTTATTGGGTCAATAACCGAACTATCTCTTGAAAAACATAAATTGCAATTACCTTATATTTGGCAAGTTTTCCTGTCGCTCGGACAATAATTCGTGGGAATCAAATTCCACCAGATATGTTGGAAACATTTCTTCAAAAAGGACATTTGCTTTTTAAAGGCATATTGGTGTCCGAAACCCTTCAAAAATGACATATTGGAGGATATATCGGACATGTCATGGGACATTTATGACATTCCATTCTGCTTCTGGCTGGTAAAGTAATTACCATCAGACAAATTTTTTTAAACATGACAGAATCGATCCTAAATGGTGTTCAATGGGGAACTAAATTCAGTTTTCCAATTTAGTTAGGTAGTGATCTTTCTTTTCTTTTTTTGTAGGGAGATCTACATCATGATTGTGTCTTTGTGTAATCTTTGAGAAAAAAATTTAGCAGTAGTTGGGGAGGTTTTGTGGCAACAAGTGTAGATAAAAAAAATATCTAAGACAATAATCCTAAAACATATAACTTTCCGTACAATATATGGAATTTAGTTTCCAGAAATTCAAGTGAACATATTAAAGGGGGGAAAATGATGCAATGATATTGAGTTCAAAAGGAAACATGTTTTGGTAGCTTCAAAATTCACCCCAAACTTGTCCAACTTAATTGGCCATTACTATCAGACAATTCAGTTAAATAGCATATAGTATTTAACAACATGCCATCATGGTAGTCATAATGCACTGGTTCCACCATATGTTCCAAGCGAACGCCTCTACTAAGGAAGCAATCCTAAATTGTGAAGATATCCATATGATAGCAGGCACAGGGGGAACTAGGAAGATACCCAAGAGAAGAGTTGAAGTTCTTGTCTTTCTTCAAGTCTTCATCCACTACAAAATAATCTAAACCAACAGCTTTAGGAAATCAGCAGTACCTCACTCGCCTTCACTTTTTATTTCTCTTTCTTAATTTAGGACAAGGGTCTATTTTACGATCCCACTTATAACAAATATCGGATAAACAATATTTTAACCTATCTCAACAATGACATGATAAACAATCCAGACCATTCTTAGCCAATATCTCGGACTACAATCAATATTAATTACATCAGACTATACTGCGAATGGATTGCAAGCTACACCTAAAGGACAAGATATTGATGTTTTGGCACTCAAAAGCCCTGAATCTTATAAACAACCACATTCACAAGATAATCCAAAATATAGAATGTGTAATTGCAAGATACACATTAAGAACAACACCAGTTCAATTTAAATGTAAGTAGATTAGATGAAATACAAGATCTTTACCCATTGAAAAGGAACTAAAAAACATAAAGTGGGAAAACATAATCAAGAAAAGACCGCTTCAACAATTTCCATTAGTAAGGCTCCATAGAGAATTTGCTTTTGGAGAGCTCAACTCCTCCCCCCTTTCCCAAAATGAGCTTGCATTTTAACATTAATGAAGAAAAGAGGTCAGCAGGAATATTTAACATCGATGGGTCTAAAAGATGAGAAACAACTCATAAGAGCATCTCCCGTCGTTTTTGCTCTTTTGGCAATTTGGGAAAATAGCAAATGCCAAAAAGAGTGTTTTGCTACCATCGTCATTTGCTATAATTTGAGAAAAGGATCAAAAAAAGATGATCGGGCGGAACAACATTTGGTGTTTGATTGAATTTTTTTTCCTTTATTTAAACGTGACACGGAACATGTTGTTCCCTCCCACACATTTAAAAAAAATAGTGATTAAATGATCATTTAGTGATTTTATGATGGTTAATTATTAAATTAGTGATAAAGAGTGACATGTGAGAGATTAAGGAGTCATTTGGCTGGGATTAAGTGGGGATGGATGGGATGGGACATGTTGTCCCGTCCAAGATCTTTTTGGGTGGGACGGGACATTTCCCGTCCGATGAGTGTTTCTTTTCTTTTTTTTAAAGACGGAACATGTTTGTTCCATCCGATCGCTAAAGCTATAAAAAAATATTATAAAATTAATGGACGAAACAAATTTAGTCAGACGCGTTTAAAAATTTTTTTTGAAAAAAGACGGCTATATTTGGCAATTGCCAAATCCGTTTTTCAAATTTAGAAAGCTATTGTTCCTCGTTTGCTAAAATTTGGCAAAATAGCAAACAATTGCAGCGCTCATTTGCTATTTTTCTTGTCATTTTGGCAAAATAGCAAACGATTGGAAATGCTCTAAGAAGATCATATAAAATGCTCAAGCTATGAAATACTCAGATGTCCAGGCTACTTTGCTAAAAAGTATAATTTTAGTGAATAATCCTATAGAATTGGGACTTGGTATTTGAGGCCTCTAGTCGAGTTTTTTACCTCATATGTTGTACTGTTAAGCATACTAGTAAACAATCACAAAAATATGGAATTGAATTTGTATATATTATGGTCTGTGCTTAGTATATTGTACAAGGACTAAGTCATGGATTGTATTCTTCATTGTACTTTGGTTATTTGTTTTGTTAATTTTTCATTAATGAGGCACCGGGAGCTTTTAACCGTGCCCACGGTTTTAATCCCAAAAAAAATGTCAATTAAGAGAATGCATCCCTAATATCATTGTTTTCATATTCATCCTCCCCCCACCTCAAAAACACACACGCACGCCCGGGGGGGGGGGGGGGGGGGGGGGGGGGGGGTGCTTCACAATTTTGAGAGATTCATTGGTCTCTTAAACTTAAATACAATACAATCTATGTAGCATGGTGACTTCTAACATGGAGCCGTATCAGCATCGGAAACCAACAATCCATGGACACTTCTCGTACATGTTTGGCACATTTCTCTCACATGTACTAGGTACTAAAATATATCTTATATGCTGATGCTTTTTAATACAATGGACAATCTTCTAACACTTGTTCACAATTGCATACTAGTTAATTCTTTTTAATTCTGTAGGGCATATGGATCTTCTCCAAATTTTTAGGTAATTATGAAATATGGAATTATTTATTTAATATGGAATAAACGACTATTTTGATTGCGTTGCTCAAAATTAAACTGTCAAAATAATATTGGATTAATTATGCATATTTGTGTTGACAATTTTTAAGGGTATGATATCATTGTTGTCTACCCATGTCCTACTTTTTATAAACTTCTCATGTATCGTACATGCTCTATGGCATACCATAGAACTATGTATATGAACAACTGAGCGATATCACATGCAGACTAATCTTCAACATAACAATGCTAATATTTTATTTATTTTTTTGATCATAAACCATGCTAAGATTATTGCACTAGTTCATAATGAAAGAAAAAAAATCTGAAAACTAAAGTGGAGAATATCCAGAAGACTACATTTACAAATGGTAAATAAGTCTTACCGCATCATCATAAGAAGACACAAATGGGCTCTGCTCATCTGCACTATTGTAACCATCGCCCTCAGCGTATGACCTAGGGGAAGTTGGCCTAGACCCAGATGGGGGAGTTCGAGCAGAAATGGTAGGCCATCCCGATTGCCTTCTAGGAGAGCCAACCCTTCCGGCATTACCACCACCCAATACCATTCTCCTCAAACCGAGATTAGAAGTAGGTGGCTTCGGGGGAGGAACAGGAGGTGGAGGTGGGTTCGAAGCCCCAATAACAGTTCGCGATGACCCTAAACCCGAAGCTCCCTGATCACCAAGCTCCAACTCCTGTACACACTCTACAGTTTCATCACCACCCAACTTCTCCTTATCAGTAATTTCACTAGACCCTTCATTCACCCCAACATTCAAACTTTCAGCCAAAATTTCATCAGGAATAACACTTTCAGAATGTTCTATTAGCTCATCTAAGCCATGATCGTCAAGAACGTCCTTTTCTTGTTCCTCCTCCTTTGACATTGGTGAAACATTAACCACAGAGCTTTGCAGAACCGAACTTGTCGACGGGCGGTTCTGATTTGAAGAAGAACTACTACCGGAACCTCTTTGAACCAAAATTCGAGTCATGATATATCTTTAGGACAAAGATCAACTTTATTGTGTTTTTGCCTGACTAATTCTACAATTCTTCAAATTCCAACCTTAGAGGTTACAACTTATTGGCTTATCGCGAGTTCTAGCCTTAGGAGCAGTGATCCCAACCCCTTGGCTGAACGAATCTTTCCAGCCGAGAATGCTTTTCCCACAAATCGTTCTCTGCATCAGAACCCTCGCAATTCTCATGAGACCAAAAGCCCTATCTTTCCCTACTCGGAACGCCAAGAACAGCCCCAAGATTCCAACTTCACCCACAATTAAGATCTCAAATCGATCGGAAACGCCTCCAAAACCCTAAATCCCAAAATTGAAGACATTCCAAAGATCAACGAATCAAGAAATGGCGACGAACCCGTCGAAACGACCGGAAAGAAAGGAATTGAAGGAGTGTAGATTCTTACCTTGACGGGTTTGCGAATAATCGGAAGGGATTTGGGGAAATTGAGGAATAATTCGGGTGATAGGGTTTTGAGAGTGTACAAAAATGGGATTTTAATGAGTTAGGGTTTGGGGGAAGAGGGAACAAGAGAAGGGACTGTGAGGTTGCTTCGCCGTTTATCGAGAACTTTTAAATGGAATTTCACGGGATTGGTTTTCACTCAAATCTTCACCCAACTTCTGCAAGTGGGACCCGGCTCTGACGACGAGGTGACACGTGGTGGGTTTGTAGTGAGCGTGGAAGTGAAGTGAATGCTGACACTGGACGTGTGGGGCACGGGGTTAGGAGCAGTGAGAGAATAAAGTCACGTGGCTAGGAGTTGTGGAAGAGAATGAGGAGGTTATCGTGAGTCGCCTGACATTTTGCAAACAAATACAGGGTTATATCATATGCAGTTGTTGGTCGGAGCATCCAATATCGTTTTAAACAAAATTTGCATATTTAGCAATTGAAAATTAGCAATAGAATGAACTGTCTGCTATCGTTAGTGTTAAATTTGCTAAAATAAAAAATAGAAAAAAATCAGACGGAGCTTGAAAATTTTAAAAAAAATTAAATGGCATTTTCGTTTTTTTATAATAAATTATTCGATGGACGGAGCATCATCTTCCGTCCGTCTGAAATTTTTTCTCAAACGGATGAAGATCATCCGCCTTCTACTTTTAGCATTTCTTCAAGAGCGATTTCTAAGTTTAGCGAAGGACTGTTCGCTCATATTCTAAATTTTGGGTAAACAGCGAACGATAGTAAGGATTTTTTTTAACTCTAATGCTATTTTTTGTGTTTTTAGAAAACGACAATGGATGCTCTTAAATATCCAGATTTTAGGTTTGAGAAGAATATAGTGATGGCATTCAGGTCAATCAGGTCGGATCAGGTCGAATCTATCCGGGTCAGACCCAATTGGGGTTGGGTTTGGGTTAGGTTGGGGGGCGTTAAGCGGGTCCGGTCGGGTTAAAAACCCAAATGTCAATCTGTTTGACCCACCAACCCATTCGGGTCGAACCCGTTTGGGTTTGGGTAGGATCGCGGGTTGGCATTCGGGTTGAGAGCGATTTTTTTTATAAAAAACTATATGAAAAAAAAAATTACAGGTACAACTAATCCCTACTATTTTAATGGGAGAGTTGGGGTTTGTAACAAATAAACACCAACTTTGTAACTATATAGCACGTATAATATACGTCCAAACTATATCCAACAAATATAAATGTACACCGCACGTGTAGCCCAAATCAAAATATTCAAATATAAACTATTTTTTTCTTATTCGATATTGATATGGCTAAGAACGGGGTTAAATCGGAACCGTCCAGATTGGGCACGAATCTTGAAGCTCGGGGGTAAAAAGGTAATTTCACATACAAGCGGATCCAAAGCGGGTACTGGATCTCCTTCTCACAGACCCAATAACCCACGAATGGGTCCGCTCCAATTGGGCACGGGTCCCGACCCGAAGCGAGCCCAGACCAGCAAGAGACAAATCAGGGCCACTGATTTGACCAAGTCAACGGGCCTGATTTGTTCTCACCGGGAATCAAGGGGTTAGTTTCCTAAACAGACTGTGAGGATTTTTCTCCTAGCAGTTACACAGGGAACCAGGCCTCTAATCACTCCCCTGTCGACTATAAATACTTCCCCTCTGCCACTGTGACCAGGTTAATCACTTTTTCACTACTTTAAGCTCTTTCTTAATCTCTTCTGATTACTGACAAGAGCGTCGGAGGGTGCGTCGCCGGAATCAACCCCAGTGTTTCGCACTTCCTTGCAGGTTGCGCCAGGAGCAAGAAGGCTTGAGTCAACTGTTCAGGTTTTTCTCGAACTCACAAATTCTATCTGTTTACCCCCACACCGAAATCAGCGGTAACAAATTGGCGCCGTCTGTGGGAAGCAACCACACGAACAGCCTCAGCCCTTTCTCTGTCGTCCTCTCCAACCATGCCTCCAAAGAAGGTCAGATCTAGAGGGTCAAACAGTGGGGCTAATCCCGCAGACCATACAGAGGAAGCTCCTTTCAATCCTATTCCTCAGTCCGATCTTCCTCCGCCGGCCCAGCAGGGCCAACCTCCTCTTCCCAGGCAGCAACCCAACAATGGCCCTTCCGGCCATAACGGTCGGAAGCAGAAGCAGCCCCTCAACCCGGACCATGTCTCGGTCCATAATGGGTCCTCGGACTCAATGGCTTCCATCACCCCGACCTCCGCCACACGATGCTCAACCGCCAGAAAGACGAGGACCTTCGCACTCACCTTGATGAGAGGCGGGCCCGAGAGGGAGCCTCCCGCCAGCATCATGGTGAGCGCTCGCCTCACCGCCGAGACGGCAGGCGATCTCCGGACCGAAGGGGCCGAGCGGCTTCGCCCGAGCGCCGAAGGAGGAGGCCGCAGTCCCCTGAGGATCGGCATCATCGCAAGAACAATGACGCACCCATCACCCGTGCCGAGTTCCTACAATTCCAAGACACCGTACTGCAGGCTCTCAACCTTCGGCAGAACGTCCAAAATGCCCAGAGGGCTCCAACGCCCCCGAGGGATCCCAGTCCTCGTCGCCGAACCCGAAGTCCTTCCCCGGCTCCCAGCCGCCAGCAACAGCACTACAGTCCTCGCCGATCCCAGGACTACCGGCGCCGCAGCCCGCGCTGCCCTTCCTATGAAGAGGAGTCCGGGGGGTCATATGATTACCAACGGAGGGACGACGCCCTCATCCGCTGTCTCCATGAGGTGGAAAGGCGTATTGGCCGCATGGACAGGGAGGAGGAGTCCCGAGCAGGAACAGTCCGTCCTAGCAGACCCCCTTTCTCTCGGTCGATCATGGAGGCCCACATACCGAGGGGTTTCAAACCTCCGCAGTTTGAAACGTACTCAGGGGAATCCGACCCAGTTGATCACGGCGAAAGCTTCAAGACCCTGATGCTGATCCATCAAGCTTCCGACGCCGTGCTCTGCAGGACCTTCCCCGCCACCCTTAGGGGGTCGGCTCGGGAATGGTATTCCAGACTCGCTCCCTCCTCCATCTTCTCGTTCGAGCAGTTTGAAACACTGTTCATAACTCACTTCGTGAGTAGCAGGCGGGCTGAAAAGACAAGCCTCTCCCTACTGAACCTGCGGCAGGAAAGTGAAGAGAAGCTGCGGGACTATGTGAAAAGGTTCACCGCAGAGATCAGGTCTATCGCCTCCTTAAACCAGTCAGTGGCGACCGTGGCGTTCCAGTCGAACGTCCTCAACGCCAACCTCCGATCGTCCCTAGCCAAGAAGCCTCCGCATGATTTCGCCGACCTCCTCCTGAGGTGCGAGAAGTATATCCGGGCAGAGGAGGCTGAAGCCCTCCCAAGCTTCGGGGGGTCCTCTTCGGGGTCGAAGAGGAAGGCGACGGGGGAAGAGGGGTCCAAGAAAGCTCAGAAGGACAACGACGGTCAGCGTCGCCCTCCCCCCAGGTTCGAGAAGTTCACTCCCCTCACCACTAACGTCTCCACCATCCTAATGGAAGTGGAGAAGGAGGGAGTCATTCCCCCAGCTCCGAGGATGCACACCCCGGCAAAGAGGAGGAACAAAGATAAATGGTGTCGTTACCATCGGGATCACGGCCACGACACGAACGACTGCCGGGCATTGAGAGATGAGATAGAAACCCTCATCCGGAGGGGGCAGTTGGCCAAATTCGTGAAAGCTAACGATTGGGCGGATCGCAACTCCCCTCCGCCTCGGGGGGCTAACAAGCGCTCCGAGCGATGCGAGGAGACACCCGAGTTCGAGGAAGAACGGATTCTGCACCTGATCCACGGAGGCCCCATGGGAGGCTCCTCTAATTCCTCTCGGAAGGCCTTCGTCCGAGAGGTCAACTCGGTTCACAGCGCCCCTCCTCCCAAAGGTCTCGGCGTCCCTGTGTCTTTCTCCGATGCAGACCTTGAAGGGGTCCGAACCCCACACTGTGACGCCCTCGTCATCGACCTCCGCATGGCCAACTTTAAGGTGCAGAGGATCTTAGTAGACAATGGGAGTTCGGTCAATATTCTCTTCCTCTCGGCCTTCCGAGGCCTGCAGCTGTCCCGAGACCGTCTCAAGCCGGCCGGTTACACACTCCACGGGTTCACGGGGGTCCCGGTAACTGTCGAGGGGGTGATAACCCTGGACGTAACTGCGGGAAGCACCCTTACTACCCGGACCGAGCCGATGGACTTCATGGTCGTCGACGTCCCGGCAGCATATAATGTCATTCTAGGCCGACCCGGCCTAGCTGCCTTGGAAGCTGTCCCCTCGGCGTACCATTTGAAAATGAAGTTCCCCACTCGGTCGGGAGTAGGGGAAGTCAGGGGAAGCCAAGAAACAGCCCGGAAGTGCTACATGACTTCCACTGGGGGACCAGTGCTCTCGCTCGAGACACTAGAAATCCCCGAGCCGAAAGCTCGGCCAACGTCCGAGCCGGCGGACGAGTTAGAAGAAGTGCTCTTCTCGGACGAGGACCCGAGCCAGAAGTTCCTCATCAGCAAGTCCTTGCCGACCGCACTGTGCTCGGACCTGATTCAATGCATCCGGGATAACCGTGACTTGTTTGCATGGTCGGCCGCGGACATGCCCGGCATTTCCGAGGAGCTGCTCGTCCATCGCCTAAGTGCCGAACCGGGGTGCAAACCGGTTCAGCAGAAGAGGCGAAAGTTCGCTCTCGAGCGACAGTAGGCCATCAAGGAGGAGGTGGATAAACTGCTGAAGGCCAAGTTCATACAGGAGGTAAACTACCCCGAGTGGCTCTCCAATGTTGTAATGGTCAAGAAGTCGAACGGCTCCTGGAGAATATGCATTGACTTCACCGATCTGAATAAGGCGTGTCCAAAGGACCCATTCCCTCTTCCCAACATCGACACCCTCATTGACGCCACCTCGGGCCATGAGCTCCTCAGCTTCATGGATGCCTTCTCAGGCTATAATCAAATCCGAATGTTCCCTCCGGACATTCCGAAGACCTCCTTCATCACCGACCAGGACCTCTACTGCTATCGGGTCATGCCGTTCGGGTTGAAGAACGCGGGCGCCACCTATCAGCACCTCGTCAATAAGGTCTTCCAGAACCAGATAGGTCGGAATATGGAGGTCTACGTTGACGACATGCTCGTCAAAAGCGTCCGAGGCACTGATCACGTGGCCGACCTCCAGGAGGCCTTCGGTGTGTTGAGAAGGCACAGCATGCGGCTGAACCCGAACAAGTGTGCGTTCGGGGTCTCCTCGGGAAAATTCCTCGGCTTCATGGTAAGCCAACGAGGAATCGAAGCTAACCCCGAGAAGATTAAGGCCATATTAGATATGGCCCTGCCTCGGAACATCAAGGAGGTGCAGAAGCTTACTGGTCGGCTCGCTGCTATCGGTCGGTTCCTCTCGAAGTCGGGGGAAAAGTGCCTCCCCTTCTTCAAAGCACTCAGGGGGGCTAAGGGTTTTGAATGGGGCCAACCACAACAGGAGTCGTTCGACCAACTGAAGGCCTACTTGGTGAACCCCCCTCTGCTCAGCAAACCGGTCCCGGACGAGACTCTCTTCGTCTACTTGGCTGCTTCCGAGCAGACCTTGAGCGCTGTCTTGGTAAGAGAGGAGGACCGGTCCCAAAGGCCCATCTACTACGTGAGCAAAGTGCTTCGGGACGCCGAGCTCCGCTATCCGAAGATAGAGAAGATGGCCTATGCCCTAGTCACGGCGGCGAGGAAGCTTCGGCCATACTTTCAGTCCCACTCGATCGTTGTCCTCACCGACCAACCCCTAAAGCAGATCTTCTACAAGCCTGAGACCTCGGGCCGGCTGATGAAGTGGTCCATAGAGCTGAGCCAGCATGACATCTCTTGCCAGCCTCGGACGGCAATTAAGACGCAGGCACTCGCCGACTTCCGAGCTCTATGCGACGACCTGGCCATCCAGCAGCGCTTCTCGTCCGTCTCCCACCCTTAGTCGAACGGACAGGCAGAAAATGCTAATCGGCAGATCCTCGCAGGCATCAAGAAAAGGCTGGACAAAAGTTCCAAGGGCTTATGGGTCGACCAACTCCCCAACGTCCTATGGAACTACCGCACGAGCAAGCGGACCCCCACAGGCGAGTCCCCTTTCAACCTCACCTATGGGTCCGAGGCCGTGATACCTCTCGAGGTCGGAATACCTTTCCCTCGGCTCACAGCCTATGACGAAGCACAGAATGCCAGGGACCTCAGAGCAGACTTAGACCTGATAGATGAACTGAGGGAAAGGGCATCAATTCGGCAGCAGACTTACCGAAGAAGGGTTGAACTAGCGTACAACAAAAAGGTCCGACCCGCCAACCTTAAGCAAGGAGATTTGGTCTTGAGGAAGCTAGCCATATCTTTCCCCAGTCAGAAGAGCAAGCTGGCTCCGAACTGGAAAGGGCCGTACAGGATCACAAGGGTAGTTCGGCCCGGAGCATATCGTCTTGAAGACCTAGAGGGCAGAGAGCTTCCGAGGACCTGGAATGCCGACCACCTCCTAAAATACCAAGAAAGCGCTTCGGCGCCACTCTAAGTATCATAGGATATCGAGCCATTCCAGTCCTCCGACTTGTAACCTATTTTCATAAATTGTACTATGTAAAACGGTTCGCCGTCGATTATCAATAAAGAAAGCTCTTTCATATTTGTGAATTCGCATGCTTCTCCCCCCACTTATCATCTGCTTTTTAAATTTTAATTTCAACCGACGGTTCGGAGTCCAACACTCGGCTCGACTTTACCTCCTCGGCTCGCCTCCGGACGAGCCAGGGGTAGATCGCCATTCGGAATTGCTCCCACAATCGTCGAGCTACACCGATGGTCCCGGAGTCCAACACTTAGCCCCCAGTCCTTTCAAGCTTCCCCAGTGAGTCAATGCCGGAGCTTCGTTCGGCCACATAATCCGAGCAACCTTGCCCAGCTGCCGAAGACAGAAGCCCTACGCCTTCGGTCGGCCACCGAGCAAGTGCCTTCCCGAGCTCGCAAACGGAGAAAACTCACTTTCTCTTTAACTTTCGTGCATGATCTCGATCAGACGGCTCAGATCTTGCCACCGACGCTAAATGACAAGATAACGTTTTCTTGGGAACTGAGCTGCCTCGAGATTCGTGCCTACGTTCAACGGCTCAGACCTTGCCACCTGCACTAAACGACAAGATAGCGCTTTCTTGGGGACAGAGCCGCCTAGGAATTCGTGCCGTACCTTGTCAGAGATGCTAAACGACAAAATACCGTACTTATAGGAACCCGTTCGGTTCAACACTCTCGCCGACGGAACTAACACGCTCGGTTCAAGGACCTCGGCGCGACCAACACAGTTATAAGCAAGACAAATATGCAGAGCAATGAAAGATATTTTATTAAACAACCAGGCTGTAATACAAAGCACATCTGTTCCATGGTTACAAAGTGTTTGCAAATAAAATACACGACGCCGACCCTCTATACTTGGCCCTCATATGGAAATATCTTCACTAGACTGTTCGGTCGACTGTCCGTCCTCCTCGGCTGATAGCTCCCCTGCATCCTTCCGGAGCTTCGCTACCACAATCTGCAAGTGTCGAATCTCCGAGAGCAAATCGTCCTGCTCGGCTATGACCTTCGACTGGTTGTGCCGAATACACTTGACCCGAAGAGTGTTGCTGAAAGCGGTTTGCGAATCTTCGTCCCCCCTGCAGGGCTCAGCTCGGCGATTCTATTCTCCAGGCGTTGGATCTCCGCTTCCCGAAGGTCGAGGACGGACGAAAGGTGGGCCCGCTCACTCTCAGCTCGGCGTAACTCCAGCTCGACGCTCCTAGGACTCAGAGCCGCCGTCCCAGAAGTGACCTCGGATTCAGATTTGTCATCCGAACCGTGGAAATCAGCATAAGGGTCGGCCGCCTCGAGCTGAAAAGAAAGGAGAACGAATTGCAAGTTTTCAATACACTTCCGAGGCACAAGACTTGGAAAATTATCCAAACAAACTTACAAACTCATATGTATTGTCTTCACATACATCAAGACTGACTCTACTACAAAGTTTTACAACAAATCAGAAGGAACATAAAACGACATGATCAGGGCCTCTTCGGAAGGGGTACGCTTCGGTTCAGGGAAATGCGAGGACGACGAGGCCTGCCCTCCGAACTCGATCCTAAACCAACGAAGCGTGAACCCCCTTCGCTGCCGACCCTAATTGTGGTGCCGGTCGAGGCACCGCTCGACGAGACGGCTGCGCTACTCTGAGCGTCGGCAGGGCTCCGCCTAGCCATAGGTAAACGTGTCGTGAGTTCGTAAAAAGAAATCCCCCTTTCGCTCTCTTCGCGAGTGCACGACGTACTACGGACGTTAGCCCTCTCCGGCACAGGCTTGAGCGACGCGATCTCTTCCTCCAGTTCAATGATTCTGTCTCTCAGAGCGTCGTCCTTCGCCAACTTCCTCGGACGAGAAGGCCTCGACGAGCCAGAGGCGTTGGCACCATCGGTCGCGAGCCGTCGGAAGTGGGTGACCTCGATCCCCCTGTCTATCGTGATCCTTCTGAGCCTGTCGACTTCGGCCAATAGCCTCTTACGTTCGGCCGACGCCTTCTCCAGCTCGGAAGTCAGCTTCTCTTCCGCCGCCGAGCGTTCTTTCTCCAATAATTCCAAGTGTTGGACCTCAGCCAAAAGGTCGTCATTCTTCTGCTCGGCGGCAGTGAGCTCTCTACGGAGCCGCTCGACTTCCCCTTCGGGACAAGGAGCTTGGGGGTACTTCCGCTGTTGCCACAGCTCGTGACAATACCTCCGCACGGCTGCCTTCGTCTCCTCCAGCTTGCCGAGCAGGAGAAACTGATTCTGTCGGCTCTTCAAGAGCTCGCCCTTCGTTTTCGCCAGCTCCTTCCGAAGGTATACAACCTCCGTGATCGGACCGAACTTCACCTGAAAAGCGGAGATAAATCCGATGGGACAATACACGGAAACATCTACAACTAGTCACACGCAAATCCGAGGCTCAACACTTGGATAAATTTTTGCCAAACAAAATGTTTTCATTCAAAACTGAGGTGAAAGTTTTACACAAGCGGTGGCCAGTCCGCAGTTAGGCTTACAAAAAAAAAGACTAAAAAAGACAACCGAGTCAGGGGTCGACCTTTTTGTCGTTCGGGTCCGTCGACCCCCCGGCCTTGTCCTCGCCATCGCCCTCGCCTCCACCCTCGCTCCCGCTCTCCTCCTCGGAGTCGTCCTCCTCCTCGCCCTTGGCTTCGGTCTCCCCTGGGCCTTCGACACCTTCCGTCTCTCCCTCAGGGTCGAGCAACCCCTCGGGGACACCCTCCTCCCCTTCCACGGGGTCGTAAAAGTGGTAGGAGGACGTGTCGAAGCCCGGGTTCTTGGCGGCTACGTGGAGCAAGGCTCGACCGTAGGCATCCTCCATGTTCTGGAACATGTGCTGCGCGGCCTCCTCCTGCACGGCCTTCCTCACCTTCTTCACCTTCTTCTGGTGCTTGGCCATGATCTTGTCGGCCCTCTTCTGAGCCTTCTCCGCTTCCGACCGAGCGTTGGCCAGTGCCTCCTTCAGCTCGGCAGCCTCCTTCTCCGAAGCCTCAAGTTTGGCCGCCGCGTCCTTCGACAGCTGAATGGCGTCGGCCAGCTGCTGCTCCAGCCCCTTCACTTCAGCACCCCTCTTCACCGAGAGGAGCTGCTCGGCATCAAGCAGCTGCGTGGCCTTGACGCGCTCCGCCCTCTCCCGTTCATTCTCCTGCTCCTTGTTCGCAAACTCCTCGAGCAGGAAGTTGAAGTGGCAGAGGGTCTGAAAAAGAACAGCAGATTAAAATCCGAACCCAAAGACTTAGAAAAATTCTAAGAAAGAAATTTTGATGAGGGAGAGCTCGGCCTACTTACCGACATAGTATTCCGAGCAATCTGCATCACGGCGTCCCCTGCTAGCCCGGCCTTCAGGGTCGCTCGATCCTTTGGGGTCGGCAGGTGCCTCACCGCCTCCATGCAGATGTTGCCGTCGCCCAAGAAGCCATCGACGTTCATCACCTGCCAGTCAGGGACGAAGATCTGCTTATGGCGCTCGGTCAAGATCTTCTCCGCCTCGGCGGTGAGGGGCGGAACTTGGAGGGACAACACCTCCTTCACGCCGAACGCACCGCTCGACGAACCGGGAGCATCCACCTTCGGGGTCGGTGTCGGCGCATCCGAAGCAGGGGGGTCGAGGACCATGACCTCCCCCTGCTTGAGGACCATGACCTTCGGCTGGTCGACAGCCTTCGCGACCGTAGGCTTCTTCGAAGCCCGGCCTTCCTGAGGTCCTGCCGAAGGCCTCTTCTTCTTTGCCTCCTGCTCCGACCTGCCCTTCGCCACCAGAGCTTTGTAATCCAGCTTCATCGTCTCTGCACAAATCGAATGAAAAAACTTAGAAAAATTTTCATGAACTTTAAGCAGAGAGTATAAATACCAGAAGCATACTAGGGTCGATCGGACTGAGACCCCCTAAGAACAGATCCTCCTCGGTAATTTCTTTCCAGCTTAGCACTGGCAGGGCGAGGAGCTTCTTCTGGACCTCCGCCTCCTCATCACTCAGCGCTGCCTCCTTCTTGGTCCGCTTGGGCAGACCATCCTTTGCCCAAACTGTCGGTATCACCCACGGCACAGGGGCTCGGATGAGGAAGTACTTCTCCTTCCAATGTTTGATCGAGTCCGGATTCTCGATCAGCTTCACACCCGTCCGGGGCGAAAGATAGAACCTTTGTTCGTCTCGCCTTGGCTGATAGGGTCGGTAGAGACTCCGAAAGAGGAACATACTCGGCTTGGCGCCGACCTCTTGGCATCGGAGGACGAATGCCATGACGTGCCTCCATGTGTTCGGCATCAGCTGGGCGGGGCTCAAACCGTACCACGTCAGGACCTCGACAACGAACGGGTGGAGGAGAAAACGGAGTCCGGCAATAAGGGAGTCGACCGGAAAGACGCACACGTCCGACGAAGACTTTGTATTGGCTCGGAAACCCGGCCCAGGGAGGAGCAGTCCGTAGTCGGCGGGGATCCGGAAACCCTCTCGGATCAGACGAAGGTCACCCTCGGTGAGAGAAGAGATGGTGTGGTCCACCTCGGACAGCTCCCTCGGCTCATTCTCCTCCACCAATTTAGCCGTGCCTTGGGTCACTCTCTCCAAGGTGTCCTTGGCATAGTCCCGTACACCTCCCACGCTCGACAGGGCAATAGGCTGCCGACCGAACGCTCCCGCCGTCTTCGGCGTCTCCACGATCGTGACCACGGCCTTACCCTTCTGGGACACCGCCGCGACCTCCTTAGGCGGCTCGGCCACTTCACCCTCTCTATCCGGACGAACGACGCTCTGATCGCTCGGCTCCACCACCTCCTTCCCTTTGCCCCCTCGAACTGCTACTTGCTCCGAGGCGGGGGTCTCATCCGATGACATAATCTTAACCATTTTCTAAGAGAGAAGGGAGAGGGACTGACCTTGAAGTGATAGATGCGGTCGGAAAGTTCGCCGGAAACATGAAACGCCCTGCCGCGTCAGCTAGCACCACCACCAAGGAGCTAAAAACTTCGAAGGCAAAGAGTAAGAACTGAAGAGAGAGAGTAAAAGTAAAAAATGAGACTTAGTCTAAGGGGGCGTGAAGATTTATAGTAAAAGAGAACGTCCCTTGGACTTCCAAACGAAAGAGTGCGACTCTTGGGCCGCTCTCGAAGCGTCGCGAAGGCCCAACACAACTACCTTCTTCGCCAAGACAACTAGCTCGGCGCATCAGGACCGGAAGCCGAACCATGCGCCATCCGACCACGCCAGCACAGAGACCGGTCGGCTACCGAGCCAGTACCAATCCGAGCTGGCAGACGGGGAAAACTCCCTTTTTCCTCAAGCTTCGCGTAAAATCTCAATCAGACGGCCCAGATCTCGCCGAGAACACTAAAAAGACGAGATAGTGTCTTCTCGAGATCCGGGCCCGTCTCGAGATGAGCAATGCCATCCAACGGTACGAACTGCGTCAAGTCGCTCGGATGGCCTGTGCTTCCTCCATACCCCACCTCTGTCTGAAGAGACCAAAAAAAATTTCAATTTAAAGTTTTAAGGCACCGCCTTCGGCGGGCCCCCAGGCCCCAGGTCTCGGTCGGCATTCCGCCAACCCACGGGGCCCGGTCAAAAATAGATCGGCACGCCCCCCATCTCTAACCCCTTCGAGCCGACCACCATCGGAAGCCGTCGGCCCAGAAGGAAGACAGAGATGGGAAGAGGCCCATCATTCCGAAGCTGCTGCAGTCCCTCGGTTCCGGACTAGGGTCATCACCTCTTCTACCATGATCTTCCCCGACCCTGACACCCACGTTAGAGCCCTCAGAGTCGGGTGAAGATCTTGGTGGAAGAGCGACCACCCATCCTACCTAAGCAAAGTCGTCCCTCGGCCCCGGACTAAGGTCATCACCTCTTCTACCATGACCTTCCCCGATCCTGACACCCACGATGGGGCCCTCAGAATCAGGTGAAGATCATTATGGAAGAACGACCACCCGTCCTACCAAGACAGGTCGTCCCTCGGCTCCGGGCCACCAGTCGTCCCGAAGCAAACCCTCCCCTCGGACCGGACTTGGGTCCTCACTTCTCCTACCGTGACCCTCCGATTCTAACACCCACGCCGAGGCCGTCAGAATCGGGAGAAGATCACGGTAGGAGAACGACCACCCGTCCAACCGAGGCTCGTCCCACAAATCCGGACTCTGGTAGTCACCCCTTCTGCCAGGATCACCCCCGATCTTGACACCCGGATCGGGCCGGTCAAAATCGGGTGATGATCATGGCGGAAGGGTAACCACCCGTCCTTCCGGCGCAGCTCACCCCTCGGACTCGGACATGGATCATCACCTCTTCCACCATGATCTCTGCCGACCCTGACACCCACCGAGGGGCAACCAGAGTCGGCAGAAGATCTTGGTGGAAGAACGACCACCCATCCTTCCGAGGCACCTCGCCCCTCGGGTCCGGACTATGGTCGTCGCCTCTACTGCCTTATTCTCTCCCGCTCCTGACATCCCCTTTCGAATCGTGAGGAATGAGAGAAGAACAAGGCAACAGAGGGACCACCCGTCCCTCCGAAGAAACTCATCCCTCGGATCCGAACTACGGTCGTCACCACTACTGCCTCATTCCCCCCCGCTCCTGACATCCACTTTGGGGCCGTCCGGAACGGGAGAAGAAAAAGGCAAAAGAGCAACCACCCCTTCGGACCTCGAAAGATAAGTTACCCAAGGCCTATGCCTCCGAGGTTTGAAACTCTACTTTGTTGCGATTGAAATGACAAAGGGAGTGGAGTACTTATAAGCTCCCTTCTAAGCCCTCACCATTATGACCCTCGGAAGTTGAAATGCCACGCATTAATTGAAGGAGTTATCCTTAATGACCTGGGGAAGGTGAAACGCCGCACAAACCCCGGGACACCATTAATGTCCTTGGGAACAGAATCATCTCGAGACAGTCCTCAACTTTCGTGCATGATCTCGATCAGACGGCTCAGATCTTGCCACCGACGCTAAACGACAAGATAACATTTTCTTGGGAACTGGGCCGCCTCGAGATTCGTGCCTACGATCAACAGCTCAGATCTTGCCACCTGCGCTAAACGACAAGATAGTGTTTTCTTGAGGAATGTGCCCGTCTCGAGATGTACGTCGCCATCCGACGGCTCGGATTGCGCCACGTCGCTCGGATTTGCCGAGACCCCCTCTCTCCGGTCGGCGGACGAGCAAGTGCCTTTCCGAGCTCGCAAACGGAGAAAACTCACTTTCTCCTCAAAAATCGCGCCTGATCTCGATCAGACGGTCCAGATCTCACCAAGGACACTAAACGATAAGATAGTATTTTCTTGAGAAATGTGTCCGTCTTGAGATGCGCGTCGTCATCCAACGGCTCAGATTGCGCCACGTCGCTCGGCCGACCGAGACCCCCTGTCTTCGGTCGGCAGCCGAGCAAGTGCCTTTCCGAGCCCGTAAACGGAGAAAAAAGCTTCCGAGCAATAACAGCCAATGGATCTCCCAGAAATTCGTGCTCTTGATGATGAACGGTCCAGATTGTGCCGCGTGCACTAAAAGACAAGATAGCATTTTCTTGGGATTCACACCATCATCCGACGGCTCAGATTGCGCCACGTTGCTCGGCCTGCCGAGACCCCCTGTCTTCGGTCGGCGGCCGAGCTAGTGCCTTTTCGAGCCCGTAAACGGAGAAAAAAGCTTCCGAGCGATAACAGCCAATGGATCTCTCAGAAATTCGAGCTCGACCATGATCAACGGCTCCGATCGAGCCACGTCATAAATCGGTATTAAAAATCATTTTTTTTATTTATTTAAATCGTTTTATTTATTTAAAAATTGTGAAAAAATTGCTAAAAATTCGGGAAAATTAACTAAAAATTCTAGAAAATAATTAAAAATTTGGGGGTATATTTTTGAGTCCCTAAACGGACAATTATCGCCTAGAATGCACTGTTAAGGCCCCCGAACAATTAGTAAACACATCGCAAAATTAAGTAAATAATCCGAAAAAATAAATAAGAGCTGCCAAATACTCGATATGGCTAGGAAACAGTACATGGCATCAAAAAGTTACCTCACTACCCCCTTCGAGATTCTAAGTCCTCCATATGGACTCCGATACAACTCCGCTAGCCACCAAAACAGTCAAACTACTCCTCAAAGGCTGATCACGCTCAGCCTTTAGGAGTGGGGGGCTCGTGATATGGCTAAGAATGGGGTTAAATCGGAACCGTCCAGATTGGGCACGAATCTTGAAGGTCGGGGGTAAAAAGGTAATTTCACATACAAGCGGATCCAAAGCGGGTACTGGATTTCCTTCTCACAGACCCAATAACCCACGAATGGGTCCGCTCCAATTGGGCACGGGTCCGGACCCGAAGCGAGCCCAGACCAGCAAGAGACAAATCAGGGCCACTGATTTGACCAAGTCAACGGGCCTGATTTGCTCTCACCGGGAATCAAGGGGTTAGTTTTCTAAACAGACTGTGAGGATTTTTCTCCTAGCAGTTACACAGGGAATCAGGCCTCTAATCACTCCCCTGGCGATTATAAATACTTCCCCTCTGCCACTGTGACCAGGTTAATCACTTTTTCACTACTTTAAGCTCTTTCTTAATCTCTTCTGATTACTGACAAGAGCGTCGGAGGGTGCGTCGCCGGAATCAACCCCGGTGTTTCGTACTTCCCTGCAGGTTGCGCCAGGAGCAAGAAGGCTTGAGTCAACTGTTCAGGTTTTTCTCGAACTCACAAATTTTATCTGTTTACCCCCACACCGAAATCAGCAGTAACAGATATATATTCATTTAATTTGATGACTTCACTTTTTTTACACGTGCATCGCACGTACATTATACTAGTAAATAAATATATAAGAGTGAAACTGTGAAAGTGTGAATAAAAATTGCATATCTATAACTATTATAATGGGAGAGATGGGGTTCCAAACAAATAAACAATTTTTTATTTTTTTTGTATGTTAGTCAACACGTGCAGCGCACGTGTTGGTAGGTTTTTTTTTGTCTTTTTCCTTCTTCCTCCACGTGCATCGCACGTGCATGATACTAGTATTATTTAATTCAACTTTTATGATTTTTTTACAATTATTTACATACAAATACAACTATAATATTTTGTATTAGATTAGAAAGTTAGAAAGTATAAAAAGAGCATACAATATGTTTTGAATTGCATATTTGATGGGATAATCAGAATCTACTGTTATTGTTGTTATTTGGTCCCTACTATTGTTGTTGTTGTTCTTCGGGTGAGTTGCTTCCACTTGTTGACGTGTCGACCCTGATTCCTTGAGTACTATCTTCAGCCTTCATCCAATCTTCTGTGCACACAAGCATCTCCAACGATTGAGGCTTCAAGCGATTCCTGTAATCTGTTAGAACCCTGCCACTTGTAGAAAATGCACTTTCTGAAGCAACTGTAGAGACAGGAGGAGTTCGAAGATCTTTAGTCATATGTTTAAGAATATTATAAACATGTTCATGTTCTTCCCACCATTGTAGCATATCAATCTTAGCATTAAAACTCTCACTATCTTGTTGATTAAACAAATTTAATTCATTCGATTGATTGGTAATAGGTTTTTTTTTATTGAATTTGAGCAAGTAAATTAAAAGTGGCATCATCTAATTTACTCTTACACTTACCTCTAGAACAAGAAGAAAAAAAAGTAATTATACTAGTTATACTACTAGATACAAAAGTTCTATCATAATAATTGTACAGGTTATTCAATGTCGATTCAAAGCTAGCTAAAAATTCATCGCAATCAATTTCAGATTCATTTCTAAGTAAAGTAAAATATATTTCAATCAAACTCCTCGTACCCGCTAATTCGATACGAGGATCTATAACTGTAGTAATACAATACAACATAGGGGGAGGACTAAAATACTTCAAAATTTTAGTATATTCGGATTTAACAATATGACCAATATAAATGTCATCAATCATTTCTTGAAAAGTTTGCATCATAGTAATTAGTGAAATAAAATACTACTAAATGTAGAATCATAAGATTTTGAAATTTTCAAAGTTGCGTTTTTAAAAGGTTCTAAAAATCGTAACAAAAATTCTGCATAATACAATGATTGTTCTTTCATTTGAAAAAATTTCATATTTTTTGCAAGACAAAAATCATTTATACAAGCTGTATATTGAATTAAAAGTAGAGTTCCATCAGTGTTTAAGATCCTTAGAAAATTTTCTAAAATGTACGCCCTTAAGCTTGTTAGGGTTTTGGCTTCAAATACACGTAGGCACAGAGTACTTGAAGTTGGAGAAGAGGAGAAGGAGACAAAGAAAATAAGAGAAGACAACAGCAAGTAGAAGAAGTGTTGTCTGGAGAGTTGTGGTCGACTGACCCTAGCTGCTGAGAGTTATTCGAGTGTACAAGGTCCAACAGAGGAGAGGACAGTCGATCGACCTTGGGGGTGCAGTCGACCGGTCGAGTCTCGGGTCTGACTCTACACGTTGCGGTCGACTGACCTTGGAGGTGCGGTCAACCGACTTTGGCACTGACTGTTTTTGGGATTACGAGTTTAAGGCCCAATTGCTGGATTTGTGTTTATCTTTTAGAGTTTACTTGGGGGCTATATATATGGTTGTAGAATCTAGGGTTTAATTATCTGAAAAGATCAATTTGTGTAATCAAGAGGTGAGTCATTATCATTGTTCAACTTCAAGAGGGGATTGTGCTGAGTGTTTCAAAGGTGAGAGAGAGTGAGAGATTGAGAGTCGTAATCTCTTTTGTTATCTTTGTATTCCTTGGGAAATAAGAAGTATTGGTTATCTCTGCATATTGATTGTGTTCTTGTGAGATCTTGCATATATTGTGGTGGCTTGTTCTTGGTTCATCTAAGTCTTGGGAGTTTATATTGCTTGTGGTGTGTTTCCGCTATTAGAACTACGAATTGTGGGATAGATTCTTCAACAAGTGGTATCAGAGCAGTTGGTTCGAGATGGCCGATAACAAGATGAAGAATGAGAAATTCGATGGGAGTGACTTTGCGATGTGGAAGATTCAGATGATAGCGTATCTTCGTCAGAAAGATCTTGATGGTCCGTTGTTTGATGAGAAACCGGTAGGTGCAGACAAGATGCGAAGGCCTTAGCAGATTGGAATCGTTTGGATCAGAAGGCACTGGGGCAGATTCAGTTGGGGTTGAGTTGGAATGCGTTATTTCATATCTCAAAGGCAAATACCATAAAGGAGGCTATGAAGATTCTCACGGATATGTATGAGAAATCGCGGCATCTAATCAAATTCTTCATATGAAGAAATTGATTAATATGAAGTTAAGGGAAGGGGGTTCATTAGCAGAGCATGTGAACAATTACTGTATGTTTTCCAACCAGATGGAAGCTGCATGTTTGAAGTTTTCAGAGAAGGGGAAGTCATTGTTACTTCTCTCCACTCTACCCGATAGTTATGGTACGATGGAACAGACTATTACAGGCACTATGACAGATTCGACGACTCTACAGAATGTGATGAGTAGCATTCTGAACGAGGGGGTGAGAAGGGTGAGAAACGGGGGATATCCATCATCATCTTCTAGAGATTCCGCAATGTACGTTGAGAAGAGACGTGGGAGAGCTAAGAGCGGTCGAAGAAGAAAGGATCTGAGTAGTTTATCTGAGAGTGGGTCAGATAACAGTAATGGGGGACATGGGCCTGAGTGCTAGTATTGTCATAAGAAGGGTCACATGATGCGCAGTTGCAAGGCTTATATGAAGAAAAAGCAGGAAAAACCGAAGAGAGATACCCCAAAGGAAGCTCAAGTAGGGCTTGTTGAAGAGTTATGCTTATTAGTTCGGGAGGAGTTGGGCACTCAAGATTGGTGTATTGATTCGGAAGCTTCTTTTCATTGCACTCTGAGGAGAGAGGTGTTTGATGACTACAAGGAGGGTTCTTTTGGAGATGTGATCGTAGGGAACGGTCACTGGTGTCCTGTACGTGGGGTTGGTACTGTTCGCATGAACACCAATGATGATCAAAGTGTTGTCATGCGGGAGATAAGGCATGTTCCATAATTGAAGGAAAATCTTATTTCGATTGGAAGGTTAGACAAAGAGGGTATGTCTACTACAGTTGGTAGTAGGGAGTGGTGTATAGCTACAGGTTCAAGAGTGATTGCAAAAGGGAAGCGAGGAAACGCTATATTTTCTTAGAAACGTGAGGGGCATTTATCCTGTAATTGACTCTCAGCCGGAATCGAGTAGTAGGTTGTGTGGGGTGCAACTGAGTTCTTCCAGTTGTGGAGGGGAGGTTACTAATTTAGTGGGAGCTGTTGACCATGAAAGTGATCCTAGAGGGCAAGACGTTGCTGCGGTGAGGGTACTTTGCGAATTGGCAGTTGAAGCTTCAAGTCGCTCTTATGTGATAGAGAGCATTGGTATCGATATGCGGGGTGATGTCGATGAGGGTAATCGAATTGGGACTGTAAGGGTTGAATAGTCTGTAGATATTATGGAGATGTCGTCCACGGAGACTTCTAATGTAGAGGGTGCATTGAGAGGTTTTGAACCATGTCCGGTGTTGATGGAGATTCTGCGAGTTGGGGAATCTTATAACACAGAATCCGACACAGGAGGTTGTTTCTCCGGTATTCGTTCTCTATGAGATTGGTGGAGCACATCCTTCATGAGGCGATGAGGGGTGGTTGGTGCACTCCACGTGGTGGAGTGGCGGATGGGCTCTTCATGAGAGTGGGAAGTACTTGGGTCTTCTATGAAAGCGGAAGATTGGTAGAGATAATGTAAGGTAAAGATTGCAATAACTTTGAAGCGTGGTGTATTTGGTCCAAGTGGGAGATTGTTAGGGTTTCGGCCTTAAATACACGTAGGCACGGAGTACTTAAAGTTGGAGAAGAAGAGGAGGAAACAAAGACAGCAAGAGTAGACAACGGCAAGTAGAAGAAGTGTAGTCTGGAGAGTTGCAGTCGACCGACCTGGGGGTGCGGTCGACTGACCCCAGCTGCTATGAGTTCTTCGAGTGTACAGGGTCCAACAGAGGAGAGGACGGTCGACCGACCTTGCGGGTGCAGTCGACCGATCGAGTCTCGGGTCTGACTCTACACATTGCGATCAACCGACCTTGGGGGTGCGATCGACCGACTTCGGCGCTGATTGTTTTTTGGGCTTACGAGTTTAAGCCCAGTTGCTGTATTTATGTTTATCTTTTAGGATTTACTTGGGGGCTATATATATGGTTGTAGACTCTAGGGTTTAATTATATGAAAAGATCAATTTGTGTAATCAAGAGGTAAGCTGCTATCATTGTTCAACTTCAAGAGGGGATTGTGCTGAGTGTTTCAAAGGTGAGAGAGAGAGATTGAGAGTTGTAATCTCTTTTGTAATCTTTGTATTTCTTGGGGAATAAGAAGTATTGGTTATCCCTGTTTATTTTGATTGTGTTCTTGTAAGATCTTGCATATATTGTGGTGGCTTGTTCTTGGTTCATCTAAGTCTTGGGAGTTTCTATTGCTTGTGGTGTGTTTCCGCTGTTAGCACTACGAGTTGTGGGGTAGATTCTTCAACAAAGCTTACACCATTCTTTAAATTGTTGAAGTATAGGGCCACTTAAAGCAATAAAATATACACAATTTCTAACGTTATGCACAAATTGTTCGGCTATTTTTAATGTATCTTGAACACATAAATTTAAAATATGACATGCACATCTAACATGAAAAATATCTAAACATGGATGAGCTAATTGTATTTGTAATGTACTAATCGAAGCATTGTTGTTAGATGCATTATCAAATCTAATACAAAAACTTTTATCACGAATATAAAAGGTACCACAAACTTCTAAAATACGATGTGCAATTACTAAACCACTATAGGGATACGCAAAAGTCACAAGTGATATGATCCTCTTTTGAATCATTCAATCACTATCTATCCAATGACAACTTATGCCCATCATTGGAATATAGTTACAACCTTTCCAACAATCGGAAGTTAACGGTACTCTATAAGTTAAACTATACACAAGTGCAATTAAACTATCTCTCATTCGTTATAAAGTTTAAAATAATCGGATTTGATTGTATTTCTAAGAATTCTTCAAAAAATTGGATTTAGTGCATTTTTTGTTAAATTTCTCTACGTTCCTACTCTCGGAATACGAAAAAGGTAAGACCCCCTTAATAACTAGACGAGTCATTTCTCGTCGAATATTTTCAGGATCATATGGGTGACTATCTACATGTCTGGTCTTAGGGTAGATTTTTTGTTGGGCAGGTTGGTTTTATAATAGATCATTGTGTACATTTTGTATGTGTTGTTTTATTGTACCCATTCCCTCACCCTTCCTCCATTTGTAACTCTTAAAACAAGTTTTACAAACCTTATGTCTTACTCCTGGATTACCATCTTTGGAGATATAGTCATAATATTTGTGTCAATCACTTATTTCCCCCCTAATTTTTCTACTACTAGTGGGTTCGGTTTGTTGTGTTTGTGTGTCAACATCATGCATTTTTTCTTTTATTTCGTGTGTAGGGATATCGTGAGTACCTACCATAGAATTCGGTGTAAATTCAGGTTCTATTTGTGGGACTATTGGAGGCCAACGCGAAAAACCGGTGGAATCTTGTCCACTTCGGCTATGGCCGCTACCTTGTGATCTAGACATGGTAATAGTGTATGTGAAAAAAAATGATTTCTAGTGATTTATTCGTTTATGTGAAATAATACAAAATAATTTAGAAGATATATGTTGAAAAAGAAAATCTAAAAAATAATAGGAGGGTTGAAAGAGAGAAAAAACAAAAAACCAACAAACAAATATGATACAAAAAATTAGAACTACAACAAAAATCAAGACAATAGGAGGGTTGTGAAATTTTGATACCGTACTTCGGGGATAATCGTATTTAGAAATGAGAGAGAAGTAGAAGTAGACGTAGTCGATTGAGAAATGTAGTAGACGTAGTAACGTAGTCCGGTAGTCGTAGATTCAGAGAGAGAAAGCTTCTTTGTTGGAGGGAGTTGAAGTAGACGTAGTTGAGAGTTGAATCAACACAATTCGATACGATCGAAAATTTTCACTTCTTTGTTGCTTGCTTGTTTGTTGAAAAAACTTTATTGAATTGAGTAGTAGTAGAGAGAGTAAGAGAGTAAAGTTTGGAAAATATTAGATTGAACTAAGGGGGTATTTTGTAACCCCCATTTCCGACTTTACAAAAATTTTCTACGTATTTTTTTGATTCGATTTCTTTTTTTTTTAAAAATATTCTCTTAAATTATTTTTTTTGTATGAGGTTCTTAAATTAATAAAAGATTGATAGATCTAAAGATTATCGCTAAACATCGACTATTGACTTATTGATATTTATTAGTGGTCATCGATTATTGATTATTGATTATTGTTTACCGACTGTTGACCGCATTGAATATTATTTATCGACCATAGTTTATCCATTATTGATTACCGACCAATGCATTATTTATTGATCCTATTATTGACTATTGTATCGATTATTATTTATATTGATTGTTGATTATTGTTATCGACTATTGTTTAATGATTATTGATTATCGATTTATTATTATTGTTATCGTCTATCAGTTATTGACTCTAATATCGTTCTAATATCTTGTTCTTATTATATCGTTCTTTCATTGTTAATTGCTTGCTACTCCTTGTCGCCCCTGGCTTGCTCTAAGGGCATTTCCCATATCTAGATGTTGAGATTACAGGTATCACGGAGGAATCAACTAAAGGACTTGGAGAACTGAACTTCTAAAGATTTGAGTGGAATTAATAGTCTGCGATAGTTGTTTCATTCATGTTATTCTATTTCCAACATTTTGTTATTATCGTACATTGTATTACGGGCTTTGGTGACCCAAAGTTTATTTCCTTCCAGATATCGGTTATTTATGTGACATTTCATGGATAATTTATGTTTATGTGATTATTTCATTGCCTGCGTGGTTATTGCTATATTTCATATTGCTGAGTAAACTGTTACAGCTTATAGATGATATACACATCATTTGCTAGACCTCGGTTACGTGTCTGTGTTTCCGTATAACGGGAAGTGGGGCGTGACATATTTATAGGGAAAAAGCAAAAAAAAAAACAAAAACAAAAACAAAAACAAAAACAAAAACAAAAAACAAAAAACAAAAAAAGCAGTTGATGTCTGCCTGCCAAACAGAATGGTCGACCCGCGGGTTTCAACTGTTCGACCCATTCGGGTCCAACGGGTTGAAACCCACTGGTTGGTGGGCGGGTTTGACTTGGTCCCGAGTTTGCCCGCCAGATTTTGAAGGTCGAAATCCATATTTTCGCAACCTGGGTCGACCCAATAAGGGATTTAGGTTTGACCTGAACCCGAATCGGGTCAAGGTGGGTCGAGTTGAGATGAGCGGGTCGCGGGTCAACCCGAACTGGTTACCACCCCTAGAAGAAAAGTGGTCGGCTCTATTTGGGATGCGAAATAGCAATTTGTAAAAATATAACAAACAAAAGATGGTCTTTCTTTCGTTCAACATTTTATCCCAAATACCCATCAGACGAGAGATGATCTTTCGTCACAACTTTTTTTTATGTTTCTCATCCAAATCATTTAAAAAAAGTACGGGAAATGATATCCCGTCTGTAGCCTTTTGTTTCCAATTGTGAAGAAAAAATTCTATGGAATTATGCCTATATAATCAATTATGCATACATATTAGGGTTTAATTGAGATTTAATTAAGATTTAATATTTAATTAAGAATTAATTATTATTAAATTAAGATTCAAAATTTGCTATTGGATGGAATTTGTCCCGTCCGTGATTTTTTTAAATTTTAAAAAATTAATCAAACGAGATTTGATCTCTCGTCCGATACTTTTTAATTTTAAAAAATATATTTAAATGGGACAAAAAATCATCTCCCGTCCGTCACTTTTTTTAAAATCAGAACCGATATTTTTTGTTCAAACGACTACAACTATAACACCAATTTCCTATTTCTAAAAGCCAAATACTTAAATTTTAACTCCAAACGACTACAGATGTATTTAATCCTCTAAAAAAGCACATGCAATACACGTGACTGGATAGGGGTGGCAACTGGGCCTGGCAGGCCAGGCCGGAGCCAGTTGCGGTTCGGGCTGCAACGAAACCCTGGCGGGGCGGGGCCGAAGAATGTAGCACCCCTCCCCGGACCTGAACTTGAACCCTAACCCCTCATGTTAGGTCCGGGCCGGAGCGGGCTTGGTTTTTTTTTAATTTATTATTATTATTATTATTATTATTATTATTTAGAGCAACAAAAAATTGAAAGAAAATATAGACAATAATTTAAAGACCACCTCTAATACTATAATACAATAGTTTGTGTAATTTGTAGACAAAGTGTAAATTGTAGACAGTCAATCATCTAATCTCAACCACTCATTTTCAAGTGGGATTTATATTAACCATCAATTTACTCAACGATTGTCAGTTACAATAATACCCTCAAAGTTCAAATTTAATTACGACATAATTATTTACAAAAGCGTCACTCATAAAATAAAAATTCGTGCCACTCAGGTAATTTGTAAAGAGTATGGTAAGAGTTTGGGATGAGTAAAGGAAGATCTTAGGTTCGAGACCAGACTACGTCATGTGCAGATTAATTTTCACGTGCAGATTACTAGTGTAGAATAAAATGAAAGATTCATATATCATTTTTTTGCAATGAATTACAAAGTTAAAATAGAGTCAAATAAAATTGCAATAATTCATACAAAGTAAGAGAATTTAAAATTACAAGTTGAGGGGATGTTTAGAATTCGAGATGGCCTAGAGCTAGATCGAAGAGAAGGCATTGGACTACTATTATGCACTGCTACTTGACCTAAATCTAGAATCTCATCACCTTAAATTCCCTCAGTATTTTCACAACTTGATATGTTTGGTCTTCAATCCTCATTCTTCACTACTTGATATGTTTTATTCCATGTGAAGTAAATATTGAGTCATTTCTTCCGCTTTCATCCAGTCTTCAACACATACGAGCATCTCCAAATTCTTTGATAGCAAGTGATTCTTGTTTGGGCTCATAATCATGCCACCAAGAGAGAAAATACTTTCCGATGTAACAGTTGACACCGGGGGAGTCAGCAAATCTTTAGTCATACAAGAAAGAATAGGAAAGGTAGTTTCATTGTGTTTCCAAAATGATACACATCAATTATCTCATCGACAAGAGGTTGTGCATTATACCAATTCAACGCATTAGGTGCATTTGTTCTATGATTTTTTATTTTATTTTATAAGATTCAAAACACCACTTGTTGAAAATGCAAAACCCGTACCTTTGGATATGGAAGAGGTTGATGAACTAACATGTTTTGATTGTATAGTACTAGATGCATAAAGTCTATCATAATTATTATAAAAATTATTCAATACAGTTGCAAATTCTATAGTAAACTTAGCATAATCGCAGCCTTCTATTTCGACGTGTACCCTCTAACTTAATATCGAGATTCATTACATTAGCCACACAATACAACATAGGAATATGATGAAAATATTATTTTCATAAATTTTAGATAAGCAACATAAACAATTATTCCAATAAAATGATCACTTATCAAATCTTTAATAGTAGTCATCATAATAATTGTTGTAAGTAAAATACCACTAGAAGTAGATAAATAAGATTTCGAAAATTGCAAAGTTGAATCATTCAAAGGTTCAGAAAATTTCAACAAACTATCGACAAACAACCAAAATTCATCTTCTAATATACAATCTTTCATACCTATTGCAATACAAAATTCTTTTAAACCATGTTTATAATGAGTAGTTGTTAATCACCCTAGGGGGGGGGGTGAATAGGGTGAATGTACGGAATTAAAAGTAATTAAAGTAAAGTGAAGAGTAATAAAAAAATATATGAAGAGCAAACACAGATAGCACAAGTGACGCAGCGATATAACGTGGTTCGACCCCCTGGTCTACGTCCACACCTCCTACTTGTAGCAATTCTCCGTCACAAACGTTCCACTATATTTAAATCCTTGTACAGTGATTCTCGAATTCAGGCCGAGAGACCTATTACACCCACAGGATTTCTAACACAAGTCCCATCAATCTCACCGAAGTGGAAGAAATGAAAAAGCTCAAGATCTTTAATGATCCTGACTGAAGAATACAAATAGTTATCACACACACTCGGATTGATTGTTGAAAGATTAGTTCAGAAGATTTTTCTCATAAGTAATAGGTGAAGAAACACAGTGGGTTCGTCCAAATATATAGACTGGGAAGTGTATCGATAAAAATAGAAACGATACATTCCAAAAATGTGAACAGCTCAAAGTTCGGTCGACCGCAATTACAGTGCAGTCAACCGTTCATCTCTCTGACATAAAGTCGAGAGATGAAGGGTCGACTGCTTCTTACGTAACTGTGAAGTGCAGTCGACTGCGATGCAGTCGACCGTCACGAGGTGCGGTCGACCGTTATCGCGCTGTTTATGACGAATCCACTTTATATTCTTACGAAAAACTAATCTATCACTAATCAATTAAATACAGATAAAATCTCACAATTATAGAACGATAGCAACTCGTCTTGATAGCTTTCTTGGACACTAATAAATCATGTGTTCGTTTTGAATATCTTCTTCTTTTGCTTGATTTTGCAATCTTTCTTTATTACTTTCCTTCTTTGAATATTCTTGAATCTCTCTTGGATCTCTTATTGATATTATTTGATCTTGAAAATCTGAACAACTCAATTTAAACTTATTAGTATTTATAGGCACGTTTTGTGCACATCAAACTAAGAGTCAAAAATCATCCTTTTGGTGTGAACAAAACATGCCTTTGAATATTGAAAGTAAAAATTAAACAATTTGGCATATAAATACTCCCACTGAATTTAGTACTTTCTGTAATACAGATTTTCATAGGTCAAAAGCTTTTAAGAGAGATTTGTAATACAAATACTCCCCCTTAATTCAATACTCCATAGAAGATAAAAAAAATATTTACTTTCACTGTTAAAAAATATTCATATTCTCCCCCTTTTTGGAACACACCAATAGGGGGCAAAAGAGACGTGGAGAACATACACCCACAAAAGCAATTTGTAAATGAGAAGAACATTCATTAAGCGAAACAAAAAAACAAGAGATGAGTATTGAGAAATATAATAATTTTGAAAATGGAGGAAAATCTACTTACATGATACTGTTGATAGCGAAACTCTTTGATATACAGGGAGAGCTCTTCTTGGTATCATAGATTTGAGATTTCCAATACAGATGTGAGGCATAAAACAGAAGAAGAAGTGAATAATGAATATCAGGAAACCTATAGTATAGAAAAGATAAATAGAGAGTTCGAGCAACCAAGAAAAAGAACCGGTCGAACGCACGGTCGACCGTAACACCAATTATGCATACAAGGCAAAAATTAACCCGAAAGCAGACCGGTCGATCGTACGATCGACCGCACATCTTGTAAAGACAAAACACAAGACAGAGGGTGAGCCGGTCGACCGCAAATACTGAAAGCTAAAAACTTTGAAAAACATAGTGGTTCTTAGAGTGGATTTGGGTTCAAGATTCCACAGGAGCGACCGGTCGACCGCACGGTCGACCGAAATACTGATAAAGGAGAGTAATGCAGATAATTAACTGGATATGCAACATATAGCAAGCATGGAGTCATTCCTTCGTAGCAAATAATAAGAGATTGCATGATGTTAGAGAACATTTATGATGATATTACATCTAGCGATTACAATTTAGAAATCTATTCACCTCCACCATCATTTTTGTCTTCGGCATTGTCTTCATCATCTTCCTCATCATTTTCCTCATCATTTGGAGGAGGAAGATGAAGCACCTGTTATTTTTATAAAATCTTAAAATATATGTTTTAACATATTTTATGTGATTTTGAGGAGTTATTTACATATATTGGAGTTTATTATACTTTTACTTCATAGAAAAGTGAATTGGACCGAAACGGAGAAAAGCCGAAAAAAATAGAAGATTTGAAGTTAGATTTTTCGGAGCTAGAAAATCTTTTTTGACCCGAAATTTTTTTGGGACATTTGTACGATATTGGAGGGCAATAAAATGTTAATCAAAGGAATTATTAGATTATAACATGAAGTTGGAGTTTTAATGCCTATGTGTGTTTAAAAGCTTAAAATATTCGTGTGTATATATATATATATATATATATATATATATATATATATATATATATATATATATATATATATATATATATATATATATATATATATATATATACAGATTTTAACAATTGATATTGATTATAATTATGCATAGAAATGCACTTCTAATTTATTTTATGTTCATGATGTATTTAAGTAGATAGTGGAGTGATTTTTGAAAAAAAAATATACTAGGAGGGTATATAAATAAATCTATGGTCAAATAGGGACTTGTATTCAATTGTCAGCTCTTATTTACATGGGACTACCCCTTTTCCCCTCCCACTTCTGAAATCGGCAAGAGCAAACCCCCACCACCGACCAAAAATTTGGGTTCCAAAACCCTAGTGATTCCAACCAATTTTTCAAGAAAATTTGAGGGTCTTGGCTAATTTGGAGGTGCTCTATTCATTTCTGGAGTCCGTTTGCTAAGATATTGCTTGTAAGGTAAGAAATTATAAAATCCTATTTTATGTGTTTTCATGATTTTGAGTTTTATTGCTAGAAAACTATACAGTAGGGTAATTAGGTGATGCTGGTAATTATAGAGAAGAAAGATTGATAAGAAATTGATTGGTTTGTAAATTGTAAATTAGTTAGTGTGTTGGCTTTAGAATTAATGGAAAATACATAGAAAAATTAATCATTATGAGTTATAGAAAGCATTGTAAATCAAGGGGAACAATTTAGAATGAATTCTAATGCTATTCTATGGAGTTAGGAACCCATCGGAAACTCAAAAATACAGGTATAACATGTATGCACGCCGGGTGTTCGGTGGAATGCCCGAGCGAGATTGAGTTGAGAATTTGTTACATTCGGAGGTATGATGGAGTCTTATTATTATTGTTAACCCTAATTTGAGATATTAGGAAAGAGATTAAAGGAATTAGGAGATAGGGAATTTTCTTAGTAATAAGCCTCCGATCAATAAGTGAGTTTTTACATTGGGACCCGAATTCAAAATCTGTCAATGTAGCTCAGCTACATATGTCATTTGTGATGCATGGGTGAAGATGGATTTGAATTTGGAGGTTTGTAGGTCGAGTTTCGAGTTTTGAGCTAATCAGTCCTATAATTTTCTATTTAGGTTGAAAATTTTGAACTTTGATTGGCTACCAGGCGGACGTGGGACCTTGTTTGCTCGATCCCTCAGGTGAGTATGTTGTATCTATATATATATTTTATGTTGTGGCCAAATTTCGTGGCTTTTTGATATATTTCGTAGAAGTTATGCTAAAAATTGATTTTAAAGAAAAATACGGATTTTAAGGGGCCGAAAACGGGTTTTTGTGATATTTGAGGAAATTAACCATTTTGAATACATCAAACCTACCTTAGAGGTTAGTGTGACCTGTTTAAGCATAAAAAATTAATAACTTACACGGTTTATGCCTTTTTCTACTCCGTGCATGCTTTTGGCCATATAGGCCCTTGTAGGCGGTTTGGCTTACGTGGAGCATTGTGTATGGGCTAGCATGCTATAATGGGATGTTATGAGATATAATTTGATGAAATAAGTGATTGTGGTGCATTTTTGTGATATATACATATAGTCGGTAATGAGTGGTGAAGTGATAATTGATGAAATTAGTAAGAGAGCTTATATATATACTATAGTTGTGTTTGTAGTGCACTAATGGGTGATAATATGATAGAATCTTCCATTTAAATTAATATATGCATAAGTTATTATAGTGTGATGAGCTACATACTTTGATATCTTTATGATACGGTATACTCTGAAGTAATAACCTGAATGTATATGTGTAGTATGATGAGATAATAACTCACATGATTAAAGTCAAGGATGTGGCAATTATTGAATTAATAAGTGAAATGATTGTGTTGATAAAATGAGATGAAAGGATGAAATAAAAATGTTAATAACAAATATATTTTGTTGACTAGTACCTACAACAATCTTGGGGGTGTTGGGCTAGACCTCCTAATACCCAAGTTATCAGCTTGGGGTGCGGTGTATGCGTAAGACCCTTGGTGGGCAGCGATGCGTAAGACCCTTGGTGTGCAGCGATTTGTGTTTGACAGAGCGATCAGCTCTAGTCTTGTTGGATGCGTAAGACCCTTGGTGGGCAGCGATGTGTAAGAACCTTGGTGGGCAGCAATTTGTGTTTGACGGAGCTATCAGCTCTAGTCTTGTTGGATGCGTAAGATCCTTGGTGGGCAGCAATGTGTAAGATCCTTGGTGGGCAGCGATTTGTGTTTCGCTCACTAGTTCGGCTAGGAGGAAGACGTAGCCTCGGACGCGTAAGATTCTTGGTGGGCAGCATTTCGCATATTTACTGGGCTGTCAGCTTTCAGTATATTGGGATACTGTGGCTCACTGGTCGACAAATAAATGAATAAAGTGAATAGTGGTAAAGTGGTAAATGAAAAGGAAAATGTGGAAGTAATAAAAGTACGTGGGGTATTATGAGAATGATTATTAAAGTAAAATGCAATATGATATGAGTTGATGCACCTTGGAATTGTGTCGAGGAACTACCTGCCTGCTATTTTCGTGGAAATGGTGGGAACTACCTGCCTTGGCATAATTCGCAGGGTAAGCTGGTGAGTGGTTAATCTAATATTAGTAATGTGTAATGGAAATGAAGAATAAAGTAAAGCGTCAGTTGAAAAGGAATGGAAGTAAATTAATAACGAAGCTATCGGCTTGGGATGTGATGTGATATTACCCAAGTTGTACTTCGGGTGCGGAGATTATTACCCAAACTATCGGCTTTGGGATGTGATATGTTATTGCCCAAACTATTTTTGGGATAAGGACTATAAATTGATGAGAATGAAAGTAAAGTTAATGGTAACTTGAGATATAAGTGAAAATGAAAGTGAGTTTAATTCTCAATAAGATTGAGTAGTAACTAAAATGATATAATGGGAAGAGAATGAGTTATAAAACATGCTTTTAATGCAAAAAGGATGAGCATTCAAGTAAGTGGTATATTAATGATGTGATGAAATGCAAGTAAATTGCCATGTGTAATGAGATATTATGTTTTGTGTTATAAGACAGGAATTAATGTGATATTATGGGAATGAATGCATATGTTTATGATGTGATGCATGATGTTATACAATAAAATAAATACATGTAACGAGATGTAGATGGTATTATTGTTTGTATGCGTGCGATGTATGTAATACAAGAGTGGTGATGAAAATGGTTATTAAAGAAAAATAGGTTGTGATATGAGTTTGTGTGCCTTGGAAGTGTGTTGAGGACTACTCGCCCGCTATTTCCGTGGAAATGGTGGGAACTACCTGCCTTGGCACAATTTCTAGTGTGAATGGGTGAGTTGTTGATATGATACTGGTAAATGAAGTGCATGGCTAAATAAAGATGAAGAAAAGATGTAGTAGCATCATGTGATTATATTTATAGAAATAAAGAAATGGTGATGTGACGATAATTATGGAAAAATGAATAATTATGTTAGGGAATTCAAATTGAAAAAAGATGGATTGTATGTAAATTTGTATTATGCAAATGTAAAATAAGGTTATATATGAGGTTAGTGTGATGCATATAGTGAAATGTTTGAAGTTATGGATATGTATACAGTTGGATGCAGATTTGAAGAGTACTTTGAAATAAAATAGTATTGGTGATGTTTTTATGTTCAGATTCCAAGTTAAATTTTCTTATTATGATGTTTGTAAGTTTAATTTATTTTCTTTATACAGTTTAATTTATTTATTAGACTAATAATTATACTCGTACCAGAAATGTCTAACCTCTATTGTTTTCTGGGGGTTAGGGGGGTCCCTCCTTGAAGGTGGACAACCCTAACTCTCCTACAGGTTTGCTAGCAGCTCGGTGAGGCAGATATAGAGTTAGACATTATATTCTTGTTGAGATGATAGATTCTATGTAATTAGTATATGAAGAAATGTGGATAGGTAATGTATTATTTGGTATTAAGGAGAAAATATATATATAGTGTTGTGATGAGGTAAGAAAGCTCGTACCCACCTCGTTGTGGAGTATTGGGTTCTGTGTTTGTTTTTTGAAAAGTTTTTCTACAGTTTTTCTATTACTTATATAAGTTTTCAAAGGAAATTTATGGTTTCAAAATTATAATCGATATTCTGTTGTGAGTTTGGCCCCCAGTGCATAATATTTATATTGCCTGTGTGATTCTGCTCATTTTGGCCTTGGGAGCCTATGATTATACTCCCTGTGTTGTAAGCTACAGAATTTAGAGCAGAATTCCGTAAGCTTTTTGGGTTTCGGTGCAGAAATTTCAGGAGAAACTCTGCCAAAATTTTATTTGAGATATACCTATCTTAGTTTATATTTAAAGTGACATTGAAATTGAAAGAATTGAATTTAGACGTTTAGTTTTCAAAAAAAAATGGGGTGTTACAGTTTGGTATCAGAGCTTAGGTTAGCTAGGATTGTTTGAGCATCCTAGTGATTCTGTAGCATGTGGGTAAAGATGGATGAGGGTAAAGTTAGTAGGCTAATATTTAACCACTCAGGAAAGAAAGTGAAGGGATATGAATATGGAAATTATTAGTAGATTGATGTTTGTTTGTTGTACATTGATGTTCGATGGATATATAAATTTTGAGGTATTAATTATGTTACCGGTGAGCATTATGAATTGAGGCATCCGAGGATGTAATACTTCTGAGTATGACTGTATATGGCTCCTTGGATTCGTAATAATAATAGTTCATGTGTATTTATACCTATAATATACAAGAGGAAGATGGAAGAAGAGTATTATATATTTAATAAGTTTGAGCTTCTGAATGATGCTTAATGATTTATAAGGTGACCTTAAGTTTGTGAGGTATGTAGGGTATATATATGGTCTGGGAATAATTGAATTATGAGAAAGAACTCTATTGGGAAATAGAGTATGATAATTGGAATATTTGAATTGATAAGTAAATATGAAATCTATGATATTGGTTTATTTAGAAATGTGAAGGTGATACTTGGTGATAAATGACGAGTGTGGAATAATGAGAATGTTATATATGTAATATGTATGGATAATAAGGTTACAGGAGGAGAAATTGATAATGGTAACAAAAAAACAGTGGGAATCCTAGATAGTTAATCCAGAAATGTAAATTAGTGTAATTGGTAGGGATGTGTAGGAAGGATTAATGTTGAGGAAAAGAATGATTCTATGAGAGAAGAGGTGTGCAGGTGTGGTGATAGACGGTACTTATAACAGAATTAGATGACAAGGGGTGATTTTAGAAGACAGTTTACACCCCTTGATGTACTAATTGGTGTAGTTATGTGTTTTGGATGTCCTTGGGGTGACACTTAGTAGTATATCTCGATAAAAAATTTGGAGTTCAAATTTGACTTAGGATCCAAAGAGTTGAAAGAAATAAAGGAAATACGGTGGAAAATATGTTTATTATTTGAAATTTTAAGTAGAAGAGTCCTCACTTTGAGGTGTGTATGCCCATATATGATAGTCTTGTGATATTTTAGGGGTGTGAATTATGGGAATTCTAAGGTAGTGTGACTTTATTTGGGTCCGAGGTGGCAGTATAATGTTAATCTAGTAAGTTTATCAGCTAAGTGGCTGGTCGGTAGTGGCTTTTTAGAGCATGGAATTGAAGGTTGTTCCTCCATGAAGATGAAATATGATTTTACTTTTAAGGATATTGAGGAGGAAAACTTTAGAAGTGGTCTTTTGTATGCCCTTACACTCATAGCTCGAGGACGAGCTTCTCTTGAGGTGTGTATAATGTAGCACCGGTTATTTTTATAAAATCTTAAAATATATGTTTTAACATATTTTATGTGATTTTGAGGAGTTATTTACATATTGGAGTTTATTATATTTTTACTTCATAGAAAAGTGAATTGGACCGAAATGGAGAAAAACCGAAAAAAATAGAAGTTTTGAAGTTAGATTTTTCGGAGCTAGAAAATCTTTTTTGACCCGAAATTTTTCAGGGGCATTTGTACGATATTGGAGGGCAATAAAATGTTAATTAGAGGAATTATTAGATTATAACATGAAGATGGAGTTTTAATGCCTATGTGTGTTTAAAAGCTTAAAATATTTGTGTGTGTGTGTGTGTGTGTGTGTATTGCTATTGATTATAACTATTGATATTGATTATAATTATGCATAGAAATGCACTTCTAATTTATTTTATGTTCATGATGTATTTAAGTAGATAGTGGAGTGATTTTTGAAGAAAAAAATATACTAGGAGGGTAAATAAATAAACCTATGGTGAAATAGGGACATGTATTCAATTGTCTACTCTTATTTACATGGGACTACCCCTTTTCCCCCTCCCACTTCTGAAATCGGCCAAAGCAAACCCCCACCACCGACCAAAAATTTGGGTTCCAAAACCCTAGTGATTCCAACCAATTTTTCAAGAAAATTTGAGGGTCTTGGCTAATTTGGAGGTGCTCTATTCATTTCTGGAGTCCGTTTGCAAAGATATTGCTTGTAAGGTAAGAAATTATAAAATCCTATTTTAAGTGCTTTCATGATTTTGAGTTTTATTGCTAGAAAATGATATAGTAGGGTAATTAGGTGATGCTGGTAATTATAGAGAAGAAAGATTGTTAAGAAATTGATTGGTTTGTAAATTGTAAATTAGTTAGTGTGTTGGCTTTAGAATTAATGGAAAATACATAGAAAAATTAATCATTATGAATTATAGAAAGCATTGTAAATCAAGGGGAACAATTTAGAATGAATTCTAATGCTATTCTATGGAGTTAGGAACCCGTCGGAAACTCAAAAATACGGGTATAACATGTATGCACTCCGGGTGTTCGGTGGAATGCCCGAGCGAGATTGAGTTGCGAATTTGTTACATTCGGAGGTATGATTGAGTCTTATTATTATTGTTAACCCTAATTTGAGATATTAGGAAAAAGAGATTAAAGGAATTAGGAGATAGGGAATTTTCTTAGTAATAAGCCTTCGATCAAGAAGTGAGTTTTTGCATTGGGACCTGAATTCGAAATCTGTCAATGTAGCTCAGCTACATATGTCATTTGTGACGCATGGGTGAAGACGGATTCGAATTTGGAGGTTCGTAGGTCGAGTTTCGAGTTTTGAGCTAATCGGTCCTATAATTTTTTATTTAGGTTGAAAATTTTGAACTTTGATTGGCAACCAGGCGGATGTGGGACCTCGTTTGCTCAATCCGTCAGGTATGTTGTATCTATATATATATTTTATGTTGTGGCCAAATTTCGTGGCTTTTTGATATATTTCGTAGAAGTTATGCTAAAAATTGATTTTAAAGAAAAATACGGATTTTTAAGGGGCCGAAAACGGGGTTTTGTGATATTTGTGGAAATTAACCATTTTGAATACATCAAACCAACCTTAGAGGTTAGAGTGACGTGTTTAAGCATAAAAAGTTAATAACTTACACGGTTTATGCCTTTTTCTACTCCGTGCATGTTTCATGCATGTTTTTGGCCATATAGGCCCTTGTAGGCGGTTTGGCTTATGTGGAGCATTGTGTATGGGCTAGCATGCTATAATAGGATGTTATGAGTTATAATTTGATGAAATATGTGATTGTGGTGCATTTTTGTGATATATACAAATAGTCGGTAATGAGTGGTGATGTGATAATTAATGAAATTAGTAAGAGAGCTTATATATATACTATAGTTGTGTTTGTAGTGCACTAATGGGTGATAATATGATAGAATCTTCCATTTAAATTAATATATGCATAAGTTATTATAGTGTGATGAGCTACATACTTTGATATCTTTATGATACGGTATACTCTGAAGTAATAACCTTATTAATGCAACAACCGAAAGAATGTGTATGTGTAGTATGATGAGATAATAACTCACATGATTAAAGTCAAGGATGTGGCAATTATTGAATTAAAAAGTGAAATGCTTGTGTTGATAAAATGAGATGAAAGGATGAAATAAAAATGTTAATAACAAATATATTTTGTTGACCAGTACCTACAATAATCTTGGGGGTTTGGGCTAGACCTCCTAATACCCAAGTTATCGGCTTGGGATGCGGTGTATGCGTAAGACCCTTGGTGGGCAGCGATTTGTGTTTGACAGAGCGATCGGCTATAGTCTTGTTGGATGCGTAAGACCCTTGGTGGGCAGCAATGCATAAGACCTTTGGTGGGTAGCGATTTGTGTTTGACGGAGCTATCGGCTCTAGTCTTGTTGGATGCGTAAGACCCTTGGTGGGCAGCAATGCGTAAGACCCTTGGTGGGCAGCGATTTGTATTTTCCTCGCTAGTTCGGCTAAGAGGAAGACGTAGCCTCGAGCGCATAAGATTCTTGATGGGCAGCATGCTGCGTGTTTACTAGGCTGTCGGCTTTCAGTATATTAGGATACTGTGGCTCACTGGTCGACAAATAAATGAATAAAGTGAATAATGGTAAAGTGGTAAATGAAAAGGGAAATGTGGAAGTAATGAAACTACGTGGGGCATTATGAGAATGATTATTAAAGTAAAATGCAAAACGATATAATTTGATGCACCTTGGAATTGTGTCGAGGAACTACCTGCCCGCTATTTTCATGGAAATAGTGGAAACTATCTACCTTGGCATAATTTGCAGGGTAAGCTGGTGAGTGGTTAATCTAATATCGGTAATGTGTAATGGAAATGAAGAATAAAGTAAGTGTAAGTTTAAAAGGAATGGAAGTAAATTAATAACCAAGCTATTGGCTTGGGATGTGATGTGATATTACCCAAGTTCTACTTGGGGTGCGGGGATTATTACCCAAGCTATCGGCTTTGGGATGTGATATGTTATTGCCCACACTATGTTTGGGATAAGGAGTATAAATTGGTGAGAATGAAAGTGAAGTTAATGGTAACTATATAAGTGAAAATGGAAGTGAGTTTAATTCTCAATAAGATTGAGTAGTAACTAAAATGATATAATGGGAAGAGAATGAGTTATAAAACATGCTTTTAATGCAAAAAGGATGAGCATTCAAGTAAGTGGTATATTAATGATGTGATGAAATGCAAATAAATTGCCATGTGTAGTGAGATATTGTGTTTTGTGTTATAAGACAAGAATTAATGTGATATTATGAGAATGAATGAATCTGTTTATGATGCGATGCATGATGTTATACAATAAAATAAATACTTGTAATGAGATGTAGATGGTATTATTGTTTGTATGCGTTCGATGTATGTAATACGAGAGTGGTGATGAAAATGGTTCTTAAAGAAAAATAGGTTGTGATATGAGTTTGTGTACCTTGGAAGTGTGTCGAGGAACTACTCGCCTGCTCTTTCCGTGGAAATGGTGGGAACTACCTGCCTTGGCACAACTTCCAGAGTGAATGGGTAAGTTGTTGATATGATACCGGTAAATGAAGTGCATGGCTAAATAAAGATGAAGAAAAGATGTAGTAGCATCATGTGATTATATTTATAGAAATAAAGAAATGGTGATGTGACGATAATTGTGGAAAGATGAATAATTATGTTAGGGATTTCAAATCGAAAAATGATGGATTGTACGTAATTTTGTATTATGCAATTGTAAAATAAGGTTATATATGAGGTTAGTGTGATGCATATAGTAAAATGTTTGAAGTTATGGATATGTATATAGTTGGATGCATATTTGAAGAGTATTTTGATATAAAATCGTATTGGTGATGTTTTTATGTTCAGATTCCAAGTTAAATTTTCTTATCTTGATGTTTGTAAGTTTAATTTATTTTCTTTATACAATTTAATTTATTTATTTGACTAATAATTATACTCACACCAGAAATGACTAATCCCTATTATTTTCTGGGGGTTAGGGGGGTCCCTCCTTAAGGGTGGACAACCCTAGCTCTCCTACAGGTTTGCTAGCAGCCCGGTGAGGTAGATATAGAGTTAGACATTATATTCTTGTTAAGATGATAGATTCTGTGTAATTAGTATATGAAGAAATGTGGACAGTTAATGTATTATTTGGTATTAAGGAGAAAATGTATATATAGTGTTGTGATGAGGTAAGAAAGCTCGTTCCCACCTCGTTGTGGAGTATTGGGTTCTGTGTTTGGTTTTTTGGAATGTTTTTCTATATTTTTTCTATTACTTATATAAGTTTTCAAAGAAAATTTATGGTTTTTAAATTATAATCGATATTCTGTTGTGAGTTTGGCCCCCAGTGCATAATATTTATATTGCTTGTGTGATTCTGCTCATTTTGGCCCAGGGAGCCTATGATTATACTGTCTGTGTTGTAAGCTACAAAATTTGGAGCAGAATTCCGTTAGCTTTTTGGGTTTCGGGGCAGAAATTTCAGTGAAATTTTTGCCAAAATTTTATTTGAGATATACCTATCTTAGTTTATATTTAAAGTTTTATAGAAATTGAAAGAATTGAATTCAGAGGTTTAGTTTTTTTTTAAAAAAAATGGGGCGTTACAGAAGAATTTCCCAATCTTCTTTTCCTTGCAAGTACTCAATTGTGTTTACAAAATATCCATACACTTGCATTTGATGAGCAACAAACTGCTCATAAGTCACGAATGAAAATGAGGAAGAGGTAGTGGTGTTCTTGTGACGGGAGGAGGAAGAGGCCTGTGGGGGCTGTTCGGCTTGGCGCACTTGTTGTTGTGCTTGATGACGACGAGCCCGCTGGTTGAACGGTACATTGATGCCCAATTGTTGAGGAAGGATGGGCATAGGGCTTTTGCTTAGGAAAAAATTTCCGACATTAATTCAAGAGTCAATGGCAAGGTTGTATATAAGAGAGCTGAACGAAAGACCACGATTTGTAGAGGTTGCATATGTCATCGTGCGAATGATGGATGTAGCAAGATCAAACTTATATTCCCCAACAATAAGAAAAATTATAAATGATTAATCGACCTGAATTTTCGATTTGTCATTCTTTTTGGGCCAAATATCAGCATTGACAATTTTATTTAGAACCCGAGCTGTATCAGTAAAATTTATGGGAGCAGGACGAGGAAGACGAGAGAATTTGGGTTGGACGATCATGGATTTGATAGTATTTTGGTCATGACGAGGTTTATAATTAAGAGTTTTAAAATCTAGATGATATGCATCAAATTCCTCTTTGGGAAATTCATATCTCCCACGGAGATATTCGGAAGTGACTCTAACTCTTCTCCCAAGAATGATAGAGGAAAGGGTGTCACCGCGAGCCACTCCAAGCTTCTCCTACAAGGTTTGGGGCTCGACGCTCGGATGTCACCATGAGCCACACCAGGCTTTTCCAACAAGTTGAGGCTCGGCGCTCGGATGTCACCGCGGCCACTCCAAGCTTCTCCTACAAGGTTTGGGGGTCGACGCTTGGATATCACTGCGAGCCACTCCAAGCTCCTACAAAGTTTGGGGCTTGATGCTCGGATGTCACCGCGAGCCACTGCAAGCTTCTCCTATAAGGTTTGGGGCTCGACGCTCGGATGTCATCTCGAGCCACTCCAAGCTTCTCCTATAAGGGTTGGGGCTTGGCGCTCGGATGTTACTGCGAGCCACACCAGGCTTTTCCAACAAGCTGAGGATCGGCACTCAGATGTCACCGTGAGCCACACCAAGGCTCTCCTACAAGCGTGGGGCTCGATGCTCGGATGACACTGTGAGCCACACCAAGCTTCTCCTAAAAACTTGGGGCTCGACGCTGGGATTTCACTGCGAGCCACACCAAGGCACCCCTACCTTCGGCTCTCGACATCCCCATAGCTTTTTCAACAAGCATAGGGGTTCGTCTCCTGACCCTAGGCGCTCAGCTAAGCGAGCCCCCACTCTTTGGCTCTCAATGCCCCTCATATCTTCAAAGGGGATCCCCTTCATCCTACCCCGCTGGCCTCTCAAGGAAGATACGCACCACATTCTTAGCCATACACCCCGCTCCGCTCTTCCTGCAGAGGAAAATCACTCCTACACGACTGGGTTATCCAGTCCTCCAGGAGTAGGGGGCTCCTGATATGGGTCAGATGACATGGCCCCTCCTGGGCCACCAGATTCCCTCAAAACCCGCTCTCCCCTATTCATCAGATCAACCCAAAGACTCATGGGCTCCCGCCACGTCAGGTCCACGAGCAAACAGGTCCAAACCCGGCCCAGCAGGATCTCAGACCCATTTGCTCTGCCTATAAATACCAGGCCCCCTCCCCCACTGGCAAGGTATTCAATTTTTCTCCTCCAAAAACCCTAGCTAGATCATTGAAGGGCCTATCACCTGGATCTCTTCTGGTGTTTCTAGGTAGAGTGCAAGTATACAAGACCGAGCCGAGCCCCAAAGATTCGATCCGAGTTACTGGATCCGAGCCGAGCATCCGTCCTCCACCTCACTCCTGCTACTCCCGAGCCGTTCCTAGCCAAGGGTCGAGCATATATCTAGTATCGCGACTTTCACTATACAAATTATAAGAACTCACACCTATTGCAGCCACACCCCAAAAACAAACTGCATCAACAACAACATTAAAGATAAAGACAATATACATTTATCTTTTGGCAAAGTTTTACTGTAACAGGAGTAAAACTTAAGATTGAGTATCATTCTTATTGTAACAGGAGTTGTTTTAATTAATGGAATAAAGGCAAGGGTTTTATTTGATACTGGTTCGTCGCATACTTTTGTATCGCCAAATTTTGCAAGGATCTTAGGTGTGGAACCTAAGTTGTTTTTAGGCAAGGTTTTGTCGGTGGCAACGCCGTCAGGTGAAGAGTTGATTGCGGATCGATATTACGAGGGCTGTGATATCGAGATTGGTGGGAGGTTGTTCGGCATTGATTTGATCGAGCTGAAAGTCTTGGGAGTGGATGTCATCGTGGGCATTGATTGGATGGCAATATATGATGCCACAATTGAATGCAAGCAGAAAGAGGTGTTGGTGAAAGCACCAGGTGGACCCGCAGTGACTTTCCAAGGGAAGAAGAAGATTCCGAAGGTGGCTGCAATGGTATCCAAGATGGCAATTTCAGATGAAGTCAAGGGCATTCCGGTTGTCAGAGATTTTCCTAAGGTGTTCTTGGATGATTTTCCAGGATTACCGTCGTAGAGAGATGTAGAGTTTTGCATTAATGTTCAGCCGGGGAGTACGCCGATTTCCAAGGCTCCGTACCGGATGGCACCTGTAGAGCAAGATGAAGTGAAGAAGCAGATTGAGGAGCTGTTGAGCAAAGGGCTTATCAGGCCGAGTTCTTCTCCATAGGGAGTGCCAGTGCTATTAGTCAAGAAGAAGGATGGGTCAATGAGGATGTGCATTGACTATCGGGAGTTGAATAGGATGACTATTCAGAACAAGTATCCACTGCCACGGATTGATGATTTGTTCGACAGGCTTCGAGGAGCAGCTGTGTTTTCGAAGATTGATTTGAGATTAGGGTATCATCAGGTTCGAGTCAAGGATGAAGATGTGAGTAAGACAGCTTTCAGGACTCGTCATGGACTCTATGAGTTTTTGGTAATGCCATTCGGGTTGACGAATGCGCCAGCAGTGTTCATGGATATGATGAATCGGGTTTTGAGGCCATTTATTGACTCCTTCGTGGTGGTTTTCATCGACAATATTTTGGCGTATTCGAAGTCGGAGGAGGAGCATTCTACGCACTTGACAGTGGTATTACAGAAATTGCAGGAGCATAGCTTGTATGCCAAGTTGTCGAAGTGTGAGTTTTGGAAGTCTGAGGTAGCTTTCCTTGGTCATATCCTTTCTAAGGAGGGAGTAGCTACTGATCCTCAGAAAGTTGAAGCAGTGAAGGATTGGCCCAGGCCAACGTCTGTGAAGGAAGTCAGAAGTTTCTTGGGTTTAGCTGGTTACTACAGGAGATTCATCCAGGGTTATTCTCAGATTGCAGTTCCTTTGACAGGTTTGACCCGGAAGAATGTGGCATTTCTATGGACTGATAAGTGAGAGGAGAGTTTCCTTGAATTAAAGGAAAGGTTGACTACTGCACCTATCTTAGCTTTGCCACAAGCTGAGAAGGATTATGATATCTTCAGTGATACGTCTCTCAGAGGTTTGGGTTGTGTCTTGATGCAAGAAGGCAAGGTTATTACTTATGGTTCGAGGCAATTGCGTCCGCATGAGAAGAATTACCCGACGCATGATTTGGAACTAGCAGCTATCATTTATGCCTTGAAGCAGTGGAGGCATTATGTTTATGGTGAGAAGGTTAACATGTACACTGACCACAAGAGCCTGAAGTACATTTATCAACAGAAGGATCTTAATCTTCGGCAGAGAAGGTGGTTGGAGGTTTTGGAAGACATTCGTCCCGAGATTAAGTATCATCCGGGCAAGACGAATGTGGTGGCTGATGGACTTAGCAGGAAGAGTAGTTTATCAAGTTTGATCACTACTCGAAGAGAGTTGGTAGCAGAGATTGATCAGGCAGGTATCGAGGTGGTGCTGCAAGGTTTAGGGGCATCTTTGGCTCAGTTGAGGCTGCAGCCATCCTTGAGAGAAAGGATTGTGGAAGGTCAGAGATCAGACTCAGAGATTCAGAAGATGTTGCAACAGGTTTCAGAGGGCAAGCTATCAGAGTTTCGTGTCCAAGATGGAATTCTTTGGTTGGGTGAGAGGTTGTGTGTTCCAGATAATGCAGATTTGAGAAATAGTATCTTGCAAGAAGCACACAGTACCTTGTTGTCAGTTCATCAAGGAGGCACGAAGATGTACAGGGACATCAAACAACACTTTTGGTGGTCTGGCATGAAGAGGGATGTGGCAGATTTCGTAGCAAGGTGTCTGACTTGTCAGCAGATCAAAGCAGAAAATCAGAGACCTGGAAGTTTGTTACAGCCGTTGCCCATTCCAGAGTGGAAATGGGAGAATATCAGTATGGATTTCATCACGGGTTTGCCGAGGAGTTCGAAGGGCAATGACTCGATTTGGATTGTTGTGGACCGTTTGACTAAGTCGGCTCACTTTCTAGCCATGAAGATTACTTGGTCGATGGAGAAATTGGCTGAGTTTTACATCGGTGTAATTGTGAGACTTCATGGAGTTCCTGTGTCGATTGTATCCGACAGAGATGCAAGGTTCACTTCAAGGTTTTGGAAGAGCCTACAAGCAGCTTTAGGCACCAGAACTGATTTCAGTACCGCTTTTCATCCACATACCGATGGTCAGACTGAGAGGGTGAATCGAGTGCTGGAAGATATGTTGAGGGCTTGTGTTATGGATTTTGGTGGTAGTTGGGAGAGATACTTGGCATTTTGAGTTTGCTTATAACAACAGTTACCATGCGAGTATCGGGATGGCACTGTATGAGGCTTTGTACGGGCGGAGGTGCAGGACACCTGTTTGTTGGTATGAGGTTGGCGAGAGGCAGATGTATGGTCCTGAGATCGTACAACAGATATCGGAGCAGATTGAGCTGATTCGCAAGAGGTTGGTCGAGGCTCAGAGTCGGCAGAAGAGTTATGCTGATACTCGACGAAGAGACTTGGAGTTTGAGGTTGGGGATGCAGTTTTCCTCAAGGTTTCTCCGACCAAAGGATTGATCAGGTTTGGTAAGGGAGGGAAGTTGGCGCCAAGGTATATCGGGCCATACAAGATCGTGGAGCGGATTGGCAGGACAGCATATAGATTGAAGCTTCCAGAGGAGTTGGCACAAGTGCATGATGTATTTCATGTGTTATTATTGAGGAAGTATGTGCCAGATCAGAATCATCAGTTGGTAGAGATTCCTGAAGATCTACAGGTGAACTTGAGTTACAAGGAACAACCTATTGAGATCGTTGACCGTAGAGAGAAAGTTCTTAGGAACAAGGTGATACCTATGGTCAAGGTGTTGTGGAGGAATCAGCAGTTCGAGGAGGCTACTTGGGAGCCAGAGGATCGCATGCAGAAGGATTTCCCTGAGCTTTTTGTATGAGTGTATTTCTTTTATGTGATTGTAATTCTTTTGAATGTTTGCACCATTGATTGATGTAAGTTGTATTCCTTCTATTTTTGATTGTGTTGTCGTATGCAACTGTTTGGACTATGTTCTAATTATGAGATATCGTTCCCTTGTTGGTATGTGGTCTGGACTCATTAGTAGTAGTTCTGAGGACAGAACTCTTCTAAGGAGGAAGTGATGTAGAACCCTGTATTTTCAAATATTATTTTAAATATTCAAAAATGAATTTATATGATTTTTGAGGATTTAATTAATATTTTCTAAAAAGATTTATCTTTTTACACGTGCAAAACACGTGCAAATACTTTCTTGAGAAGTTTGAAAGTTAAGTTTTCTTTATGAAAAATCATTATTTAATATTTGGGATTTATTTAGTATTTTTCCAGATTTTTCTGAAATTAATTGGAACTATTTGCAAATTTTGAGAAAAGAAGGACCTTTTTTCAAATTTGACATTTTTAAGGGTTAAAATGTAAAAATGTATATTCTGGACGTTTTGAACAGTATTGGTTGAGATTTAGAATTATATTTTCCCTTTAAATCCTAATTTAAATGAATTTTGGTCGAATTTTCAAGACTAGACCTATATATGTGAAGTTGTATTTTGGAAAGGATTATTTTGCAAAAGTGCGGGTAAAACCCTAAACCTATTTCCGGATTGTTTAAAAGGAATTTTTCAGCCGTCATTACTGAAAATACAGAATTTTAGTGATTTGCTTTGGAGGAGCAAGAGGAAGTTTGATCTAGCAAAAGGAAAGCTTTTCGTGGATTTTCTCAATTCAAAGGTGAGTAACTTTGTTTTGTTTGTTTTGATTTTGTGAGTGATATAAAATTGTTTTGTTGTTTTGATCTATGTATGCGAGTGACAATGTTGTTTTGATTTGATGTTGTGAATGATATGGATCTTATATTGTGGTATGATTCATGTGAACAAAGGTTGTTGTTTGGACCATGTATGTGAAATCTATGAATGACTAGTAGATCTTGGTTTATAAAATTGTATTGCTAAAAAGCATGTTAAGATTTGAGCATGGTTATGATCGGATGGTGAGCATCTGGATCTTGTATTTACAAATCAGATCTTGGTTTTGAGTTATGAAAGAAAATTCAGGATTAAGAAACCCTAATGGGAAAAATTGGTAATTTTAGAACATGAAAACTTGAGTTTTGAGATATTGGATGATTGAGTAATGTATCCATAATGAAGATTATTTGAGATTTGTCATTTTTCCTGAATACGAACTATTTTCATAAACAATGAATCCTTAGAAAAACCTCAGCTTTGATTTTGTATTCAGACCTAATTTATGAAAACAGTAGGCCGACAGTCGACTGGTCTACTATTCAGTCGACTGGTATGACCCTGCTGCTGTATCTTCAGTTCATTTGAAAATCCGTTCTGGACAGTCGACTTAGACCATTATTCAGTCGACTGGTATACTTAGAAAATATTTTGTAAAGTTATTGCAGTTTCTTCTCTGGACAGTCGACCTATAACCCCTTAAGTCGACTGTTGGTACTTAGAATATTTTTGTGAAAATCATTGGAATTTGTCTCGGGTAAGTCGACCGATGGCTTCTTAAGTCGACTTATATGACTTAGTTTATTTTTGTAAAATCATGGACATTTTCCCTCTGGACAGTCGACTTACTACAGTATAAGTCGACTGGTACTAATGAGTTTTTGTAACTTGAGTGTTCTTTTGAATGATTAGTCTTCAGATATTTTGGCCTATATTTTGTCTTCAGTTAAGCATATGATTTGAGATATTCAGTTAAGTATTTGATTTTAAGATATTCAGTTGAGCCACTTGTTTAGTGGAACTTTGGTTTAGACATTTGAGTTGAGTCTCTAGAGGTGTGTGACCCTAGTATACCGGTGTTGAGTTATTTTGTTGAGGCCCGTAGAGGCATTTCAGTTATTCAGTTTTGAATTTAGGCCGGTAGGGTACACCACTCTAGGGGATTCGTTGAGTAATTATGTAACCCAAAAATAATAAGGACAGGTACTAGTGGTGATATGATGAACGAGAACATGAGTCAAGTACCTCAGTATGGCTTTCGGTGTGGGATTTAATATCCGGAATTATCGAAGTATCTTACTTTGGGTGTGGGATCTATCTCCGGAATTATCCAAGTGTTTTACTTTGGGTGTGAGATATATCTCCGGAATTATCCAAGTAGTTGCTTTCGGTGTGGGATTGATCTCCGGAATTATCGGAGTCAAGGCGAAGCACATGTGGTATTCGTGTGATGATGTGTCAATGTTTCGGTGTGGGATTTAATCTCCGGAATTATCTCGGTAGATTACTTGTGGTGTGGGATATATCTCCGGAATTATCACGGTAGAATACTTGTGGTGTGGGATTTATCTCCGGAATTATCACGGTAGTTACTTGTCGTGTGGGATTGATCTCCGGAATTATCGGGCATGGGCTAATTCTCACAGTTTATCTTTATCTCGTAGTAGTCATCGTGTTAAGATTAGTTGCATGGCGGGGATTGAACCCATACGATGTGGAGACGTTAAGGGCTTGCACCGAACCTATGTAGAGTGGGATGCATAGACTTCGACAAGTACGCATTAGAGAGTCCACATATAGAATTTGTGTTTTCTTGACTTGGTTTTCATGCATGTGGATTTCCTGTTTTCTACACTTGACACTTGGTTTAGTCTCACTTGTTGTTTACTTTTCCTTGCTACATCGTTTTTTATGTATTCATGTTTACTACCTGTTTCTTAAGGATTCATGATTAATGTTTATTGATGTTGTTTGTTGTGTTATGTCACTCACACCATTTATGGCTAACCCCTTTAGTTTTGGGGGTTAGGGATCATCTCTAGCCTCACATGTTGCAGGTTGTTGCTTAGAGTTGGAGGTTGGATGCTTGAGTTGGTTTTTGAGATAAATTGATTCATAAGAGTTTTGTGTAAATTTGTAAAAGCAAATTGAGATAGTTTGTGTTGTAAATAAAGGAAAATTTTGATTGAGTTGTTTTGAATTCCGCTGTGCTTTGTAAAGGTTTGTTGTAATAAAAGTTGAAAATTTTAGTGGTGTTGGTTGTGTTTAATGTTACATTGAAGTGGATGCTGGGATTGTGCCACGTATTTTCTAAGATATCATATTAGAAATTCGGGGCGCTACAGTTTTGATATTCATAACCTAGAAAAAGTAGGGTTGTTTTAACTTGCCCATCTTTTCTTTCAAAAAAAAATTTCTCTTTCTAGAAATTCTAGAGAGAGAAGCTAAAAAACCCCAAAAACAGAAACCAAACTCTAGATATGAAGCTTTGAGGGGGCGGCGGCTAGGGTTTCACCGCCCCCTTCCGTTTGGTCGTGACCGGCGGGTCGTGGCCTTGGGGCAGCGATGGCTGTCGCAGAGGATTTCGTTGTAAGAGTGCGCCTCCACTGCGGCAGGATCGTTGGTGGGAGGAGTGCAGGGTAAATTGTCATTGCTGATGGCATTCATCGGGGAGGGGATTGGTCGGCATCATCGGGGTAGATTGATGGTTCTATCGTCACCGGGGCTTCGTCGGTAGGTGCTGGCATTGCTGATGGCGCTCGTCGAGGAGGGCGACGGCTGGGGTTGGATTAGAAGGCATCGGTTGATGCGGGGATGGTGCTGACATGGTTCTAGCATCATCGAGGCTTCGTCGGCAGGTGTTGGAGTTGCTAGTGACATTTGTCGAGGAGGACGATGGCTGGGGTCGGGATAGGATGCATCGGTTGATGCGGGGATGGTGCTGGCATGACTCTAGCATCATCGGGGCTTTGTCGACAAGTGTTGGCATTGTTGGTTAGGGGATTGGTCGGCTGTTACTGGCGTTGTTGGTTCGGGGACTTCATCGTCTACTATTGGAGAGGCAGAAGAGGTCGGCGGCATATGACAGAAGAGGTCGACGGCAGTAATTGGTGCTTCTGGTTTGAGGATTCGTCGGCTACTGTTGATGTTGTCGATGGAGAAGGTGGGAGAGGGTGGAGTGAGATTTTCCTCCACTAAAAGGTCATCCCTAATATCCAAATGATTTCCCCTAATATCCAAATTACAACTGATTTACAATTCGCAGTGAAATGAATTCTAGTTGGTGTGGGCGATGATTGCCAGGAAATTTTATTGTTTGGGCTCTATTTTGACTTGGTCTGGTCAAAATGAGGGGTGCCTTTGGTCTCTCTCATGTCCGGGGGCTTGAAGGGGTCAGGTGCGAAGTCTGCCTTCGTCACGAAATGGCGGTGAGAGTCAACAAGGGTTAAGCGAGGGGATGAGAACGAGGACTCAATATAGACATAGAGATGTCAGATTGGTAGAGTGCCTTCGGTGTCTGTCATATGGTGCATAGTGTTGACGTTTGGGTCACTGCTGGGGGGGATGGAGGCGATCGCATGATAGTTACAGAGGATAAACTGTGTACAAGCGAGAGACTAAGTGAGAGAGTGAGCTCAAATTGGCACGAGAAAATTGCTCTGACGAGGTCGGCTGATCAGTAGGATTAGATTTTGTTGTATTTTTTGTTTGTTGGTTGGGGTGTATGAGTTCTAGAACCCAGCCTGAACCCAGCCTGTTGGGATCTAAACTTCATAAGCCTTGTTTTTGGTTGTATGTTTTGTTAAATTCTTTTTAATGGAATGCGGGGGCATTCAACCCACCGTTAAACGATCAAAAAAAAAAGTTGGGTAGTTTTTTTGCATACGGATTTCCAACAAGTATTGAAATCCTATATTAGTCTGTCACAAGTGGCTATTTTTGTAACACCCGGTACTTAAACGGGTATATATAATATTATATAGAAATGGAACACCCCGTACTTAAGCGGGTATATATAATTTTATATAGAAATGTAATACCCGTACTTAAGCAGTATATATATATAATAATAATAATAATAATAATAATAATAATAATAATAATAATAATAATAATAATAATAATAAGAGATGAGAAGTTGTTGGTTGTTGGCCCATAGAAGGATCCTATATGGCTTGGATTAAATTAATTGATGGTGGAGCCTGTAGGATTGAATTATGGGGCTTATGAAATAGGAATTAAATGAAAGTGTGCATGCATGCATTTGGGTGACGTGGTTTGCATGGGGTGAAAAAGTCTCATATCGGAAATGAATAAGAGTGTGTGAGAGTTATATTAGGATCCAAATGATAAATGATTACTTGTAGGGTTAACCCACTTTTTGATGGTGCCTGTGGTGGGTGTGGTTAGAGTTTTGTGTCCGTTGTTTCGCGTGCGAGCACGTGTAGCCGCGTGCGCAGCTGAGCCGGGCTCGGAGTGTTACACTATATACCCGCTTAAGTACGGGGTGTTACACACACCTCTCCTTAAGAACTCAGCGTCCTTGCTGAGCCCGGGACTTTGCAACATGATACGGGATCTCTTTTTAGCCGATGTAGAGTAGACTACTCTGATTCAACCAGCGTACTGCCCCTGGTCGCAACCAGTGTACTGTCCTTTTCAGTTTCATCTCAGGCGCTCATCTACTCTGACTCACAATCGGTGTCGAAAGTCGGCTCTGATTGTAACGCCGCATGCGCAGCTGAGCAGAGTTCGGGACGCTACAATTTTCATCTTAGTCCATCGACCAACTCAAAAAGTAGATAATTTCAGTCCTACACATCATTATGTAAATTATGATCTATTGTACCAATTTTGAAGAAAAAAAAATCTTAATTAGAGTGTTGTAGGCTAGAATAATTTTGTAAGGGTATAAAGACTATTTTAAAACAATGAGGACCCCACACTAAGATTTTCTTTATAATTTTTATGATATTGCAATTGATGCTTTAATTGATAACTGGGTTGACCAAGAGACTAATATGAAATTAGTGAGTTATAATGACAACTAAAGAATTTTAATATTCGTAAGGGTATGTGTAGAAAAATCCAAAATAAAGTAACAAGTATTTTAATCTCCTCAAAATTTGTGCAACAGCAAAATATTGTCATATTTCACTGGTCGGGTTAGAATCACCCAATCCAATTCAACTTGTTCTAAAACACCTCATCTTATTCCTCTCAAACTCTCAACTTCATTGTTTCCCTCCCCTTTCAGTATCATCTGAACCCTAATGATTTCTACAACCAGTAGCGAAGCCATGATTTATTTATAAGAGGGGCAACATAATATGTATAATCTAAACTCTAAAGTAGAATATTGCTAATGAATTATTGCAATATTAAAAATGGGACTATAAGAGGGGCATACTATGAAGTGAGGCTTGTAAGTCCCAAACAACCTATAACATATATAAATGGTTTGGCAAAAAATTAAGGGGTTTTTCCACACGGGTCACTAACAAATGTGTAAATTCCATTTACCTCACTCATAAATTGTAATTTTCCTACAACTCACAAATTTGACTCAACCCTTAGAAAATTCTTCTAGTTAACTACTGTTAAAACCCAAGAATATGCAGTTAAATCTGACGGAATGTTAGTGAAATGACATCTTCCCCCCACCCCCGGAAAATTCAATCCTAGTCGTTCATCTCATCCAAACCCAACACTAAAACTCCCCTCTATTCTTCTGCAAAACCCTAGCCCCTCCACTCATTTCTAATCCCAATGGTTAATTCCCATCCTCCATTATTCTTTTGTGAAATCCATAAACCTTCCTACATCTGTGTAGCGCCTTGAATGTTCAATAAATAAAATTAGAAATAAGTGGCACAATTTTCAGAATCAACTTTAATTGCAATCATAAACACAGTATCAAATGCTGGAAAAATTTAAACTTTTTATTACAATTGTTCTTTCTTACATGTGCACAACACAAAATTTAATACATTTATTACAACACAACCCAACACTTAAACTTTAATCATTTTAAATCCGGGCTTCTACTTTACTTGGACAACTCATTTGCAAATTCTGCAAGATAAACTGAAGAGTGGGCACGTCAGTTGAAGGCAGCTGACGTCAACTATTGTAATAGTGATACTTTCAAATCTCACAATCACAAACATGATGCATATTAATAAGACAATAATCAATGATGCATAAACAATAATAAATGAAACATAGAAAGACAATAAAAGAAGCGTAAAACAATAAGTAAAGCTAAGCTAAGTGTCAAATGTATGAGATGAAAACAGAAAGTAAGCATGCATAAAACAAATCAAGAAACACAAATGCATTTGACGGTTTCTAATGCGTACTTGTCGGATTCTATGCATTCCATACTACATAGGTCCGGTGTAAGTCCTTATCGTTCTCCACTTTATTGGGTTCAATCCCACGTTATGCAACTAACCTACTTCGGTGATAGAAACAAGATCCAGATACTCCTCGAATAGGCCTATGTCCCGGTATCTACTCGCCAGACTAGCACCCACAACCTACAAGCATCATGTAAGCATCGCCCTGAACATTCCATGCCCGAAATTCCACGAATAGATCCCAACCTTCGGAATAAAACTGCCCAACTATACAAGACTCTCGACATGCGAACCTAGGAGATGTCATGATAATCGTAGCCGTCGGAATCAAACCGCCCAACTACAACTATAGTCACGAATCCCAACCGTCGACTATATAAGCCCCCCTACTTACGTTTTCTAAGATATATCACATCTCTACTAGTGCCTGTCCTTATGTTTATTATTATCAATTAACTTAAATCACAGTTCCCCTAGAGTTGGTGTACCCTACCGGACATAACTCTATTAAAATCAATAACAAAAGGCCCACTGGCCAAAATTCCACAAAATTTCATTTGCCAGCATGCTAAGGTTCCACTCAACCTCTAGAGTTTTATAACTCAAAATATCATCAACAATCTTTCGAGGGTCCACATCATAACCCTAAGCCTCAAATCAAAACCCAACTTGTTTTAATTATACAAGCTACTCTTCATTAAACACATTCTTTTTAATCAACTAATATTGCCATAAGAACTCGTTTATATATATGGAAACACATTTCATCTACGAAAATATAGATTTTTTTACAAAATCTGAAAATTATACGATTTTGTTATTCAAAACAGTACACTCTAAAATCAATGTTAAATTCTGGAAAAATTCATTTAAATCCAGCACATATCAAGGAACCCACCATAAAAATCTGAACTCAAATAGATTAATTTAAATGGTTCATATTTAACAAATTTCGAAAACTATCTTTTATCCAAAATCTGAAAGTTACATGATTTCATTCTTCAAAACAGTACACTCTATAACCGATATTAAATTCTGAAAAAATCAATTTAAATTCAGCACATATCAAGGAATTCAGCATAAAAAATTAGACTCAAATAGATTAATTTAAAGAGTTTATATTCAACAAATTCTGAAAACTATCCGTTAACTAAAAAATCGGAAAGTTGTATTCTTTTCTTCTTAAGAGCAGTCCATTAAAAAATGAATATAAAAATCTGGAAAATTGAGTTTATATTTCCTTCATAAACATAGATCATGTCGCCAAATTAATAATCTATTTGCACAAAAATAGAAATCCCAAATCATCAAGAAACTGATCTAGTTCTTTAAATAAAATCGGAAATTTAGCAACTTCGAAATTTCATCAAAACTCAAACAAACCAATCATATAAATTTGTTTAAACACATATATATACGCTTCTATATGTGTACTACAGTCCTCCAAACATAGCACGCGAAACTTCGCTAAAAACCACTCGAAAGCACCCAAAAATGGACTGAACAAAAACAAAACAGCAGCAGCCTGCTATTGTGCTGCTGTTGCTGTTCGGGGTTCAACAATAACCTTCGAGTTATTGTTCACCCGAACCCTACCCTCGAGTTTTGACCCCCTAACCCTAGCCCCGAATATTTAATGTATTTTCTATGTATTTTTCTTCCCAAAAAAATCTCTTTACACGCATCAATAATTAGGGTTATTATCAAGAATTATATTTACATTAAAACAACGAATAAACATGGAAAAAAATCTAAAATTTAAAGTTAATCAAGCATGAATTTAATAGCATATAATGAGTTCTAATTATTTCTACAAATCTCCTTCATCTACAAGTTAAATCCATGATCATCAATCAATTTTATAGACCCCAAATTAGATCTTAATCTTAAAAAAAAAATGTATGTTCATGATAATTTCTAACCCAATATTAATACACAATCCATCATCTTACAACAAGTTCATAAATCAAGATAAGTTCTTCCATGTGCCTACCATCAATAACATTCTTTCTCTTTTTAATATGATAATCACAACATAAATGAAGTTCTAATTCCATGAAAAATATCAATACCACATTAATTCCTCATGCATACATCCATAACTCTAGAATCTAAAACATGAAATTAATTCCAAACAAAACAGCGAATTCTCTTATAAAAATTACAACTTTATTTCATATAAACATTTAAAAGTTCATTCATCATGCATAACATTATCATCTAATATTTTATATCATGATCAAACTATCAAGACATAGATCTACAAATTCACAACAAGCCCTAGCATGATCTCTACTAGATTCATAATAATAATAATAATAATAATAATAATAATAATAAAAACATCAAAAGACAAGATGTACCACCCACCTCAAAGAAGATCGATGAAGAACAATGTTAACAGGAAAAGCCCTCCTCCTTGTGAAAATCCAAAGATCCAAGCCGCAAACTCCAAGAAATAATAGGGATAATAATATTAAAGAGGATGATATATATATATATATATATATATATATATATATATATATATATATATATATATATATATATATATATATATAGAAGTGATCCAATGATAAACATCTTAAAATGAGAAAATGAGAAACATCAATTATGACCATTAGATATGATTAGATTGAGATGAATGGCTCTTATTCATTTGGATTAGTTAATTAAAAACCGGTTTTTTTTTCTTTCAATTATCTATATAAAAAAAAACCATTCAATTATCTATTAAAAAAAACCCCAAAATCATTGTGAAAAACCTGTTATTTTTTACAATGAGAACACAATAATCAATTTCCCCTAACCCTAACTTGCGTTAATTCTCAAACCCCTGTCGCCGCGCCTGTGCTGTCGCCGTCATCGCCGTGTAGCTCGTCTGTCAGCCGCGTCTATGGTCTATGAGGCTCTTCAGCCGATTCCGTGGCCTCTGCATCTGCTTCTTAACGTTCCCTCCTCCACCCCCTCTCCTTCTTCGAAGCAGAAGCCAAGGGCTGATCAAACCCTAGAGTTCCCAAAAACATCCTGTAGTTCGCATCATTATTACCCGCCTGACTCACACTACAATCAGGCCATAATGGATAGTATCGAGTTCTTGAACAGGTCAGCTCAAGAGAACTACAGATTGAGCTGCCAGAGTTCTGAAGGTTCTGTTTGAAAACATCTTCTCTTTGTATTCTTGAATTGTGCTGCTTTTGTTTAAACCCATGTCAGCCTGAACTTACATGTAAATACGACAATAACGAATCTAGGACAGTGTCACGTACATTTGTGATAAAGATGTCTGATACTGTAGGATGCTATAAGTAGATTCATTTTCTTATTGAACCTAGATTTGGATCCTTGAGAATTCAATCTTTTTGATAATCCAAAGCAAATTACGGAATTACTTATGTATGTTACTTGAATTTTCTTGTTCCGTTCTCTTGTTAATTGAACCAGATGTCAATTTTGCCATCTTTTGAATCATTAAAACTTTACTCGAGTTTTACATACAATCACTTGATACGTAAAACAATTTCTGCTGAAACCTGATACATAAGTTTTCTGTGGATTGGTTTGTGTGACATTGATATCAATATACTGTATTGGTGATGATATACAGATACAATATTAGTATGCATGCATCTTATAATTACTAAGCCAGAAAATTTATGCTTGCCCTGTGAAATGAATTATTAATATATGTATATCTAAGTTCAATTTCATATTTCGGACTGCAGTGAGTCAATAAATTTAGTGATTGTTGTGTACAAAATACAGTTATTGCGCTTATATTTATACAGAAACTAATGCTTAAAAAAAGAAACTAATGTAATAGAATTACAATTACGAAAATTTGATCATTGGAAAACTCTGAATTTGAATTCAAAATAAATGTTTCACTCCATTGACAGTTGAGATCTGTGATGAATTCTACAAAATATCAGTGATTACACAAGTGGCTCATGCAAGATCTACTGCTTATTACAAGTACATAGTAAAAAAGAAAAAACTCGATGTTATTGGATATTTCAACTGTTCTTTGCTAATGTACAATAAACAAAAGAAAACAATTCATGACAGATACAAACTTTTTTACGAGTATATCTTAATTACAACCACACAAAAGATAGAAGGAAAGACTTTAGCTCGGAAAAAGAAAATTGCACGGAAATAAGGTTTCAAACGAAGTAAAATTTAGCCTCAATAATTTGGGCTATTACGCCTGCTGTACTAGTGGCGGTGCACCATCTTGATATCCCTTCTTCTTACCAAAGATTGATGCAATCAAAGGGATCAATTGGTTCTTCTTCTTCTTCTTCCTCTTGACTTCAGCTGTTTCACAATCGGAGAACTGCCTTTCTAAAACTTGCTCCTCTGGGTTTATGACTTGTGTCAGCAGTGGTGGATTCGCGGACTTAACAGACCTTTTCATGGGTGTTTCAAACTTGATCTCCACTTCGGTTGCATTCTCAACGAACTTGATGTCTTCAATATTCGTGTCTAATACTTGTTTATCGGCTGGTTCCTTAGATTTCAGTTGTTTTAGTTCTGTTTTGGTTTCGAGCTCTTGTTTGAGAGAGGTAAGATAGTTTGCCATCAATTGGCTTTCTTCTCATGCTTTCTCAAGGCTTTGCTTTGTTTCTTCCAGTTCCGCGACTACAGAATTTATAGGAGGAGGGTGGTATTCGTTGCTGATGGATGAAGCTCGAATCTGGTATTAAAAAATTGATATGATTATCTACTAAATTCATAGAATAACTGAAATTGAAATATCAATGATTGATCGATGAACAGTTCCGAATACTACATTTACAAGCACGAACTCAACTCGCAGGTTGCTAAGTTCATCATTTATTTGAACTTTAACTAAAATATAAGAAATAAGTAAAGAATTGTAATACCTGATTGAGCTTGTTTGCGTAAACCTCTCCTGCTAAGACCCTTTCCCAAATAGCATCACAGCCTCCTTCACTGACCGAAACGGCGCTCTCGTGTCTATCTCTGCCCTTCCTACAATGCCACTACTGTTGGAATTAATTTTTGCAGTTTTCCGGGCCGGATTCCGGCAAGCTCCGGCCACCGGCGGCACCGGAAAATGAGTGGATTGCGATCCTCTCATCGAGTACTATTCCGTAGTATACTCACTTGCCAAAAACGAATTCCGTATGAATGAGAAATGTTGATCCAAAGTTGGGTACTTGAAAGGTACCAACTTAACAAATGGATAGTCCCATATCGGAAATTGGAAAAGATTTATACTAGTATATATACTAGAAAACTGGACTAGAGGGCGTGGCCCGGGGGTTACCACTAACGTGTAGTGGAGAGAGGACTTAGCCAAAATGACAAACACACACGCGCGCACGCGCGCGCGCGCGCGCCCGGCCTGGCCCGGCCCCGGCCCCGGCTCGGTTCGGTTCGGCTTGGTTTGGTTTGGTCTGGCTTAAATTTTTATTTTACTTTTTGCCCAGACAGCCTCTTCCCCTACTGAACTGAAAAGACCTTTCAGATTCAGTAACTGGGGCCATTACTCTGTAACAGCAGAGTAATGGCTCTCCAGTTACTCAACTGAAGAGTCCCCATTACTCTGCTGTTACAGAGTAATGGCTGCTGAACAGTCTCAGTCCCAGTTTCTTCTATAAAACCAGACTGAAATCTTCAGAGAAGACACAAATTTTTTACATTGTTTACTCTCTTCTTCCTCTGCTCTGAGTCATCTTCTTCCTCTGCTCTAAGTCAGTGTCTGTCAACTGAGAGTACACACAGACAGCAGTTCGTTGTCTCTGAAGCACGGGTGCTGCATCTTCAGAGAAGGTACAGTTGTATCCTGGGAAGCAATTTGCCGGTAACCGTCACACTACGGGGCAAATTCTGCTTTAAGGACAGAGATTCTTAAAAATCTCGACTCTGTACAAGTTCATTGCTTACTGTTTTCTTTTCTGTATTTGATTTCTTCACAACTTTGTTGGAGTTTCATATTATTTAACATTCAGGATCTAACAACTACCACCACCACCACCACCACCTTCTTCATTCTCCATTATCTCAATCTATAAACACAAATTTACAGAGGGGTTTGGAAATTAACGAACGTTAGGGTTAGGGAAACAGAGGGGTTTATTCTTCATCCATCTAAACCATAATATATTATTTCTCATTTGGTTTTTTGGGTTAGGGAAGCAGAGGGGTTTGTTCTTCATCCATCTAAACCATAACACATATTGTTTCTCAATTGGGTTTTTTGGGTTTTTTTGATAGATTAGTATAAATAAACCGGGTTTTCAATTAACTAATCCAAATTAATTAGAGTCATTCATCTCAATCTAATCATATCTGATGGTCACAGTTTATGTTTCTCATTTTCTTCTTTTAAGATGTTTCTCATTGGATCACTCCTCTCTCTCTCTCTCTCTCTCTCTCTCTCTCTCTCTCTCTCTCTCTATATATATATATATATATATATATATATATATATATATATACACATATATATATATATATATATATATATATATATATATATATATATATATATTTCCAAAATAGAGAGATGGCTTCTCTCCATTATAGGCCGGCTGCACATCTAGGGTTTTATCGCAGTTTTGCAATTTAGCCCCCAACAATCTCAAAATTGCATAAATACATATTTATTTAATTAAATCAATTAAAATCAACTAATTATGGAAAAAATATAATTTATTAGATACTTATACTGAATAGCTGGCCCTAAATGCTGTCCATCAATTTTTTTGTTCAAATTTCACCTCCAAACAACTTTTACAAAAAAGCCCCTTTTCTTTTAAAAAATATACAAAATTAGTTTCCTTTATTCAGATTAATCCAGAAAATTTAGAATTACTATCTACTAATAAAGATTAAATTTTCCAAATAAATTTCCTGACTTTTTATTTCCCAAAAAAAATATTTGCACGTGTTTTGCACGCGTAAAAAGATAAATTCCAGAAAAATATTTAATAAATCCCTAAATTTTTGTCACAATCATTTATTATTAATTCCAAAACAACTACTTTTACATCCAATCCATCGTTTATCTGACTATAGCGGGATCCTTGGTATCTTAACCTTTAGACCTCTTGCCCCGCCATCTCCCAGGATCCAGAAACTCGAAAACCAATATGCTCGGCTGGCTCATCAATGGTTCGTAGGAGGAGTAGAGTGATTAGCGGGAATTGGAGATTGCTCGTTCGCTAAAGTCCTCAACCGTCTGCCTGCCCGTTGATTCAGTACGTTCCTATCCCCTTGGGAAGTTTGAATTTCTAGGATGTTACATCTGTCTCTGATTTCTACTGTCAAATCTCTTCCATCTTATATATTTCTTCTTGTACCTCTCAAATTTTATCTTTTCGACTCCTTATTTTTGTCAGAATTTTAATGTTACAGAAGTTAATAAGATACAAAAATCACTGGTACAACTTGTTGAGATTAATATTCTATGGAGATGTATCATCCACAAATATATCTATACCATTGCAGTATATGGAGCAATATACAAAAGAACATGTTGGCAGCGTGTATAATATTTGCTAGCACATAAAGGATTTAGAATTGTAAGAGATAATTTATGTTAAAAGTAGGCCCAACAAATTTGGATTTAGCAACGGTTCTCATAAATAAATTGCAGTCACTTTAGTACCAAAAAAAAAAAGGTTAAATCACTTCAAAATTTCAATTGAAGTTGCATAACCAAGACAAAGAAGACACAAGCTAAAGTATCAGTATATAAGCCAAATCAAATCTATACCCCAATACATATTTCACTTCTATATTTCACTTCTTTCTTTCTATATCCTAAAGAAGCACAACCATACCCCAAAATCCAAAAACAAGGGTTGCAGATCCCTTTCAATCTTGTTCTTCCAAGGTTATGGTGCTTAAGTATGTAAATAGATCATCTTGAGAATTGGCTGTCATAATCTGGTTTTGCTCCAACTATAATCTTTCATTTAGTGATGACTGCACTTGGAGCTCATCCACCACTTGAGTTTGCTGCACTAAACCATCTCCTCTGTTGGCTTAATGTCAAGTTGCATCAGCTCAGTAAAAGTGAGTGGAGTTCTTCTTACTCTCCTTGGTGGTTTGACAATGCTCTGACTCACCCCACTTCCTCTCCTTTTAAGCTACCAACTCCTCCTTCAGTCTCATTAACACTATACGCAGAATGCATAACAAATTAGTTCCGCAGTTTAGCTTGTGTCTAACCACAGATAAATTTCTCACCTCCGAATCGCATAAGTTTGAGTCTTGTGTCATAATAACTGCATTATCTTGATCAGTCTCAAATAGAACTTCATTGGCAACACTACAAGTAATTAACATCACAAAGATAAATAGAAATGAAGACAAAATCTAGTTTAAGAATTATTTGTAATTGATGTAAATGATAATTAGAACTTACTGAACAAGGTTTGTGGTACTTTCTTTTACTTGTTTTTTCTGCCATACCATTTGCATTATCTTGATCACCTTCAAGGCTTCAACGAACACTTGACTGACAAACCAAGAAGGCACATAATACCAAAAGTAAATTGATTTGAAGTGGAACTTGTGGTTATAGTGATTTATGACTTTAAATCACAAACCCCCGAGAACTTTGCTGTTCACTTGCAACTGGGACAATTAGCTCCCTCCCTTTCTCCTTTCTTCCCCTCTTCTTAGTTGTATTCCTGCAAGAAATTATTAAACAAATGTATCTAATCATACAAAACTGGTAGGTACGATATAGCTGTCTATGAACTTAAATATAATGAGATGCTACAATGAAATAGTGATATTACAAACTTTCATAAATTTATTGCATAGTGAAATTCAAAACTTACTTAATAGTGTTTATAGTTGTTTCTCCTACTTGGCTTTGTGCTTGATCAATGTTCTGCCTCTCATTTTGTGTTATCGTTTGTGATTGTTGACTAGCAAGATTGATAGAATACTTGTAGGATAATGGCTCGATTCTGGTTCAGCTTGTTGATATCCGTCGTATCGGGGGGTGGCAGGGGGGCAGCGCCCCCTGCAGCGATCGGAGCCCGATAAGGCGGAGATCGCCCCAGTTTGTGGGCTTGACCCACAAACTGGCCCGAAAATTCTATTTGTAAACTAGAATAGGCCCATTTCGCATAGCCCAGTAGTTTTTCTTTAAATACACCCTTTAGGGTTTTGTAAGAGGTGAACACCTCTATTCGGAATTTTGCAGCCGTCATCTTTGTAAGGGTTTTCGCCCATTGTTGATTATAGTGGAAGAAACCCCAACCGCCCCGTGGACGTAGGCTTTTGCCGAACCACGTAAATCGTTGTGTTCTTGTGTTTGATTGTTTCTGTTTTTCGCTATTTCTTTTTGATTGGTAGTTAACTTGTATTTGGCATTACAATACTTACACCTGCTCTTATAGTACCATATCCTCTTACATATACTACTATGCACAATCCTCTTAGCCATCCCTTTTTCTTTTGTTGGTTCTTTGTATCTCATCATGACTTTTATTCCTCATCTTAGCCGGTTTTCCTCTTGGCCGCTTAGCTTGGGGTGGGATAGGGATATAAAACAAGTTCAAAAGCCCAAGCCCATCCATAGGCTCGTTGATCCGCCCTCTAAAAAGCCCAGCCCGATCCGTCAAAGGACCGAATCGGCCCTACCCTTCGTACATAAGAGCTAAGCTTGGAGCTTGAGTTTGAAGCCAGACCTGGCCCAAAAGCTCGAACTTTAGCCCATCCATTGGCCCATTCGTAAAGCCCGGACTTTAGCCCGTTCGTATATAAGCACATCTAATTTTATACTATTATAGCTCAAATTAATTCTAAACTATTTACTAACTTCCGCATGCATAGTTGTATAACAATTCAAATTAATTCTAATCTATCCACTAGCTTCTGCATGCTTAGTTCTATAACAGTTCTATAGCAATTACAAAATTGTTACAATTATATTTGCTAATTATAATTACTACAAATCATTATTATAATAATAGTAAGTATCTATTATTCAAGTAGTTATTTTCTATTATAGTAATATAATTACAAAAATTAATTTATTAATAAAACATAGGTAACTCTATCAGTGTAGTATTGACATTCACTCTATGTTGCAGTCGTTCCCAACCTCGAACAAACAAGGAGGGCCTATAAAGTATCACCTAATGAGTCAAACAACTAACAAGTTTGAGATTAGTGGAATATAGAATCCTTAAATCATTTGATAAAAGTAGGTAAAAAAAATATTAGTTATTTGACTAAATAAAAAAATATCATATAATTTTCACTTGGGCTTAAGCCCGAGCTTGCGGACCAGATAAAAGCCAGGACTAAGGGCCGAATACGAGCATCATAAAATTACAAACAAGAGAGCTTTGGCCTGGCCAAACCCTTAAGGAGTTCCGCCTCCTAGAGGGCTCGGTCGGCCCGGCTCGGCCCATTGTACATCCATAGGTGGGATATTCCTTTTCCACCCTTTGTCATTATTCTTTAGATGGTAATGACCCGATTAAGTTCATAGGCATTAACTGATAATTAATTAATATTTTTAATTAATATTTTGAATATATATATACACTTGCTTGTCAATTGTATAGAATTATATATATATATATATATATATATATATATATATATATATATATATATATATATATATACTTGCTTGTCAATTGTATAGAATTCATCTACAAAGTTTTCCCGTATAGCCCCTCTAGGTTGTGCCACAAATGCCCCCACATGTACAAAGGGCAAACCTGTGAATTGCCATCTATTATAGTTGCACGTCTTGTTTCAAAAATCGATTGTGAATCTTTTTAATCCATTTGTAACTTCAGCTTCTCTTTCTGTAGACAAACTAGTGTCCCAGTCATTAACATTCATGCTCAAATATTTGATATACTTTTCAGCCATTGGTACAAGCCTCCCTTTCCACTTATGTGCCATATTTTTCCTCTTCTGTCTTTTTTCCACGGTTTTGATCCTCACCCTGTCAATAAGTTCCACAGCCGGAAAATACCTGGCTATAATACCCAATCAATGAAGGATTCTGATAGATTGCTAGTTATATAGTGGTTCTTACACTTGTGATTTAATTGTGACCTACTCCACTTGTATCTATCCCGGCCCATCAAATCATAATATGCAGCTTGTGGCACTTGAAGCTTCCCCATTGCTTTGTCGCATTCAGGTCGACTAAAAGCCCTTGCAGCTTCCCATACAATCTTTTCATACTTATTTCCTGGATACTTCTTCTTGAAGTTCTTCCACATGTGTCTCATACAAACTCTGTGCTCAGATTCGGGAAAAAACAATATGCAGTGAATCCTCCAACCCTTTATCTTGATCTGATATGAAGGTCAATCTACTCATATCATGTCCATGAAAAGCAATATTCAGATGCTCCAAAAACCATGACCATGTATCTGATCTCTCAAACTCCACCAACACAAAAGCAATTGCATATAAACCATTGTTTCCACCAAGGCCATTTGCTGCAAGTAACATACCAAGATGCTAAAACTTCAGTTTCTCTCTCTAGAATTATAGAGAGAAGCTCGTCAAGACCCAAAAAGCAAAGAGAGTAGGTTATAAGCTTCTGGTTGCGCCGGGGGGGGGGGGGGGACCCACACCCCTCATCCCGCCACCGGAGCGGTGGTGAGTTGGCGTCGGAGCTCCGACGTGGAATAAAGATTTGGGACTTTTTAGAGATGTGATGTATAGAGGTGGATGGCACGGTAGGAGATTCGACGCCTAGATGGAAGGCATCAACCGCCGAGGCGGCGCGCCGAGTGAGGTGGAGGCTGTGCGGGGGCGAGATTGGCTGCCGGCGGCGGGATAGCATGGGATGAGGCGGGGTTGCTGCTGAGATCAGGCCATCATATGTTGGCGCCTGATGTCGGAGCAGGCTGGGCGAGTGCGTTGGTCGTCATCGACGGCGGATGCTCGGAGGGATTAGTCGCCATCAACGGGGCTGCTGGTGTCAGGCATGTTGGTGTTGTGTTGGTGTTGGGGCTGTTGGCCGCCATCGGTTGACGGTGATGCGGTGGTGGGGTATGTAGAACCCCGTATTTTCAAATATTATTTTAATTATTTGAAAATGAATTTAAATGATTTTTTAGGATTTAATTGATATTTTCTAAAAGATTTATCTTTGGTACACGTGCAAAACACGTGCAAATGACTTTTGAGATGTTTGAAAAATTAAGTTTTCCTTATGAAAAATCATTATTTATTATTTTGGAATTATGTAGTATTGTTCCGGATTTTTCTGAATTTAATTAGTACTATTTGCAAATTTTAAGAAAAGAAGGACTTATTTGCAAAATTGACATTTTTAAGGACTAAAATGCAAAATTGGTATCCTGGACGTTTTAAACAGTATTGGTTAAGATTTAGAAATATATTTTCATATAAATCCTAATTTAAATGAATTTTAGATGAATTTCCAAGAGTAGATATATATATATATACGAGTAATTGTATTTTGAAGGGATTGTTTTGCAAATGTATTTCCTAAACCCTAATACTTGATCCCGGCCTATATAAAGGGAGTTTGCAGCCGTCATTCGCTGCACAACTCAGATCTTATTATATTTCTTATTCTCTTGGTGATTGAAGAAGAAGTTCTTGGATCTAGCAAGAGAAAGGCTTTTGTGGATTCTTCTTGATCTAAAGGTGAGTGATATGGACTTGTTTGTTTATGTGTATGTTTGTATGCTGTTTTGTTTGATATTTTTGTATCCTATATGAAATCGATGCCATGGTTGTTATTCGTAATATGCATGTAAAATCCACGAATGTTTAGTAGATCTTGTTTAACAAATTCTTCATTGATCGAAAACATGTTAAGATTCAAGTATGGTTTGATCAGATGTATGAACATCTGGATCTTGTGTATATAATCAGATCTTGGTTATTATTGGTGGAAGAATTAAGTATTAAGGAAACCCTAATGTAAGATTTAGGAATTTGAGAACAAGAGAATTGAGTTTTGAGTTATTGAATGATTGAATAATGGATCCGCAATGAAGAAGTATTCGAGATTGACATTTTACATGATTAAGAATTATTTTCATGAACAAGAACCTTTAGAAAACTCCAGTTTTGATCTTTGTATTCAGACCTAACTTATGCAAACTGTAGGCCGACAGTCGACTGGTCTACTATTCAGTCGACTGGTACGACCCAGCTGCTGTATCTTTAGTTTTTCTCGAAAATCCGTTCTGGACAGTCGACTTAGACCCTTCTCAGTCGACTGGTACACTTAGATTTTATTTTTCAAAGTTATCGTAGAATTTCTCTCGGGTAAGTCGACTTATGTTTTTATAAGTCGACTTATGTTCTTATAAGTCGACTTATGTCCCCTTTTAAGTCGACTTATGTTTTGATAAGTCTACTTATGATCTTTATAAGTCATCTTATACTTTTGATAAGTCTACTTATGATCTTTATAAGTCATCTTATATTGTTGATAAGTCTATTTATGCTTTTATAAGTCAACTTACTGCACTTGTTATAATCTTGAATATTGGTTCTCGGGAGTATAAGTCGACTGGAGCTGATTAGTTTTTCATGATCTTGAGTGTTCTTGTTATCTTTAGTTCGTTTGTAGATGAATATGTTCGTCAGTGTAAGAGTCACTATGGGTGATTGCATGCCGGGTATGTATTCTATCTATACCCTCTTTAGTTCGTTTGTAGATGAATATGTTCGTCGGTGTAAGAGTCACTATGGGTGATTGCATGCCGGGTATGTATTCTATCTATACCCTCTTTAGTTTGTTTATAGATGAAAATGTTCGTCGGTGTAAGAGTCACTATGGGTGATTGCATGCCGGGTATGTATTCTATCTATACCCTCTTTAGTTTGTTTGTAGATGAATATGTTCGTCGGTGTAAGAGTCACTATGGGTGATTGCATGCCGGGTATGTATTCTATCTATACCATCTTTAGTTTGTTTGTAGATGAATATGTTCGTCGGTGTAAGAGTCACTATTAGTGATTGCATACCGGGTATGTATTCGATCTATACTATCTTTAGTTTTTGTGGATGGATACATGGGTATCTGATCTATGACATTATTGGTGATCGATTGTTGGACATACATCGTGGTACTGAGATTTATTGACAATTGGGCATGATCAGAGACGTGAGGATTATTGTTGGTTCTGATCAGTCGACTGGTTCCTAAGACAGTCGACTGTACCGTACAGTGAACTGTACTATTTTGAGAGTAATTTGATTGAAGGATATTGATCGTTGGTATTGTTTCTCGACTCGGCTTCATGCATGTACTGGCCTATCGTTCTTGTTTCATATTACATGTTCAGTTTATGCATTTTTGTTCAGTACCTGTTGTTTGAGAGTTTATGTTTATTTTTATTTATGTTGTTGTTTATATCACTCACACCATTTATGGCTGACCCCGTAGTTTTGGGGGTTAGAGTTCAACTCTAGCCTCACATGTTGCAGGTTATTGCTTAGAATTGGAGGCTTGGATGCTTGGGTTAGCTTTAGCGAGTATGAGTGAGATGATAGAGCCATGTGTAATTTTGTAAAGAATAGTGTTGTAAAAGAACTATTGTAATGTAAGGTGTTTGTATTTCCGCTGCAATTTGAAAGAAAATGTTGTAATAAAGATTTGGAATAAAATGATTTGAGTTTTTGGTCTATGTATATTGTTACATTGAAGTGGATCGCTGGGAAAGTGCCACGTATTTTCTAAGTTTCGTATTTAGAAATTCGGGGCGCTACAGTTTGGTATCAGAGCATGCTTCAATAGTAATAATAGACATAGTATGAAAACCAACCTAGGTGTGGACACTAGAGAGTGAGTACCTAGGTGTGGACATTAGAGTGTGAGTATCACATAGAGTTGAAATCTGATGACTGGTTTGGGGTAAGGTTATGGTTTTGCCATAGGGTATTGATTTGAGTGTAGATTGCGTGTGATGCTCTAACTTTACCCTCGTTTTGCAGTATTCACAATGGTTGCACCCAGGGGCAGGAATGGAGGCAACAACGAGGATGGGTCTGGTAGTTCCCGAGGAAATGGGATCGACCTGGAAGCTGAGTTTGCCAAAGTATATCAGACGTTGAATACGCTGATGGCACTCAATGTGGCACAGCAGCAAGCGCAGCAGCAGAATCCGCAGCCAAATCATGGAGCCGGACATGGATTGGTGAACGCCGATCCGATTAAGCAGATTGAATCCTTTAAGAGGATGAGGCCACCAGTCTTTGAGGGGCAAGCTGATCCAACCGCGGCAGATGACTGGATTAGGAAGATGCAGACGATCTTTGAAGTGTCGGAGACTCCGGCAGCTAGCAAGGTGAAGTTAGCTTCGATGCAGCTAGAGAAGGACGCAGGTGTCTGGTGGGAGTCACTGAAGAGGACTCTGGGAGATCAGCAGTTGACTTGGGAAGCTTTTTTGGAGGAGTTCAGAGATCGCTTCTTTCCTCTTGATGTACAGGAGAAGAAGGCGACTGAGTTCTTGAACCTTCAGCAGGGTAGCATGACCGTGCGGGAGTATGAGACTAAATTTGCTCAGCTTTCGCGGTATGCGCCAGAGTTAGTTGTCGACGAGGCAAAGAAGGCCAAAAAGTTTGAGCAGGGCTTGAGGCCAAACTTGAGGTCAAGGATGGTTCCATTGGGCATCAGAAGATTCGACAAGCTGGTCAGGAGAGCAGCTATGACCGAGGAGGATATGGACCAGTCCCGGGTAAAGCAAGAGACCTGGAATAAGAAGAAGAGGCCAGCAGATGATCAGGATGAGAAGGAATTTCCCGTGAAGAAGAGCAAGCCTAGTGATCCAGTACAGAAGGCACCGACAACTAAGGAAGTGACTTGTTTTTACTGCAAGCAGGCAGGACATTACAGGTCAGAATGTCCGAAGTTGGCAAAGCAGACTTGTTTTCAATGTGGTCAAGTAGGGCACATTCGACAACAATGTCCACAGCTGAAGAAAGAGAATGCAGGGAAAGACAAGGATCCGAAGCAGGGGCGAGTGTTCGCATTGACTGAAGAGGATGCGGGCAATCCAGGAGTATGATCTGTGTGTGCAGGAATTTATTCTTTTGTATTAAGTAAAACTTTATTTTGGAAATAATTGAAGATTGAGTATTTTCTTCATGTAACAAGTTTATTTGGATTTAATGGAATAAAGACAGTTTTATTTGATACTATTTTCTTGCATACATTGTGTCGCCCATTGATTACTAGTCTTAGTGTGGATCTTAAGGTGATTCCAAGCAGGTCTTGAGGTGGCTATCCTTAGTCATGTCCTTTTCTAAGGAGGGAGTGGCCACTGATTCTTGGAAGGATGAGCAGAAGGTCAGAGTTGGATGCAGGAGTTCAGTAGTTGTCGCAGTTGGCTTCCGATGGCAAGTTATCAGAGTTGCACAGCGGAAGATTGATTTTCTGAATTCCTTGCATGATTGTGATTATTTGGTGTGATGTGTTTGTTTGTTAGAATGCATTCTTTGGTGTGACTGTATTTCCTAAGAGTTATATTTCTATCCTTGGGTTTTCAACCCTTATTAGTGGGTTTGTTTGGACCTCATTAGCCGTAGTTCTGAGGACAGAACTCTTCTAAGGAGGGAGTGATGTAGAACCCCGTATTTTCAAATATTATTTTAATTATTTGAAAATGAATTTAAATGATTTTTTAGGATTTAATTGATATTTTCTAAAAGATTTATCTTTGGTACACGTGCAAAACACGTGCAAATGACTTTTGAGATGTTTGAAAAATTAAGTTTTCCTTATGAAAAATCATTATTTATTATTTTGGAATTATGTAGTATTGTTCCGGATTTTTCTGAATTTAATTAGTACTATTTGCAAATTTTAAGAAAAGAAGGACTTATTTGCAAAATTGACATTTTTAAGGACTAAAATGCAAAATTGGTATCCTGGACGTTTTAAACAGTATTGGTTAAGATTTAGAAATATATTTTCATATAAATCCTAATTTAAATGAATTTTAGATGAATTTCCAAGAGTAGATATATATATATATACGAGTAATTGTATTTTGAAGGGATTGTTTTGCAAATGTATTTCCTAAACCCTAATACTTGATCCCGGCCTATATAAAGGGAGTTTGCAGCCGTCATTCGCTGCACAACTCAGATCTTATTATATTTCTTATTCTCTTGGTGATTGAAGAAGAAGTTCTTGGATCTAGCAAGAGAAAGGCTTTTGTGGATTCTTCTTGATCTAAAGGTGAGTGATATGGACTTGTTTGTTTATGTGTATGTTTGTATGCTGTTTTGTTTGATATTTTCGTATCCTATATGAAATCGATGCCATGGTTGTTATTCGTAATATGCATGTAAAATCCACGAATGTTTAGTAGATCTTGTTTAACAAATTCTTCATTGATCGAAAACATGTTAAGATTCAAGTATGGTTTGATCAGATGTATGAACATCTGGATCTTGTGTATATAATCAGATCTTGGTTATTATTGGTGGAAGAATTAAGTATTAAGGAAACCCTAATGTAAGATTTAGGAATTTGAGAACAAGAGAATTGAGTTTTGAGTTATTGAATGATTGAATAATGGATCCGCAATGAAGAAGTATTCGAGATTGACATTTTACATGATTAAGAATTATTTTCATGAACAAGAACCTTTAGAAAACTCCAGTTTTGATCTTTGTATTCAGACCTAACTTATGCAAACTGTAGGCCGACAGTCGACTGGTCTACTATTCAGTCGACTGGTACGACCCAGCTGCTGTATCTTTAGTTTTTCTCGAAAATCCGTTCTGGACAGTCGACTTAGACCCTTCTCAGTCGACTGGTACACTTAGATTTTATTTTTCAAAGTTATCGTAGAATTTCTCTCGGGTAAGTCGACTTATGTTTTTATAAGTCGACTTATGTTCTTATAAGTCGACTTATGTCCCCTTTTAAGTCGACTTATGTTTTGATAAGTCTACTTATGATCTTTATAAGTCATCTTATACTTTTGATAAGTCTACTTATGATCTTTATAAGTCATCTTATATTGTTGATAAGTCTATTTATGCTTTTATAAGTCAACTTACTGCACTTGTTATAATCTTGAATATTGGTTCTCGGGAGTATAAGTCGACTGGAGCTGATTAGTTTTTCATGATCTTGAGTGTTCTTGTTATCTTTAGTTCGTTTGTAGATGAATATGTTCGTCGGTGTAAGAGTCACTATGGGTGATTGCATGCCGGGTATGTATTCTATCTATACCCTCTTTAGTTCGTTTGTAGATGAATATGTTCGTCGGTGTAAGAGTCACTATGGGTGATTGCATGCCGGGTATGTATTCTATCTATACCCTCTTTAGTTTGTTTATAGATGAAAATGTTCGTCGGTGTAAGAGTCACTATGGGTGATTGCATGCCGGGTATGTATTCTATCTATACCCTCTTTAGTTTGTTTGTAGATGAATATGTTCGTCGGTGTAAGAGTCACTATGGGTGATTGCATGCCGGGTATGTATTCTATCTATACCATCTTTAGTTTGTTTGTAGATGAATATGTTCGTCGGTGTAAGAGTCACTATTAGTGATTGCATACCGGGTATGTATTCGATCTATACTATCTTTAGTTTTTGTGGATGGATACATGGGTATCTGATCTATGACATTATTGGTGATCGATTGTTGGACATACATCGTGGTACTGAGATTTATTGACAATTGGGCATGATCAGAGACGTGAGGATTATTGTTGGTTCTGATCAGTCGACTGGTTCCTAAGACAGTTGACTGTACCGTACAGTGAACTGTACTATTTTGAGAGTAATTTGATTGAAGGATATTGATCGTTGGTATTGTTTCTCGACTCGGCTTCATGCATGTACTGGCCTATCGTTCTTGTTTCATATTACATGTTCAGTTTATGCATTTTTGTTCAGTACCTGTTGTTTGAGAGTTTATGTTTATTTTTATTTATGTTGTTGTTTATATCACTCACACCATTTATGGCTGACCCCGTAGTTTTGGGGGTTAGAGTTCAACTCTAGCCTCACATGTTGCAGGTTATTGCTTAGAATTGGAGGCTTGGATGCTTGGGTTAGCTTTAGCGAGTATGAGTGAGATGATAGAGCCATGTGTAATTTTGTAAAGAATAGTGTTGTAAAAGAACTATTGTAATGTAAGGTGTTTGTATTTCCGCTGCAATTTGAAAGAAAATGTTGTAATAAAGATTTGGAATAAAATGATTTGAGTTTTTGGTCTATGTATATTGTTACATTGAAGTGGATCGCTGGGAAAGTGCCACGTATTTTCTAAGTTTCGTATTTAGAAATTCGGGGCGCTACAGGGTAAGCTTATCAGAGATGCACGATGGCACCACCGATGTGGTGATGGACGACAGTGCCTAGACCGGCCGGGGTGATCGGGGTTGGCTGGAGAAAGGCTAGAGAAAGGGGAGAGATGTGAGATTGATTGATTAATTGAGGATTGATTGATTGATTTTTGAATTTTAAATTAGGGTTTGAAATTCAAATTACATTGGAGAATGAGTTGAGGGGATATTTGAATTTCAATTTAGATTTTTGAAATTCAAAATATTTCGGGGGAGTGGTGAAAGGATATGGGGGGGTTTGAAATTCAAAATATAGACCCGATGCTGATTGAAGTTGTAATTGATGGATGGATTGATTAATTGATTGATGATTGATCGATTGACTGAGTGATTGATTGGTTGGTTTTTGAATATTTGAATTTCATATTAGCGATTGAAATTCAAATTATATTAGAGGATGAGTTGTGGGGGGCAAGCGTTACATTTGTTGGGCGGTGATATTCGTTGGCGGTATAGATCGTCTGTAACATCAGCCTAACGGTTGAAAACAACGACTACTGTTGAGGGTTGATTTGACGCAATCGGAAGAGGGTGTCGCGGTGGGGTTGGTTAGGCTGATTCAAGACGGTAACGTCAATGGGAAAGAAGTAAGTATGCCAGCAAGATACAGTGGCTGTCTTTGTTTTCATGGTGGACGTTTGGGGGAAGATGGAGGGAGTTTCTGGGGTGGAAAGTTATTTTGATGGAGTTTGAATTTCAATTTAGAGTTTTGAAACTCAAATTACATTTTGGAGGTGATGAACGTGTGCGGAGGCTTTCATTTGGGCTATTGGTCGAGATTCAGAGTTCAGATTGAGTTACTTAATTTTGTCCTTCATTGAACGATCGTTGGTTATTATGCTAATCCTCACCGTTGCGGTGTTCGATTTTGTCAACATCGTTGGGATGATGTGCGAATCGTCGATATGGTGGAGGATGTACGAGCTGTGATAATGTGATAGATGTGCAAGTCGGCGCCGATTTGGTAGATGTGCGAGTCGTTGCTAGTTTGGGAGTTTTAGTGAGATTGTTGCTATGGTGAGAGTGGTGTGAGTCGTTGCAGGTCCGCTAATGACCAAGTCGTCACAAAGACGGTGTTCGGGCTAGTCATCAGCGACATTGCAAACGGAACATCGGCCACCATGGTGGTGAATGAGCTGAGCGTTCCAGATTAGAGAAATGACAAGTCGTCACTGGATGGACGGATTGGCAAGTCATTATCAGAATTGTGATTAGGCAAGTCGTTTCCAGTATGTTGTTCTGATTAGGTGTCACCGAATGGGATAGAGAAGTCGTTGCTGGAGTGGTGTTCAAGTTAGACGTCGCTTGAAGGTGCATGAGCAAGTCGTAACTATGGTTGGTGCTCGATGAGTCGGTATCTGATTGTTCAATAGAAAATTTGCATGCATCACATCTAATAGGGAGAGAATAAATTACAGGTGTCATCGTCTATAAGTTTAGCTAGGAGAGGGACTAGTTAATGTTGTAGGCTTAATTGGGTAATTATTTTCTGTTGTTCCGTTCTAGGAACAGATAGATGTTATATGTTTGTAATACTTGTTTCGTTAATGATTTATTAATGAAGCGGTGACGCGGTCACCATTTTATCAAAAAAAAATTACCTAGATGCTTTGAGTCTTTGACCTTAGATGACTACCGTCTAAGCCTATGAAGGGCCTACAACCATCAATAAACCCCTGTACATATGCACTAGAAGGGATGAACATTCTCTTGAATGCTTTATCTGCTTTGACATCCACAACAATGTGACTTCCAGGATTTCTTGCTATCAGCTCATCATTTAGACCATCTACTAGATCATAAGATTTCTCAACATTGCCAAAAAGAATTTTCATGGCCTTTTCTTTTCCCCTATAAGCTCTCTTATAGGGAACATTCACCTTGAATTTTCCTTGTAGCTTATTCATGATTTTTGGGGGTTTAATTGCAGGGTTTTTCTTCACTTCATCAAGTACAACATAATTATGATCATTTTTAGTGTCATCTTCTATATCCTGTTGCAATTCTTCCTCAAACATGACATGCCTGTCATCCTCATCAGCGAGATAATCATCAAGTTCTTCATCTAAATTCAGCTCATTTACAACAAGCTGACCCTTATCTGTTGTGTTTTTCTTTGACTGTTTCTTTCTCGGTGTTAAATTACATGGATCTTCCTATAGAAGTTTGATCAGCTTCTAAAAAAAGTTTGATATTTTTAGGTGAATTACTAGCAGTGTCTATCATCCGCATGTACTCCTCATTGGTTTTGATTGCAGCAAACTTCCCAGGGTTTGTTTTAGGAATATTGTGATCAAGCTTTAAAATTTTCCCTTTCAACCATGGAAAATTATCATCCACCTTATGGCGAATTTTTTTAAGGGAGGTATCTGTCAGAATTAATGTCAATAATATTGTATTAGGCAGTGTGATGCCAAAATGATGGAGGTATAGAGGCATGGGCAAGTAGAGTACAAATAATGTTGTTAATGGTTCGTATTTTTCTTTCGGCTTATCCATTTTGTGATGAAGTATATATGTGGATATGAAAGGCGGAAAGATAAACCATTAGCTTTAAAAAATTTCCAAAACGGCCTGTTATCGAATTCCCTATCATTATCACATTGAATGTTCTTCATTTCCCGTTCAAATTGAGTGCAGATGAAAGCTCTAAAAGATAGGAATGTGGAAAAAACTTGAGACTTTTTAGACAAAGTAAATGTCCACAAAAAATTAGAGTAATCATCCAACAAAAGAATATAATATCTATGGCCCGAAGAGCTCAAAACGGGAGATGTCCAAAGATCACTGTAGATAATATCAAAAGGCATAAAAGTGCATGAATTTGAAGCAACAAAAGGTAATTTAACATGTTTTCCAAGCGGGCAAGAATGACAAACATGAGAATTACTAGTCTTATTACACTCAATAAATTTATTGAGCCTAAGAGAGTCAAAAACAGAGGCTCCCGGATGACCCAATCGTTCATGCCATAAAGATGGTGCTAAAGCTGCAAAAGTTGATGGTAATGTAGCTTGATTGTTGGTGATTGTGGTGGTGATGGGATAAAGCTCGCCCCGACTATCACATCTCATTAGATGCTTCCTCGTCTGGAAATCCTTCACAAAAAATCCAAAGGGATCAAATTCAATGGAAACAGAGTTATTAGTAGTAAATTTCCTAACTGGCACTAAGTTTTTAATAAGTTGAGGAGCATGAAGGACATTTTTTAGAGATAAAGGAGGGTTCGGGGAAGACAGGTTTGTGTGACCATAACCACAAATTGGAATTGAATGACCATTTTCGACAATTATACCACGATTATTATTGCTCAAATTAAAATAAGACGAGAGATTACCATGCGAGGACGTCATGTGAGAGGTTGCACCGGTATCCATATACCAGTTCGGATCCGGAGGAGTAACGCCAAGTGTGTGCATTGCCTGTTCGATTTCAGTTGGTGTAGGAGTTGTGGTAGAAAAGGCCTGCTGAGGCCTGGGCCCAAGAACCCCTGCTGCTGGGTAGGCTAGGCATTGTTGAGCATTGGGCCTCGCCTAAGGAGTGGATGGGTAAGGACATGGAGGGATAGGCCAAGGCATCCAATGCCAAGGCCACTGTCCGCTATTCCAGCCTCTCTGCCAAGGTTGCTGTTGGCCGCCACCACGGCCGGTGCCGCTGCCACCATGGCCACCGCCCTTGCCACTGCCACCGCGGCCACTGCCCTTGCCACCACCGCAGTTTTGACCCTTGTTGTTGCGGTTTGGACCTTTTTTGCCACCACCGTTGTTACGGTTTTCAGGGTAGTTGTCTGCATATGAGGGTGCATCAATCGACTTCCTAGCCACCATTGCTGCACCAGAGCCGGTGGTCACCTGTTTCTCCATGCCGGCCTCCTCCAAAGTAAGCATAGATCGGGCTTGGTAGAATTGGGGAAGCGGGTTGCTTTGCCGTATGAGTGTTCCAACACCACGATAGGCTTCGGTGAGACCCACGACCATTTGAAGAACGAGCCGGTTATTTGAGACCGGTGCTCCGACATTCTAGAGTTGATCCGACAATACTTTGAGCCTTTGATAATATGCAGAGGCATTCAGAAAATCCTCTATGTTTGTGTGAGAAAATTCTTGCTTAAGGGTTTTGGCACGTGAATTTTTGTTATCTTGGAATATGTCACGCAATCGATTCCAAGCCCCCATTGCCGTTGAGTCGGGTTCAAGAATTGTGTGCAACAAGTCATGAGAAATCGTGGCATAAATCCACTGGAGAACCGTTGCATCGAGGGTCAACCATAGCTCATTTTCATCATCGGTTGTTGGCACCTTCTCCTTGCATTTTTCCAGTGCGATGATGTGGTTGATAACCTTATGTGAACGACAATGAGTTTTTAAGAGCTCCGCCCACATCGTGTATTGGACGATCTCCATCTCAAGAGTAATGGAGATGTGGGTCTTGATGTTCGAAACAGCAAGAGCGGGATGAAAGGTTGATTTTGAGTCAGACATAATGGCTGATGGAGGATGCCTGAAGTGGTCGGGGGAGATGGGGACGATGGATGGGAGGTCACTGGTCGGGCTCGACGTCGACGGGAGGTCAACGATGTGCGGGGGCGGCGGCGCTCAGGGACAGAGACAAGGGCATCGGGATTTGGGTCTGGCGTCGCTGAGATCGACGGGAAGGAGGAGACATCCAGGGGTGTGATGGGTTGCTGGGTGGTCGACGGGGATCTCGGCGAGGGCAGCGGAATCGAGGGAGGAGGACAGTGGATCTAGGCCTGGCTACTGTCGACGAGAGCGGAAGAGGAGAAGTGGTGGCGACCGGAAGGTCTGAAGACGAGGGGCGTCGCCAGAGGTTGGGGCACCGCTGGGAGGGGCTCGACTAGTGAAGGGGGTCGTCGGGTCAGGGTGATGGGAGCGATGGGAAGGAAGGGGGTATAGGAGGTAGGGGATGAAGTTGAAATGGCTCTGATACCATAAAGGAAGATGCTGCCTTGTTGATTTCCTTGACTGATAAGAATTATATACATCATTACAAATGGCAACATACCTTCTAAACATTCTTCCAAGCAAACTTTTAGCCTATCAATCCCCACTCAAAATTCTCTATAAAAAAGACCCCGCTTATTCTCATCTTCGGGTGTTTGGGTGCTTATGCTATCCACTTTTTCCCTCCACCACTACAAATAAGCTTCAAGCCTGATCCACCCCGTGTGTCTTTTTGGGTTACCCATCTAATCATCGTGGCTACAAATGCTATGATTTTTCCTCAAACAAAATCATAATAAGTTGCCATGTTATCTTCGATGAATCCCAATTTCCATTCGCTAAGATGCACACTCCAACAAAACATTCATATGATTTTTTGGATGATGGGGTGTCACCCTATTTGGTCCACCATTTAAAAACAGGCCTAACTAGCACAACTTTTCCAACCCAGCAAACCAGCCCAGCTCCTCAAACCCAACAAACTCCACCCCAATCTCCTCTGCAGGCCCAAACACATTCTCCCAGCCCAACCTCTACTCCAACTACTAACACGTCCACCACTCCCCCCACCTTCAGCCCACAGGACCAACCCCAGCTCAGCCCACTCCAAATCCGGGCCAAAGGCCAGTCACACGAAGTCAGCATGGGATTTTCAAACCAAACAAAAAGTACGACCTTCTTACCCATGTCACAAAATCACCTCTTCCTCGTAATCCCGTGTCGGCCCTTAAAGACCCAAATTGGAAAATGGCTATGGATGATGAATATAATGCTCTTATTCCAAATAAGACGTGGGAGTTGGTGCCCCGTCCACTTGATGTGAATATCATTCGGTTTATGTGGATTTTTAGACATAAAGAAAAATCTGACGGTTCTTTTGAGAGGGATAAAGCCCGACTTGTGGGTGATGGTAAAACTCAACAGGTTGGCGTGGATCGTGGTGAAACTTTTAGTCCGGTGATCAAACCAGCGACTATTCGTACTTTCCTCAGTCGTGCTCTCTCGAAAGCTTGGCCTATACATCAGCTTGACGTTAAAAATGCGTGTTTGCATGGAGAACTGAAAGAAACTGTGTATGTGCATGAGCCCATGGGTTTTAAGGACCCAAATCATCCTGATTATGTATGTCTATTGAAGAAATCTTTGTATGGCTCAAGCAAGCTCCTCGGGCCTGGTACAAGCGATTTGCTGATTATATTTCCACTTTTGGGTTCTGTCACAACAAGTCAGATCACTCTCTTTTCATCTACAGTAAAGGTACTCATATGGCTTACATTCTTCCATATGTGGATGATATTATATTAACTACCTCCTCTGATGATCTTCGCAATCTATCATATCACATCTCAGTTCAGAATTTGCCATGAAAGACTTGGGGCCATTGACGTATTTCTTGGGTATAGCAGTAACTCATCATGCAGGTGGTCTATTTTTATCTCAAAAAAAGTATGGAGAAGAAATCATCGAACGAGCTGGCATGTCTTCATGTAAGCCAGCTACGACTCTGGTTGATACTAAACCGAAGTTGAGTGCTACTTCTAGCACACCTTACGATGATGCATCACATTATCGCAGCCTTGCAGGTGCCCTGCTATATCTAACTTTCATGAGGCCCGGCATATCATATGTTGTGCAACAAATTTGCTTATTCATGCATAATCTGATGGAGGAACACATGCATGCTCTCAAGCGCATTATACGTTACATTCAGGGCACTTTAGATTATTAGTTGCATCTTTATCCGTCCTCAACAAACACTCTTCTTTCTTATACTGATGCTGATTGGGGTGGATGTCCAGATACCAGATGTTCGACATCTGGTTATTGTGTTTTTCTTGGTGATAATTTGATCTCTTGGTCCTCTAAATGACAGGCTACTTTATCTCGTTCTAGTGCAGAAGTCGAATACCGAGGGATCGCGAATGTAGTTTTTGAGTCTTGTTGGTTAAGAAACCTTCTTCTGGAGCTTCATTGTCCTATTCAGAAAGCTACATTGGTCTACTGTGACAATGTTAGTGCGATTTATCTCTCTGGCCATCCTATTCAACACTAGCGCACTAAACATATTGAGATGGATATTCATTTTGTTCGCGAAAAGGTTGCTCGTGGACAAGTACGTGTCTTACATGTTCCGTCGCGTTATCAAATTGCAGATATTTTCACGAAAGGGCTTCCATTGGTTCTATTTGAAGATTTTCGGGACAGTCTCAGCGTATGACAACCTCCCGCTTCGACTGCGGCGGTGTGTCAGAATTAATTTCAATAATCTTTTATTAGGCAAGTGCATAATTAGCTTCCCTAATTATAGCTTAATCATCTTGTATTAGGCAAGTGCATAATTAGCTCCATGTCAATAATCTTGTATTAGGCAAGTGCATAATTAGCTTCATGTCAATAATCTTGTATTTGGCAAATGCATAATTAGCTTTCCTAATTATAGCTTAATCATAGCCTAGTATTGATCTTGTAATGATGTATATAATTCTGATCAGTCAAGAAAATCAACAAGGCAGCATCTTACTTTAGTATCCTCCAAGAAAACAATAATCTTCTATTGTTTACCACTCATATTTTTTCCTACTTGTTCGAGGCACATCTCTCCAATGACCATAATAGTAGACCAGAAAATTTACTGCACCATCACTTGACATCCTGGTTAAATAAAATTCTTTAGTTAAGCACAATTTCTCTATACATCTATAATATGCCAATAATTACAGTCATACATATCTTATGAATAAATAACTGCAACATACAAAGATAAACTCCAAAAAACCAATATTTGCACACTTAAACGCTAAAGGTATTAGCATTTAAGCACACACAAACACACAAAATAAGAACTATTTTAAATATAGAAGCAAATGAAAAGCACCAGATACAAATTAGAGAAAATGGAGCATTATACTTACATGAGGCAATTTTCTCACATAAAGTGTTTGTAATTCCTTGTGCAACTTTGTACGTTCACCTAGACTTTTATATCATAATATGCATGCCTAAAATAACAGTACATTTGGAGATATTACAACCATGCTTTAAGTGGTTGAAAAATAAACACTTTTTTCAATAATAAACAAATTGGCGTCATGCGATGTGTAGTTAAGAACGATCCAAATGATTTTACTTTTTATACATATCCATCTTTTGACATTAGAAACATAATGAACAACAAGCATCCTCCATAAGAACCCCCAACGCATGAGTACAATACTCTATGTGATAAAAAATTCTATTACAAGTATGGGGTTCCTTCTTGTTAAAATTGTATGTCGTAAATACACATTCGATTGGTAGAAGAGACGACGAAGCATCGAGAGGAGAGAAGCAACAAACATGGCAGCAAGCAATCAGCTTGTACAGTTGACTGGACAATATATAGTCAACTGTCACAACCTTGGGTTTGGAAGACCTAAAGGACAGTCAATTGCATCTTTTGGCAGTCGACCTACAGCGGCGCACATGCACTGTTTGAGTTTTTATTTTGGTGATATTTTGGGTCCAATCTTCAACTCTAAATTAGATCATACGGTTCCCATCGTGTGGCTTCGTCTACATGATATATCGGACAACTTATGTATCAAGACTACAATTAGGGTTTCTCTATAATTTTCTATATATTGTAATAGCCTCCATGAGAGGTGTAATACTTCATTGATATTCTGATATTCTTCTCCATTGTAAGTGAGGCTTGAGAGATAATTCTTGGTGAATGAGGTCGTAATCTAACTCCTTGTAATCTTCTTTAGTTTAGTAAAATCTCTCTATATGTCCCCCCGGATTAGGTTTTTCCCAACCAGGACAAATCTTTGTGTATTTAGTGGATCTACTTGCTTAGTGTTCTAGATCTGTTTGTGTTCCCCTGCTACCATTGTTGAACAAACTCCGCTGCGTTCCCTAACAACTGGTATCTGAGCTTCGGTTCACGAGTCCCTTGGTGGAGATGACATGTCATAACTATGTGAAGATCAAGCAGATTGATGGTAAGATCAACTTTAATCTCTGGAAGGTGGACATGTATGATGTACTGGTTCAAGAACGTCTACAGCTTGCCATAATAGAGAAAGGTTAACCATCTGACATGAAGCAAGAAAATTGGGATGATATGTGTGAAAGAGCCGCAAGTTTAATCTGATTGTCGTTGGCGGGCAAGTTCAAGTGCAAGTTCCTTGAGGAGAAAAGCACGGCGATTCTGTGGGCAAGACTCATATCTGACTACTCAAGATCGTCGTTATTGGATCAGATGTATTGGAAGAGAAAACTATTTCGTTTCTCAATGAAGAATGATACCGTTCTTCAAAATCATATTGTGGAGTTCACTGAAGTATTATCTGAACTAAAGGGAGATAAACACAGATGATCTAAGTAAAGAAGATAAAGTTCTCAACTTGATATATTCACTGCCAGATTCATACGAGCATTTGATAACTACCATGCTACACGGAAAGTCAGCCAAGGAGAAGATTTGGGTGGCTGAGGTGATCAAGGGCTTGAAGAAAGATCAACTTAGGAAGGAAACTCAAAAATTAAAGACTACATCCAAAAGTTGCTTAACGGTGGAAAATTCTTCAATTGACAATCAAAGTGCACATCAAGGTGTGATCCATTGCCAATATTGCAAGAAGAAAGGGCATTACAAGAAGGATGTTGGAAATTGTTGAATCAGAGAAGCGCCAAGTTTAGCATTGTTAACTCCAATGTGGTCAATGCTACTAAATTAGGTGATTTATGTCTTTTTGTTTCAAATTAATTAGAAGTGGATTTTGGTTGGTTTCTTGACTCAGAGAATTCTACTATGTTGGTGTATGCCCTCGATGCCAGCCTTATATTGACCTTGCTAGTTTACATTGTATCATGAAATTCATATATAAGTTATTTTATTTATTGTGTTGTTTATTGTGATTAAATGAATATAATAAAGTCCTTTGAATAGTAGGTTCAATACCATGGAACATCAAGTGCATGACTTGATTGTGAGATCCAATTGGTTGAAATCGGATTACTATTCTTAAATATTCATAGTCAAATATTATTGTGAATTAGGAAAACAATAATACATAAATACTAGTATGTGCGTAGATTGATGACCATATCTCACGGGTCATGGATATGAGAAATCAAGTCTTCACATGGGTACATATTAGAGTAATAATGTACTAGGCTGATCCACCATGAGAACGCTGCATGGATCGTTACGTGAGTTTTATGAGTGATTCTCACACAATGGTGTACGTGGTCCTTTGACTTGAAGTCACTATGGTTCCTTACATGTGAAGTTATATGTTTTAATATCGTCAAACAAGGCCTATGATAAGGTGATTATAAAGTCAGCTATTGGATATACTATGAATCATGCGAAGGGACGTGAGTGACTTAGTAGGATTTGTCCATTTTACATAACAGGAGCAATATCTTCGAGCCCGTTGACTGAGTGAGACTGCAAAATACATAATCGTGCTCAAATGAGTCAATATGAGATATTGATCTCATTTGTTTTAATAAGTCTACTTGGATATTAAGAAACCAAAGATTGAACTATACAAGGGTAATACGCTCCAGGCCTTGTGGTCAATTAAGATATCTAGTCAAAAGGATTAGACAACATGGTAACATTGGTCATAGATAGGTTATGTCAAATCATTGAGATTTCTGTTACTTGAGTAGCAGTGATGTATTGCTAGATACCCTCACTATTTGTAACACTAAAATAGGATTTTTAGTATTACTGACAACGTAATGGGAACCTACAAGGTCACACTTTGCGAATGGATCAAAATTGCGATTTAAATTCATTAGATGAATTTAATTGGGAATCCAAGTAATACTTGGATTTTCAAGATTGGTTGGACAATTAATTAGATTAAATAGGCCGACCAAAATTTGAAGGCCCACACATGAATCTGACTTAGGTTAGATTGTGAGCCCGACAGCCTCACTACTCTCTTGGGGTGGATTTCCTGCTATATATATATATATGATATATATCTGTGGAAAAATAATAAGAAAAAACCCTAGACATCACAGAAAGTGAGAGAGATAGAGAGAGAGAGAGAGAGCGAGCAGAACATCCACTTCTCGCAGCTAGCACTGTGGCGTGAGGGGGAGCCTGATTTCGTTGTCCATTCATGTGGATACCATAGAGACAACGCAAAGTTTTAGTGCTTGTGATTGGTAGATTGTGGAGACAGTCGTTCCATCGTTGAGGTAAAAAATCATAACACGTTTTATAGTTTTCGCATGGATCCATCACTGCGTATTACTTTGTTGTAAACCTTGAAAGCCAACCAACTTATTTTTGCTCTAAGGGGGAGTTATTTTATACTTATAAGCATACTACATGGTGTTGTGTGAGAATGAGAACTGGGGAGATTTGTGAAGTAGTGGGTGAAGGGACAGTTGATTTGGAGATGCCAGGTGAGACCATGTACATTCTATGGGAAGTCATGCATATTCCTCTGCTGAAATAGAATCTGATATCTTTGGAAACTCTAGAAGCATGCAGCTGTAGGTACACATCTCGAGGTGGAGTTCTGACTGTTTTTCATGGTTGTCATAAGGTGATTAGAGGTATGAGAGTTGTTGGACCAAGTCAACACAATCTCTACAAGTTTTAAGGGATTCGAAATAACTGCGCATGTGTTCCTTTGCCCGATATGCCCGTAAGTTCATCTAGTCTGCTATCATCGAAGAGAGACCAAGATGTTCGAATATTATCGTGAGGTGAAGAGTGTCTCGGGGTAGGTAGAGTTCATGCCGAGGTTGGCAACTCCGTGTCAACGCCTACTGATGTAGCGCCCCAAATTTCCAATATGATATCTCAAAAATACATGGCACAATTTCCAGCATCTACCTCAATGTAATAGTAAATATAGCCAAACACAGAAAATTTTCAACTTTTATTACACCAATTATTTACAAAGCACAGCAAAAAATTAAACACATTGAATTACGATTTCTTTCTTTTACAACACATTCTTTTACAAATTGCATAAGCCACATTTTCATTCAACCACATGCATCCAAATCCCAAGCTATAGGTACCTACCTGTAAAACATGAGGTTAGAGATAATCCTAACTCCCAAAACTACAGGGGTCAGCCATAACGGTGTGAGTGATATCAAAAGAAATACAATATAAATGAAACATAAAGAATACATTCATAATCAACACTAGCATTGGTATCGGGTCGGGTCGGGTCCTTCACTACCCGGACCCGGACCAGGTCCCCTACGGGTCCAAAAAATGGACCTGGACCCGGACCCGGATCCGGACCCGTGTGCACCGAGTCCGGTTCTGGGTCTGGGTCCTATTAAAATATTCCTACCCGTTCGGGTAGGAGCGGGAGTGTGAGCAGCGAGCGGAGGCGGCGAGTTGAGGATTTAGAATAGAGGAGAGAAGAAAAAGGCATGAGTTTTGAGTTTGAAAGAGGAAGATTTAGAATTAAGGAGGGAGGGGAGGGATGAGGATAGAATATTTATTTTTATGTTGATATTTTAGGTTTTTTTCAATGGGGCCCGGTCCCGGTCCTGGTCCGGGTCTCTTTTGAGCGGACCCGGACCCGGACCCGGACCCGAAAGTACAACGGGTCCCATTTTAGGACCCGGACCAGGACCCGGATAGGCCGGGTTGGTTCCGGTCCAATGCCGGGTCCAGGTCGAGTCCGGGTCAGGTCCGGGTTTCGGGTATTTATACCAATGCTAATCAACACTTACCAACAGTAGTAACGAATGGAATACGAAATATCTATATAATAAAATACAAAGAAAGCTATCAAGTGGCTTTCATTCGATAGGGATGAAATCAATGGTCCAGATCTAACCCCACAAAACATATTTTCCCGCCCAAAAGTTCCTCCCAAAACTCAAATTCAAATCCCCCCAAAACAACTCCTTTATTTATTTATTTCTCTCTCTCTCTCTCATTCTCTCTCTATTTACTCAGAAATTTATATTTTCAGGTTTCATGTTTGTAAATTTTCAGATTTTTTATGCATTTTTTATTGCTCATGTTGCATTGAAAATAGCAAATATCTCATCAACAGTTAAATTTCATCATTTTTCACACTCAAAGTTTTAAGAAGTTGGATTTTACAATCCCATTTATAATTATTTTTCAACATATACTAATGGAAACATGGACTTTTATTTACAACTAATTATTGTTTTACTATTTAAACTTGAGCAACATAATTGTTGTTTTACTGTTTACAAGACTTTCATATGCTGTATCGTTCTGAAGACGTGTCGTAGGCACGTGCTCACGGGCAAATCTAGTCAATAAATAAAGCATGAAAATATTTAGTGAAACTAGACTAAGTGTCAAGTGTAGGAAAACAGAAAACATCATCCATAAAACCAAGTCCAAAAAACACAAATGCAGTATGATGACTCTCTAATGCATACTTGCCGGATTCAATGCATTCCATAGTACATAGGTCCGGTACAAGCCCTTATCTTTTTCCACTTTATAGGGTTAGATCCCTCGTTATGCAACTAATCCTACTACGGTGATAGAAACAAGATCCAGAATACTCCGCGAATAGGCCTAACAACCCTCGATGTGCAAGCATTATGTAAGAATAGCTCTGACCCCCAAAAAGAATCACTCCCTGATGTGTACCCCACAAATAGACCCGCTGACCCTCGACGTGCAGATGCACTATTACATCTCGTGAATAGGCCCGTTGACCCTCGACACGCAAATGCACCTGTATGTTTTGTGAATAGGCCTGCAGACCCTCGACATGCGAACACACAGTCCTGGAACGCATCCGTTGGATTAGACCCCTAGAGCATATACTTACGTTTCCTAAGTTCCATCACATCTCCACTAGTGCCTGTCCTTATGTTGATAATTATTAATAAGACACAATTTTCCCTTCTCTAGAGTTAGTGTATCCTGCCGGAGTTGATTCCACGAAACAACCCTAAGACCCCAACTAGTCAAAATCCACAAAATCTCAACTGCTGGTTCACAGGAATCCCACTCTTAGAGATTCACTATTCGAATATCAACACCAAATCTTTCAATAAAACTCTCAATTCCATCATCAAAACGTTTATATCAAGAAAAATTCTTTAATCAACAAAAATCCAAATTCATCCAACCACATACAAATTTCCAGAACTGAAATAAAATATTAAATCCATTAAATAACTGAGAATCATATTTTTAAGTCATAGAAAAATCACAAAACATCAATTTCTTCGAAAATGTATATATAAAGTCATAGAAATAAAAATTTAAATTCTATTATAATCAAATTATAACTCTCTGTAAAAAACTGTAATCTTTAGCAAAAACTTCATCTAAAATAGTAGATCAATAATCCATAAGTTCGAAGAAATAATCGTTCGAAGAAATAATCGTTCAAGAAAAATGATGAAAAACTCAAGAAACAATAAGCAAAACCACTGACGGTTGACTGTCAAAACTAGTTCAAATAACAATGGTCGACTGTCAAGAAAAAATCCAAAAATTAAAGAATTGACAGTCGACCGACATCTTTAGTTCAAAACAGAGCGGTCGACTGGCATGTCAAGAAAAGCACAACTTTGAATTTCGTGCACATTTTAATGGATACTTCGTTTAATCTTTGTAAAATCATAAATTTGTAAAACAAAATTCCTGAGATGATCAGATACAACTTTTCTAACATACTGGGGTTTATAAAACAAATCAAAATCTCATCAAGATCATAAAACATCAAAATTTCATTAAGTTTCTTCAAAAACAGTAAAACATGAATATATAAGTGTATATAGGTGTGTTTTAACATCAGTAAAACATTGAGAAAACATCGTATATAAGTAGTGTATTGTTCAAATCAATCTCAGTATCAAACAACTCATGATCCAATCGAAAACATCGCAAAAATCATAAAAACCCAATTTCGGCTGAACACAACAGACCCGAAAATCAACCCCTTTTCAAACATTAAAACTTGATCTCTTTGATCCAAAAATCCTTTGACAACTTGTTATACACATACCCCACTGATTACCTTAGTTTACTCATGAATATATGCAATTACAACATGTAATTAATCAAGTTTTACTTCTTCAAAATATCAAAACAGAGTATACCTATAATCATACACAGTAAGATTCAACTTTTGTTCACTTTATGTCATATACACATACAACTCATAATAGACAATCAAAACAGCAAGAATAGGAAAGAAAACATCATACCCATGATTTCTATTAGGTTCTTTAACATTCTAAATCATCTATATAGAGATTCTATTTATAACTTTCATAAAAACTCATCTTTTAATCATCCATCCATCCATCAATATATTCATTATATCACCATACAATCCTCTAACATGCTTTCTAATAGACAAATCATCACATACAACATGCATAGATTAATACAAAAACAAACATATGTCACTCACCTTATTGAAGAATCATCCGAAATAATAAAGAGAATAAGAAAAGTCTTTCCTTTCGCAAGAAATCCATGATCCTCGCTTCGAAACTCTAAAAAATAAATAATAAAGAAAACTCTTTGTTTAGTGCAGCAAAGAGACGGTTGCTCCACTTTTATATTAGGCCAGAAATTAGGGTATTAGGGTTTTGAGTAGGTTTTGTAAAATATCCCTTTTGAATATATCTTTACATATATAAATCTTTATACTAGAAAATTAGAATAACCAATTCAATTAAGATTTAAAATCCTAACCAACCTGATATGGCCGGCACAGTTTTCAAACCCAGAAAAACAAATTTGTAATCTTTGCCTCTAAGTGACAATTTTGCAAAAAGATCATTTTTAACAAATTTGTGAAATAAACCAAATCTATTAGAATAAAAAGTAAATTCTTTAACTCTAAGTTGGCTAGCCATCATGCTCATCCCAGAAAACCAAAAATCTGTAGTTTTTACTCCAAGTGGTAATTTTGCACAAAAACCCCTCTTTTTGTAATATTTGCAAATATGCCAAATAAATATCAGAAAAATCCAAAAAATTCATAAATAATACCTACTAATAAATATTAGGTTTTCCCAAAATAATTTCTGACTTTGAACTTCCCAAGAAAATATTTGCACGTATTTTGCACGTGTAAAAAAGATAAATTTCATAAAAATATTTATTAAATCACAAAAGATCAATTTAATTCATTTATTAATCTCAAAAAAATTATTTGAAAAACTAGGGTGTTACAGCTGAGGTGTGTCTTTGATGGGCATACTGATTGGTGAAATTGGGTGGAAGATTGATTCAACTAGTTGAAGAAAACTACTGAACCGAGTGTGCTCATAGGTGTATGCAATCCAAGATGGAGATTTTTAGAATTGTATGTCTTGCGTAGACGTTCGACTGGTAGAAGAGATGGCGAAACACGGAGGTCGAAGCATCGAGTGGAGAGAAGCAAAAAAATAGGGCAACAAGCAGTCAGCATTATACAGTAGACTGTCACCGTCTCAGGTTTGGAAGACCTAAAGAACAATTGACTGCATCTTTTGGCAGCCGATCGAGCTTTTATCTTGGTGATATTTTGGGTCCAATCTTCAACTCCAGGTTAGATCGTACGGAACCTATGGTGTTGCTTCTTCTACAGGATATATCGGACAACTTATGTATCATGACTACAATTAGCGTTTCTCTAGATTTTTCTATATATTGTAATAGCCTTCATGAGAGGTGCAGTACTTAATTAATATTCTGATATTCTTCTCCATTGTAAGTGAGGCTTTGTCACGCCCTGCTTCCCAAAAAGGAAAACGGAATACGGATACGCGATACAAGTCCAGCGAATGGCTTTCACCACTCATAAGCTTTAAAGATTTTTACAAGTATAAACAAGGATAGCAAGAAATAATCATCTATGCATGCATGAGACAAATTAATGAGATCAGCAAAAATACTTGAAATAAATACAAGATTCTCAAATATTCAGATCTGGAACAAACAAGTCATATGTTCTGGAACAAAATGCCCAATACAAGAATCAAGTAGCAAAATACAATTTATTTAAAACAAGAAATAAACTCATGCAAGAAACTCCAGCCAGCCTAAAATACTTGGTCACTTACTCCCTCAGGCAACTAGTCACAAAGTCTGCAAGTTTAACAAATTGCAGGAAGAGAAAAAAGAAATAAAACGTCCGTGAATGCAAGTTACGGACCGCATGTAGTGCAGACAACAAGTACAAAAACAGATAAAGGAAATACAGAGTAGCAACAAGAAGCAAGTACTGAAGTAAGTATGGAGGGGATGTGACAGCAAGGTAGAATAACTAACTCTTAATCAAGGAATAGAATCATGTAACATGACAAGATAACAAGGTGCAAGTGGCATGTAACAAGTATCAAGTATCAAGTATCAAGAAGCAAGCGAGCAAGTAACAAGCAACAAGTGTCAAGTAACATGTACAAGTAACAAGGATGAGCAAGTGATCATGTTATTTCAAGTCTTGTATCTAGTCCCATCTTGGTAGCACTTCATGCGTCCCAAATTTTTACCACATGGTTGCTACATTAAAACAAGTTACGTTTAGATTTCGTAGTGGATTATATAGGGCCGTGTACTCAAGTATCAAGTATCAAGTAGTCAAGTATCAAGTATCAAGTATCAAGTATCAAGTAGGACCTACGGTTCCCCTCCGAGTACACCTCTCCTATAGGGAAGTACGTAGTCGGGTAAGCAAGTGGGAAACACGGGCTCCCTTCTAGTACACCTTCCAATAGGGAAGTATGTAGTCAGGTAATCAAGTAAACAAGTATCAAGTATCTTGTATCATGTAATCAAGTAATCAAGTAATCAGGTAGCAAGTGGGAAACATGGGCCCCCTTCCAAGTACACATTTCTGTATTTTCCACTACTAGATCTTTCCCTTGACCGCGGTTTGATTACTGTTATTATTATTAAATCAATCATTAATGTGCACGAATAAGGCAAGAAAATATGGAAAGAAATAAGGAACAAGTTCAAGTTGGATAGAAGACATGAATGGGTGACAAAACAAGTCATAATAGACTACGACAACGAGACTTCCAATTCTGGATAGCAAGACACTATTGCACCAAATCTAAGCCACAAGAATGCAAACCTAGATCCGTCAAAAAATCTAGAAACTAGACTCCCAGCCAAATCTAGCACATATACACAAGTCACATAACAACTACAGAAACATGGCTCAAAACAATGTTTTAATACAGAATTCATGTTCAGCCAAAAATTGCAAAATTGTATTTATAAGCATGAAATTAGCATAAAAACTTACTGATTAAATCTAAGAAAAATCTGGAAGATTCCTTGGTATGTCTAGTATCAGCAAATAAAATTGCATAATATTCTATTACAGATAGCATAGTCAAATAAATTCAGAAAACAGAAAGATACAACAAGTTTATGAATCTGAAATTTTAGACACAACAGTACTAAAACAACGATAGATCGCAAAGTATAACTCGAAATCCAAATCCGTCGAAAGGGTTGTTAAATAGACACAACAGGATACTTCATATTCACAAACTTTTAATTGACAGTGGCTGGAATCAGGTTGAAAATAGAGTTTTTCACCGAACAACATGCAGTTTGAAAATATATTGGTTTGTTCACAAGCATGGAATAATTTATAAAAGTCATCAAATAAATCTACGAAAATTAGGGGTTGATCCAGTCATGTTTAGTCATACCCAGAACAATATTGAACCCAAATTTTACTTTTAACACCAGTTTTAAAATAAATAATCATACAACAAACTCATAAAACATAATCTGGAATTTTCAACACAGCTACAGTAAAACAGCAATAACTCGCACATCACAAATCAAAACTGAGATCTATCGAAAGTTTTGAAAAATAGACAACGAGGCCTACGAATTATATTCACAAAATAATTAAATTTACTGACCTTAACAGGGTTTAAAATACTGAACCAAAATAGGACAGCAGCAAAATGAAACTCTTCTCATGCATTTAATTCAAACAACTCATATGTAATAAATCCAAATTATAATATAATGCAAAACATGGTATATTAAATATTCAAAACAACATGGTATGGGTATTTAACAAGCCTACTACAAGTCAACACATCTAATACATCACGCATGCAACAAACACACAACTATCATAGATCACGAAGAACATACATACATGCATCAAGAGTCTATCTAGATCTAGTTTATTTTCAGGTCGTGTGTGTGACAACTATGATGATAGATCAAGACTACGAATGGGTCAAATGGATAGATCAAGATTCAACAAGGGATTATCACGAGAATGAACACAAAACAAAAGCGAGACTACATGCGGTATTTTGTACTTGTATACAAACAAAGATTATACAAGTTACTTGCCTTAGGGTGTTAACGACGAATACGATGAAAAGAGAATAACGGGAATGGATCTTGGGCGACGAACCACGAACATGGAAACACGTGCGAAATACGAGCAAACACCCAAACAGCAAAACAGCAAAACAGCGGATCCAAACAAAACACCAACATAGCAAAACAAGTCCTTACTTCACCCGAATAGCAAACACCCAAACACCAGATCAATTCTCAATTGAACACCAAACACCGGATCAATACCTCCCCTTCTTCTCAACTAGACAATGGAGAGAGAGAGACAGCAGCGGCTTGACTGGCGTCTGCGGCGACCCCTTCTGATACTGATCGATTAGGCTTTCTGCTCCTCTTATTGTGATTCCTCGAGGAGTCCATAATTTGGGATTCGAAGCCTCAATAGCTAGTGATTGGAACAATCCCAGTTTAGTGACTGGGGACCAAACAAGAAGGCCACGGAGCTGACGGTCAGGAAGCGACGCAGCGATGAGGATGGCGGGGTGCAGGGGCAGAAGACGAGGGAGGATGGGTTTCAGAGGGGATTAGATGAGCGGGATGACGAGGAGACGTGGTGGCTAGGTGTAAACAGGGTAATTAGGGTTAACTGTGGGTTTATATAGGGGTAAATTAGGTTTAGGGTGAAACGGGTTGTTGGGTATTGGGTTTTAAAACCAATAAGAGATAATATTAGGGTTTGGGATAGGATTTAAATAACAATTAATTAGGCCATGAAGCAAATAATTAGAATTAAACAATTCATCTGGAGACAAATAATTTGACAGAAATATTAAATCAAGAATATTCAAGGCCACAAAACTGAATCGAATGCAAGAAAGACAGATTTATTGAGAACTAAGAAAAAATACATGGTTCAGAAGGAATAGAAGAATACAATTAGAACAAATACTCAGAAAAAGATAAATACATCTAAAATACAAGAAAAGGGAAAACAGGGGTTACAGGCTTCAAAGATAGTTCTTGGTGAATGAGTTTGTAATCTAACTCCTTATAATCTTTTATAGTTGAATAAAATCTCTCCATATTTCCCCCCTCCCCCCCGGGATTAGGTTCGCCTGAACCAGGATAAATCTTTGTGTATTTGGTAGATTTACTTGCTTGGTGTTCTAGATCTGTTTGTGTTCCCTCGGTACCATTGCCCAACAAACTCTGCTGCAACATCAATTCCCTACACTTCTCCCCTACAAATTATAATGCTACCTGTCTAACAAAAATTCCATTTTTTTAGCCTGAGCGCAACAATAATGAATTTGCAATTAAGTCACGCTAAAGAAATGAAGTTAATTCCCATTCTTAAGTATGTTAAAGAAAGGAAATTTAACATGAAACTTGTACTTAGAAATTCACACAACAACTAGTATAAGGGAATATTGTTCCCTAATTAAACCCTAACCCTAACTCGCAATAGTTAACCAATTGAACATCAAAATTTCTGACATACTTATAATATTAATGAACAATAAATATTTTTAAAATACTTTAGAAACAAATGCTTTCATAAAAGATTGAATTTTTACCTTACCTTGTGTTGTGGTCTTTTTCTTGGAGTGTGGGAGTAACAGATAATGTGAGTTATTAGATTCGAGAAAAACACATTGATTCTATCCTTCGCTCTCGTTCTGGGGGGTATTGAATGGGTTTGATGATGGATGGCCACTTCACAGACCTGCAAAATGAAGCCTGAAACACCGGGACTATTCCCAGTGACAGACCCTCCGATGCTTAAGTCAGAAGATAGCTATTTAGTGGACGGAATTCAGTAGTGAAAGAGTCCTTACCCGTCATGGTACAGTCCATGCTGTGTTTATATGTTCGGAGAGAAATCCGTTACCCCCAGATCCTATGGCGGTATCGAAATCCCCTTAATCTTGGATCTGAGATTGATTATTCCCTTGATTTTAGGGAGTGTATTTACGATGTAACCGATGGAACATCTGGAACGGTGGGCGATTCTTCTGGGCACGTGACTGGTCCTGCGGAAGGCCTGTAGATCTCCCTGACCTGGGCTAGTAGAGAGGTTGGCATTGAGCCAAGTTTGATGCTTCGCGATCCATGCCAGAATCATCGGTGGGAATCGCTCATGTTTTTCCCCACATCATGAGCCCCCCACTCTCAAAAATGCCCCATTGGTCGTTTTTGAGGAGTAGATAACTCGTGAAAAAAATGCCGGCATGATAGTCATGTCGGATTGCTGGGTCATTGCTTCGAAAGGGGAAAGTGAATCAGTGTTCGGTGTTCAGAAAGAGAGCTTATCAGGTATTGTGGGCAGGAAGCTCGGGGTTGGTTGGAGTCAAGGTGTTAGCACATTCCTAGGTGGGGCATCCTGTCGACTTGGCCTCTTGTCAAGTCAGTTCTCGCGGAATTCGAGGATTCGACATGTGACAATGGTCATTCGAAGGGATGTCATTCATGTAATTCAAAGGGATGACATGTGCCAATAGTTAGAGAGTCATTCGTCCCCTATAAATTTGCACCCCTCTTTCATCACAATGAGGGACTATTTTCTGGACTCCTGGAATCTCTTTCTTCAATATCATAATCCTAGATCTGTCGGTCGCAGAGATCGGTAGCTCGTCTTATTTCAGTGACCATGGTGGATCAGAAGCAAGTTCTTTCGGGAGCGGGTCATCCAGCTAATCGCCAAGCCGATCCGCTTCGAAGGGAAGCAGTTCTGAGAACTCGAGATCACTACACGCGATCTCGTCGGAATTGGAGGTGGATATCATTGGAGTCTTCGATGGTCTAGTGAAGGAAATTCGAGAACCACTTGGGGTGTTAGAGGGTGAAGGCGCTGGGGGAGCGGAGATCGATCAATGGCAGTCGAGGGGAGATCCACAAACATTCTTGACGGGGTAGTCCCGAAGGCTGAGATCCCTTTGGACGCACCTCCCCGAGAGCAGGGATTATCGAAATTGGAGGGGGTTCGGCTCGGCCTGGACCAGTCGCTCGCACGGACGAAGTCCATCCGAATGTCCCTGAAGACCTTAGGGTTGAGCCTGGTCTCGATGTTCTGCCTCTGTCTAACAGGTTGATAGCAGACGTCGATAAGGTGACGAGCGTCTTGGCTGGGATTGAACTGGAGTCGCTTCGGGTGATTTATCGCATTCCTTCCCGGTTCGAATTGATGCTCCCAAACTCTGGTCTTGAACAGAATGCCAACCTTCCGGGGCTGTTATGTGTAATGAATGTCGACATGTTCCATTCTGGTTCATGTCTCCCCCTCCATCCTTTTATAAAGGAGGTGTTGAATTGAGCTGGCCTGAGCCCCATGCAATATGCACCAAATTCATGGAAGTAGCTGACGTGCTTCATCATGATTTGCCATGAGAGAGGGGTCCCACTCTGCCTCAAATATTTCCAGATGTGTTTGGGCTTCAGAGCATTGCCGAGTCACCCTACCGGTGGTATGTCTCTCAACGTCGGGGGGTACAATGTGGTGTACGGCCATCCTTACTCTATCAAGGGCTGGTAGAGGAGATATCTTATTATCCAGAGTAGCGAACCCTGGGATGTCCCTACCAGGTGGTTGTACGAGGTCCCGTCGATGGTGGATCATCCATAGCCTCATGACAACAGTCCGGAGGAGAGTGCCGAGTTTTGGAAACTCTTTGGGGAAGGTGCTAGTGTCGATTGGCAGCAAGTATCAAAAGAGCGGCTGATCGATGTTGGTTTAAGCTTCGTTGGCCCGAGTAGGTTCTTTTACCCTCGGCTAATAGTACTGGTGCTTTACTTTATCTGATATATGTTTTTCTTCACAGGTATCGATGTGACAATTGCCTTGTTGTTAGAACCTCGGAAGGTGCCGAAGGTTGACCATAAGGACAAGTGAAAGATCGAAGTGTCTGCATTGAGGCACTTGCCAAAGAAGCCTAAGGCCTCGAGGGACCGTGACCTGGAGGGGGCTCCGAAAGGGCGGCCGGTCTATAGGTTGTTGAGGACCACTGAAGAGACCGTGGGGCATTCCCTATCAGATCGGCCCGTGGGGGAGTTGGGCTCTATCGTGGAGTCGGAGAATCTTCCTCGTCTGAGAGATCAACATGCCCTCTTCCAAGAGACCACTACTTCGTGTTTCCTTCGCTTTTCTCAAGGGGATGTACAGGTAAGTATTTTTGTGCCCTGTTCTGTCAACATAATTATTCCTTGTTGACATTCCAAGTTTTCTTTGCAGACTGCTCTCTATAGCACTAAAATGAAGGGGTGATATGAGAATTTACTTGGCTTAGCTATTTGGAAGGTGGAGAAGTACAGGAAGAGCAGCGAAGGAGAGCGTGAACGTGCCGAGGCTTTGAAGGAGAGAGTGAAGGATGTGGAGAAGAGGTCGGAGGGAAATCTGGGCGAGGAATGATATGCCTATTGGGCATTGAGTGCGAAGGATGCACTAGAGCGCCAATTGGCATAAACACAATCAGAATTAGTTGGGGCTGCAGACGGGATCGTTAAAAGCGAGGAGTGCGGATTTAGACAAGCTGTCAAGCGTATCAGGCGGGAGTACCCGCATATCGATCTTGGTTCTCTTGAGTACGATCCGGAATTCGTCACTTCTCCTGCGATTTCCCGCTCGATTCCTTCCCACCTGTGGGTCAGTACTGGCCCTGCTCTCTGGGCTTTTGGTGGTGTATGCATTGAACGTGCTCTTTCGCCTTCGCCAGAGGTTCCATCCACGACCCCGGTCGAGCATCTTCTGAAGTTGGGATCGGATGGTGGATCTATTCCTAAGGCTACTAGGGGGCACCCCTCTTTCCTTAGCTTTTTTTGTTTAGTTGTGTTTTACCGAACGCGAATTGGTCACCGTCCCTTGTATCTGATTATTTTTGATGGAATGATAATGATTTTTGGTATTGTTTAGTCTTAATGTCACTGCGAATTCCAAAAATTTCCCGATGACCCTTCGGGGTCGGGTTGATCTCTTCGGCTGATTCTGTAGGAGAACAGCACCTGCGGAATTCTAAGAGTCCAACTAGAGAGGAAGCCAAGGGTCAAGGGACCCATGCGTCTCACGTTTGCCACATGAGTACACAGCGTTCGATGTCCCATTCGTGCTTACATTTTACTTTCCTCCGCCTATTCTTTCTTCACTTTATCCCTTCGCTATCTTTGCTTCTCCCTTTAATCATGGTTTCCGACACGATTCTGATGGAAAGACGTTTGGCCCGAAAGATGGCAATGAAGGCAACCAAAGCTAAGGCCAATGCTGAGGCTGAGGCTGACCTTCGGGCTGAGGGTACTACGAAGGCTGGGACGGATGTGGGGTGGAAGCTGGCTAAGGGAAAGGCCAAGGTAGGGGGCGAGGCGACTGGGGTATCCGAGGACCCCAAGGGAAAGAGAGTATGGGGGGAACTCTAAAGCGTCCTCTTTCTCCCCCTTCTGTTGCATCTCCGGGGAGGAAGAAAGGCAAGGATGTCAACCCTCCGATCGTCACGGATATGCCAGTCTCTACGGAGGGGACTCTACGAACGACACCAGAGGTGCTATTGCCAGTGAAAGCGTGGATCCCCCCTGGACCGTCACGAAGGTGGATTTAACGACGGACCGTGCGAATGCGGCTCAGGTGGTGGCAAATCTGGCCACTCCCCGAGAGTTAGTATCCCTAAAGAGGAAGGCCCAAGGCGACATCTACGCCCGTTGGGCACATGATTCAGTCATGGTAAGTCTTCCTGAAGAGGGTCTATCACTTGTAGTTGGTGCCCTCCTTGGGTTTCAATATCTAATTTTCTTGACAACCTTCCCGTCCTGTAGGTCGCCGTTATTGGGGTTGAGATGAAGCGAAGGTTGGACGCGATGCTTGTACGGGCTCTGGAGTTCGAGAAGAGTGGCAGGGAATTGGTGCGTCGGAACCAGGAACTTTGGCGGGGTATCAAGGATGTTGAGAATGCATTGGAAGGGGAGAAAAGCAACCGACAGGGGTTGCTGGATGAAAAAGAGAAATGGGCAAAGGAGCGGCTGGTGTGGTAGGCCGAGGAGAAGAAATTGCGGGGGTTGCTTGACGAGGCAGCTCAGTGCGCGGTTAAGGACAAGCATGAGTTGGATGAAACGGTATTGCAGGTCCTCGATGCCCAGGATGTGGGGTACGATAAGGCTCTTACGCACATGAAGATCCGGTACTCACACATCTCACTCAAGGGTTTGGCCGTTGATGCAAGCAAAGAGGACATGCACCGGATGGCCGGGTTGGATGCCAAGGCTTGCGAGAAAAGGTCGACCCCCATCAATGATAAAGGATCGGTGTTGAAGCGTCGTTAACGAGTTGCTTGTACCCCTGCCCTTTTTGCTGACCGGCTACCGCCTTTGTAATACTTTTTTTAAAAATGAATAATATTTGCCTCTTTTCCTTTCCTTCTTTTTTTTCGGTTGTCGAGCGTTGCTGAGTTGGGGCTAGGTAGCCGAGATTTCATCTCTGTAGTCGCGCTTTGATGCTTGTGCACAGATAATTGCCACGTATTTGCTCAGTTTACTTCTTTCTCAATAATCGAGGTCACTATTTGTCTTGGAAGTTGAAGCGCTGACCATTTGAATTCACATTTAATGAGGTGGTTGGCTGAGTTGCCTATAAATTTTCTTGGCCTCAAAGCTATTTTCTCCAACAAGTGAATGTTTCTTTGATGAAATTTTCGGAGAGGGGCTCAAGTTCTCGAGATTTTGTCGTTGGAGGACTCGCAGTGATGAGGCCTTGTCTCGTCCTGCTCAGATTTCAAGATTTGTATCAATCGTGACTGACATTTGACATTCTTTCCTCCGTGTATGTGCTCGGTTTAGGGGCTTGGTCGTGATTTTCTGGTCGGAGGTTCGTGCTTTGTCATCGTCGAGTCGAGGGGAACTTGGAGCAGAATCGTGTCGAAGTTTGTCACTTACGACTCAGGCAACAAGATCTGGTGCCTCCAGTCGAGGGTCGAGTCCCGAGGATGCAGAGTTACCTATATCAGAAGGCTCTTCATCTTTCTCTTGAGACTTTCTTAGTTGGACCGGCAGGAGCGACAGACGTTCGGGTCGTTTTGGCATCAACTTCCATCCTCCTTCGGGGATTCCCGAGGGGCTTCATCATCAACGCTTTCCATCGGACATGATGCCTCATCTACACTAGGGGGGTGTCGCTGAGCTGTGGCGGCGAAGGGAACTGACAAGCTGAGAGGTACCTGGTGGCTTTTGGTTGGTTGGCTCCTTCTGGTTCTTTCATGAGTGCCTTTATTCACTGTGATGGACTGTCTCTAGTGTCTCATGTATAGATGTAGGTTTTGACCTTAGCATTCTATATGCCTTTTTGTGGACTGGCCACTACCTTTGTAAATAAAATTCTTCTCTTCTTTTTTTATTGAGATCTGGGATGTTGACCTTTTGGCAGTAGAGGAGTCTATTTTGGTCATGAGACTCAGAGTCAAGGTGCTCTTTGAAGACACTTTTTCTGAGATTTAGGTTTGGCAGTGAGATCTGCGTGAGACTCATAGTCGAGGTGCTCTTTCGTGGCACTATTTTCGAGGTTTAGACTAAGCAGTGAGAATTGCGCAAGACTCAGAGTCGATGTGCTCTTTCGAGGAACTCTTTCTGAGGTTTTGATTTAGTAGTGAGGACTGCATAAGACTCAGAGTTGAGGCACTCTTTCCGAGGTTTAGACTTAGCAGTGAGGACTTCGCATGACTCAGAGTCGAGGCACTCTTTCGAGGCACTCTTTTCGAGATTTAGACTTAGCAGTGAGGACTGCGCAAGACTCAGAGTCGATGTGCTATTTCGAGGCACTCTTTCCAAAATTTAGACTTAGCAGTGAGGACTGTATAAGACTCAGAGTCGAGGTGCTCTTTCGAGGCACTCTTTCCAAGGTTTAGACTTAGCAGTGAGGACTACGCAAGACTCAAAGTCGATGTGCTCTTTCGATACACTCTTTCTGAGGTTTAGACTTAGCAGTGAGGACTGCATAAGACTCAGAGTAGAGGTGCTTTTTCAATGTATTCTTTCCGAGATTTAGACTTAGCAGTGAGGGACTGTGTAAGACTCAGAGTCGATGTGCTTTTTCGAGGCACTCAGTCCAAGGTTTAGATTTAGCAGTGAGGACTACGTAAGACTCAGAGTCGAGGTGCTCTTTCGAGGCACTCTTTCCGAGGTTTAGATTTAGCAGTGAGGACTGTGCAAGACTCAGAGTCGAGGTGCTCTTTCGATACACTCTTTCCGAGGTTTAGGTGCTTTAAAAAGGAGTAGGAGATGATTGATTGACAAAACTGAAACAACTTTATTCAACTTTATTCGGCGGTTGGTGGGAGGCGATGCTTATTACAATTGCCTTGTTACGAATTTGAATCGTTTTAAGGGCTTTCATAAAACTTCATCAGGTGTTCCGCATTCCAAGTTCTTTTGACTGCCTTGCCCCCCAGGTGTTCGAGTCGGTAGGTCCTCGGATGTATCAATTCAGAGAGCTTATAAGGACCTTCACAATTTGGAGCAAGTTTTCCTTTCTTAGTAGGTTCAGAGATGGGAAGTCATTGAAGTACAAGGTCGTCCGCTTTTATATTGGTCGGTCGAACCTTCTGATTGTAGAAGCATTCAACCCTCTGTTGGTAGATATTCCTTCTGATGGCTGACTTCTCGCGGACCTCGTCAAGGAGATCGAGGTCGACTCTCAGGCCTGTGGATTTGGAACTTTCATCAAAACTTACGATGCGCGGAAAGGGGAGGCCGACCTCCAGAGGGATAACCGTTTCTGTTCCGTAAGTTAGGTTGAATGGGGATTCGCCTGTTGGGACCCTTTTGGTGGTCCGGTAGGCCCATAGGATGCTCGATAGCTCTTCTACCCACAAGCCTTTCGGTGAGTTGTCCAGACGCTTCTTCAGTCCGTCTAGGATCTGCTTGTTGGCATTCTAGGCCTGGCCATTGGAATGGGAGTGTAAGATTGAAAAGAACCTTTGTTGAATCCCTAAGTCAGTACAGAACTTGCGGAAGTTTTTGTCGGTGAATTGAGTGCCATTGTCGGTTATGAGTATCCGAGGGATACCAAATCGGCAAATGATGTTATTCTAAAAGAATTGCTGCAACTGATACTCGGTAATGGTGGTGGGTGGTTCAGGCTCGATCCACTTGGTAAAATAGTTTATGGCGACAGTGAGGAAGCATTTCAGCCCAGTCGCCATTGGAAAGGGGCTGACCAGGTCCATTCCTCACATAGCAAAGGGGACCGGACTGGCCACTGATTTCAGCTCGGCTTGGAGAGCATGTCGGATGGAAGAATACCTTTGACAGGGGATGCATGTCCTCACAAGGTTCTGAGCATCTTGGAGGAGGGTCGGAAAATAGTATCCGTGGTTGAGTATTTTACTTACAAGCGCTATGCCGCCCATGTGACAACTGCCAATCCCTTCGTGCATCTCCCCTAATGCGTACTTGGCTTCCTCGGGACTTAGGCAGCGGAGGTATAGACTCCCCTCTGCTTTGGTGTATGAGCATTTGAAGAGTGCGCCGTTGATCAGCACAAACCTCTCTGAACAGGCCCGAGCCCTTCTGGCTTCGAATGGATCCTGGAGTAGTTCGCCCGCCCTTAGGAAGTTCAGAATTGGATTCATCCAAGTTGTTTCTCACGCGGCCGAGTCGACACAGTTGACCTTAGGAGGTACGACTGCCTCGATGCTGGGTTTCAGGAAGACCTCCACTAAGACAGTGTGATCCAATCATTCGAAAAGAGGAGGAGGCCAACTTGGAGAGAGCGTCAGCCTGGGTATTCAGTTCTTGATGAATCTGAGTCATTGTCGTTTTCGAGAAATTTGAGAGGATGAGGCGAACACGTGCCGAGTACTGGATCATTCAGGAGTCGTGACCTTGTGCTCTCTGAAGATCTGATTGACCACAAGTTGGGAGTCGCTGAAAACCCTTATGTGTTTGGCTCCTGCCTTTCGGGCCAGAAGGAGTCTCGCCATCATCGTCTCATATTCCACCTCGTTGTTGAAGGTCGAAAAATTAAGATGGAGAGAGTATTGGAGAGTAAAGGCGTCGGGTCCCTTAAGTATGACTCCAGCTCTGCTTCTGCCTTCGCAAGATGATCCGTCAACATAGAGTTCCCACTCTGGCTCACCTTCTTGCGTTTTGGGGGTATCGGGAATAGTACATTTGATTATGAATTCTGCGAGCGCCTGGCCCTTGATAGCAGTTCGGGGTTTGTAGCTGATGTCGTGCTGGTTCAACTCAATGGACCATTTGATCAGATGGCCTGACGTCTCGGGTTTGTGGAGCACTTGTTTGAGGGCTTGGTCTAAAAGGATCTGAATGGAGTGGGCCTTGAAATATGGGCGAAGTTTTCTTGCTGCCATTATGAGCACGTATGCCATTTTCTCTACCTTAGAGTACCAGAACTTGGCATCATGGAGAACTTTACAGAGGTAATAGATCTGCTTCTGCAACCCACTTTCGTCCCGAACTAAGACATCATTGAGTGAAGCAGCGAGGTAGAGGGAGAGTACTTCGTTCGGCTCGGGTTTGCTGATGAGTGGAGGATTAGCCAAGTATACCTTTAACTGGTCAAAAGCTTATTGTTGGAGCTCCCCCCACTGGAATTTTTTAGCTTCTGAGAGCTTTGAAGAACGGCAGTGACTTCTCCCTAGATTTGGAGAGAAAGCGACCGATTGCTGCTAACCGGCCGGTGAGGCGTTGCACTTCCTTGACGTTTCTTGGGGGGCCATGTCTAGGATGACATGAATTTTTTTGGGGTAGACTTGTATCCCCTGTTGAATGACCATGAATCCGAGGAACTTCCCGGAGGTGACGCCAAAGGCGCATTTTGAATGGTTCAGCCGTATGTTGTGGGATCGAAGGACCCCGAACACTTCCTTTAGATCTTTCACCTGATCTCGACTCTGGAGGCTTTTGACGAACATGTCATCTACATAAACCTCCATGTTCCAACCTATTTGATTTTTTTGGACTTGGTTCACGAGTCTTTGATATGTAACTCCGGCGTTTTTTAGCCCGTAGGGCATGACACAGTAGCAATATAGCACTTGGTCGGTTATGAAAGCAGTCTTGGAAATGTCCGGAGGGTACATTCTAATTTGTTTGTAGCCTGAGAATACGTCCATGAAACTGAGGAGTTCATGTCCAGACATTGCGTTGATAAGGGCATCGATGCTCGGGAGGGGAAAAGATCCTTTCGGCAAGCCTTGTTGAGATATGTTAAATAGATGCAGATCCTCCACTTCTCGTTGGTCTTTTTGACCATCACAACATTGGCAAGTCATTCAGGGTAGCTCACTTCCTAAATGAAGTTAGCGGAGAGGAGTTTTTGTACCTCCTCCTTGACCGCCTATAGCCTATCAGGGTCGAACTTGCGGTGCCTTTGTTGGACTAGTTTGTAGTCTGGGTGAACGCTTAGTTTGTGCATTATAAGATCTTCGGAGATTCCCAATATATCCGAGGGTACCCAAGCAAATAGATCCTGATTCTGACGGATGCAGTTGATGATCTCTCGCCTTAGGTCTGGAGGAAGGGGTCGACTCACTTGGAAGCATTTGGATGGGTTGTCTTCGGAGAATTGGATCTCTTCCAGCTCATCGTTCGGCTTTGAACCGATCATACTCCTTTCAAAGGGGAGGTCAACCTCGTCGAGGGGTAAGACTGTCACTCCTATAACATCCATGTAGCAGGTTCGGGCGGCCTTCTGGTTGCCTCGGACAATGCCTACCCCGTGTTTAGGGGGGAACTTCTTCTTTATGTGGTGCGCCGAGAGTACCTCCTAGAGGGACGTGAGGACGGGTCGACCAAGGATGGCATTGTAAGCAGATTGGACATTTGCCACCATGAAGTGCATGGCTTCGGTCCGGGAAGTCGGAGCTTTTCCGGTTGAGACATCGAGAATTACGATCCCTTGATTTGAACGGGAGCTCCTGAGAACCCCTGGAGTGTGAAACCCCTTGGTTTCAACTTTTCCCTGGGGAGTTTTAGGGCATCGAAGGCTGCTAGAAACAGAACGTTCACCGACCTCCCGTTTTACACCAGGACGCGGCGAACCTCGTGATTCACTAAGCCGGGGCAAATGACAAGGGCGTCACAATGTGGGAGTCGGAGACCCTCGAAGTCTTCATTTGAGAACGATATCGATAGCCCCCGACCCTTGGGGGGAGGTCGTTGGTGGGTCGTGTTGACTTCTCAGACGAAAGCCTTGCGTGAAGTGTTAGAGTCTCCACCCAATTGGTCCACCGTGAACGTAGTGGAGAATATCCAATCCGTCAGCTCCCGACGGATTGGGGCCTTATGCAGGATGCTTGTCCGCCCTTCGAGGAGGGGAGGCTCATCTAGTATTTTAAATAAACTTAGCCAGGTAGCCTCTCTAAATGAGTGCTTCGATCTCCTCCTTAAGAGTCTGACAACTGTCGATCTCGTGGTCGTGGTCCCGGTGGAATTGGCAATAGAATCTTTGATCCCTTCTCCTGTTGTTGGTGGTGGATGGTGGTGGATATTTAACTAACTCTTTGTCCTCAATTTCCATGAGGATGGTCGAAATATTCACCGTGAGCGGTGAATCTCTCGAACCAATGGACATGAGGCGGACTTCTTTGGCCAAAGGGGCTTTTGCAATTTTTTCTGGGCCACAGACTCATCGGCCTTCCTTTTCCCCCTCGCTGGAGTTTCTTTCCCAGCACTAGGATGAAGAGCTTCCTCAGCCCGAATGTATTTTCTGACCCTGCAAAGGAGATTGGGAAAATCGAGGGGAGGTTTCTTGGTGAGGGAGGCCTTAAGCTAGTCGTGGCGGACATTATGTCAGAATGCCGCCGAGGCGACCCCGGCGTCAAGGGAGGAGATTGACATGACTTCGACTGTGAATCTTCGGAAGAAGACTTAGAGGGGCTCTCCGTCCTTCTGTTTAAGTCCAGCAGGGAAGCGCTCGTTTTCTCTACCTTGCGACTGGTCACAAAGTGCGCAAGAAAATTTTCTTCGAGCTGATCGAAAGAGAAAATCGAACTGGGGGCAAGCTTCGAATACTATTCCCCAGCCAGTCCACGCAGAGTGACAGGGAAAGCGTGACATAGGAGAGGATTCGAGGTACTGTGAATCATCATGAAGGTTTTGAACCCCTTACGTGATCAGCATGATCTGCCTCCCCGTTGTATGTCTCAAACTGTGGAGGCTTGAAGTTCCTCGGAATAGGGGCATCAAGGATTCGGGCAGAGAAGGGGGGTCTGGATGGTCGATGACCCCGGTCGAGATGTCCCCCATTCTCTCCTATCCGCACGAGACGGTCTTCCATCTCTTAGAGTCTCATGTGGACATCATCCTGCCGATTCCCGGATTGGGTCGACCCATGGGATTCTTCTTCTTCGAAATCTTCGATAATTTCCTTGCCTGATGGTCATTTGTCTCAGACTTTTTCCGAGAAGTGCTTGTAGGAATTCGGTGTGGAACTCTTGGAACTCGACACACGTGACATGACCTCCTCTGTCGTGGTCATGAGGACGTTGGCGATCTCTTGGGATGCGACTACGCCGTTGATCTCGGCCTCAGAACCAAAGGACATGGTGGCTCGGGGCCGGGTTTGATGGCGTGGCCTCGCCTCTCGAACGACTGAGCTGATTTCAGTGACCCCCCTGGTTGGACCGATTGTTGATGACGTTCCGGAAGTCGTCCGCCACAGGTTGTTCGATCGACCTTGCGATGGAGCGGGACATGCTCGAAGCCGGTCCCTGCGGATTCTCGGTCTGCTGCCTCCGCGATCCCTGGGTGTTCGCAGGGCTACAGATCGATGGGGGAGGAGGAACTGATGGCCCCGCGGCCGCAGTCCTTTTGATTTTGAGGACCATGAGAGAGGGTCACTTTGGTCAAGAACTTGTGTCGAGATTAGGATTGATCTGCGGAATTTCGCACAGACGGTGCTAATCTGTTGCGGTCCTTTTCTTGGGGTGTGGAAGCAATAGATAATGTGAGTTCTTAGATTTGAGAAAAATATAGTGATCCCATCCGGATGGGGGGATTGAATGAGTTTGATGATGGATGGCTGCTTTGCAAACTTGCAAAATGAAGCCTGAAACACTGGGAGTATTCCCGATGACAGACCCTCCGATACTTAAGTCAGAAGACAGCTATTTAGTGGAGGAGATTCAGTAGTGAAAGAGTCCTTACTCATCATGGTACAATCCATGCTGTGTTTATAGGTTCAGAGAGAAATTCGTTACCCCCAGATCCTAGGGCGGTATTGAAATCCCCTTATTCTCAGTTCTGAGATTGATTATTCCCTTGATATTAAGGAGTGTGGTTACGACGTAGCCGATGGAGCATCCATAACGGTGGGTGATTCTTTCGGGTGCGTGATTGGGGCTGTGGAAGGCCTGCAGATCTCCCTGGCCTGGTCCAGTAGAGAGGTTGGCATTGAGCCTAGTTTGATACTTCGCGATCACTCACGGTTTTTCCCACATCACCTTGCGAAGCCAACTTTCTTCCTTGATATTGTGTCACCATATTCTTCGATTTGGAACACATCACCTTCTTCTTGTTTGCTTTCATAAAAAATGCTGATTTAGGAGGGGGCGTGGTGTTTTTGGGGGAACATAAATCATATATAAATATATTTTTTTTGGGGGGGGGGGGACAAAAAATATTAGGAATAAGATGTTCGGTTTTCCAAATGGGGGTAAAATAGTTTTTTTCTAACTTCGGTTAAGATTTAACCTTAGGTAAAGTGACATCTCCTGATCGATGTAGTTTAGGGTTGAGTCAAGATTATGAGTGTGTCACGCCCCGCTTCCCATTATATGGGAACACAGGCACGTAACGGAAGCCCAGCAAATGATATAAGTATGCCAACTCATATCATCCATAAGCTGTACAATGCTGGTAAGCTCAATAATACAATAATAACCACATAAACAAGAATACAATTCAATAACCAATATCTGAGATATAAGGACTTACAGAAAAGCCGGAGAATGTGCAATGCAATAACGGTCTACTAAGATTCTTCAGCATCCCATCGCTACACCTGTAGAACATAACTCAAAAGAAAGATGGATGTAGTACCCGTTAGAGCAAGCTACGGGCTGCAAGTAGTACAAGAAAAATAGGAACGAGAACAATATATAACAGGGAAAGCAATAAGAACTGAGAATTCAAATACGGAACAAACATGATAACGGGAAACAACATGTATACAAGAAAGAAACAAGGACTAACAAGCAGGAAACTAGAACTGGCGATGCAAATGTAATATAACATGATCAAGGTAATGCAAGTAACAAGTGGAACATGACTCAAAATATAACTAATCGGGAACGAGGAATAATGTAACAAGAAAAATGACATATAAACGAAATTCATGCAAACTGTAATGGGACTCTTGCAAACTGTAATGGGACTCTTGTGAACTAGTAATAGGTAACGAGTAAAAGGTAACAGGTAACAGGTAACAGGTAACCGGTAACCGGTAACATGTAAACTTGCAGCTTATAAACTTGTAAACTTGTAACATGATCATGCAATCTTGTAAACGAGAATCAAGTAACATGTAAAAAGGAATTCATGTAATCCTGTAACCAGGTATCATGTAAATTTGTAACAGGTAACATGTAACTGGAATCATGATTCATGCATGTATTCATTGTTAATCTCAAGCCTAGCAATCTTTTATAAATCCTAACTAGTGCATGCAATCCTGCGTCCCATACCACAGGGCGGGTGCATACAAGCATGTTAATGTTTAGACTCTAGTGGCGAATTATACAGGATCAAGTACTTGGAAATCATGTACTCATATAATGGAGGCTAGAGGTGGCCCCCGTAGAGGCTGGAGGTGGGTCCCGTTACCCATGACGTGACACTTAGTTCTATGTGGCACTTAATTCCAGATGACTTGTTATCATGTGTTCATGTGATGGAGTCTAGAGGTGGCCCCCGTAGAGGCTAGAGGTGGCCCCGTCACCCATGACATGGTACTTAGTTGCATATAACTTGCAATTTTATATCATCATCACTGGAAACACGGGCTCCCTGCCGAGTACAATTTCCTATATATTCTACTACTAGGTATTTCCCTTAAACCCCGGCTTGATACTTATTCTTTTTTCAAAATAGACATGAATGTGCACAACCAGGGACATGTAAACATGACAGGGACATAAACCAGGTTCAAACTGGGCGGAAAACATGTTCAGATGCCATAAACAAACTTATAGATATAGAAACAACAAGAATTCCAATTCTGGACAGCAGGATGTTGCTGCAAAAAAAACAAGAATTTCCACTGCTACAAAAAAGTAAATCTGTATCCATCAGAAGTTCTAGAAACTTGACTCTCTGTTGGTACTAGTGCATATACACACGATATATAAAATCACGGAAACTAGGTTCAAATTCTTATTCTTTAAGATTTTATGTTCAGGCAGAAACTTAAGGTACACTTCTTATATTCATAAAGCAGTTAAAAATTCATTTAACAATTCTATAAAAATTTTAATCAGGTTCTTAATCATGTTAAGCAACATACTGGAAAATATCAGGTCTTAATTATACTTTTAACATGATATTTAAATTAGTCAATCGAGAAAATGTACTTCAAAATAGTAATCTGGAATTGAAAACGTCACAACACTAAAAACAGAATATCTTGCAATCTACACATTGGATTTCAGATCCGTCTAAAGTTCTGGAAACTAGACTCAGAGGGACTACAACACTTACTTATAAAGTTCTAACAGTATACAAAATTGAAACTGTTGGTTCTTGATTTTGATGATCACAACACAATGCAACATGTGTCTATATTATACAGCTGACATTGCAGTGCAGAGACTAAAGACAATTCTAGCTGAACAAATAAACAAGCTCAAACAGATACAGATGAAGACGACAAGGATCAAATTTCAAACTCAAGACTCAAGACTCAAGACTTCAAGCTCAAATGTGTTATCTTATTTTGTCTTGTAAACATTGTATTTTATTTCTTGTTGAGTCTTAGTATGATGTAAAGCCTTGTCAACACATACACACATACTCAAAATTTCATAAAGTGTGTCTCTTACAAACCCCCAAAAATAAGTCAAAACAGTTTGAAGAATTTTAACTTTTAAGTACCAGTCGACTTAAGCTTTTGCCAGTCGACTGATAAGTACAAAACTGTTTAAAATTATTCAAACTCTGATCAGTCGACTCATATGGCAACCCAGTCAACTGTTCGAGAGCTTTTGACCGTTTTCTGATTTTCAAAATCGAAGTTTTTCAAATTCAAAAGTTCTGATCCGTTGGTTGACAGTTATGTAACCGTTTTCCAACGTTCAGAAGATCAAAACTCCTTATATAGAGTTTCATATCTCTCTGAAAAGTACAGAACTTAACGCAACTTGATTTCATATACTTCCGAGCATTCTAGTGAAAAACTTTCTAAGAGATTTTCTGTGAGAAACAAAGCTTTAAAAGTTCATACACTTTGGTTCTCTACATTCAGTCCAGTATAGTATTGAATTCGCTCTGGACTGAGTATAGAAGTCAACCTTGTGATTTAGCCTCGTGCATCAACACATACACTAACAAGGCTATAGGTTGATTGTAAAAATTCTTCTTATACTTTTGCTCTCGGTTGGAGAGTGGTTGTTGACTCTTGGTTGAAGAGTCGGTGTCGTTTCACTCTTGGTTGTAGAGTGGGTCTGCTTTCTCTGGTTGAGAGAAAGGACTACGGGTTAGACAAGGTTGTTGTCGTAACGCCGTAGGGTATTCTTGTAATTTTTTCAAGAATAGTGGAAATCTCAAGTGGGTTGCTTGGGGACTGGATGTAGGTCGGGAGGACCGAACCAGGATATATCTTGTGTACTCTGTGATTGATTATCTTGTGGTTGCATTTACTTTTGCTAAATTAAGTTCTGCAAAACTTGTCTGGCCAGTCGACTCAGCTTCGTATCAGTCGACTGATCAGTCTCGTATTAGTTATTCTCTTTGTCTCATCAGTCGCCTGCCTTATCTATAAGTCGACTGCATCGAGAGTTTAAATTTCTTTTACTTTGGCTATATCAGTCGACTGGTTCACCTCTAAGTCGACTGTGCCGAGAGAAATTATTTATTCCGCAATTTATTTTTGATAAACACTATTCACCCCCCCCCCCCTCTAGTGTTTGTTGCTTAGCCTACAGGATCCTACAGAAACAAGTAGTATAATTAAGTGAAAAGAGTGTCGAACATATAAGGACTAATTATTTTATTGAGTACCGAAATTACTAGATTAACTACTATTTGGAAGATCGAAATTAATAAAGAAAACAACTAAATTAAGTTAATCTAAATAACAAACTAAATTAATTAAAAGGTGCGAAATCAGAAATTTTTGTGATTTGTTAATGGCAAAATTAATTCTATGGCCTTTCGATTTTACCTAGTTAATCTCACACAATTTATAACTCCATATGAATAAAGAATTTATTTTTCCAAGTTGTAGACCAAAATTCCCAAATTATTCAATATTCTCTCTCAAGTAATATTAAAAATATTCTCAACTAATTATTTGTCATAGTTCTTGCACAAATTACTAATTGAAAATTCATTAAGATCTATGGATTTCTTAACGGTCACATTAACAGCAGTTCGCTCTTATAACGGTGTTTAATTATTATTAATCAAAAATTACCAATTCGGTCTCTTCATGATTTAATAGATACTACAAATGTCTGTCCACCAATTGTATGCCTTAAGAATAAAAATCAAACACACAACCATGAAAAAATAGAATTGATATGGCTAAAAATGGGGTTAAATCGGAACCATTCAAAGCGGGTACGAATCTCAAAGTCCCAGGGGCAAGATGGCAATCTCGCCTACAGACGGGTCCGAATTGGGAACCGGGTCCCTCCTTCTGGACCCGCTAACCCATGAACAGATCCAACTAGTTGAGAGCGGGTCTCAACCCGCTAGGGACCAGTCCAATAGGATAAGAACAAATCCTAGTTTGTCCCTATCTTATGGGGAAGGTTGTAACCAACCCCAACCAGCCACACCGGGAAATAGGGATCTACTCTCATCCTGAAAAGGATCCCCATGGCGATTATAAAACCGCCCTGACCTCCTACTGTTAGAGGTAATCACACTTTGCACACTTGAGCTTTTTCCCTTGTCTTTTTCTGTGTATTGACTTGATCATCGGAGGGTTTGTCGCCGGGATCCATCCCGGTGTCTCGAACGTTGGTGCAGGTTTTAAGGGAGCATCAAGGAGCCAACAAATTATCAAGGAAGAAGGGGTCGATCTTTGTGAGTTCCTCACGAACCTACAAATCTCATCTATTGCCCCCACACCCGAATTCAGCGGCAACAGATTGGCGCCGTCTGTGGGAACCTTCACTCGACAAGCAATTTATTCTTCCTCCGTCAACCCACGTAACTCCTAGCCATGCCTTCCAAGAAGAGACCCACAAACTCCAACCGAAGGACAACCTCCTCTCACCCTCCACCTCCTCCTGTGCATGGGAATCTCCCTCCTCCCAACCAACCAACCCAGCAGCTCGATCCTCGGGCTCCGCAGTCCGTCCAGCAGCTTTCGGGACCCCAGGCTGCAGTGGGGGAACCCTCCCGACGGAGTCGCCACAAGCAACCTATCCATTAGGTTCGAGTATCCATCTACAATGCCGACACCGATTCTATGGCCTCTTATACTCCCCTCACTCCAAAGGACCTGTGGAACGTGATCAACAATCGGCAGACCGAGCACGGACCCGATCTCCGTACTCATCTGAAGGAGAGGCGGGCCCAAGGGTCGAACCCTCGCCGCGAGCAGGCCAGGACCGCTCACCACCCCGATCCAACCGAGGAGGGTCCAACTCTCCCCATGGACGAAGAGAGTCGCCCCAACATCGCCCAAGACGGAGCCGTTCCCCGGCAGGTCGCCATGCACCTCCGGACCATCATGGGCAGGAGACCCCCGTCACAAGGGCAGAATTCCAGCAATTTCAGGAGGCGGTCCTCCGGGCTCTCAATGCTGTCCCCAACAATTGCCGTAGGGCTCCCAGTCCTCCTCCAGCTCCTCACCATCCTCGCCGATCCCGTAGTCCTCGTCCGGCTCCTCACCATCCTCTCCGATCCCGCAGTCCTCGTCTGGCTCCGCACAATCCTTGCCGCTCCCGAAGTCCTAGGCAGGCTGCGAGCCATCGCCGTCCCTCTCCCGATCACCATCGCCGTTCTCGTAGTCCATGCCCTACCCCAAGTCACCATCGTCTCTCAGTCAGTCCACCTCCTACTCTGCGCCATCACCGGCGCAGCCCTAGCCTTCCTCGACATGAGAACGAGTCCCGGGGTTCGGCCAGACAGGACCAAAGAGAGGACTCGGTCTACCGCCGTCTCCACGAGATGGAGAGGCGCCTCGGCCAGCTCGACCGAGATGAGGGGCGACTTGCAAGAGACCTTCGTCCAAGCAGGCTCCCATTCTCCCGTACCAATATGGAGGCTCTAGTTCCCGACAACTTCAAGCCTCCACATTTTGAGACCTATACCGGGGAGTCGGACCCCGCAGATCACATTGAGAGTTTTAAAACTCGCATGATGATCCACCATGCATCTCACTCACTCCTTTGCAAGACCTTCCCGGCCACACTCAATGGGCAGGCTCGGGAATGGTACTCTCGGCTTGCGCCAGCATCTATCTTCTCCTTTGACCAGTTCGAGGGTCTTTTCCTCACGCATTTCGTGAGCAGTCGGCACGCCGAGAAGACGAGCGACACCCTATTGTTCCTGAGTCAAAAGAAAGGTGAACGACTAAGGGATTATGTCAAACGCTTCACTCCCGAGGCTAGGTCCATTGCTTCTTTGGAACGCTCGGTCGCCACCATCGCTTTCCAGTCCAACATCCTCAATGCTGACCTCAGGGCATCCCTCGCCAAGAAGCCCCATCGGAACTTCTCAGAGCTCCTACTTCGGAGCGAGAAGTACATCCGAGCGGAAGAAGCCGTCCGCCGCCCTACCTTCGAGGCCTCATCTTCCGGGAACAAGCAGAAGGGTGCAGAAGAAGAAGGAGCTAAGAAGCTCCAAAAGGACAATGGGGGTCAGCGGCGTCCTCCTCCTCGGTTCGAGAAATTCACTCTGCTTAATGCGAGTGTATCTGCCATCCTCATGGAGATAGAGAACGATGGCCTCTTACTGCCTCCCCCAAGGATGAACATCCCAGCAAAGAAGAAGGACCGGAGTAAGTGGTATCGTTTCCATCGGGACCACGGGCATGATACGGACGATTGTCGGGCCTTGAAGGATGAAATCGAGGCCCTCATTCAGAGAGGACAACTCAATCGGTTCGTAAAAAGGGACTGAGCCGATCCGCCCCACCGCCTCGGGGGGCTAACCGGCGAAACGAGCAGCGCACGGAGACTCCGGAGGCCGAAGTAGAGGGCATCTTGCATCTGATACACGAGGGCACAATGGGGGGAGATTCCAACTCCTCCCAAAAAGCCTTCGTAAGGGAGGTCAACTTTGTGCAGAGCCATCCTCCCTCAAAGGGCCTCGGGGTCCCGGTGACGTTCTCCGATAGGGACCTGGAGGGCATCCGCACGCCCCACTGCGACGCCCTCGTAATCAATCTCCGCATGGCAAACTTCGAAGTTCGTCGCATCTTGATAGATAACGGCAGCTCTGTCAACATCCTTTTCTTGGAGGCCTTCAAAGGCCTCATGCTGTCCAGGGACCGGCTCAGGCCCGCGGGATACACTCTCCACCGGTTCACAGGGGTCCCGGTTACGGTCGAGGGAATTATAACCCTCGACATAACGGCTGGAAAGGCCCCGACACTCGTACGGAGCAAATGGACTTCATGGTGGTCGACGTCAAGGCCGCCTATAATGTTATCCTGGGTAGACTAGGTTTGGCCGCACTTCAAGCTATCCCTTCAGCCTACCATATGAAGATGAAGTTCCCCACCTCCTCAGGAGTGGGAGAAGTGAGGGGAAGCCAAGAAGCGGCTCGGAAGTGCTACATGACCTCGATGGGGGGTCCGGTTCTCTCCTTGGAAGCGCTCAAACTTCCCCAGGAAGGAGACCAAACTATTTCCAAGCCCGTCGACGAGTTGGAAGAAGTGGCCTTCTCCGAAGAAGACACCACTAAGATGTTCTGCGTCAACAAAGCTCTCTCCCCTCCATAAAGCAAGATATCTCCCGGTGCATACGGGAGAATCGTGACCTCTTTGCATGGACTGCAGCAGACATGCCCGGGATCTCGGAAGAACTCTTATTGCACCATCTGAGCGTCACCCCTGGGGTCAAGCCTGTCCAGCAGAAGAGACGAAAGTTTGCCCCCGAGAGGCAACTAGCGATCAAGGAGGAGGTTGAGAAACTTCTCAACGCCCGCTTTATTCAGGAGGTGAACTACCCTTAGTGGCTCTCCAACGTGGTAATGGTCAAGAAGGCCAATGGAAGTTGGAGGATATGCATCGACTTTACTGATCTCAACAAGGCGTGCCCGAAGGATCCCTTCCCTCTTCCCAGCATCGACGCCTTCATCGATGTGACTTCTAGGCACGAACTCCTCAGTTTTATGGATGCCTTCTCGGGATACAACCAAATCAGGATGTTCCCTCCGGACATCCCGAAGACCTCGTTCGTGACGGACCAAGGCCTCTACTACTACTGTGTTATTCCCTTCGGCTTGAAAAATGCGGGGGCTACCTATCAGCGCCTGGTGAATAGGTTCTTCTGAGATCAGATTGGCCAAAACATTGAAGTCTACGTCGACGACATGTTGGTCAAGAGTACTCGAGGGCAGGAGCACACCCATGACCTTCAAGAAGCCTTCAAGGTGCTCAGGAGGCACAATATGAGACTAAAGCCGAACAAGTGTGCGTTCAGTGTCTCATCGGGTAAATTTCTCGGGTTTATGGTCAGCCAGAGGGGCATAGAGGCCAACCCCGAGAAGAACCAAGCCATTCTCAAAATGGCTTCCCCCCTCTAATGTCAAAGAGGTGCAGAGGCTCACGGGGTGCCTCGCCACAATCGGGCGATTCCTCTCCAAGTCCGGGGAGAAGTGCCTCCCCTTCTTCAAAGCCCTCAGGGGGGCTAAAGGCTTCTAGTGGGGGCCACAGCAACAGGAGTCCTTTGACAAGCTCAAAGAGTATTTGTCCACCCCCCCTCTCCTAAGTAAGTCGGTACCTGGAAAGGTCCTCTACCTCTACCTCGCAGCTTCAGAGCAGACGCTTAGCATGGTCCTCGTAAGGGAAGAGGATAAGACACAAAAGTCCATCTATTACGTGAGTAAGGTGCTCCGCGATGCCGAACTTCGCTATCCGAAATTGGAAAAGATGGCGCTCGCCTTGGTCATGGCGGCCCGAAAGCTCCGTCCCTACTTCCAATCCCATTCGGTTGTCGTCCTTACCGACCAACCGCTGAAATAGGTTCTCCACAAGCCGGAGACTTTCGGATGACTCATGAAGTGGTCCATCGAGCTGAGTCAGCACGAAATCAGCTACTAGCTCAGGACAGCGATAAAGGCCCAAGCTCTGGCCGAGTTTATCGTGGAGAACCCCATCCCTGACTCATGCGAGTCGCCTTCTGACCGAGGACGGGTCCTTCTGTGCCGATAGGAGCGGGGCCGACATCATCCTAACTGGCCCCGATGCTTTCATCCTCCAGTACTCCCTCCGCCTCAACTTCCCGGAGTCAAACAATGAGGCAGAATATGAAGCCCTAATTGCAGGGCTCTGCTTGGCTTGCAAGGCGGGTGCTGAACAAGTAAGGGTCTTCAGCGATCTTCAGTTAGTAGTCAATCAAGTGTCCGGGGAGTACGAGGCGAGAGATGATCGAATGGCCAGGTACTTGGCAAATGTGAGGGAGCTTCTAGCTTTATTCAGAGATGTTCAACTCTAGCGGGTTCCCCGAGAGGAAAACGCGCAAGCGGATGCCCTCTCTAAGCTCGCCTCCTCGTCCCTCCAAGGTCTAGAATGGACTGTCCTAATAGAAGTCCTTCTCAAACCTACTATCGATGAAGATGGCTCAGAGCCAATGGAAGCCTATCCCCTAACACTTGGGGAAAACTGGATGAAGCCCCTCATCGAGTACCTCCGTGACGGAGTCCTCCCCGAAGATCCAAAATTAGCAAGGAGGTTCAGGACACGAGCAGAGCGGTACACACTCCTGGATGGGGCCATGTACAAATGCTTCTACACCCAGGGCGATGGTTGGCCCTATCTGAGATGCCTCTCCCCAGAAGAGGCACTCTACGCCCTGAGGGAAGCCCATGATGGTACATGTGGTGCACACTTGAGAGCAAGGTCCCTTGCCTGGAAGCTTTTGAACTACGGGTACTTCTGGCCTACACTATTAAGTGACTCCGAGGAGTACGTCCGCCAGTGCGACTCCTGCCAGAAGTTTGCCCAATCCGTCGCCTGCCCCAAGCGCAACTTTCCTCCCTGGAAAGTCCAATCCCTTTCGCAATCTGGGGGATGGATTTGCTCGGACCTTTCCCTCCGGCACCAGGCCAGCTGAAGTTCTTGGTGGTAGCAATAGACTACTTCTCCAAATGGATAGAGGTCGAACCTCTCTCAACGATCATCGAGAACAGGGCACAGAAGTTCTTTTGGAAGAACATTGTCTGTTGGTTCGGGGTACCTCGCATTCTCGTAACCGACAATGGGACCCAATTTACAGGAGCTGCCTTCCACGACTTCTGTACCGGTCTCGGGATTCAACAGCGGTTCTCTTTAGTAGTGCACCCCCAGTCCAACGGCCAAGCGGAGAACGCGAATCGACAAATCCTTTCAGGTTTGAAGAAGAGGCTCGACAAGTCCACCAAAGGGCTATGGGTCGAACAACTCCCTAATGTACTTTGGTGCTATCGTACCACCAAAAGAACTCCGACAGGAGAATCCCCTTTCAACCTCACATACAGATCAGAAGCTCTTATCCCTTTGGAGGTAGGTCTGTCTTCACCTCGACTCATAGCTTACAACGAGGTGCAGAACGCGAACCAGCTTTGCAACTGCCTAGACCTCATTGACGAGATCCGCGAGAGAGCGGCAATCCTCCAGGAGACCTACCATCGTAGGATCACTCAAGCTTACAACAAGATGGTACGACCGACCGACCTAAAGGAAGGGGACCTAGTGCTGAGAAAGTTATCAATTTCGGATCCAAGCAAAAGAGGCAAGCTGGCACCCAATTGGGAAGGACCATATAAGGTCTCCAGAGTTATATGCCCGGGCGCATATCAACTCGAAGACCCGGGGGGTAGGAAGATGCCAAGGACTTGGAACACCGAGCACCTGATGAAGTACCGAGAGGGTGTCTAAACACTGCTCCAAGTAACTTCCCCAGGATTGCAAAAACCTTACTTGTATCTTCTTTTTAATCAAAATATAAAGGCGGTCTGCAACTTAGAAGCGGCCGCCCGGTTATTTCCAATAAAGAAAAATTTCTCCTCACAACTTCCTTATCTTTTGAATAAACAAACTCTACTTAGCAAACTCTCTATTTTTGGGGTAGTCTCGCTCTACTTGCAAAAAATTATTCTTTTAAATGACGAAGTTCGGAGTCCAACACTTGGCTCGATTCCACTTCTACTACTCGCTCATAAGCGAGTAAGAAGTAGTTCGCCATTCGGAATTGCTCCCACAACCGTTGACTCTCTCTTAAACGACGAAGTTCAGAGTTCAACACTTGGCTCGATTCCGCTTCTACTACTCGCTCATAAGCGAGTAAGAAGTGGTTCGCCATTCGGAACTTCTCCCACAACTGCTGACTCTCTCTTAAACGACGAAGTTCAGAGTTCAACACTTGGCACGATTCTGTCTCTACTACTCGCTCATAAGCGAGTAAGAAGTGGTTCGCCATTCGGAATTGCTACCACAACCGTTGACTCTCTCTTAAATGATGAAGTTCGGAGTCCAACACTTGGCTCGATTTCGCCTCTACTATTCGCTCATAAGCGAGTAAGAAGTGGTTCACCACTCGAAATTACTCCCACAACCGTTGACTCTTTCTTTCAAACGACGAAGATCGGAGTCCAACACTTGGCTCGACTCCGCTTCTACTACTCACTCATAGGCAAGTAACAAGTGGTTCGCCATTCAGGAGTGCTCCTACAACTATCGACAACCATAGATACTAACAAAACACACAAGTGCAAAAAAACAAGTATCATTTCTGTAAAGTTTGAGGAACAAGTCAAATTACAAGATTAACTACTCATCTTTACGTCGAATTACAAAACTTGAGAAGCCAAAAAAACAAGACTTCTTCAATGCCTCCTAGGAAGTGGGATACTCCTCTTGAGCGACAAACGAGGACGGCGAACATTTTGTCGCTGCGAAGCCACACCCGTTGAGGTCCCCAAGCCAGAGAGCCTAGTTGTGTCTCTGAGAATTGCGCCGGCTGAGGCTCCATCTCAGAGCAGGACGCCCTGGGATGGGAGGTGAACGTGACGCTAACTCGTGGAACGATCATCCCTGTGAGTACTCGTCTCGAGAGCAAGATGTGGTCCTGACGTTGCTCCCCTCCGAAAAACATCGTAGTCGGTAAACCTCTGTCTCTAACGCAACGATGTGCTTTGTCAGCGAATCATCCGTTACCTTGACTTGTAGGCGAGGAATTCTGCTCATACTACCCACACGAGAAGCTTCAATGATAGTTCGCTGAAGCTGCGCCATCTCCAAGTTCTTCTCGAGCACCACGTTCTTCAGACCATCTCTCTCCGCACTAACGTCGAATAGGGTCTGCCGAAGTGACTCTGCCTCCCCTTCAGGGGCGCTTCTCGAGCTCGTTTCTTTAGCCGCTTCAATTCGGAGTTGCGCCGTGCCAGCGTTAATTTGAGATGACCTAGTTCTGCCTCGCTCATGAGAAAACTCTCTCGACTATGAGAGAGGGCCAACCTCATCGCCCCTAAGTCAATCCAAAGACGAGAAGCCTCAGCCGCTTCCATGTTCGGTGATGCCTCGACCCATTGACACAACTCGGCGATCTGAAAAGCAAGAACACAACAACGTTGAGCTCGAGAAACGCCCATAGCAATGGCTCATATGCGAAACAACTCTGGCCCCAACACTTAGCCAAATCTCAAAGCGAGTTGTTTTGGACACTTAGCCAAAGTTTCAAAGATAGTTGTTGTAAACACTTGGGCCAAAATCTTAAAAGTTCTTTGCTTCATTGAAGTTCAAAAGAGTACAAGAGAAAGCAGTGGTCAGTCCGCTATTAGGCATCGATACAAAAAGACCATAGATGAAAAACTATTGTTGAAATACAAAAAAAATACTAAGGGAGTTGAGTGTCCACCTCGGCGGATGGAACCACGAGCGCTAAGTCACCTTCGCCGCCCTCAGCTACCCCTGACACCGACGCCATTGCCAAAGGAGGCTCGGTCACTACGTCCTCCTCATCGGCAGCGTCGTCTTCTCCTTCAGCCTCTGCCCCTTCCTCGTCAAGGAACAAGAAATACCCTGAACAATCAAAGTCGGGGACAGGCTTGCCGACATCCTTAGTGCCTTGGCGTAGGCCTTTCGCATGTTCTGCTCCAAATAGCCGACCGCCTCCTTCTCCGCCGCGGCCTTGGCCTCCCTCACCACCATGCCCATCTCGAACGCGGCCTTCTCCTTCTCAGCCGCCCTCTCCCGAGCCATCTCCTCTTTCTCCACAGCGGCAAAGTCCTTCGCCTTTGCCAGCGCCTCCTTCGGTAGCCTGATCTCGGTGGCTTGCATTTTGCCTTGAGAGCGGCCGCCTCTAGCTCTCTCTTGGCCTTTGAGCGCTCCAACCTCTCTCGGTCCTGCAGAGCCTTCAGCTCTTTCTCCTGTTTCGCCACTCGCTTCATCAAGTGGCTAAAATGACAGATCGCCTGCGAGAAAAGCAGTGGTTCAAGAGAGTGGCAAATAAAGAAGACAAAGGTCGAGCAGGAGATTGAGGCTTACCGTCATCTGCGCCTTGGCGACCTTTAAGACTGAGTCGCCCAGTGTCCCGTGCTCCATCGCTGCCTTGTCCTTGGGCATGGCAAGGCTGCGGACGGCGTCCATGCAACTCGTCGAGTCTCCGAGGAAACCGTCGTGCCTAAGAACTTGCCAATCCGGCACGAAGATCCTCTTAGCTCGTCCCTTAGTATAATCTCGACTGCCATCGTTCGAGGCAGAGCTATCAGGGCAAGCATAGTCGAACAGTCGAGTTCCTTCGCTGACGGAGCAACGGGAGAAGGAATGCTCTCCAAGTCCACAACGGGGGCGACAACACTCTCAACTCGAGCTGCCTTCAACAGAGTTGGCCGAGCAACGGCATGCTTCCTCTTCTTCTCCTCAACTCGCTTGCCACTTAGCGCCGATCGCCTGTTCATGATATCCTCGAAGTCCATGGCAGCGGATCCTGCAAAAAAAGATTAAAAAAGAGAGAGAGAGAGATCAGAATTTCATCACGACTAAAATACTTGGAATGCGATCGATGAAAGAGAACTCGTACTAGGGTCCATCAGGCTAAGGCCTCCCCCAAAGAGGCTCTCCTCGGTGATCTCCTTCCAATGCAGAGTAGGTCGATCCAAGAGGATGCCGACCATTTTGTCCTCCCCCGGACTCAAGGACGGCTCCATCTTCGCCCTCTTCGGCACATCCTCCTTCCACACCGTGGGAATGTCCCACGGCTTTTTACCCCGAACAAGGAAGTATTTGTCTCTCCAACACTTCACGGAGTTGGGGTTTTCGACCAATTTAACGCCCTTCCGAGCAGTGAGGTAGAAACGGTACTCCGTCCTCGTCTTTTGGTGGATCTTGTACAGACGACGAAGTAACATGATCCTAGGTTCGATCCCGACCGCCTAGCAATGGAGAACGAACCCTGTGACATGCCTCCAAATGTTCGGCATCAGCTGAATAGGGCAGACCCCATACCATTGCAACATTCCCCTTATGAAGGGGTGTAGAGGGAGGTGCAGCCCCGCATAGAAAGCGTTGTAGGGACTAATACAAGTAGCGGAGGGGAGAGAAGAACAAGACCTGATTCCTGGCCCAGAGACGATGAGTTCGAACTCCGGAGGGATCATGAAGCACATCCGAATGATTCGCAGGTCCGACTCCTTCAGGATGCTAACGATTCTGTTCGCCTCTGTGCGTTCCCTCGGATCGTTCTCCTCGTAAAACTGTGCCAACCCTTGCTCCGTTCGCCTCAACTCCTCTGCACCATATTGGCGGGTCCCTCCAAGGGTGGACACGGCGATTGAATGTCTCCCGAACGTGCCCATCCTCCGATCTCTCTCCACTATTGATTCCACTATCGATGAAGAGAGAGCCACCTCGCCGCCTCCACCTTCGACGACGAGATCTTCTTCTACTTCCGAAGAGGATAGGACAATGGGGGCCTTCCCCTTATCGACCGAAGAAGGAGTGGACCGGGGGGTTACTTCGAGTTGACTCGAGGAGGAGGCCTCTTCGCCGGAAGACACCCTAGACATCTCTTAAAATTAAAATAAATTACCTGAGAAGTGACAACCACGGTCGGAATGCGCGTCGGAGAACGGAAAAGGCGCTGGAAGCTCTGCTCAGAGATACGAAGAGAAGAAAACTCAGGTGAAGTGAAAGTGAGAAAGTGAGGTAAAAAAGATAAGGGATGGGGACTTATAGTAAAATTTGATGGGCTTGGGCCGCACAGCTCAGGCGGCCCAACAAGCACAGAAGTCTAGGCGGTCAGAATACGAAACAACAAAAAAGAAGCAACCAGAAGCAGCTCAAACCCGTTGACCATGTAATACCCCGCAAAATAAAATGATTTATTTTGCATTAGTAATTAATATTAAATTTGTAAAGTTGACTATTTTGACTATTTTCTTGAAATTGCAATTTTGCACGTACAACACACGTACAAAGTTATGAATTTTTAATTCTTAAAATGTTATGGTTAATAATTGATTTTTCCTTATTTATTTATGATATTTTAATTTTTAGATTTATTTAAATTAATTTGACTATTTTTACATATTTGTCAATTTTACACGTGCAAAATACGTGCAAATATTTTTGGTGCAAATATCCAATTTTATATTTTTATTAAATTCTCCTAATTATAGTTGAGTATATCCAAAATTTTGGGATTTTTCTGAATAAAGAAACTATTTCTATAAATATCTCAAAAGAGAGGGGCTTTTATGTAAAAAGCTGTTTGGATCTGAAATAAATTATGAAAATTCATTTTTATTGATTTTTGGGCTTTCCATGATCATCATTTAAATTAAATTATATTTAAATTTTATTTGGAGTCGATTTGGTAAAGATTTAAAACAAATAGAGTGTTTTTGCAAATATGGAATTTATGTTGGATCTTTTTGCAAATATTTTTTTGGAAAGTAAAAGTCAAATATTTTGATTGGAAAATTTAATATGTATTATCAGATATTATTTCTGACTTTTCTGGATTTTTATGAATATTTTTTGATGTATTTGCAAATATTACAAAAGGGAGGGCTTTTGTAAAAAATCGCCACCCTGAGTTGTAAATCCGAATTTTTCTTATTTACTGGGCTGTACTGGATTGCTGGACAACTTAGTGATAAAAAGATTTGATTTGGTTTTGATTTAGTTAACTTATTTTAACTAAGGAAGGTTATATATGTAAAGTAATAAATTGAAAAGGAGCTATTTTACAAATGTATTTCTAAAACCCTAATTCCTTATTTCTGGCCTGTATAAAAGAGGGTGTGTAGCTGTCATTCGTTGCACAACACAAGTTTTATTATATTTTTATTTTCTTGGTGATTGAAGAGGAGATCTTGGACTCTTTGCAAAAGAGGGGATTCTTCATCGTGCTTCGTGATATTTGCTTGATCTCTCCAACTATGTGAGTGACATTGTTTTATTTTATTTTGTTTTGTGTACGTTGTAGGTGAGTGATATAACTGTTTGGTTGTTTTTTTTGTTCCTTTTTGATTTGTGTGTGTCGTATGAGAATGATATGAATGTTTAGATTGATTTGGATGTTGAATATGTTGGATGGATGAAAATTTTGATTTTTGAGAAGAACCCTAGATATTTGTATGTGAATGATTTTAGATTGTTGGGAACCTAATATAAATTGTGAGTAGACTTTTCTTTTGGATTATTGATTTGATTAAGTTTGACAGATGTTATGCATTAATTAAATTAAAGATGAGATTTTTGGACTATTGGTGAGTTGGATAAAAACAACTTGGCCATGTGGAGGATGAATTTAGTTTGTTTATGAATCAACTATAGAGAATAGTTGAGATTTAGTTGAGGAATTTTGTGAATGATTAATGGTTTAGAGGACCATGTTTTGAGGATTTGAGTTATGAGGATTTAAATTGGGGATTTGTGATTTTTGTAAAAGATGTTGTTTGGACTTGGATTTCTCAAATGCTAAGTTTAAATCTATTTATTTTGGTATTAATAAGATTTGGAAAATAATACAAAGTTATTTTTGTTATATGACTGATTCTTAAAAACCCTAGTTTTGACATATGTACGACCTAAATTATTCAGACTGTAGGCCGACGGTCGACTGGTACGACCTTTCAATCGACTGATACGACCCAGCTGCTATGATCTTTATTTTTCTTGAAATTGGGTTCTGGACAGTCGACTGACGACTTTTACAGTTGACTGGTACCACTCAGATTATTTTCTTAAAGATTACTGGAATTTCTCTCTGGTAAGTCGACTTATGACTTTTATAAGTCAACTTATAACACTCTGGTAAGTCGACTTATGACTTTTATAAGTCAACTTATAACACTCAGCTTATTTTCTTAAAATCATAGAACATTCTTTCTGGACAGTCGACTTATGCTTACTATAGTCGACTGGTACTGATGTATTTTTATATTTATGAAGGTTCTTCCAAATGGTTTATTCTCTAGATATTTTGATCTATAACTACTTATGCCTTATCTTCTATTGAATTTATGTTTTCAAGATGTTAAGTTGAGCAGTTTATGAAGTAAGATTGGTTGAGATATTTGAGTTTGAGTCTCTAGAGGGTGTGTGTGACCCTAGTATACTGGCGGTTGAGTTAATTATGTTTGGGCCTGTCGAGGCATTTTAGTTGTTCAGTTGTTGAGTTAAATCTGGTAGGGTACACCAACTCTAGGAGATTCGTTAAGTAATTAAATAACCCAAAAATGATAAGGACAGGCACTAGTGGTGATATGATGAACGGGAACATGGGTTATGGACCTCAATATGGCTTTCGGTGTGAGACAATCCCCGGAATTATCCAGGTGTGAGTGAAATAGTCTCCGGAATTACATGTGGTGTGGGATTGATCTCCGGAATTATCGGGGTCGAGGCGACGCACATGTGGTATTCGTGTGATGAGGTCATTGCTTATGGTGCGAGATAATCCCCGGAATTATCCAGGTGTGAGTGAAATAGTCTCCAGAATTACCTGTGGTGTGAGATTTATCTCCGGAATTATCGGGGCATGGGCTAATACTCACCGTTTATCTTTATCTCGTAGTAGTCATCGTGATAGGATTAGTTGCATAGCAGGGATTGAATCCTATAATGTGGAGACGTTAAGGGCTTGCACCGAACCTATGTAGAGTGGGATGCATAGACTTCGACAAGTACGCATTAGAGAGTCCACATATAGAATTTGTGTTTTCTTGACTTGGTTTTATGCATGTGGTTTCCTGTTTTCTACACTTGACACTTAGTTTAGTTTCACTTGTTGTTTACATGTTTCCATGCTACGTCACATTTTATGTATTCTTGTTTATTATATGTTGTTTAAGAATCCATGCTTAATGTTCATTTATGTTGTTTGCTTTTATGTCACTCACACCATTTATGGCTGACCCCTTTAGTTTTGGAGGTTAGGGATCATCTCTAGCCTCATGTGTTACATGTTGTTGCTTAGAGCTTGGAGGTTTGGATGTTTGAGATAAATGGATGTAATAGAGCTTTGTCTAATATTTGTAAAAGAAAGTGTTGTAAAGATAGAAATTTGTAAATCATGGTGTTTTGTATTTCGCTGTGCTTTGTAAATAATTAATGTAAATAAAAGTTTTAATTTTTCCTGTATTTGGTTGCTATGTTTACGATTACATTGAAGTTGATGCTGGGAATTGTGCCACATTTTTCTAAGATATTATATTGGAAATTCGGGGCGCTACATACCAGTCAATGCCCTTCCAGTTCGCCGCTTCGTCGGAATCGCTCGCCACAGCGTTCGCCAAGATCGCCATCATATCCGAGCAGACGTGTTTCCGAGCTGAAAACACCCAAAAATGCGTTGACCAGTCAATGCCCTTCCAGTTCGCCGCTTCGTCTCAATCGCTCGCCGCAGCGTTCGCTAAGATTGCCGTCATATCAGAGAAGACGTGTTTCCGAGCTAAAAACACCAAAAAATGCGTTGACCAGTCAACGCCCTTCCAGTTCGCCGCTTCGTCTCAATCACTCGCCGCAGCGTTTGCTAAGATCGCTGTCATATCCGAGCAGACGTGTTTCTGAGCTGAAAACACCCAAAATGCGTTGACTAGTCAACGCCCTTTAAGTTCGCCGCTTCGTCTCAATCGCTCGCTACCAGATCCGAGCAGACGTGTTTCCGAGCTGAAAATACCAAAAAATGCGTTGAACAGTCAACGCCCTTCCAATCCGCCGCTTCGTCAGAATCGCTCGCCACAGCGTTTGCCAAGATTGCCGTCATATCCGAGCAGACTTGTTTCCGAGCTGAAAACACCAAAAAATGCGTTGACCAGTCAATGCCCTTCTAGTTCGCCGCTTCGTCCCAATCGCTCGCCACAGCGTTCGCCAAGATCGCCATCTTATCCGAGCAGACGTGTTTCCGAGTTGAAAACACCAAAAATGCATTGACCAGTCAACGCCCTTCCAGTTCGCCGCTTCGTCTCAATCGCTCGCCACAGTGCTCGCCGCCAGATCCGAGCAGACATGTTTCCGAGCTGAAAACACAAAAAAATGCGTTGATCAGTCAACGCCCTTCCAGTACACCGCTTCGTCCCAATCGCTCGCCAAGCTCGCCGTCAGATCCGAGCAGACGTGTTTCCGAGCTGAAAACACCAAAAAAGCGTTGACCAGTCAACGCTCTTCGAGCTCGCTATTTCGTTTGCCATGCTCGACACCCCGTTCGCCAAGCTCGCCATCATATCCGAGCAGACGTGTTTCCGAGTTGAAAATACCAAAAAAATCGTTGACCAGTCAATGCTCTTCGAGCTCACCGTTTCGTTCGCCAAGCTCAACATCCCGTTTGCCAAGATCGCTGTCACATCCGAGCAGACGTGTTTCCGAGCTGAAAACATCAAAAATAGCGTTGACCAGTCAATGCCTCCCCACTGTTCGCCAAACTTCACATAACGTTGGCCGTGTTCGGTGCACGGTCCTCCAAGCTCGGCGAACTGTTCGACGCGTCCGCCTTACCATACGCCCAGATTGCCGTACGCTTGACTGTGAGATGCGAGAGGCCCCTTTCCCCGGGCCGTCCGATCGTCTAGAAATCCTCGCCGGCGCATGATCGAGGGCTCAGATTTGGCCAAGCCATAAATACGGCAATTAATCCTTTTTTCTATTTTATTAATTCAGATTATTTATTTAAAAATTGCGAAAAATGATTAAAAATCCTGAAAAAATAATTAAAAATTCTGAAAAATAATTATAAATTCAGGGGAACATTTTTGAGTCCCGAGGTAAATAATTCTTGTCCAGAACGATTAATTGGTGCTCCCGGAGAGTAAGTCGTTGCCCTGCAAAATTGAATAAATGGTTCGAACGAATGATATAAAAATCGGGAAAAATCCACCAAAGATCCAGAGCGACCTAGGAGCCACTCTGAGTATGCTACCAGCTCAGGAAAGCACCATCACCCCTCAGACGAGATTCGAGCACCCGTCGAGAACTCCAATAAAGCCCTATACGCCATTGAAACAACAAAACTACTCCCTAAAGGCCGTAACACACAGTCTTTGGGAGTGGGGGGCTCGTGATATGGCTAAAAATGGGGTTAAATTGGAACCATTCAAAGTGGGCATGAATCTCAAAGTCCTAGGGGCAAGATGGTAATCTCGCCTACAGACGGATCCGAATTGGGAACCGGGTCCCTCCTCCTGGACCCGCTAACCCATGAACGGATCCGACTAGTTGAGAGCGGGTCTTAACCCGCTAGGGACCAGTCCAACAGGATAAGAACAAATCCTAGTTTGTCCCTATCTTATGGGGATGGTTGTAACCAACCCCAACCAGCCACACCGGGAAATAGGGATCTACTCTCATCCTGAGAAGGATTCCCATGGTGACTATAAAACCCCCCTGACCTCCTACTGTTAGAGGTGATCACACTTTACACACTTGAGCTTTTTTCCTTGTCTTTTTCTGTGTATTGACTTGATCGTTGGAGGGTTCGTCGCCGGGATCCATCCCGGTGTCTCGAACGTTGGTGTAGGTTTCAAGGGAGCATCAAGGAGCCAACAAATTATCAAGGAAGAAGAAGGGGTCAATCTTTGTGAGTTCCTCACGAACCTACAAATCTCATCTATTGCCCCCGCACCCGAATTCAGCGGCAACAAGAATACTAATATGGAATTAAAATTGTGTTCTCAAAACTAGGCTACATCGTAGCCCTAGAAAAGTAAAATTAGTTCATACTAAATTTATTGCAACTAACAAATCCTATCTTGGATTGCATTATAAAATTAGACAAAGAGAAAATAGATACAAGAAGAAACTGTATTGTAAAAAATATATTTGTAAACCGAAGTCTCAAAATCAGCGCAGGAACAGTGCTTCTCTACCTTTTTCTCTCCCTCTGTCTTTCGGTCTGCACGCCGTACACCCAAGTCAGAAACGCTTGCCACGTCACCCGTTGCTTCCTGTAGCCCTGTCCTCTGTCTCGAAGTGCTTGACGTCAGCTTCTTGGTGATTAAGCCGCAGCACACACTGCAGAGATAGAGACCCGATCTCTCTCTTCGTCTTTCGGTCTGCACACTGTAAGCCACGTCACCCAAAACCCAAAGTCTGCTTCTTCTTTGTCTTCTTCTGCCCTTGGAACGCATGTGCTGACTATTCACCTCCTCTTTCTGATTGCGTGCGTGTCCACTTCGTTTTTCGCACCCGAGCACAGTGTCGCACCTACTTCCTTTGTCTCTCCATTTTTCTTTTACGTTTTTTTATATATTTAGAGGTCAGCCGTCGCTCTCCCTCTATCGTTAAACGTTCCCTTCTTCTCTTGTTTGCTCTTCTATTTATAGGAGCAGAAAATAGAGATTAAGGTTTATTTTTGCAGAAAACCCCATCTTCTTCATTTATTTATTTCCTTATGTAATTTGCTCTTTATTTCTTGCTCCTTTTTCTTCTCTTTCTTTTTCTTTAAACACGTGCTGCACACACAAAATAAAATCGAAAATTAGGATTTAAATATTAAAATAAAAATAAAATTAATTAGTTTAAAATTAATTAAACTAACTAAAAATCATATTAGCTCATTTAAACCCTTTTAAAATTGGTTATTGTATTTTCAGCTCAATTGGAAAATTAAAATTTACATTTTATTTTTCTCATAGCCAAATTGTAAAATTTAAATTCAACAAATCAATAAAAATAAATAAATCATTGTGTTTGTTTTGTTTGTTGATTTTTACCGAAAATCTTCACATTTTGCATCAAAAATTTTATTTCTTCAAAAATAATTAATTACTTAAAATCTTATGGAAATCAGACGAATTATTAACAATATAGACGAAAACAAGCGATTTTTATGGATAAATAAGTACAAATATTTATATATAAATTAGACACATCACAGGACGTTGCTGCAAAAAAACTAGAATTTCCGCTGCTACAGAAAAGTAAATCTGGATCCATCAGAAGTTCTAGAAACTTGACTCTCTGTCGATACCAGCGCATATACACACGATATATAAAATTACGGAAACTAGGTTCAAATTTTTATTCTTTACAGATTTAATGTTCAGGCAGAAACTTAGGGTACACTTTTTATATTCATAAAACAGTTAAAAATTCATTTAAAAATTCTATAAAAATTTTAATCAGGTTCGTAATCATGTTAAGCAACATACTGGAAAATATCAGGTCTTGATTATGCTTTTAACATAAAATTTAAATTAGTCAATCGAGAAAATATACTTCAAAATAGTAATCTGGAATTGAAAACGTCATAATACTAAAAACAGAATATCTTGCAATCTACACATTGGATTTCAGATCCGTCTAAAGTTTTAGAAACTAGACTCAGGGGGCTACAACTCTTACTTATAAAGTTCTAACAGATTCAAAATGTAACTGGGTCAAAATCTGATTACAAGTTAGAACCGACAGCAGAGCAGAAATATACAATTTGATATCTATGATCTAATTCATGTTCGTGTAATGGATGCAATAGTAAAGTATTCGTGGTCTTTTACGAATACAGAATTAACAGAAATAAATCAAAACGGATAAGGGTCAAGATCATCAACGTATAAGGCATGAGAAATGGGTCACAACGATAAACCTACTTGCGGTATTTCAAACAATGCTTGTACGGGGAAACAAAAAGATTCTGTAACCCTTATTTTCACAAATACATATTTTCTGTGTATTTTTGGTATTTCGATTTATTGTAAAAAAAAAATTCTGCTTTCAAACTCTTCTTGTTAAAATGTATTGTTAGATCTTCTATTAAAGTCTATTTTTAATCAATAATTTTATTTGTAACTATTTTCCAATGGTTTTTTATTGTAATACAAATCTTATTATTATTATTATTGTTGTTGTTATTATTGTTATTGTTACTATTATTATTGTTATTATTGTATTGTATTTTTCTTTGTATTATTATTTATTGGTGTACTTCATCGTCTCTTATGAACCACTGTAATTTGAGTATTTAATATTAAAAATTCATTTTCTTGCTTTCAACTCAATTTGTGTCTCCCAATCTATTTAATATAATTCTTCTACTGCAGATTTTGTTATTCTCCGTATTCAAATTTTTGCTTATTGATGTTCCCAAAATTTATCTAAGCTTTAATCATATTTTTATTGGTTATTTTAATTTCTCTGATGGATTTTAACCCGAAACCCAAACCTTTTTGCTTATTGGATCCTATACCCGTTTACCCTTTTACCCATTAACTACCCTATGTAATCACACCTAAACCTATACCCTAACCCTACTAAACCCTAATCTACTGCATAACCCCATAGCCGCCTACTGTTCATCTTCCACCTTTCGAAACCCATTCCCCTGTTCCTCTGCGACTCCCTGCTCCGAACCCATCCTCCTGCTCCCGTTCCGCTGTGCCCATCTCCAGCCTGCCGTCGATGCCCTGCAGATCCCCGTCACCGCGTCTACCCTGTCTCCTTCGCCCCGTCGTCTTCCTAGTCGAGCCTCCCCTCGACTGCCCACCTCGACTCCCGTTGCCACCATCCTCCTCGCCTTGGCCTCCCGCCAGTCAACCCATCCTCTTCTCGTCCTCCATCCCGGTCGCCTACAACCTCTCCGCAACCCTTCCCTATTCCTCATTGTCGTTGAAGTCGCTGGCTGCCACCGCTGCTCATCGTCAGCACGTCGCCCTGTGCCGACCGCTGTTAGCCTCGCCCAATGCCGCCGCGAGCCGAAGCCCAAGGGTGTCTGCTGTTTGATCAAGATTTCTTGATCGTTTGGATTATGGTCGTTGATCCTCTTGATTGATCATCAAGTCCATCAGATCTTGATGATTTGAATCCTGGTCATCCGTTTGATCTGATCTTGATCATTACCTTGATCTTGGAATCTGAGCCGTCCGATCGACCGGTTATGATCGTGATTATCATCTTCATCATCATCATGATCCGTGCCGATCGTCGCCGTGTGTTGGGATCTATTCATGTTATTCTCTTTTTCTCGTCAGATCCGTCGTCAATTTCAAGGCAAGTAACTTGTATTCTTTTGTTGTATATACAATTACTAAATACCGCCTGTAGTGTGACTTTTGTCTCTAGATTCGTTCTCATGAAAATCCTTTATTAGATCTTGTCTCTATTTGTTGATCCACCCGTAGTCGTCCTTGTTACACACACGGCATGAAATAACTTAGAAATAATCTAGATTCTTGATACATGTTTGTATGTTGTTCCATGATCCATGATATGTTGTATAAATCTTGCATGCTTGGTGTGTTAGCCGTAGTACCTCATTGTAACTTTGTAAAATACCCCATACCATGCTGTTGGACATCTATTATACCATGCCTTGTGTTTTGTTTTAATTTGGAATTGTTGCATACGAACTATTTGACTTAATACATGAAAAGATTTCTGTTTTTGCTGCTTTCCATTTTTGTTTAGTATTTTAGACCCTATTGAGGTCAGTAAATCAAATTTATTTGTGAATATAAATCGTAGATCTCTCTGTTTATTTTCCAAAATTTCTGACATATTTCAGTTTTGATTTGTGAGTTGTGAGTTATTGTGGTTTTACTACAGACGTGTTAAAAATTTCAGATTCGGTTTTTATGTGACCTCTGTAGAGTTATTTATTTTAATACTGATGATAAAAAAAATTTGAATCTAATATTTTGCTTGGTATAACTAGACTTGACTGGGATTGGTCCCAAATTTTTGTGGATTTATTTGACATCTATAAACTATTCTATGCTTGTAAACAACTACTATACTTCTAGAAATTTCATGCTCTTCAATAAAGAACTATGTTTTCCACCTGATTCTATTTACTGTTGCTAAAAACTTTGTAAATAAAAAATGTATCCTGCTGTATCTATTTTACTACCCTTTTTACGGATTTGGATTTAGATCTATACTTTGTAATCTATCGCTATTTTAGTACTGCTGTGTCTAAAGTTTCATATTTACAAACTTGTTGTATCTTGCTATTTTCTGATTTTATTTGATTATACTATCTATGTTGGAATATTATAAAATTATATTTGCCGATACTAGACATACTAGGAAATACCCTAGAATTTTCTTGGATTTAATCAGTAAGTTTTTATGCCATTTTCATGCTTGTGAATACAATCTTGTGATTTCTGGCTGAACATGTTTTCTGTGTATAATCCTGTTTTGAGCCTTGTTTCTGTGATTATTATGTGACTTGTATATATGTGCTGGATTCAGCCGAGATTCTATTTTCTAGATTTTCTGATGGATCCAGATTTGCATGTAAGTGGCAACGGGAATCCCAGATTTGGTGCAGTGTTGTCTGCTATCCAGAACTCGAATTTTCGTTGTCTTAGTCTATTTTGAGTCATTTGCCATCCGTTCGTATCCTTCATTCAACTTGTACTTATCCCTTGTTGTCTTGCCATATTTCTTGACTTGTTTGTGCATGTCCAGGCTTGTTTGAATAGTAATAACAAGAAACTAAGCCCGGGTTAAAGGAAAAGATCTAATAGTGGAAAATACAGAAACGTGTACTCAGAAGGGGATCCATAGATCCTACGTGATACTTGATACTTGATACTTGATACTTGACACATGATTACTTGACACCTGCACACTTGACACTTGATACTTGAGATGTGATACTTCATACATGATTACTTGATACTTGTCCCTGAGTACACTGCCCTCTATGATCCACTATGAAATCTAAAACGTAACTTGTTTGAATGTAGCAGCCATATCGTAAAAATTTGGGACGCATAAAGTGCTACTTAGATAGGACTAGATACAAGACTTGAAAATAACATGATCACTTGACACTTGCTACTTGTTATTTGTACATTATACTTGATTACTCGACACTTGTTACTTGTTACTTGTTTACATCCCACTTGACACTTGTTACATGCCACTTGCACCCATTTACCTTTCCATGCTACTTGTTCTGTTCTTGACTTAGAGTTAGTTGCTCTATTTTGCTGTTACATCTTCCATGATATACTTGCTTCTGCTGTTACTCTATACTTGTCTATTTGTTTCCTTCTGTACTTGTTACCTGCACTACAAGCGGCTCGTAACTTGCATTGACGGGCGTTTTGTTTCTCTTTCCTTTTTCTGCAATTCGTTAAATTGCAGACTTTGATGACCAGCTGCCCGATGGAGTAGGTGATCAAAGATTCTAATTGGCTGGAGTTCTTGCTATATTTATTTATTCTTATTGCTTATCTTGAATAATTGTAATTCGTTACATGGATATTTCTATTGGGCATTTTGTCCCAAACTTGTGTTTTGTTCCAGACTAGATTATTTGAGATTCAGTATTCTTGCTTTCAAGTAATTTTGTTGACTATATTAGTTTAGTTATTCATGCGTGGTTGATTATTTCTCTTGCATATCTCTTGTTTATTCTTGTATATGTTGTAGAGATCCTTACAGCTGATGAATGGTGAAAGCCATTCGCTGGACTTGTGTCGTGTACTCGTATTCTGTAATCCTTTTTGGGAAGCGGGGCGTGACGGATTCGTACAAAGATACTTGCCTTAATAAGATGACGATCCCGAGAATAATAGAATAACGGGACGAGAGTCCCGACGACGACAATACACGTGCAGGCAACATATGACACCCACGTGCAAAGCATGTAACAGTGACACGTGCTAGAGGTGGAATGGTGGCTTGTACAAATGTAGCCACACAGCGTAGCAACAGCACATGCAACTACGTGCACGATGAGGGACAACGACAACGACAAGATCGATGACAGCGGTGATCAGAACAGCACATGCGACGACAACGGTGATGGGTTGGCGAGGTTGCAGGGGGGTTGCGGTTGGTTGCTGGCGACAGAGGAAGGAGCAGGGTGGTTGAGGGGTGCACAGGCTTTGGTGGTTGCTGTGGTCGAGGGCGGCAAGGAGGCAGGGGCTCGACGTAAGTGAACTGCAGGGGATTCGACGAGAAGGATGATGTTGATGAGCAGGGGATTCAACGAGGAGGATGATGGGTTGGATGGGCGACGAAGGTGGCTGCAATGGCGGAAGGCCATGGCAAGGAGGTTGGGGATGGAGGCAATGGCAATGGGGGCAGGGGCTCTGGTGTTCAACGGTTGAGTGCAGGGCAGAGGCAGGAAGGCACTCGAAAGGCGACGAGGGTTGGTGGCGGTCGGGACAGCGACTGCAATGGTGAGGGACGAAGACTGGAGGTGGAGACGGGAGAACTCGAAGGCGGAGGGTGACGAAGGGCTTGCTAGGGATGGTGGAGCGGCTACAGGAGGAGGCTAAGGCAGAGGATGGTGTTGCTGTTGGTTGACGAGGAGGACTTGATGGGCTCCGGCGGTTGAAGACGAGGAGGGAGGGAGATGAAGGCAAAGGAGGTCGATGATGGTGGGGCGGCAGAGACGAGCAGGCTGGGGCGGTGCGAGGAGCGGCAGGTGCAAGCGATGTAGAGAAACAGCGAGAGCGGAGGGAGCTCAGATGAGATGGAGAGGGGTTCTGTTAGGTTTCGGAAATGAGCAGAGGAAGAGGAAGGAGGTGCTCTGTTTTGGAGAGGGAGAGAGAGTCGGGGAGAGAGAGGGGGACGTGATTGGGGGGGGGGGGTTTAATGATTTAATTAATAGGGGAGATTAATTAGAGGGGATTAAGGAGATAATTAATAGGGATTTAGTGGTTAGTTATGAGTAGTGGAGAGTGATTTGAGGAAAGTGGAGTTGTGGTGAACGTGAGGGGGAGTTGGAAAGATCTGAGGAAAATTGTGTTAGTGGGTTTAAGTTGGGTTAACGGGTTTGGGTACACCAATGCGGGGTTTGGGTTAATGGGTAGACTAGGATTTGAGTTTCATATTGAGCTTGTGAATATGGGCTACGTGAGGGGGAGTTGGAAAGATCTGAGGAAAATTGTGTTAGTGGGTTTAAGTTGGGTTTAAGTTGGGTTAACGGGTTTAGGTACACCAATGCGGGGTTTGGGTTAATGGGTAGACTAGGATTTGAGTTTCATATTGAGCTTGTGAATATGGGCTACACATTGGACTTTTACAACAACAGCTTGTGAATATGGGCTACACATTGGACTTTTACAACAACAACAACAAACAAACAACAACAACAACAACCCTGGTTTGGGCTTCCAATATAATGAAGAAATAAACAATTATAGGGTGGGCTTTAGGTTCACAAAATAATTAGGATTGGGCTTGGATGCAAATAAATCAAATAACCAGTCAGATAGTGGGCTTTAGGTTCACAAAATAATTAGGATTGGGCTTGGATGCAAATAAATCAAATAACCAGTCAGATAATTTTATCAAATGAATTTGGATTTGGATTCAAACAAAAAATCGAATATTGAGAGGGTGGAATTGGGTTCAAGAGAACAACAATATACATATATATATATATTCCAGATAATTTGGAATACAAGAATTTAAGAAGATACAAGAAATGCGGATAAAAATCTGTACAATCAGGAACGAGGGTTACAGAGTGAGTAATATAGAATAACAATTTATGAGTGAGATATATGGAGTTTAAATATTTGTTAGTGACTTTGTGGAAAAAACCGCAAAAATTAAAGGGGGGGGGGGGGGGGGAGGGGGGGGAGGGCTTATGGCAAACTTGGTTCCGTCACTATGTTCAACCACCAACTCTGATGATGTGGGCCAACGTTGAAATAGGCCAATCATTCCCAAATTTTTCATTAATTTTAAATTAAATTTATTTTCTACAGAAATAAAGATAAATTTGTCAATTTTCTTATACAACAAAGATTGAAGCAAAGTCTAAGTTAGAGAATTATGTCAGAGGGGGAAATACGAAAATCCGTCAATCCTTCCCAAATTTGTCATCAATTTTGGATTAAATTCATTTATTAAAGAAATAAAAGGTCAATTAGTCATTTCCCTTGTATTAGAGCATCTATAGTCGTTTAAGTTAAAAAAATGGGTATATGGATATTTTGGGAATAGCAAATAGCTCAAACGCTGCAGTCGTCTATACTCAAAAATTAGCTTTTTTTGGACGAAACGAAAGATCATATACCGTTTGAAGATCTGCGTAGTTTTTTTAATAGTGTGAAGGATGGCAGATGATCTGCCGTCTCGTAATTTTTTTTATAAAAAAGGTGAAGGACGACACATGATGTGCCGTCCAACACAAAGACACTTTTAAAAAAATTTTCTCTCTTCCCAAACGGAAAATGATCTTCCTATTTGATTTTTTTTTAATAATTCAAACAGCAGATCATATGCCGTCCGAAATTTTTCCGATTAAAAAATTTGTCTCAAAGGACAAATCATCTACCGTTCATCTTTCGGTTTCTAAAATATGGATAAAACCATTTCCTCTACCAAATATAATCGTCACCTGTTCATTCAAAACCCAAAAAATGGGTATATAGACGACGACTACAAAATGGTTTTTTTTTCCCTTCAAAATATCCATTTTTTTGTTTATATAGCCAACGACTACAGATGCTCTTATAAGAGCATCCACAGCCGTGATTGCTAAAAAATGGCAAAATGTATATTATACATATAGCAATTGGACGTTTGCTGCAGTGGTGAAATGCTATAATATAGCAATAATTTTTTTTTGATAGGACGGAACTCTAAGTTCCGTCTTGGAGAAAAAAATTATGGACATTTTTTAATAATTAATTTGAATATTTTAATAATTTTAATAATTAAAAAAAGTTTTAAAAAAAACAAGGGACAAATCTTCAAGATTGAAGATTCTTCCAAGGTCAAAAGTAAATTTTTTTTTTTTAGTTCTGACAGAGCTTCAAGTTTTGCCCATATATATATATATATATATATATATATATATATATATATATATATATATATATATATATATATATATATATATATATATATATATATATATATATATATATATATATATATATATATATATATATATATATATATATATATTATTTTTATTTTTTTAATTTGGAACGGATCTTGAAGATTCGTCTAAGGTTAGAAGTGATTTTTTTTTAGTTGGGACGGAGCTTCAAGATCCGTCTGATATAATAAAAAGTAATTTTTTATTTGGGACAGATCTTCAGTCTTGAAGATCCGTCCACTATAATATGCTTATTCTCATATCTGCTATCAAATATAGAAGATTCGTCTAAGGTTAGAAGTGATTTTTTTTTAGTTGGGACGGAGCTTCAAGATCCGTCTGATATAATAAAAAGTAATTTTTTATTTGGGACAGATCTTCAGTCTTGAAGATCCGTCCACTATAATATGCTTATTCTCATATCTGCTATCAAATATAGCATTGTTCAATAGCGATTTTGCCAAAATATGAATAAATAGCAAACAACTGCAGAGTCGAAATTGCTATAATATGAATAAAATGAAAATTTAGGAAAGGACTGTGGATGCTTTAAAGATTGAAAAGGGGTCTAAATTAGGTAAATATGAAAGACTCACATTGTTAGAGCATCCATAGTCGCGTGCTATTTATGCATTAAATGCATTTTATAGCAAACGACCAGCTGCAGTCGTTTGCTATTTATGCATTTTTTGACAAAATAGCAATAGTAGATTGCTATAAATGAGAGCAGAAATAAGAGAAATGCATATTATAAAGGACGCACTTGAAAGTTCGTCCCACTAAAAAAAAATATTTTTTTAATTCGTGAGATGTCTTTTTTAAAAAAACTGAATTGAATATGTGTTCATATATGGGTTACCGTTTGGAAGATCCGTCCAAGGTGGGCCCACAAATTTTTTTTTCACTTAAATTTTTTTTAATTATTAAAAAAAATTGTAAAAATTACATACAAATCGTGGGAAGGTCCGTCTGTCCATTTTTGCTTTTTTTTCTTCCTCCGACGCAGCTTCTACTTCCGTCTAACATTATAAAAATAATTAAGAGTAATGCTTTAGCCACTACCAATTTCACTACCATTTCCTTCACTACCTTAGGTGGCATATTCCTATTGGAGGGTTCTCCCACCTACTCTATCATCCCCTACCTATTGGAATGTGCCACCTAAGATAGTGAAGAGAAATGTAGTGAAATTGGTAGTGGCTCTAGCATTACTCTATTTTAAAACCACATATGCCCTTTAAAAATTTGTGTATTTTCGTATCTATCACTACGAGAATCCACAATCGTGATTGTGAAAAAATGCATAAATGCATATTTACATATAGCTTTTTTAACGTTTGATGCAGTCGTCGAATGATATTTTATAGCAATTTAAGAAAAAAATTATGAGATGGAATGTGTAGGAGCCACTACCAATTTCACTACATTTCTCTTTTCTATCTTAGGTGGCACACTCCAGTATTGTTCCGGCCCTGAATGTAAAGTCTGACATTTTTCGGGTTGAACGGGCCGGTTTGGATCACATCGACCCGATTCAAGCCCTACTAAAATACCACTTGGTCCACTTCTCCAGTTCCCACACACTTGTCTCTCTCTTAACTCAAAGGTAGCGCTTTCGAACTTCCAAAGGTCCCCCTCCCTTTCCAGTAGCGCTTTCGAACCTCCGACTCCGACGATGTGGGCCAGCGCCGACGGCGGACCACCGGAGGTCACCGTCGAAACCTCGATGGGCCCATTCACCATCGAGATGTACTACAAGCACGCCCCCAGAACCTGCAGAAACTTCATCGAACTTTCTAGAAGGGGCTACTACGACAACGTCAAGTTCCACCGCATCATCAAGGTCTTCCTTTAATTTCATTTACTCCTTAAAAAATAGTAATAATAAATTGGTGTTGGTTGCTGGTGATTTTGATGTTTGGTTGTGTGGATTAGGATTTCATTGTGCAAGGCGGCGATCCGACCGGGACTGGACGAGGCGGAGAGTCGATTTATGGGTGAGTTTTTTTAGTTGGTTTGGTTTGAGTTTTTTTTAATTTTTTATTTTTAAGAATCAGATGACAACATGTCACTTGTTTCATTAATAAAAAAATAACGTAGTAAAATGACTCGCAAGGGAGACCTCAAATACCAACCAAGTGCATCACATACATCATTCGTCTTTCCAAAGTCTATTACAGTAAATACTCTTAGCAATAAAGATAGCAACAAATGCTCAAGCATCCAACATATGAGAGGTGACTCCACAGAGCCATGATAGCCACCCTCCTTCTTTCCACTCCCGAGCCTGACTATTCCTCTCCATCTGTACGTAGTCTTGTCCTCGTCCCTGCTTATCATGCCCATCCATCAATGAGCCCCCCCCCCCCCCAAGTTACTCTATGTTCTTTCTTAATCACTCTTGCTCTCCAAGGACCCCGAACATCTAAGCAAGATCTAGGACATTTTACAATACCAAACCCCATGCAAACTACCTCCCAAGCAGTCATGGCTCGTGTATAAGCGAAAAGAATGTGTCGTGTCCTCCATGTTGAGGTTGCATCTAGGACACATATTTTCCATGGTTAGATTATGAATTATGAGGTTCTCTCTGGATACGATTGAATTGTTAGCTGCTAGCCATAGGAAAGCTCTCACTTTTGTGGGCGCCTTGATCTTTCATGTAATATTAGCTTCGTTGTTTCTCATTCCTCCATCATTTAACCATTTGTACATGGATTTAACCGAGAAGCTTTCCAATGATTTTAAGCACCATTTTTGTTCATCTTTTTCCCCCCGATCACTTTGCCCCTCCTCTGTTACCAAATTCTTCATCCTCTGAAGTTGATTCTGTTGTTCTTGGGATAAGTCGGATCCTCACTCAATTTTCAACCTTCCTCGTTTCCACACATCTGCCACTAGGGCGTCTACATTCTGCACTGTAATGCCTCGGATCCCCGTTATTGGATATCCGTGACACAAGCAGAATCTTTACCTTTAAATGCATCTCAACACAGTAAGTAACATGGAAATTTAAACACTTTTATTGCCATCAGAGTTATTACATTAATGATTACAAATATCATTTTGTACTTGAACAAGGAATACAAATTACATAGCTTATTACAACTGATTACATGAATATTTAAACTCTTCTTATGAAACCATCGGCTGTCTTCCAGATTGGCAACCCATTGGTCACTGCCGAAACTCTGTGAGTGGTCTATCTGCCCCCCTGGGACTTGTCCCTCGGCATGAGCCTTCTACTGCGTGACTCTGATAATTCTGCACCCGCTCGAATGGTAGGCATGTATACTGCCATTTCCCTTGGATGCCCTGCTAGTCTGGCTCTCCTGCCATCTCGACTTGGTATCCAACACCTAAAAGTGGGGTACATCAGTAATTCTACTGACGCAATGCTGATAAGAAAACAGCGATTCTTCAACTATCATACCCACAATTCATCTTAAATGGAAAAGAAACGTGTATCCTGATTTTCTAGTGTTCGTGTATGCCATGACTTGAAGTCTAATACAAAACATAGAGTACAGAACAGATGCACTTAATCTAATGTAAGCAAGACTCTGGACACACATGCATTTCATACTACATGTGCCCCAGATCAAGTCATTTCTCCAGTTCAGGGATTTGAACTCTCGCTATGCAATGCATTCTAATTCGGTCCACTTTTGGTTCCTGATAGTATGACATGGTTGATGAGGTATAAATAAAAGAAATAATTCGGGGCGCTACCCCGTTGTCACCAATAATTGTTGCATCGGACCATCTTCGAAAGCTGTGACGAACTTACAGATATACATGCTGTATATCTATTGCGTAGAAGATTCATTATGATCCGTTCACATCCACCAACATAGAACATGACGGTCTCGAAGGTTTAAAACCTTCTATCCGCCAGGAAATCGACATCCCGTTCTTACTATGGTACTTCAGGAATCAACAGTGCAAGATACGCACAGCAGCACGTATTCCTAATGAGTAATGACAGGAAGAGACAATCCTATAATATCACCACCTAGTGCTAACTCTCAGAACGAGTTGGATTATAGGGAATCACCCTTATCACCAATTCGGTCTTCGAGCGAAATAATAAAGGAAAACCTAATCAATGCAGTTTACCGAAAACAAGTAGTTGCCCAAATCACACTCGGTGTCAATCAACAATATGGAGCTTGTCTGGTCTGTTAAACAACAATCATCACGGGAATTACATCCACTGATTCCCAATACCTTCACAGGTCAGTGACCAAATAATTCCGGCTCGTGACCCTCAGCAAGTGGTCCAACGGTGCTCCAAGGATGCAATATAATTCAAATGAAGGTAAGCACACACATAACCATCAATTTTTGATCATTAACAGATTCAGACATTGAGACACCAAACACAAACCGACCAGAGCTATATTCCATCTCACTCATGTCCACTATGAGTACTAAGCACATGAACTTGTCTAAGTTCCAAATGAATTGCTAAAAACATCATTAAAAACATGATAGCTCATGATCACTACACTGCGGTATGCAGAAGGTTTCTCATCAATTGTCCGATGAAATAGTTCAAGAAATAGCAGTAGTTGTGACCTAAGCTACGCTTATCGGAAACCAACACACTCAGAATTTCTAGAGGGGTAGGGAGTCCCACTACAATCCCCTAGTGCACGATTCCCTCAAATTCCATAAGGAACTCAAGTCCCCAAGCTAACTTAAGCTCGAAGTCAAACTAAACAACAGGTTGCTAACTCGCAACGACCATAACTTCCAACACACAATTTGGAATTGCTTGACACTACCCATTCTGGAAGGCTAAGACCCTAGTCTATAACTTTCCAGCTAGCCATTTTCTCAAATTCAATCATCTTGACACCATAAAATCTCACACTCTCAGCTTGTACATTCCTTCATGCTCTCGTTGCACTTTTTCGACATCATAAAAATTGCTCACTTATCGGAATTACTCGATTCCGGGTTCTACGGAAAGGTGGGAGTGTCTACCACAACTTCCTAGTTGAACATATTCTCAGATTCAATATTAAAGTCATCGAAAACACCAGATTCCATCAGGTGCGCAAACAGGGAAAAAGTTGACTCCTCAATAAACAGAGCTTCGACTAGACTGGATCTGCCATAGTCTTTGAAAAATCATAACTCTCAACCTACAAACTGGAATTACAAAATTCCAGTTGGGTTAGAAAGCTATGACTCCCTACTACAAATTTCTAGTTGGTCAATTTTCCAAATTCTTAACAAGTAATTCTAGAATTTCTTATTTTTACAAACTAGTTAATTTGTACTAGGCTGAACATAGCCCACTTTGAAATTCAATAACAAATTCACCTTAAGTCCAATGCTTATGAAATTTGAGATTTTTAATCCACACATATACTATTCTATTGTGTCCAAAATTCACATTCAGATTTATCTCACACAGTGAGTTATGACTCCTCAAACATAGCAAAATTTTCAGCTGCTCTTTCAACAGGCTATTTACTACCCTTTACTAAATAATTTTGAAACCTCATCAAACGACCTTTAAAAATTCTAAAATTTGAGAATTATCAACTAGACTCATACCATAAGATACTTCCAAAATTTCATAGCAATATCATAAACACACAAGGAGTTATGGCCATGTGAACTTCATTCCAAAAACAGTCAACTGCAGTTTCCATATCCAGACCAGACACCTTCTATAATTTCTTTGAGGTATCAAACGACCTCGGAAAATTATGAAATTTTAGACTATAGTTGTAAACACATACAAGAGTGTCCACAAAAATTTCCAGCTCAAAATTACCAACCTACACCGAGTTACATGGTCGGAAAGACCCAGCCAAAATCCACACAGCAGCAGCAATTTCGGCTGCTCTCTGTCCAAATTTGGACCAATTGTTTAGGCTACTAAATTGCTTCCAAATATTATAAAGGAAATCATGGATACTTTACATACATAGAAGAACAATTTTCCAACATTTGAGCTCATAATTCCGAGCCATCTGGGAGTAAGAAATTCTCAAACATACCCTCACAACCATACTTCTTAACAAGCTTTAAGAAACAAAGTTGTTCTTACCATACAACTATGTTTTCCTAGCACTTCACATGCTCATACATGGTAACAACATCATAGCTACTACTACTACACATCCATTTCACACCAAAAGAAAATAAATACCAAGTTTAGAGTTTAAGAGATCACCCACTTTGTTGTAAGAGAGTCTCCCCTAGCTTTGACTCCCTTCCTTTGCTTTGCTCCTTGCTCTTGTAGAAGCTCCACACTCCCCATTACACCTTCTTCTCCTTCTGATCCTCTCTTTATTTATTTACTTGAAGCAAGAACAAGATAAGGAAATGAGCAAGATGAGAAATGAGAAGAGATGAGAAGTGGATGAAGTGGGGTGCTTTATAGGAGATGGAGAGCTAGGGTTGGCCGGATTTTGATGGAGGGCCAAGATGGGAGGGCTTGAGTTTAGGGGAGATGGGTGGTGAGATGAGATGCCGACACAATCTTTCTAGAAGCTCTTTGGAAGCTTCAAGGAAACTTCTTACTCTCCAAGTCAACATACACGTGGTGAATTAATTCCACCATTGGATCTCCATCAAGATCAAGCCATGATCATCATGATGCTAAGGTTCCTAACCCTAGGTTAGGTCAAGGAATCCTAGGTCACCATACCCCAATTTTAACTCTAGTGCACAATTACAATCCACATTCAATTCAAGCACTAGCTTAATTGAAAATGACCAATATATGTATAAATTAAAATCTATAAAAATAGGTTTTATAGAAATTATAATTTTCTCCTGACAATTGTCTGGTTGAAACAATCGGGACAAAACCACAGTTTAATCAAGAAGATATTTCGAGTTTTCCTCATCGGGTTCAGAACAGCTCATGTCTGAAATCTCCCAATTAAAACTGATAACTATTAGAAAATAACGTAATCGTGTGCAATACTTAGACATGCACAGATTACTATGCAAAAATAGCCATATGCTATTTTGCGGGGTATTACACGCACTGCCTTTGTTAGTTGAGGGAACATGGATTGGAGGGGATTATTACCGCACCACGTATCCTTCCAGAATCTTGTTCCTAAACCTTTAACAATTTTGCATCTAGTGTTATTGTGATATATTTCCCTTACTTTGGAAACTCCTTTCCAAAGATATGAAACTTTTCCATGATTACTCCGTCCCTCGAACCTAAATTTCTTTCGTCTTCGGTAAAGTGCGAATGATTTACAACACCACGTATTCCTACATTTGTTCATTTTCCACCACGGTTTGCTCAGAAGAGCTCTGTTCATGTCTTTAAGGTTCACAGTACCCATTCCTCCAAACTCCTTACATACCTTCCCCCATCCGACCAAGTGTATCCTTTATAACCCTCGTCCGTTTCTTTTCACAAGAACTGTCTCCTACATTTGTCGATTCTCTTGGTAACCCACTCCAGAAGCTCATATATTGACATTAAGTATGTCGGAAAACTACTTAATGCAGAGTTGATTAGCGTTATTCTCCTTCCCAGCGATAGGAACTTTTCTTTTCAACCCGCAAGTCTTTTCTCTATTCTCTTCACCAGTAGTAGCCAATCCTCCATTCGCAAACTCCCTGGTCTGATTGGAGTACCTAAATACTTTATGGGAAATTTCCCTCTCTCACACCCTAAACATTTGGTAATTATTTCAATCGGGGTAGACAACGAATCACTCAAGGCAATCACAAAACCTTAATGCAGGTTGACTTTTAACCCCGACCACTCCTCAAAACATCTAAGAAGAACCCCCATTGCTATCGTTTCTTCTATATTGCCAACACCAAATAATAGGGTATCGTCTGCATATTGCATAATTAAAACCTGTTCATGTACTCCTTTAATAGCTAGGCCTTTTGAAGATCTCTGCTTCTCTCCCTCTCTTCATCATTTCTGATAAGCCATCAGCCACCAGAGTAAAGAGGAGCGGGGAGAGAGGATCCTCTTGCCTGAGCCCTCTATGACATTGAATTTATTGCCCGTATTCGCCATTGACCTGAATAAAGGATTTTTCACCTCTTATGCAATTCTTAATCCACATTCTCCACTTGGGCCCAGATCCTTTAAGTTTTAGGGCTTCATCAACACTGTCCCATTCTACTGTGTCATATGTTCGAAGTCCAGTTTAAGCAAGAATCCATCCACGTTGTCCTTGTGTCCACGAAACACAATCTCATGTGCAGAAGCAACATTATCCATTATGTCTCCCTTTCACGAAGCCACTTTGAGACTCACTAATGACGTCTGAAAGATGAGGAGATAATTCATCATTGGCTAGCACCTTCGTGATAATCTTAAAGGAGCAATTTAGCAGGTTAATCAGTCTTAGGTCTGTCACTCTCAACACCTCTTTCTTCTTAGGGATCAAAATAACATTGGCATAGTTTAACCTCTGGATGTCTGTTTCACCATGATACAAGTCCCTAAATATCTCGAGAAAATTATTTTAAGGGATAATTTAGCAAATGCCCCCATTCAAAATGTGAAAACTAGCATATACCCCCACTATTTTAAAAAATTAAGAAATACCCTTAGTTTGGACGAAACCGTTAAAATTCGCGTTAAGTGAACTCACGTGCGTCACACGTGATATGTAAAATGACCTAATACCCATGATAAAATGTATTTTAGCAAATGCCCAATCAGAATGTGGAAACTAGCATAAACCCCCACTATTTAAAAAAAGAATATTTGAGATATTTTAGCAAATGCCGCTATTTAAAATGCAGAAACTAGTATATACCCTCAATATTTCAGTTAGGTATTGTGAAAAATGTGAGTGTTATGTGTTAGTCAGTTTGAACAACTTTCTTCCATACAGATGATAACAATGAAAAGAGATTATACATTAGATTTTGACCCCAAAAAATACAAAAATCATCATCTATTACAACGGATTGTTGTGCATCATCACTAGCTTTATACCATCATCACTAGCTTTATACCATCATCTATTACAACATATTGTGTGGTCTCCTGTTTCACTCTAGAATGTGCATCATCATTTTCATCTTCATTCACTATAGGTTCAACATTAGCTTGTGCGTTACCCAATCACAAATTCGTCGTTTATAAATAATTCGACAAGATTTAATATTCGGAAATAAACAAAAATCAAGCAAATTCGGGAAAAAATTTGGCAAAAGTCCTGGAAGAAAGAAATACAAAATTTAATGCATTTAAGTAGTTAGTACTCATTACCTAAGTAAAAAAATTATATAAATCCATAATTATTTCTTGTATAATTCGCTAAATTCGCGAATTATTCGTTTAATTCGTGATTTTCGTGAATAATTCGCGAACTGCGGGAATTAAATGCAAACCTGGAAATAATTCGCGAATGTGTTTGACAAATTATTTCTTCGTGAATAATTTGTGAATTTAACGAATTATTCACGAACTTTGTTAATATGCTATTACCATTAATTCTTCCAGGCCCTCACCACCATCAATTCTATAATTTCCCCACTTGTCTGGATTCAAATGGCTCCTATTATTTGTGTTCATCCTTCCTATCGTCTCTTTAAATCTAGCGTCAATATGGGTTTTGATTTGTGTCTCACACTGTTCTGGAAGTTGCTATGTGGTAGTCGGGCGGCCGATTTGAGGCCTAGCACCTAGCCTTGTAAGCGGGGCCTAGGCAGCTAGGCGCTAGGCATTTTATATTTTATATTTTATTTTATTTTATTTTTGCCCCCAATTTATTTTTTGGTTTTGTTTTGTTGTTCTACTATGCACTATATTGCTTGTTATTGCTCCCCATTCTTACTCTTGATTTTTCTTCTTGCTATTGCAAGATGAGCTTTAGATAAAAGATACAATTGCATCAAGGTGTTAGTTTTGGTAACAGATTTGGGTAGAACGATGATTTGTCAGGATAATGATCAGAATTTTAATGTCTTAATTAGACGTATCGAGAAAATAAACTATTATACTAGTTCTAGTTTGTCTCTTCTGAAATCTGGATTGACTTGTCTTTTCATAATCAAAAACATCGGTAGATTTGATATCTTTGAGGCAAATAGTGTTGTACTAGTGGTTTTCAGTGAACTCCAACTGTCAATTTGTAATGTTGGGCTGTGTGTCCTCCTTTTATGAAAATAATTTCGAGAAAAAATAATAGAAGCTATCACTTCCTAATCTTATGACTGTCTAAATATGTAGTTGCTATATAAGTATATATATTTTTGAATATAGGAAGACTGTTGCCATCCCATTTCATTGCTAAGTTGATATCGGAACAATAACGCTAAATCCACAAGATGAAAACAAACAACCTGACCACACCTACTACTACAAGCAAAAGACACCACCTAAAAACTACTACTACTACTACTACTACAAGCAAAAGACACCTAAAAACTACTACTACTACTACTACTACAAGCAAAAGACACCTAAAAACGACTACTACTACTACTACTACTACGACGACGACGAACCAAGTCTATCTAGAAATTATTTTAAACGGGTCTGGGTCGGGTCGGATCGGGTTAAGCTCTTCTTTATGATCCGGGTCTGCTTAGACCCGCCTAGACCCCGCCTAGACCAGCTGACCAGCTGATAAGGACATCTATTCTGTTTAGTTTAGTATTTTATTTAGGTACCATATTTGTTTTTGGCAATTATAGCCATATGTAATCTTTCTTTTTGCATTAGAATATTTTTGAGATATTTAGAATCTTTTGAGATTTGTATCAAGATTTGTTTTGAGCCTATTTATAGGCCCTGAGATTAATGAGAAAAATATGCTATTATCCAACTTATTAAGGTTTGTGATAAGTCCTAATAAAATTTTAGGGTTTGTGATAAACTCTAAAACTACCCCAAATTTCCAAATCAATTAAACCCAAACCCTAAGCTCCAAAATCCAACTTAATAACCCTAACCCGTTCTCTCTCCTTCTTCTTCCCCTTTGTGATCCCGAACCCACCATTGTTCCCCCACCTCCTTCGATTTTTCCCTCACCTTCACCACCAAAACCAATTCAACAAATCCCCAAATTGATTTCCCCAAATCTCAATCCACAGATTCAACCCAAATCCTACCTCTAACCCTTAACTCCGTCGTCGACCATCACCCTGCCTCATCACCTTCCTCTCCCAGTTGCGACGCCAGCCAGCCCTCGTGCCGCCCACGCCCTACACTCGCCGACCAGCAGAGCCCCGTCGCACCCTGCCTCCTCTTCCTTGTCGCGGCCAGCAGCCCCCGCGACCCGGCAAGCCCCCGCCGTCCCCTGTGTGCCCTGGCTCCTCTCGACGACGCCGCAACAACAGCACCAAACCTCAGCGCCCCTGTGCTGCTCCTCGCTCTTGCTGCCAACCCGAGATCTAATCCTAGTTTCTTCGAACCCCGGTATACTCTTTCAATTTTTTAAAATATTTGTGTTATACTGCTTTATCATCTCTACTATATTATTTAATTTAACTGTCGATCACAAATATCGAGATTGAGTGTTCCACTTGCCTAATTAGAGTACGAATCACTATTGACTCTTTTACTTGCTAAGAACGCCTAGGGATTTAATTATTGATTGTTAGAACTGAATTATTAATTGGGCTTGCTAAACTTAATTCAATTCTTGAAAATCTATCGAACCGATTAACTGTTTTAATTTCTGACTTGATCCGCATTACATGTTGGTAAAATTAATCCTTTAAGATTCTTGGAAATTTCTATTTAGGATTACGTTTTACATCACCCGCCCAATAGGCCAAACCAATATTTTCAAATGCCTAGGGCCTAGGCGAGTCGCCTGGGGACCGCCTGGCGACTAGGCGTCGCCTAGGCCGATTTTTAGAACAGTGGTGTCTCGTCTGTCACCCAGTTTTCTCCCACATCCAAGCCCTCGATGTGGCTATGTCTTCTCCTACCATTGACAATCTTATGAAAAAAGTAGTGTTAAAATCGCCTTCTCCGAGCCATTGGACTCTCGATCTTTGTCTCCAATAATGTTCTTCCATATCTACTATCCAGAAAAGCTTCCCCCTCATACTTGTAACTCTTCGTATTCTGTTCTCTCTAGATCCCTCCCCTCCTCTATGGTTTCTAGTTCCTGTTTTCTTTCTCATAACCTCTTTCTTAATCCTAACATGTCCAAATTCTTGTTTCGCCCACTTTTTTAGATGGCCATGAAGCCTTCTAATCTTAAAGCACCACCTTATTCATGGCATCATTCGTGTCCACTGGTAAGGACCAAGAATCCTTGACAATCTTCCTCATGTTCTCATTGATTGTCCAAGCCTTTTCAAATCGAAAAGGCCGAGGCTGAAGTCTTCTATTGATATGGCAATCTAATATCAGGGGTGTGTGGTCTGAGGTGTATCTAATGACTGACTTAATCGATGCTAAAGGGAAAAGCTCCTCCCATTCCGTAGACACAAGAGTCCTGTGCAGTTTAACGAGGGTCGAGTTGGCTTACATATTTGTCCAAGTATACCTTCTATCCATCACGTGTAATTCCATAAGTTCTAGATCGTTAATGGTATTATTGAATTCATTTCTATCTCTGCTGCTAGGACCCCTACCCCTGTGTTCGTTTTGAAATCTCATAATGTTAAAATCACCACCTACTACCCAAGGCCCATCCCATCTATCGCGTATCGCCTTAAGTTCTACCCAAAAGTTTCCACGGAGGTTGGGATTATAGGTTCCATAAATGAAGGACACCATATGTTCCCAACCATCATACCTACGTTTTAATGTAATGGTGACTGAGAAGTTCCTAACAAATTCATCGACAATCTCAAAATCCTTAGAATCAACCCCTATAGTAATGTTCCCCGACAAACCTTTGGCCGATTTGAAGCACCAATCAAATGATCTTAACGACCTAAGGCAGTCAAAGTCTTCCTTTTTAGGGTTCTCAATCCTAGTTTCTTGAAAGACAAATGGAAAGTTTTTTGTTCGCATTTGTGTCGTTGATAAGTCTACCCTTAATATTTTATCGCATCCCTCTAATGTTCCAAAAGAAGTATAACATTGATAATCTTGTAATAAAATCTATAATCGAAGACAAAGTTTATAGACCTAGCCTATAAACTTCACCTCGAAGCTGTCGCACACTCTCCTCTTGCTCCACAGTTATGGATCCCATGCACAATATAAAAGTATATTAGCGAAAATATAGTTCAAAATTGAAATCTTAACATGCAACATACCTTCACAAGCCGGCATTGATTCCTTTGCCTTTGCTGCCTATCTGATAAGGTCCTTTTCCCATGGTCCCTTTGATTCCCATTTGTCTATCTGTCTTTTGCTCTTCCTTTTTGCTTCTCTCACTTCTCTTGCCCTACTCTCGATTTTTTGATCATTGCTCCTCTCATCCAATCTCCTTCCCCCACCTCCTGCCAGTTTACACGTTTCTCCCATTTCTCATTGTCGTTATGAGAAGTTTGATCATCCTCTCTAATCCCCTCTAATGCCTTAATTTTTTCGTACTAAATTTGTTCTTGGTTCTCTTCCCCTCTCGCCTCATCTTCATTTGTTGTCTTGATGTTGTCTTCCTCTGAACCCATTCCAACCTCCCCAGAACCTTCTTCGTCCATCTCAGTGTCATCTATTTCTTTTCCATTGTCACCCTCTCATCCTTCAAACAATATAACCCTCTGTTCTAGGCTTCGCTCTGCCCCAAATGAGCATGGACCCCATCCAGTAGTTCATTATTAGTTTCCTACTCCACGACCATTCCATCTTGGCTCAACTCCCCTTTAAAATTATTAATGGTTTGCTGACCCAACTCATGAAGGACCAATTGCATATTGTTATTTTTTGCGTGAAGTCCAACTGAACCTAACCAATTTGGTGCTGAACCTGACGCAATTGCGCTCTCCGAGATGGCAAGAATGGCCAGCTGTATTGAACTTTGAAATTCTGCTTGTCATTGTTAGAGTCTCCTCTCCCGTGGGTCCCGCTGTCCCTTCGCATACAAAATTCGAGACGTCTGCCACCTCTTTGTTTGTACTACATTTGGCGCCGAATTGATGTGATGGTGCCTAGTCGTAGATGTGACATAACCCTTTTTCCTTTTTGCCCCATGCCTTTTGTTGTCCAGTAGCTGCCTTTCTCCTCCACTGCATTGGCACCGGGTGCCAAGCGCCAGCTGTCGCCTCTACCATCCAGTACCATTGTAGGCCCACTTTGACCGTAGTTGGCTATTGTCCTGTAGCTTTCTTTCTCCTCCACTTTGTCCTGTAGTATCCTTTCTACCATCAAGTACGATTGTAGGCCCCACTTTCTTTTGTTCCAGTTGTCTTTCTCTTCCCATCTTTTGAAATGGACGGTTGTGATTTTTTGCATTCTGATCCAATAGGTTGAGCTCCTTCTAAAGCCCTTGATTTGGATGAATGCTCTTGATGTCTCCTCTCTGGATCCATCGGCCTCCAGTCTTCTTCAACCTCTGGATGAACTGAGTTGGCTGATTTTGACTCTGCCTTATCTTTCTTCGGCGATCCTCTAAAAGTCACAGTTTTCTTTCTTTCAACTATCACCTTGACCTCATAGACCTCTTGAAATTCTACATGAATCACTGAAGGGATGGAAGAATGATTTTCCACTCCAACTCGTATTCTCACAAAATCTCTACGCAATTGAACATTGGTGCTTTGATCAATTGCAACGCCATGACCGAATCCCCTCACTAGGTTCTGAAAACCCGATCGAACCCAACAATGATATGGTAAGTTGAAGAGCCTAATCCAAACCAACGGTAGGAGATTCGTCTTCAATGCTCCCAGACAGTGTAGTTGAAGGCTCGCCTCAGGCTCAAGACTTAGGCTTAACAACAGTTTGAGCCTCAAGCCTCACTTAAGGCTCTCCCTTTGTTCGAAGCTTCACTCAGGCTTGCGCCTGGACGCGCCTTAGCAAAGGCTCGAGGCTTGCGCCTCAAGCAAAAGGCGCACCTGAACATAACAGACCCGACTCGACCCGACTCGACCCAACCCGACCCATCTTTAACCCTTCTCATATCCCGTAACTCCCCCAATTCTCTTTCATCCCCAATTTCAAACTCTAACCCCAATCTCCACCTCCCCAATTCCTCAATCTGCACTCATCCTCATCAATCTCCTCTCCCTCTCAACAACATCGGCGATGACAGCGAAGCAGTTCGACATGACAACATACAGCAGATCAGCGGCAATAGCGAAAGTAGATCGGCTACGCCGTCGACCTTTTTACTCTGTCTCCAGACTCTCCAGTCCTATTCTGGTTTCTTTTCTTTCTGATTTTACACTTTTATGGTTGCTTTCTTCGATTTTCGTCTAGCTTTGCTTATGATGTTTTTGCAAGTTACTTCAAAACAAAATTGTGAAGCTAGTTCATTCCATAATTTACTATAATCATGAAATCATGCCTTATTCAAAAAGTTGCATCATATTTTATTGTAGAGCATGATCAAATTTTATGGTCGACTAACTTTATGTTATCGCTGTAATATTTTAAAATACCTTACTATTTACTAAGACTGTATTACTGTAATATTGTATGTTCATTACAGCAATATTTAATTTGATACTAGTGTAATTTTACTGTATGCTCATTACTGTAATACTGTAATATTGTATGTTGTATGATATGTATCTTCATTTTTGTAATACTGTAATACCGTATGCTCATTACTATATGAAACTATGAATTCAAGGTTAACATAATATTATTGTAGTTTTGCAGAGGGACACATTGTATCACTTCGTCTTTGGGGCAAGAAACACATTGTAGTTATACATTATAGAGGAACACATTGTAGTTTTACAAAAATGATAACTTACACAGTCATCTTGGCCATTGTATGATATATTTTGTTGCTATGATGTTATCTTGTTTATATAATCTTATTTGTAAATTTAAAAAACCTCATTACTTAAATTTAAAAAACCTCCAAAAGTAATGATGAGCCTCAGTTAAGTGAGGCTTATGTCTCAAATTGCGCCTTGCGCCTCAGACTTTTTATGGGGTAGTGAAATTGCGTTGCGCCTTACGCCTTCGACTACATTGCTCCCAGGCTCGGCGACCACCGCGAGAAAGTTACATAGAACTCATCGCCCTATTATCCACCCAGCGAGAAAACTGCTTTCACTCTCTCCTCTGTTTGACAGTGAATCATGAAGCCATCTCGTTTCACCTTTTGCGGCACCCAATTCCATTTCGGAGTGTTTACGATGTTGTCGTCTAACAGCTTGCTAATTTTGTCCTACGTCGGATTTCCGGTGTGAATCTTGATCATGACACACATTCTAAATCGTCGTTCGTACTCCGCCATGATCGGAGTATGAGTAATAGTTGCCTTCATCACTTTCCTACCCCATGCAACGCTCTCTTCCGTTTTGCTAGGCGCCGATTTGGCGGAGTTCTCCGATCGCGTAGTTTCAAATTTGGGGATTGATTTTGCACATTCCCGGGTTCTTGGGCATTCTGTGAAGATGTGGCCATGACGCTTACAAGCATAACAAAACCATTGGTTCTTACACTCGTGAATCGTGTGCCCCCGTTCTGCACACTTTTGGCATTGATGAGCTATTGTCTCCTTCCTCAAAAGAGTTTTCCGACGAGCTTTTCTTCGCCACAGCTTTCTTGACTTTTTTTGGACGATACATAATCCATTCACCCTCGTCATCTTCTTCTTCTTTAGAACTTCTATATCGGTGGTGATCTTTCCCTTCGGGCTCTCTCCCGACCAGGGTCAGACCTCCCTTCCACTATCGCCTCTGCGTACGACCGCCGACAAGGTTTTGGTGAGTGGACCTCATCTAAGTCGAACTCGACTGTGTTCTGATTGTATCTCTCAACCGTGCATCTATCACGGTGGCTCGAGCAAGCTCTATAGTCCACTCTAGTGCCTTTCGTTGCCGACTGTCCTTTACTTTTCTCCACTTCTTTGGCTATCCTTCCACGACCCTCTCTCCTGAACGGTCGTCCCTCTGCATCTTCGTCTCTTCCCCGCTTACTCAACTGGCCGCGTTGCTTGGTGTTCGCTGGGTTGAAGCTTCGGTGGTGGTTGTTATGGTTGAAGCTCTGGTGGTGGTTGTTTGGTTGCTGGCGCTCCATCCTTGTAACTTTAAAGTTGTGGTTGGGTTTTGTTTGTTGAGTTGTTTTGGGTTTTGAAGGTCGAAATTAGGGTTTTGCAGGAACAATTTGAGCTCGGTCGTTTAGTTTGATGATGGGTTTGAGGCGGAATTAGGTTTTGTTAGGGGAACTATTGTTAAATATGCGATATTTCGTAAATGAGGTCGAGATATATTTGAAAGTGATGAGACGAGGTATGTACTGGTCTTGAAATTTAATTAAGATTCTCAGGGTGTGTTTGGAAAAAAAAAGGTTAGGATAATTAAAGTTTATTTTGAAGTGGATGTAGAGGTTTGATAACTTTAGTTATTATACCTCTACCTACATTTGGCCCTGTTTGGTAACAAAGTTAAGATAATTAAGTTATTTTGACTTTGGAGGTAACTTTGGTTACCATACCTCTACCTCCGATGTAAAGTTATATTCCAAGTTAAGAAAAAATAGGTAAAACAGGAGTTTAGATAGCTATAGTTTTCTCACCTTTTGGGGTGAGATAACTGTAGTTATCTTAACTCCAAAAGAGTCCGAAACATGCTGAAGTTAAGCTAACTAAAGTTTTCTAAAGTTATGAGAGATAACTTCAGTTATCCTAACTTAACTTTATACCCCAACGTAGCCAAAATAGTTTAGCGTAACTCCATTTTTTTTAGTTTTTTGCAAGCAACTAAATTTAACTACATTATTTAGAGAGAAAGAGACCAGATAGATTAAGTTTGAGTTGAGTTGAGATAATTACAGATATCTCAACATTTGGGCTTAGAAAAGTTGAGATACTTATAGATATCTGAACTCCAAATGGGTCCACAAATGGTACAAAGCTAAGAAAACTGAGTTTTGAGAGATAACTCTACTGACTCTAGTAGCCCGAAATGAACTCCTTTCGCGAACATTTCAAGTTTCCCTCAAAGTTAGGTACGTGTCACAATTTTAAAGATCATGACGGAGACTTCTAAATAATGGAAAAAACATAGCGAAGTAGATATGGTGATGCTATATATTGAGTTAGTGAATTTGCAAATTCTATCTTATAATGGATATAGTGTGAAAATGGATTTGTACCTATTTATTATCGTTTTTTACCTACATCTTACTCCTTGCATTGTCAAAACCCTAAGTACAAAATATAGATTGCAGATTGTTAAGATGGGTCAAGTTTGTACATTATCATGAGAGGTTGGAGGTAAATAAGATGAAGGATATCCGGAGATATCTTTAAATTAATCAACCAGCTAAAGGTTATGCCTTTATATTAGGCCTATAAACTGCTGCCATATGAAGGAAGGTTAGATTTTGGCTAAAGAATTTTTATTGAGAAAATAATACTCGCTATTCTATCTTTTTCTAACGTTGGGGTTGGGTTGTTTGAGAATGTTAGTCGGTGGTAAGTTAGGACTATGGATTTTGTTTAGTTGAATCGACAGTATTGATGCAGCAACAAGGGTTGATAACTTGATATATATAAAATACAAGCCCCTTAACGAGGTAATTTCATGCATCTTGTCATGGATGTATTCATGTAGCCGACCCAACTAGTTGGGAAAAAGACTTTGTTGGTGTTGTTGTTGACATGGATGCATTCAAGGTGCTGTGGGGAGTAGTAATCTTCCAAGCTTATTATAAATTCAAAGAAACGTATATTAGGTTCTACCAATTATATGCACCTGATTTACTTATCGCCCTTCCTCGAGGGCTATTTCCAACGTTGGCTAAACATCTCGAGTCCAATTTGATTTCTAGCCAAGTTTAGCCTGCTACCTCAAGTTTTTTCAATTATCCAAGTGAGTTTAATTTTGTTGTTCAAGCTCAAGTCATTTTGAGTTGTTGAATGTGCTTGAGTGAGCTTTCACTAACATATCCTTAGCCGAGCCGCATGGCGCATGCTTTATTAGCTCAGCCCTTCTCAAACACAATATACTCATTAGAAGGTCTTTCTTCATCCAAGTAACACAAATTTTGTTGCTCTTTAGAATTTCTAAAGTTTGATGTACTTTGTTGTCAGAAGGGAACAAAAATTTCATGAGCCTCGACTAGCTTAAGGAATTATCAAGAACATTCTTTGCATATCAAAAACTAATATTCATGACATATCAAGGTATATAGATGTATGAACTTTTCCTGTGTTTTTATTTGCAGTTCTAAGTTTGAGGATGAGATTAAACCTGAGTTGAAGCACACTGGGGCAGGGATTATCTCGATGGCAAATGCAGGTCCAAATACAAATGGAAGCCAGTTCTTCATTACTCTAGCACCAACCCAACACCTGGACGGTGAGTGCCGTACTAAAACTATTGGGTTCAGTAATTTCTTCTGCAAGGCTTGTTGATATTGGCAATTATTAAATTTTTTTTTCTGATGAAAGAATTATCAAAGGCCCATTAGCTTTTATTTAATTGAGTCAATTTGGCTTCTGACTATATTCTATTTTGAACACCACCCCTCATTGTTCTTTGAACTTCAGGTGTTTATGCAATAGTGGGAACTTGTTAGCAATTAGAAGTTTGGTGCATTGAGAATATCCAATTGAAAGCAATAGAATGGTATTTTTTGGGTCCATGTGTGTTGATCCATGTTGTTTCGAATATCTAGAATGAATTCGAATTCATTGACTTAATAGTTCTTATCTATATTACAATTCAAACGACTAGAATTCTCATTTACCACCTCTGGCCACCCTTCTGATAACTCCTTACTATCACCTCTGACCACCAATTCTCGCTACCCTCCAACTACCACCAGGTCAGCCACACCCTCCAACCACAAGCTCTCACTACCATCCGGCTACCACCACCGTGGTCTCTGACCACTTTCCAGCTACCTTTCTCTTCTGCTTCTACCTTCCACCTCTTTCTTTTTCCACTTGCAACTGAAAAAATGGTTGCAACAACTGTTGGAACAGTTCTTGCATACAACAAATGAACAGCAATTGGAGTTCCATGCAACTGAAGACCATGTTAGATTAGTAATTCCTCATGTCCTCCAATAAGCAACGCAATTCCATCCTTATCTCCTTAGAACTCTGTGAGGTTGATGACAGCTGTCACACACTTCAGTCATCTTGTTTTATCTCGATTTTGATATATGTGCCATAAGTGACACCTTTGCATTAAAAGGGTCCGTTCTGTAATGATAACTTTAGGTTATATATCTTCTGTGACTACCTCATATAGTGATAAGGTTAACAGAGAGATTGTAAAATATTAGTGGATTGATTATAACTGAGTACAATGACTCCTATATACAGGAGGGAACCAAATACTAAACTGATACATAACCCGATATGGGACTAAATATATATTACAATATCTAACACCCCCTCTCAAACTCATGGTGGGTCGAACATTGTAAGTTTGCCCACCAAGTAACGAAATCTCTAAACAATGTGAGATTTGGTGAAGAAGTCTATTGTCTGCTATGAAGATGTAACAAAATGAAGGAAAATGGTCCCTGCTTCAAAGCGCTCATGAACATATTGGCAATCTATCTCTATGTGCTTCGTCCGCTCATGAAAGACCGGGTTTCTTGTAATGTGCAACACACTCCGGTTATCACAATGAAGAGGAGTAGTTCCTGTGAGAGTGACACTCATATCTGATAACAACCAACGAATATGAACAATTTCTCTAGTAGTAGCTGCCATTGCTCTGTACTCGGCTTCGGTGGAAGAACATGTAACAACTGCCTGTTTCTTGATTCGCCATGAGATCAGCGAATCATCAAGAAACAGACAGAAACCTGTGGTAGACTGTCTGATAGTAGGATCACCTGCCTAATCTGAATCAGAATATGCACTGAGCTCCAGTTTTGATATAGTTGGCATGAATAATGAGCAAGTGATAGTGCCTCGAAGATATTTGAGGATTCGAAGAAGAGCACTGTAGTAAACTGATGTAGGAACAGAAACAAACTGACTAATAACACTGACTGCATGAGCAATATCAGGTATGGTCATGCATAAGTAGACAAACTATCCAATAATCTTCCTATATCTAGTAGGATTTGGAAGGAGCTCACCATCTATGGGACGAAGCTTCACATGAAGCTCTAAGAGAGTATCGGCTGATCGACTGTCAGAGTGACATGCATCAGAGATCATATCTGATGTGTATTTCTGTTAAGAAATGAGTATGTCTCATGATCCATGGGCAATCTCTAGATCCAGAAAGTAGCGTAGCTTACCAAGATCTTTCATATGAAATTGCTGGTGAAGGTAGTGTTGGGTGGATGCAATACCTGTGGAGTCATCTCCAGTAATAATCATATCATCAACATACAAATACAATAGTAGAAGTACTCCCCTGAGGTGATGACCACATAAACATAGATTGGTCTTGTGAACTCTGACTGAAACCAGGTTGGGTGATGACACGGCAAAAACACTCAAACCAGACTCGAGGGGTATGTTTCAGGCCATATATAGCACGATAGTGATGACAAACATGATGAGGAGTGGTAAGGCCAGAAGGAGGATGCATGTAAACAACTTTAGATAATGTGCCATGAAGAAATGCATTCTTCACATCCATCTGATATAACAGTCACTGACGAATGTAGGCAACGACAAGGAGAGTACGAACTGTAGTTATCTGTGCAACTGGGGCAAAAGTCATCATAATCAATACCATGCTCTTGAGTAAATTCTCGGGCAACTAGACGAGTCTTGTGCCGCTCAATAGAGCCATCAGGTTGATATTTGACCTTGAAGATCCATATGCAACTAGCAGATTGAATGCCCACAGGCAGTGAAGCAATATCCCAAGTGGAAGTCCGATCAAATGCACGAAACTCCTCTACAATAGCTTCTCTCCACTCGGGAAATTGAATAGCTTCCTGACATGTTATGAGCTCACGTGTGGAGTGTATAGTAGTGAGAGATGCACGAAACCGTGGTGAGTAGGAGGCAAGGGTGGCAAAACCAAACTAATCAGAGGGATCGGTGCCATCAGATGTGTAACGGGCCGGTGGGATGCCTGAGGTAGAACGTGTCGATTGATATACCGAGGGTGGATGGGCAGTGTGTGTGGGGGGGGGTGATAGGTAGAGGGGGGCATGCAGATGTGGGGATGCAGGTGGTGACAGTGCAGGTTGCTGGGGGGATGCAGGTAGTGTCTCCGTCAGAGGAATAATAGGTGGAATGTCTATATGAGGTAGTAAAGGAGCCAAAGGAGTGAGATCATATGGAATGCGTGAAGGTAGGGCCCGGTGATAGGTCCAACTACGGGGGAATCGAGAAAACTAGCATCCTTAGGGGAAGTCAAATAGTAGGGAGAGTCTTCCACAAAGGAGACATGTCGGAAAATACGAACACGACCCGTCACAGGATCAAAACAGTGATATCCTTTATGTTCTGGACTGAGACCTAGATGTACACACTTAGTAGCTCGAGTGGTGAGCTTCGTGCGCTCAATGGGAGGGAGAAGGACATAACAGGTGCACCCAAAAGTACGGAGCATACTGTAGTCCTGCGGTGAGTGTCGAAGAGCCTCATGAGGTGACTTGCTAGATAGGGCAGACGAGGGAGTGATGTTAATGAGACTGACAGAGTCATGACAGCTTCAGCCCAGAAAGAACGAGGAATAGAAGAGGATAGTAGAACAGTGCGAGCCGTCTCAAGGATGTGACGATGCTTGCTTTCAGCTATACCTTCTATTCATGTGTGTGATGACATGATTGCTGAAAGAGTGTACCATGAGATTGAAGGATTGATCTCATAGCAGTGAAAGTGTACTCACGAGCACCATTTGAGCGAAAAATTTTGATACGCACACCAAATTGAGTGTGAACCATGGTCGTAAAAAACTTGTAACTGTCAGATATCTCAGAGCGTTGGCGCATAAGAAACACCCATGTGTAGCAAGTAAAGTCATTGATGAAACTAACATAATAGAGATAGCCTTTATGAGAAGGTGTAGGAAGTGGTTTCCATATGTCAGAGTGAATAAGCTAAAAAGGATGGGTGGTGTCAGAAGTGCTTTTGTGATTAAAAGGGAGTGCAATGTGTTTGGCCAAATGATAATCCTGACAATCAAACAAATGAGTAAAAGAAAGAGGACCAAGGGCAACACTACGGGCTAAAGTCTTGAGTCAAGACTCACTAATGTGTCCTAAACGTCTGTGTCAGATCAGCATCAATGTGCACAACACCAGCAAAATGAGGATGAGATTTATGTGCATGAATGAAATCTAGATGATATAGACGACCCTGTCGAGTAGCACGTTCAAACTCCTGGCCAGTGTGAGTCAGTAATAGAACAACCTAAAGAATCAAATGTAACGACAAGACCACTATCGCACAGGGCACTAATGGAAATAAGGTTCATGGATAGATGAGGAGCATAAAGAACATAGGGCAACGTGAGAGTATGAGAGCTAATAGATCCTGAGTGTGTAGTCTATAAAGTACGGATACTCTTCGGGGGTTACGTATCAAGTATCCTGAACGCATCGGACGCGATACGCGTAGGATACTCTCTGAATACGTATCTGGTGAATTTAATTTAAAAAAAATAAAAAAATTAACTGATACTCTTTGGACACGTCGGGGACACGCGGGGGATACGTTTTGTTTTTTTTATTTTTCAGCTCAATTAAAGGCCCACTGGCCCATTTTATCTCTTCTTTCTTTCCAGCTTCCTCTCACCCCCCTCTTTCCCAATCCAAACTCTAACCCTAATCTTCAATTTCCTCACCTTCGATTTCGATCTACTCACCGACATTACCGTCGACTTCGAACACCCAGGCGCACCATCGATCTCCTCACCGATAGCACCATCGACTTCGATTTCGAACACCGACAGCACCGTCGACTTCACTCACTGCACTTCTCCACATCGATAGCACCGTCGAGGCGTCGACTTCCTCACCTCAACTAATATTTCGAACAGCCACTGTGAGTTTCTGTTCTTCTCCTATTTTTCATCTTATTTTGAACTGAATAATGATTTTGGAATTTATTCTACACTTAAGCTTGCTTGAAAAGTTATTGTTATATACACAATATATAGACTCAGTGCACACGAAAACTTCTAAAGTCAAACAAGTATAGTGTATCGTAGGAATAATGATACCTTGTACATCTCTCTGCTATCTTGTGTGCTGGATGTGTTAGATCTTAAGGTTGTCAAGAACGAATGAATATCTTGTCCTTTACAAATGCACTGACAAAATATAATTCTTTGTGATCCCTGTCAATAATTGAAGTCTACAACTCCAATGTTGAGCATATACTACTGATAATTCTTCGTGATCCCTGTCAATTATATATATATTATTATTAATTATTTTTATTTATTTTATTTAAGCGTATCCTCAACATACCCGTATCCTAGCTTTTCAGAAATTGGCGTATTCGCTTACCGGATACGTACTGTATCGGATACGCGTATCGGTATCCGTGCTTCATAGTGTGTAGTGAGAAGTTGTGAGCCATCGGTAGTGTGTAGGGATAGAGAGTGAGAGGGAAGTGTAGTGCTGGTGGTGAGCAGGGTATAATTACTAGTAAGATGATGTGAAGCACCAGAATCTAAAATCCAGAAAGAATTCATATCGGGAGTAACAGAGAATGCAGAGGCAGAGGGGCCAGCAGTGATAGACTGATCCCAGAGTTAGAGTTCCAGCTGAGCGAGGTGATGCTGGAGATTAGTCCAATCAGCAGGAGTCAGCAAGCTTGGAGTAACGGTCATGGTTGAGGATGTATGGGAAGAAGTGCTGTGAGGAGGAATAGACTGATGTCACTGTGACATGAATCAAAATGAGGGTGGAACTACTACTGGTGTCGGGATCGGGAGAGGGAGCTGAATGGTGTGCGACCGGTGGCGGAAGGGGGGGGGCAGTGTTGAGGATGACGTTAGGAGATGGGAGAAGGCTGGAATCTGGATGATGACGACGCTTCATTTGTCTGAATCTAGTTGGAGATCGGAATGTGAGGGTCCATCGGAGAAGAAAGAGTACCTGCAATTTTTTTGATTTTTTTTTGATTTTTTTTGATTTTTTTTGATTTTTTTTGATTTTTTTGATTTTTTTTGATTTTTATAAAAACAGATAATGGGTTTGGGTTTGGTGTGGAGAAATGGGTCGGGTCGGGTTGGGTTGGATCTGAAATAGGGGAAGTGTGGGTTTCGGGTTGTGGGTCTAAGCAGTTAAAATCCCCGATTACGCTCGATTAATTGCTAATCGAAGGCTAAGCGATTATTTTTTTAGCGATTTATAATATTTCTATAGTTAGCGATTTAATCGGGTATAATCGACCGATTAATGATTAATTGGCCGATTTTAAATGACCGATTATCCGATTAAATCTCCTCTAATTTTCATGCTCGTTTGCATTATTTTGGCTCAATCCGGCCCAAACTCAAATCCAAATTCAAAATCTAAATCCCTTCCGGTCCTCGTACAAACCCAAACCCAACATGTAGCCACTCTCTTCTTCTTCCTCGCGCAAATTCAAATCCAAACTGATTCTCTTCAAACCCAAATCCAAATTCAAATTGATTCTCTTCTTCCCTGAGCAAACCCAAATCCGACCCGCCGTCACTCCTCCCGCGGCGTCGCATACTTGACCCGGCCCGCATCTGCTTCACCTTCTCCTCTTGCTCCTCCCCGTTTGGTTTTGTTTGATGGAACCGACCAGCAAACCCGACCCGACCCAACCCGACTCACATCCAGAATTCAAACTCAGCTCAAACCAAATACTCTCTTCTTTTTTTGTATAAGTATATGTTCCTATATGATAATCTCATAATAGTTTTATGTTAGGATTTAGGGTTGCTTCATAATGAGGATATATCTTTTTCAAATTATATATATATATATATATATGTATATAACGATTTTTCCGATTTAGTCCCTGATTATTTTCCGATTAACCGATTAATCATTAATCGCTCCTAAACCGATTAGTTCCAAAAACCGATTTTAACTGTCTAGTTGTGGGTATGAGGAGTTGGATTTGGATGTAGGGTTTGAAGGGAGGAGAGAAGAGGGCGGCTAGGGTTTTGGGTGGAGGAGCAGGTCTCGGGTAGCGGATTTGGAGGTGGATTGGACGCTGAGGGTGCCGACGGGGTTTCTTCCTTGATGGCCGAAGTTGGGAGGAGAGTCGACAGCGAGGTAGACGATGATGATGTCGACGGGGTTTCTTCTTCTTCTTGTTGGGTTCTTCAGTAGTTGGGTCTTGATGACGAGGGTTGATGGGTCGACGACGATGATGGGTTCGAAGTCGCCGACGGTGGAGGAAGGCGGCGGTAGGGTTGAAGGGGGTCGACAACGGATTCTTCAGTATTTTTTTTTTGTTTTGATTCTAGGGTTTTGATAAGAAAAGAAAATTTATATAATTGTGCTCTGATACCATGATTAGGTTACAAAGAGATTGGAAAATATTATTGGATTGATTATAACTGAGTACAATGACTCCTATATATAGGAGGGAATCAAATACTAAACTGATACATAATCCGATATGAGACTAAATATATATTACAAAATCTAACATATAGAAACCAGTCTCTTATTTAATAAATAACCGATTTGTCTTCAATTGGGAAGACTTCCCTTCATTAGCATGCAAGCTCGAAGTGAATTGAAATAGTTTTTTTTAATGTGTATGACTGGAATATTAGCTGCATGGACATACAGAGACAATGCTAGTTTGAGAAAACCTCAGACAATGCAAGAAATTTCATTCTGGACAGCAGCTCAAATTTACCTCCTGTTTATAACATAACAAAAGAGCATCCTTTAAGTTCTAAATGCATAGTTATTAAGTAAATGTGTAACATCTGAAAGTTTACTTGTTTTTAGTAGTTCAAGCCCTTGAATGTTAGTGAATAGTGTTGGTGTATGCCCTAAAAGTCAGTTGTGTATTGACATTACTAGTTTACATTCTATCATGACATTTATTTCATATTTAGACATTTCATTTATTGTATTATTTATTGTAAATTAAATGAACATAATGAAGTCCTTAGAATAGTAAGTTCAATGTCATGAGATATCAAGTGTATGACTTGATTGTGAGATCCTATTGACTGAAATCAGAACACTGTTCTTAAATGTCCTTAGTCGAGTATTATTGTGAATTAGGACAACGATAATACATAGGGACTAGTGTGTGCGTAGACTAATGAGTAGGGATGCTTTCGGATCGGATATGGTTCGGATATTGGCTATACCAACATCCATATTTGCATTCTAAAGATGGATTCGGATACGGATACAGATGACTCGGAAAAAAATCATATCCGTATCCGCAAATTTTATATACGGATGTGAATCGGATACGGTCTACCGGATAACGGATACGAATTCAGATACTAAACATATGATTTTTGCTATATTTTATTTTCTTAACTATTTCTTAGATATATATATAACTGAATTACGGGTATCAATTTTCATATCTAATCTTTCCTTAGCTACTACGATTAATCTTTGACATAAACTAGTTTGTATATATACTATCCGGTACTATAGATTGCAAACTTATATTTTCAATCACCATAATCTAAAATTGTGCAGTCTTATCATGTTATCCTGCTCCTTGCACTGTCAATAAAAAAATAGTTTACCACAACTATAAGAATAGCATCATTAGCGGTTTCTCGGACTCGTCTTTTTTATCACAACTTTCATCCTTACAATTATCATTAGGAAACGTGTATTTTAGTATTGATCAAGTCTGGAGCACTTATCCGTAATCAACCGCCTTGCTTTAAATCTTTTACTAGTAGTCAGACTCGACTCCTCTAATATAGAGTAATTAGGCATGAAAAAGGTAACAAGACAAAGAAAAATAAGTTACTTACTTTACAAAAGGATCTTACTTGTATTGCTTAAGCCACTGCGAACTTAACTTTATATAGACAGTGCCTCTAAAACTTCACACTAAGCTAATTAATATCCCAAAAAATAAACAAATAGATATAAGGTCATAATGACCATAACATTCATCCTTTACATATGAGAAGGTCATAAAACTTCACACTAAGCTAAATCATATAGGATTTATCCTTTACATATATTTTACATAATACAATTATGTATTAGGAAGTAAGAAAATTGAGAAAGTAATCCATAAGAATGCTAATATGATAGAAAGCATCATACAATGTTTATGCTTAACTGAATATCTTGTATGAACAAAAAATCATCATCTTGTTACCATTTGATTAAGTTTTTCTTGTGCTTTCCAATGAAGTATCATCTCCCCTTAAGGACCCAACATATCTGCTCAATAAACAATACTCAAGAATGTGTGATTGTGTAATGCCCCGAATTCCAAATATGACCAAATTCGAAGTTCCACAGGATCTTTACACTTCACTTCGTACAATTTTACAAGGAAATTTGAACTTTTTATAATACAACGGAGTTCTTTACATTTTCTTACGCAGTGGAAGGTAAAATGAATTACAATAATAAAAAATTATATACAATCTGCAACATCTTTAACATGTAATTAATCAACAGCAACATATCAACTTTCTATCTTCATGAAAGATTCAACTCCTGCATAATGAACTGTCGGCACGTCAGTTGCTTACAACCGACGAAAATGTTATACACGGCCATCCTCTCTATGCCGGAAATATAACGATCTTAATACTTTAACAGATCACAAACTTGAATGCAAATAAAGTGTTAAATGTGTTTATTCTAAACATGTAAGTGTATGTCATGCCTTAATGCCTAATGCAGATATTTTATACTAAGATGACACTAATGCATACTTGTTCGGATTCTATGCATCCCATACTATATAGGTCCGAGGGCAAGCACCTACGTACTCCACATTAAAAGGGTTCGATCCCTCGCCATGAAACTACCCAGTAATAAAAGTAAGGTTTAGATCATTCCACGAGTACGGATCCCAGTCCCGGAGTACACCGCCCGACTGTTATACAGACTCTTCATCGTGCAACCATCCCGCAAGTGCCCCTCTAGCCCCGGTATACAAATATACACTGGAGTACGGCAAACTATCCGTCCGACTACGCATAGTCCCGGATTTAAAATAAAAGTTCGTCTCCATCGAAGCAACCTCAGTTCCGGAGTACACCGCCCGACTGGGTCTGTAGTCCCGGAGTACACCGCCCGACTATATAGAGTGCCCCACTTACGTTTGCCCAGGTTTACTACATCTTCCTCTAAGTGCCTAGTTCTTAAGTTCAAGACATGAATAAATTATCATACTTAGAGTTAGTTTTACTCCCTACCGGACTTAATCACAAATACCGAGATAGCTCCATGGCCATATCTCAAAAATATAACTCAAATCTTTTAATTCAATAATGCCGGTACCCGAGGTCTTACTAAACTCTGGATCACAACCTTTCATGTACAAGATTCCATGGTTACTCATACCCTTCAATTATCATGTGTTAAATTCAATGTATTCTTATCTTCAACTTATTCACAATTTAATCAATGTCTTATCTTAACATTCTTCATGATTCAATTATTCACAATCTTTCAAAAGCAATAATTCTTTTCATGAACTCCTAATAGATTTTAATCTCATTAACAACTTAATCACATCAAGTATGTCTTACTCAACTTAAGTGTATAACTTCATCAAGAGAAATCAATTGACATGAATACTTTACTCTTCTTTTAAATTAAATGTCATATACTCAAATAATCAATTTTTAAATCAATAACTCATTTTCTATCTCAATTCCTCTTTTTATTTCTCAAATATACATGAAAAATTCTAAAACTATTTTTAATAAATTCTATATCATTTTATATGAATATTAGAATTTTTTCCCAAATTTTATTTGCATTAAAACCCTTTCAAAATATTTAAAATGTCAAAAAAAAAACAAAAACAAAAACGTGGCCAACGGGGTTCGAACCCAAGACCAACCGCCCACCACAGCGAGCGCCCAAATCCTACTCCGCTAGCCACTAAGTCCAAATGGACTTGGTGTCATATTGCCATCTCGAAATCCCCAAATACAGGTTCTCAGTTTCGGATTAATTTAAATGAAATCAAAAATAAAATGTGTCTAACAAGTTTCAAACCCAAGACCACTCACGGCTACAGTAATGACTTATGGTGCACTGACTAACCAAGAAGTCCATGTGCGATTACTGATTTGGAATCACATTAATGTGGTTTTGTTCATACTGTTTAGAAATTAGTTATTTTCCCCAAAACTTCTTTATTCCATCGATCCAATCTTTCATTAGGCTGCAATTTGTTCATCTAGACTGAGTTTGCTTTCTAACAGTAACTCACAAATTTATAATTGATATTTTGACAATAATTCTAAATTTCAAATTATTTTCTCTCACTAATGAAGCATGAATTGCATTTCTTCAATTTAATCAAAAATAGTAATTTGTATCTCTTACAAACAATTACATAAATCTATATGTACCAATTTAACTTTCCAAAAATTCATTTTAACTATAAGGGAGTTCTCTACATTTGTTCATACAATTACATATTTCTATATTTGTAAATTAACATGCATATTGCAAATGCTCATTATTTCTTTTTTCTCATTTCCAACTAACAAAATGACAATTTGTTTCTTAATCAAAACAAAATTTACTATCATTCTTAGCACATACAAAAGCATGGATTTATTCTTCATTATCTTATCAAGTTTATCTATAATAATTTAACATACTAGCATGCATTTCCTACATTTAGAAAGCACAAGATCACCCACCTCTTATGAAGAATTTGTAACAAAGAAGATGAGACACCACTCCTAGCTCCAACAAGCAACTCCTAGTCCTCCTCCTAGCAAGAGCTCTCCAACAAGCCTCCAATGCACAAGAACACTCTCTTTCTCTCTTTCTTTTTCCTCTCTTGATTTCTTTTGTTTTGGTGTGAAAAGAGAAGAAAAACAAGGGTATTTATAGAATAAAGTGAAGGGCTAAAATGCAAATTTCACTTTCCTAATAACTACTCACTTAAATATCCACTCTCCCACCACTCCATTACTCCAACTCTTCACTACCCTAACTCCCCAAAACTGGCCCACTCTCTCTTCCTCTCCCAAACCGACCACTCTCTCTCTCTCCATATGCACGTGCACGTGTTGTGCACTAGTGCACACACATACAAAATTAAATATAATTCCTATAATTCTAATATGTGTATTAAAAGTTGTTACATGTCATGTGTGAGTCCATGCACAACTAAAAAAAATAGATTTAACTAATGGGCTTGCCTTTTAATTAATTTAATTATGGGCTAGAATCTATTCTTAGGTCCATGGGTTTAATGAAAGGCTAATAAAAAGACTCATGCATGCTAAAATAATAAATGAGAGTAAGAAAAATAAAGATGGGAAAAAAATACAATATGAGAAAAATATATTTATTAATTCTATGACGTAATCGCTACGTACATAGAAAACACGTGCATTACACGTACAAAAGTATTTAGATCAAAATGCAAAAAATAATTTCCGTTATATAAAATAGATTTGAATACCTAAAATAAATAATTTAAACACATAGAAAATATTACACGTAGCGGTGGAAACACATAATTGATACGTGCATCAAGAAGACGTAAAAAGCACGTAAAACCCAGACATTGAAATTTAATATTTTAGTTGACTCAAATAGGATAAAATATACGGGAAATGCATAAATAGTTAGAAATCACAATACGTAATGAAACACGTTACAAAATACATGTGCGTAACACATGAGGGCAAAATTGTCATATTCAATTTTGCGGGGTGTTACAGATTGTTAGGGCCAAGATGTTGTTGGTACTCCATGAAAGATGACCATTAAGAAAAAGAGGGCAGATAAGAAATTAGGAAGGGTCATATATTAAGAACAAGAGGAGAACACGGAGATGAGAGATCATTAGACGTAGTCACATAGGGCTAGGATACAAGGACAACTGAACTAGAAAGGAAATGGAATTGAGATGAATGATCCACCACTTCTGGTTGCACTGCAGTTTGAGACTAAAGATAATTATGTATTATGAATGCCAGTAACTACTTATTGAGCTTTCAGTCATGAAAATCTAAGTCAATAACTTCCTCAACTCTACCTGGTACATTTCCTATAAAAAAAATAATATTTAACCTGTAGTTATACTATTTGTATACTTTGTCAGCGAATTTGTGATGACAAGAAATCTATTGTCGGGTAGTTTGAGACAATCCATTCCATCTGCATATCAATATATCCTATTCTATTTATCTTGCCATATACAAGGTCTAACACATGACCTAGACTTACAAATTCCATTAGGTGTCTAAGGCCAGGCTTATTTGAAAAGATGTAACGAATTAGCGAAAAAAAGAGAAGGATGCTGTAGCTAATCACAGCAAAGTTGGGTCATACCTCATAAACATACATTTCGAATGTAAGGAAAATTTACATATCTTATGAGAAGCAAGAATTTCTGACAAAGATATATATGCAGCTAAGAGAAGTAACAAAAGAAGATGGTAGTAGCTTGCCAAGTAGATTTACCCTGTTTAACTTGCCTCGTCAATATTGTTGAAAAGAAAAGCATGGTGGCATTGCTGATTGGTGTGGGTAGAGGCAAAAGTCATTCAAACTAGCACTCGGCTGTCCTCCAATGCTTCTTTCATTGTAATTCCCCTTTTTAGAGTCTTGAAATAGACATCATAATTAATCCTTGTCTGAAGGAGGACTTGAAAGGTGATTGAGAATGGTTCGCCAACAGGACAGTACTTTAACCTGATGATGAATTCATCAAATTCGATAATCAGATTGAATAAATTAAAGTGAGATCATAGTGCATACAATTATAGTTAGATGCAATTAGCATAAATTATATTCCAATTTACGTTGTAATCCGTCATTCCGTCAACTACTGCAGTTTAAGAGCTCTTCCAGATATATATATATATATATATATATATATATATATATATATATATATATCAGACAACCCTCGATACGAAATATGATAGTCAGATTTCTAGAGACAACTAAATAACTTTCCCAATGAGGATATAGACATTCACAAGCATGTTCAAGATGCATCAGTGGTTGTGTGAAAAGTTAATTTGAAAATGATATCATTGAATCCAGTTACCAACCGGTAACTAGACAACTCACAAAATTTAAGTATAACTGAATTTGAACTTATATTTTAAATACATATCCTTACGGAATAAATGAATGACTTCATTATTCAGCTATCTAGATACAAATTGTTCTAAAGAGAACAGAAAAAAAATATACGAGGGGTTTCCTGACATAGATGTTGACAGAGCTAGTGGAGGAAGAGCCTGATGTTGGGGGAGTTGGTGGAGGAAGGTGGAACTAGGGTTTCAGATTTGGGGAATTTGGGGGTGGAGGAAGAGCTCGATGTTGGCAGAGCTGGTGGAGGAAGGTGGAGCTAGGGTTTCGGATTTGGGGGATTTGGGATGGAGGAAGAGCTCGGTGATGGTGAGGTGGGTGGAGGATGGTGGAGCTAGGGCGGGGGAACTGGATTTGGGGGATTTGTGATCCGGTTTGGGGGGGATTTGTGATCGGGTTTGGGGTAGAATGAGAGAGAAATGAGAAATGATAGAAGATTACACAAATGTCCTTTAATATATATATATATATATATATATATATATATATATATATATATTTGTGGATATCCGTATTCGTATCCGCATCTGATTTTTTGGGGATTTGGATATCCGAATCCGTATCCGTATCCGTCCCGATTCAGATTTTTCATATCCGTATCCGCATAAATTTCGGATTCGGATACGGATCAGATCGGATAAATTCTTATCCGAGAGCATCACTACTGATGACCATTCTTACAAGTCATGGATATGAGATATCAAGTCTTCACATGAGTACATATTAGAGTAATAATGTACTGGACTGACCCATCATTAGAATGTTGCATGGATCGTTAAGTGAGTGTCATAAGTGGTTTTCACAGTGACCATGGTGTACGTAGTTTTTTGACTTGAAGTCACTACGGTTCCTTAAATGAGAAGTTATATATTTTAATGCAGTCAAACAGTGCCTGTAATAAGGTGATTATAAAGTTGACTATTAGATATACTACAAATCATGCGGAGGGATGTGAGTGACATAAATAGGATTTGTTCCTCTTACATAACATGAGTGATATCTACGGGTCCCTTGATTGAGTGAGACTACAAAATGATCAATATGAGGTATTGATCTCATTTGTTTTAGTAAGTCTACTCGGACATCAAGAAACCAAAGATTGAACTATACAAGGGTGACACGCTGTATGTTTTGTGGTCAAGTAAGATATCTGGACAAAGGGACTAGACTACATGGTAACATTGGTCATAAATAGGTTATATCAAATCACTAACATTCTCGTTACTTGAGTATTAGTGATGTATTGCTCGATACCGTTTACTATTTGTAATACTCGAATATGATTTTAGTACTATTGTCAATGTAATGGGAACCGACAGGGTCATGCACTTAGAATGGATCGAAATTGGGATTTAAATTCATAGGATGAATTTAATTAGGGATCCAAGTAAGATTTGGACTCCTGACATTGGTTGAACATTTAATTAGATTAAATGGGTTGACTATAGTTCAAAGGCCCACACATGAATCTGACCCATGGCAGATTGTGAACCCAACAACCTCTTTATTCTCTGAGGGTTAGTTTTCTGCACCTATATATATGTATGTATCTGTGGAAAAGATACATGAAAAAAAAATCCTTAGCCGTTACAGAAAGTGAGAGAGAGAGAGATCGTGAGGAGAAACATCTCCTTCCCGCAGCCAGCACCGCGATCTGAGGGAGAGCCATTTTTTGTTCCGTTCGTGTGGATACCGTAGAGGCACCGCAATATTGCAGTGCTGTGATCGGCATACTGTGGAGAAAACAGATCTATCTTTAAGGTATAACTCTTAAACACGATTTATGGTTTTTGCATGGATCCATGACTATGTTTCGATATTTTTGTAATTTTTCTGCTGTGTATTTTAATCTGTGATTGCATTCGAAACCTAACAAATAGTACATATCATTTAAAAAAAAAGTTTTGTGCAATTTTCTCTCCTAATAACTTGTGCAAGATATTCATATTTCTGAAGCAGTAGACTTCAATCATTACCTGAATAACTGGCCACTGAAGGTCAGTTGTTGTCACTTTGTCCTCTATGTAGCATGAACAACTGTGACACTTCATGGGCAGTCCTTAGATATTTAACCAACACTCCTTACACCTGTGTTAAATGTAAATTTTTTTAATAAATATTTTGGACACTATTAAGACACTTCTCGATCAAATATATAATACACCATTTTTTGAACACTTCTTCACATTTTTATTAGTGAATTTTATTACTTTTGCCATGACTATGTAGATATCTATATATTATGCTAATAGGAGAGAGAATAACCTCCTCTCTTCTTTCTCTATTTTGAAATAGAGAAAGGAGAGCAAAAGTAGGAATTCACACATATCTTAACACGCGCATACACCCAGTCACCACCTCCTCTCAAATTTTGACCGTCCGATCATCCAGATGTGCAAAGACATGCATAATCGAGGCTCCTGATCGTGCCACGTCGCCACCCAACCATGCATGTCCAATTTACTCAGCGGGCGAGCCCATCACGTGATCAACATCTCAGGTCGCTCCACGTTACCACATCATCCTGACACCTTATTCAACTCAGCGGACGAGCACAGGCTCGATAGGCGATCTAGATCGCTCCAAAAACCGTGCCAGCTTGATAAATCAATAAAAAATCACAGAAAATGATTTAAAATTAGGAAATTAAAATAGAATTCCAAAAATTATTATTAAGTACGGAAATTTAGTTAGAAATACTGAAAAATAATTAATAATTTGGAATATATACAATATAATATGCTAAACCACTTTTGTCCATGATTTTTCTCATTTTTCTTTTTTAAAATAAGAAGAGGAGGGAAAATGTAGGAGATAACTCCCCACTCTTACTCCATCCAAATTGGAATTGGAATCTTCATTATTATATAGATGTTATTAGATAAATTTTTCAAAAAAAATGTTTTATTATATTCTTATTTAAAAAAATTTATGTGCAGTATTGCACGGGTTATACTACATGTTAGATTAGATTAGATTAGATCTAGATCTAGATTTAGATTAGATTAGATTACATTACATTAGATTATATAAGTTTGTGCAGTATTGTACCAGGGTAGATTAGATTAGATTAGATTAGATTAGATCTAGATCTAGATTTAGATTAGATTAGATTAGATTAGATTACATTACATTACATTAGATTATATAAGTTTGTGCAGTATTGTACCAGGGTAGACTAGTTTCTTGTATTTTGTTGGGATTGAAACTATGACTATTCTATATAAGCTATGTATCTCTTAATTTGATTGTGTTTCAAAGTTATATTGTTGGATGTCTGTTGGATTAAACTGATTTTTAGTGGTAACGTAAATATAACAACATATAATTTTATAGTTGCTTCGAGAACCCTAACCTTTTGAAATTTGTCATGTTCCATACTTGTACCATTGTTGAGTACCGTATCAATATATAATCCACTATTTTTGAACACTTCTTCACATTCTTTTTTAATTAGTGAATTTCAGTACTTTTGTCTTGATTGTAGTTTCTTGTATTTTGTTTTTCGGATTGAAACTATGATTAATTTAAGCTGTATATCTTTTAATTTGATTATGTAATTCAAAGTTATATTATTGGGTGTCATTTGAATTTGATGATTTTTTATGGTGAGCAGGTGAGGTATCAAGTATATAATATTATAATAACATATAAATTTATAGTTGTATCCCTGTGCCCTTACTTTTTGAAATTTGTCGGCTGCCATACTTGTACCAGCGTTGAGTCCCCCACCAGCTTTGTCAAGATAAATCTGCTTTCCAGTCAGTTCTCTGTGACCTTTGTTCATAAATCTGTTGTGACCTTTTGAAGTTTTCTTTTTTGGCCTTGTGGCCTCTGTTTTTGACCCTTTGACATGTTAACTAAACTAAATTTATACTACCTGAGCTTTGAAGAACAAGCCAAAATGTGCACTTATTTTTGCACAATAGATCGGTTCTTGTGCTACAGTGGCGAGGCCAGAAAAGTTCTCAAAGATGATTGAAAAATCTGGTAATTCTGTTCTTCAGCATTCATATAATTCAATGGGATAGAACCCCAAAACTACAACACAAGGAATTCTACTGAAAGTTGTCATGTTTGTATTAGTCTTGAAAGCCCCAAAGTAGGCAATGCCGTTGTCATTTCTTACTTGTTTATCATTTTGGCTGATGGTGTTCATGTTAAAAATAAATTGGAACGTCAATTGTAGTGCACAGATTGCGAAGCCAGAAGTTCTCAATGAGAACAATATTAGTAAGCTTTTTACGTCTCGTCGTCCAGATAACCAAGAAAATAAACTAGACACAGCACAACTTACAAGTCCTTCCACTTTAAGTTTCCTTGAACTTCAAGCTCCAAAATATGTAGCCTCAGTTTTTCCTCGTCTGTTTTGTCTAAGTCTTGGATAAGTGATTTAGGGAGATGAGACAGATGATAGCCCTTTTTCTTTTATGATCTTAACGTAAAAAATCTTTACTAGACTGTCGTGTGCATGTACTTTCTCTTCTTAGTACTTCGTATTTTAGTAAGAATTTCTCTAAGTCAGGGTAGGCAATTGCCCACCATAGTTAATCCTGCTTCCACCTTTGCTTTACTGATGTTTTCAATGATAGTTTAATGCTGGCACGACGTATTTTAGAAAATAATAGTTTGATGTAAACTAATGTTTTTTTTAATGAGATCTACTTTGCATGTCAATCTGTTTTTGTTTTACTTACAGCTGCAGTGGACTTTGACTTGAATTTTTTATTGTTCTTTTTGATAAAGTTCTTTTGTATTCTTATTATGAACTATGTTTAACACAAGTTTAATTCATTTTTCTTTCTTTCTTTCAGGAAAGCATACAATCTTTGGGAGAGTTTGCACGGGGATGGAAATAATTCAACGCCTTGGAAGCGTTCAAACCGATAACAGTGATAGGTATTTTCTAAGTCTTAAGGATCTCTACTTTTTTTCTGAAACCAGGAAAATTTATTGCATTCACTGGATATTATTACTCATATAAATTGGAGTGTTATTTCTTATGCAATTTGCAATATCCCAGTGCGGTATAAGAAACTGTTGTTTAACTTGTCTGATAGAAAACCAGGCTAATATATTAGTCTAACATATAGTTTATACTAATTTGTTTTATTATTAGAAGAATAGCAAATAAACTGTTTGTGGTTGTGGCAACTGGCAAACTATAAAGTAAATTAGTTTATGTTGATGCTGAATGTTGGGAACAGAAAGTGCTGCATTTAGGTTGCTGTCAACTATAGTTGCATTCCATTTGTCCTTTTTTTTTTTTGGGATAATATCTTTTCTGCTATTTCTTAATGAGATATTAGTGAAGATTGTATTTTTAATTTAAGTGGCGAGCCGTTATGAATTGCTTTTGCTACCTTCTGTAAACCACTCATTGGGCACTCGTTAGTTAATCAGACGATTTTAGTGTATTTCTACCAGATTCACAGTAAATTTTGCTTTTAGTGAAGCATCTCAAATATTTTGTTACTGTTATTTTGAATAGCTTAATCCTAGCTAATACATTTGGTTCTTTATTGTATCAGGCCAATCCATGATGTGAAGATATTGAGAACCTCAGTGAAGGATTGATGGTATCAAGCAGCAATTACTTGCTGTTTGTTATAGTTCTAATCATTGTTGTCGAGCCCTAAAGCTTCTCAAATTTAACTGAGAATGTCAGTTCATGCTTGCTATTTGTGAAGATTTTCAGAATTGATATGTTTGATGCCATTTGTACTGAAGGTTTCCACAAGATTCAAATTAAGTATATTAGACTGAAATGTGTGTTACAGTTAAATGGGATTTCTTGATGCAAAATTTGACAGTATTACTATTTTGCCAATTCTCCTGAATTAGTGAGTGGTGGTATGTATGTGATGTTAGTTCTTTTTGTAAAACCTCGCATGCATCTTGGTTTTGACAGATACGAGCATTCTTACAGGTTCTTTACTGGTGTTGTTGTACTTGACAATTTAATTATGCAACTTTACGGTTTGCAGGGAAGCACTCCTCCAAAAATTTGGATTCTTGTAGATATTTCATAGATCTATAGCTAATATGTATAGAATGGATCCTTTGAAAGTGGACGCTTTGACAGAAAACAGTTTGTTCATTTTGCACCTGACTTGATGCACGCTTAATATATGTGAAAACATTCTAGTCATACTCAACATACGTGAAAACAAACTAAGCTAATTTCTCATTCAACATTTTCATTTTTGATAAAATATTATCTCATGCTTGTTTCCCCCATCTATTTAATATTAGAAATATTACGAGGTTTGTATGCAAATTCTTTTTCTTATAGCTGTATACACTTTCTCACATACCCATCACTACTACATTTAAAACTAACCCATCTAACGTGAAAAGGACTTTAACATGCTGAAGTGAGAATAAAATAACATTCAACTGAACTTAATTTTAGGCTAGTACATATAAGAGCATCCACATCGGGTGCATGCTAAAAAATGATAAAATAACAAAAGCAATTTTGATGTTTGCGGCAATAGTGAAATGCTTAAAAAAGAGAAAAATTGGAACAAATGAAACATCAAATCCAAAAAAGAAAATATATACATATATAATTTTTTTGGCTAACTTTGTATATATATATATATATATTTATTATATATATATATTTTTTGTGTAGATGTTTTATCGGAGAGGGAAAAATAAACATCATGTTTTGTCCAGAGACTTTTTAGCAAAAAAAATGTAAAAGTCCTGAACCCGGGACATTTTGCCAAATTCAAAGCCAACCTGTCATTTACAAACACCCCTAATCCTTAATTAAACACCTAAGTATAATTAACTAACTAACTAATTGAACTAATAAGGTAATTAAGTATAATTAACTTACTAACTAATTGAACTAATAAGGTAATTCAGTATAATTAACTAACTAACTAATTATTTATTTAACTAACTTATTAAATATCTAAATTCATGGACGATGTTCCAATCGATGTTTCCATTTTCAGGGCTTTTTAAATTAAATAAATTCACTTTTTGCCGATACATTTAAAATATATTAAAATATGACGAACGGAATATCATATTTCGTCTCCTGTGTTATATATTTTGCTAAACTATTTGTCAATATAGCACGCTTTTGTAGTAAAAATTGGATAAAATGATAAAATAGCAAATCTGTGTGGATGCTCTAATAAAGAGAAACACAATCCCCATGACTTTTATTCAACATCATAAACAAACTACTAATCTTAAAGTTGACATTAAAAAAATCAATTAAATGAAACAATACATTAATAATAATTAAACTATATGATTTTAAAGTTAATTAAAATTTCCTCTTCCTTTTTCAAATCCAATCTAATTGGTCCCAATCAAAATCCTCAAGCGTGTTAATTAGCTCATTGTCAATTCCTCCTTGAACTGGGAAATGGTTAGAACCACTTCCCTCATTGCCGTCGTTCTCGGACGATGAGCTAGATCTTGCTCTCTTGTTCACAGTCTTACTGTTGGTGGATGAAGCTTCCTGATCACCAGCTCTAGGATTCTCGCATGTCGCAGGAGAGGAGATACATGGACGACGATCAAATGCTCGCAGACATCCTGAGTTCTTGTACACTCGACATAAGCTGAATTCATTCCTTAGCTGCACAATCCGAATTTGCAAAATAGAGAGTTTAATTAGTAGACAATTTATTTATTTATTTATTTATTTATTTGCACATATACCTGCATGGGGTGCAAATTAATTAAATGATATATATATATATATATATATATATATATATATATATATATATATATATATATATATATATATATAAGGAAAAGGCTCCGTTGCACACTACTTGTGGTGCTCACGGCGTGAACACTACGTCTTCGGGCGTTCAAATCGAAAATCCGAACCGTTCACATTGATCTACACATCTAAATTAGTCTAAATATGTAAAATCAAATCATTTGAAATTCATTTGCCCATCCATCACGCGACTATAAAAACAATGAATTTCAGCCATACAATTTTGTAATACTTCAATGAATGGGCAAATGAATTTCAAATGATTTGATTTTACATATTTAGACTAATTTAGATGTGTAGATCAATGTGAACGGTTCGGATTTTCGATTTGAACGCCCGAAGACGTAGTGTTCACGCCGTGAGCACCACAAGTAGTGTGCAACGGAGCCTTTTCCTATATATATATATATATAGGGAAAGGATCCGTTGCACACTACTTTGGTGCTCATCGCGTGAACACTATGCCTTCGGGCATTCATATCGAAAATCCGAACCGTTCACATTGATCTACACATCTAAATTAGTCTAAATATGTAAAATCAAATCATTTGAAATTCATTTGCTCATTCATTGAAGTGATACAAAATTGTATGGCTGAAATTCATTGTTTTTATAGTCACATGATGGATGGGCAAATGAATTTCAAATGATTTGATTTTACATATTTAGACTAATTTAGATGTGTAGATCAATGTGAACGGTTCGGATTTTCGATATGAACGCTTATATATATTAGATTTGTCCATGGGCACGTGCCTACGGCACGTCTTCGGAACAATACAACGTATGAAAAACCTTGTAAACAGTAAAATAACAATTATGTAGCTCAAGTTTGAATAGTATGACAATAATTAGTTGTAAATAAAAGTCTATGTTTCCATTAGTATATGTTGAAAAATAATTATAAATGAGGGTATAAAATTCAACTTCTTCGAACTTTGAGGGTGGAAAATGATGAAATTTAACTATTGAAGATATATTTGCTATTTTCAATGTAACAAGAACAACAAAAAAAATATAAAAAATCTGAAAATTTACAAACCTGAAATCTGAAAATATAAATTTCTGAGTAAATAGAGAGAGAATGAAAAGAGAGAAAGAGAGAGAGAGAGAGACAAATAATTAAATAAATAAATGAGTTTTGTTTTTTTGGGAGGGGATTTGAATTTAAGTTTTGGGGTTTAAAATTTTGAAAGAAAAATATGTTTTGTAAGTTTAGATATGAGTCTTTCATTTTGGGAGGATTGAAGGAGAGCCAATAGCTTATATGGATTGCCACTCTAAGCTTACCCTAGGAGTAGCGGCATCTGTTACTTGCTCAATAGCCCTGTACTCATTCATCTTCCACTTGGTTTTCCTCCCAACTGGAGCTCTCCCTTCATAAAACACCATTGTCTTCTTCACCCCGATCACCCTCGCTCTATTCACCGACGAGTACACCGGCCCAGGCGAGCCCGTCGCCTTCCAATACCCAGACGGCGTAGTCCTTGTCGGCCTCCCCCCGTGCGCTTCACGTGGTTGTTGCGGCCAGAAGAATAACCACTCCTCCGACTCTCCACTGCACGCCTCCCCGGATAATTCTAAACATTTTCAAATATTGCACGCCAGTTCAGTCATTAATAATACAAAACAGGTGGTCATATTAATTGCTGTATTATTAAAAAGAAATTAAATAACGAAACAAACTCAAAAAAACTGATTTATATATACCTGGGAGTTGCCAGGGGTCGAAGCGGTGGATATCGGCTACCGGAATAAGGCGTTGGATGTCGGCTTCTCGGGTTTGCCGGAGCTTGTGATGGAGGTAGAAAGAGAGGAGTTCTTCCTCAGTTGGATAAAATCTGAATCCAGGGGGTAGTTGTTGATCAATATTGCTCATTTTTTTTTTTTGCTCTTTTGTTTATTTCCCCTATGTATCTTATTATAGGATATATGTTGCTATGAGTGCGTAAATGGGTAGGAAGGTGATAAGAGGTTGGTGGAGAAGCAGGTGTGTATATATAGTAGAGAATTCAAAGGGGTGTGGCTGTGGAAATAAAGGGTTTTTAGAATGGGGATATACGAATTGGTCAGTATATAACATGCATGCCATTTTCATAGGGTCAGTAGTATATAGTACGGTGTGTGTTATATCTTTATCATGATGAAAGGACATCATAATATAGTAGTAATAAACTTACAGAGAGAGGATATTTATAAAGAAGGACCATAGGTCCATAGGTCGTCCTGACAATAGTGTTATGATTAAATTAAAATAGTGGGTGAAGAAAGACAAAAAAGTTAAGTAACTTTTTGTAATGTTATTCCATCAAAAAAAAACTTTTTGTAATGTTAGTGAGTGGTGTAGCTCACATAGCAAAAGAGTTGGAATGGGTACATGAATTTCAGATTTGAGATCGTATCCCTTTGTTTAAAAAGAAAATATTAAATACAGAGTTAGATACGTCAAAATATTTGTGTGATGTAAGTATGGCATGCTTGAGCATGAGCATGAGCCTAAGATTGGATCTATTAAACTCATCATATGTTTGGTTATTATTTTTAATGAGCTAGCGCAAAATAAACTTTTTTTTTTTCTCCGACTAAATAGGCCTGTGCCAAACTTTTTTTTTTATAACGAAAAACACTTTGTGGAACTATTATTTTGATCTTTTTAAACCACATCTTAAGTAGTGTTTCTAGAATTGCCTTTTTCAAGCTGAATGTACATGTGTTTTTCACGTTCACAGAACTTTTATTAACATTACTTTTCAGCTAAATCATATTTTGGTCATAAAAATATCAAAGAGAGTCTGTTATGATAAAAAAAAATATATATATATATATCAAAGAGAGCACATGTGAGAACTCGAAAGCAACTGTTGCTTAATTTTTTGTATATAATTATCTCATATTTTTGTCCTCGGTGGTTTATAACTTAAATTACTTAATGTACCTTATGCTTAAAATATACTTCAAAAACTGATATGGTGTAATTGTTAAACTCAATTGAATTTCACGTAAAATTTTTAGATATCAATTAATTATTAAATCAATGGTGATAAGGGTAAAAGTAATTGATCTCCGCCCTGCGATTCTTGTACTACTCACAAAGTCCTCTGGGGCTTAATTAAAGCGCCCAAAACAAACCCGCTCCACAGACCGTTTGCAGGCCCAATCGCATACCTGCGGTCCATCCGGGTCTCGTCTCTCGCCCGCCGATCATGCTAGTCATCCTGTTAGTTATGCCACAATCAAACCCCCCCTCCCCTAAATCAGGGATTTGATTAACTCTAGATCCGATATCGACGGGACCCCATGACTAGCTGAGAATCTCTCCATAATGGACTCTCCAAAGACCTATAAATACTACTGCTCCGGCACTGTTACATGGTAATCACTCTTTTTATTACAGAACCCCTTGTCCTAAATGGCTGTTTTCTGACTTAAGTATCGGAGGGTCTGTCGCTGGAAATAATCCCGATGTTTCAGGCTTTTTTTTGTAGGTTGGCAAGTCAGCTCCTTCCCCAACCAATCCACTCAATTTTCCCTCGGATACAGAACAAAGGTCAGGATCACAGTCGTTATCCCGAATACAAGAACTCACATTATCTGTTACTCCCACACAAAAAAAAACAACCGCAACAGATTGACCCCGCATGTGGGGAATAACCAGTCGATCATACTCCTGATTCGAGTTCCAATCCAAAGCCATTTACTCTCATGGTACCTAAAGCTAAGAAGACCACTGCCGCAGGGCCCTGTGGGGACCAGCTTCGAGTACATCTCGTTCTATCGTGAGGCAAGTCGATCAACATGCAGTAGATGACCTCTATAACCTCATCAACAACCGGCCGAATCAGGGTGACCTCCGAAACCAGCTTAGTCATTCGAGAGGCAAAGCTAGACAGTCGAACCCGGCTCTAAGCAGTAGTGTTCATTGGTCCCAAGGCTGAGATCAACGACGTAGCCAATCTCCAAGTGACCCCCAACACCCGGATGGCCATGCAGAATAAGGTTATCTTACTCGTGCCGAGTTGCGAGAGTTTTAGGACGAGGTCCTACAAGTGCTCCGAGGAAGAGTCCAGGATGAACGACGTTTAGGTGAGGAACAAATCGAGGTTTCTGGAGGAGAAGAATCTTACGGGTCGACTCGGAAACCAGCAGGATGATGTCCGAAAATATCTCAAAGAGATGAAAGACTACCTTGCTCGGATAGCCGAGAACGGGGGAACGATCTGGTCGAGGTCGTAAACCATCCCGACCTCCCTTCTCCACCCGAATCCTAGACACCCCTATTCCGAGAAACTTCAAGCCTCCTCAGTTCGAGACGTACAATGGAGAGATAGATCCTGCTGATCACATAGAGGGGTTCAAAACCCTCATGAAGATTCCCAGCGCATCAGATCCTCTCCTATATCGTGCATTCCCAACTACTATACGTGACCCTGCTCGGTAATGGTATTCAAAGCTTGCCCCTAGTTCAATTTTCACTTTCGATTAGCTTGAAGAGAATTTTCTTGTGCATTTCGTGACCAGCCCAGGGCAGACAAGACGAGCGCTTCCCTTCTAGACCTTAAACAGAAGGACGAAGAGTCCCTCTGGGACTTCGTTCAAAGATTCACTACAGAAGCCCGGACGGCCTCCTCCTTTGACGCCGGAGTCACCTCGACAACGTTCTGGCACAATGTCCGCCATGACTAGCTGAAAGCCTCACTAGCCAAGAAACCTCCCCTCAATTTTCCCGACCTCCTCCATAGGGATGAGAAATATATCCGAGCCGAAGAAGCTCTGCATCCCGACGGTTGGAAGGAGACCCCAGCGAAGAGAAAGAGGAAGGCGGATGAGTCTGAGGCCCCGAAAAATTGCAAAAGGATCCCACTGGCAAGAAGCATCCGCCTCCCGTCCCCCGGTTTGAGAAGTTCACCGCGCTCACTGCGAGTGTCTCAGCCATCCTCATGGAAATTGAGGAAAAAGGGATAGCCAAGCATCCCCCCATCCAACAACAACAATAGGAGGAGGGACTGAAGATTCTACTATCGGTTCCATCGGGACCACGACCACAGACCGATAATTGTTGGGCTCTTATGGAGTAAATTGAAACACTCATACAGAGAGGCTACCTTACTGAGTTCACTCAGAATACGAGGCAAGCATCCCCTCCTCGAAGGGTGGACAAGCATCTTGGAACGGGTCCTAGGTCATCAGCTGGACATTCTCCACTGCATCCATGGTGGACCAGTGAGAGGAGACTCGAACATGTCCCACAAAGCTTTCAAGTGAGAAATCATCGCAGTCCACCATCAACCACCTTCCAAGGGGCGGGGGCTACCAATCTTGTTCTCCAATGAAGATATCGAGGGTGTCCGACTCCCACATTGCGATGCCCTCATCATCAACCTCGGTTTAGCCAATCACGAGTCTCTCCGCATCCTTGTTGACAATGGGAGCTCAGTAAACATTCTATTTTTGGCAATCTTCGAAGCCCTAAAACTCCCCAGGGAAAGGCTAAATCCAGTGGGGTACACGCTTTAGAGATTCTCAAGCGCCCCCGTCCAAATAAAGGGAATTATGACTCTCGACATTACTGCCGGGCAGGCTCCGGTCTTCCGAACCGAAGCCATAAACTTCATGGTGGTAAATGTTCAAGATGCCTACAATGCTATCCTCAGTCGACCCGACCTCGCGTCCCTCCGAGCAGTACCCTCAGTATACCACATGAAGATGAAATTTCCCATCGAACGTGGGGTCGGAGTCATCTGAGGTAATCAGGAGACCTCCCAAACCTGCTACATGGCTGCTATGAGGGCGGCAGTTCTACCCCTTGATGCAGTCGAGCTCCCATTTGAAAGGAGTATGTCCGGCTCGAAGCCATTCGAAGAACTGGAAGAGGCCCCCTTCTCCGAAGATGACCCATCCAAGTGGTTTCAAGTGAGCCGATCCCTTCCTCATGACCTAAGGCGAGATATCATCAAGTGTGTCCATCGAAGTCGGGATTTATTCACAAGGGTGCCCTCGGATATGCTTGGGATCTCCAAGGATCTTATAATGCATAGGCTGAGCGTCCACCTGGACTCCAAACCAGTGCAACAGAGGCATCACAAATTCACCCCTGATCGGCAGTAGCTGGATAAGGAAGAAGTACAGAAACTCCTCTCCGCCAAGTTCACTCAAGAAGTGACCTACCCAGAGTGGCTGGCCAACGTTATGATGGTCAAGAAGCCCAACAGGAAGTGGAGGATCTGCATCGACTTCACGGATCTCAATAAAGGCAGCCCGAAGGATCCCTTTCTCCTCCCGAGCATTAGTGCCCTTATTGATGCAACGTCCGGGCACGAATTTCTCAGTTTCATGGAAGCTTTCTTAGGCTACAACCAAATTTGGATGTACCCTCCAAACATCACCAAGACAGCTTTTGTGACCGACTAAGGGCCATATTGCTACCGCGTCATGCCTTTCGAGCTGAAGAACGCCTTAGAAACTTACCAGAGACTCGTAAACCGGGTCTTCAGAAATAAAATAGGTCAGATGATGAAAGTGTATGTCGAAGACATGCTCTTCAAAAGCCTCAAAGGTCGGGATCATGTTAAGGATCTTGAAGAAGCATTCGGGGTCCTTCTATCCCACAACATGCGGCTAAACCCTTCGAAGTGCGCCTTCGGTGTAACGTCCAAAAAGTTCCCCGGGTTCATGGTCAGCCAACATGGAATAAAAGCCAACCCCAAAAAAATTTAGGCTATACTCGATATGTCCCCTCCAAGAAATGTGTGGGAAGTACAGTGCCTCACGGGTCGGTTAGCAGCTATCGGCCACTTTCTTTCTGAATCCAGAGAGAAGTCATTGCCATTCTTCAAAGCTCTTAGAGGAGTCAAAAACCTCGAGTAGGGGGATCTCCAACAGCAAGCCTTCGACCAGTTGAAGTACTTGGCCAATCCCCGCTCCTCAGTCAACCCGAGCCGAGCGAAGTTCTATTTCTATACCTGGCTGCTTCCGAGCAGGCGCTTAGCGCTGTCTTGGTTCAGGAGGAAAGCAGGTCACAGAAGCCGATTTATTATGTCAGCAAGATCCTCTGCGACGCCGAGCTCAGGTACTCTAAAGTAGAGAAGATGGCTTATACACTTGTGATGACGGCGTGAAAGCTTTGCATATACTTTCAAGCCTACTTCATTCAAGTCCTTACGGACCAACTCCGCAAGCAAGTACTCCATAAACCCGAGACGTCAGGCCGTTTGATCAAATGGTCCATCGAGTTGAGTCAACACAACATCAACTATAAGCCCTAAACTGCAATCAACGGCCAAGCCCTCGCTGAATTCATAATCGTGTGTACAATTTTCGATACATCCGATGTCCGGGAAGACGATCCATAGTGGGAACTCTACATTAATGGGTCTTCCTGCGAAGGCGGGAGTGGGGCCAGAGTCATACTTAGGGGCCCAGACGCATTTGTTCTCCAATACTCTCTTCGTCTCAACTTTCCGGCCTCCAACAACGAGGCGGAATACGAGACAATGATCGAGGACTCCTCTTGGACCATAAAGCATGAGCCAAACATGTAAGTGTTTTTAGCGACTCCCAGCTGGTCATTAATCAGATTTTTGGGGAGTACGAGGTTCACGATGCCGGAATGATCCTATACCTGGCATGCGTTCGATTTCTTCTCTCGAATTTTCCAGAAGCAACAGTGATCCAGATCCCTCAGGGACATAATACCCAAGCGGATGTTCTCTCTAAACTGGCTTCTTCCTCCTTTGATCACACTGTCTTGGTGGAGGCACTCCTAAAACCTAGCATTGAAGTTGCCGAACTACCTGAAGTTAACAACATCGACCCATCCGTAGGGACGAAAACTTGGATGAACCCAATTTTGAACTTCCTAAGGGCAAGTAAACAACCCCAAGATCCTTCCTAAGCCAGAAAGGTTCGGGCCCGTTCGAAGATGTTCACACTCATCGATGGCACACTCTTCAAATGCTCGTACACCAAGGTAGACGGAAGGCCTTATCTCCACTGCCTAAATCCCGAGGAGGCCAAATACGTGGTAGAAGAGATGCACAAAGGAATCGATAGCTGGCACATGGGCAGAAGAACACTTACAAGGAAAATACTCAATCATGGGTACTACCGGTCGACCCTCCTCCAAGATGCTCAGGACCTTGTGAGAAAATGCGGCCCTTGTCAAAAGTACTCTTCCATTTGACATGCTCCCCAAGCCGAACTGAAATCATAGGCCAGTCTGGTCCACTTTGCTATGTGGGCGATGGAACTGGTCGGCCCTTTTCTGAAAGCGACTAGCCAGAGGCGCTTCCTTATCTTTACCATAGACTATTTTACTAAGTGGGTCGAGGTGGAACCCCTCGCCACCATAACCGATCATCATTCCCAACAATTCTTTTGGAAGAACACATTTGTCGATTTGGTATCCCTAAGACTCTTGTCATCGATAATGGCACCCAGTTCGCCGGCAAAAACATCTGCAAATGCTGTGCCGACGTAGGGATCTAGTAAAGGTTCTCTTCCGTCTCACACCCCACTACAAAAAAATAGTTTTACACCGGCGTTTCTACTCCGGCGTTTTGGTAGAAACGCCGCTGTAGGAACAAGTTAACGTAAAAAAACAAAAAATCCAACTCTACACCGGTGTATTTTAAAAACGCCGGCGAATGTAGGTATACACTGGCGGCTTTTCATTGAAACGCTGGTGTAGGTTGCGGATAAGTGAAAACACTCTCGTTCTCTTTCTCTTTCTCTCATTTTACTTTAATCCCTATTTCCCCCCAATTTTTCACTCTATCTCTCTCTCTCCATCTCCCTCCTCCCATCGCCGCCCCCATCCCTCCCCATCAGCCTCCTCCCCAAGTCCGTCCATAACTTCTCCCTCGACCCCGCTTCCGGCCTCCTCTCCGTCCACCTCGACCGCCCCTGCCTCGCCCACTACGACCGCAGCCCTGTCCGCTTCGACCAGACCATCAATGCCAACCTCACCTTCGGATTGCTGAAGGCCGTCAAGGGCTTGACCCAGGAGGAGCTCTTCCTGTGGCTCCCCATCAAGGAGATCCTCGTCTCCGATCTCAAGTCGGGGGTGATCCTCTTCGACATCAGCATCGCGCATAAGCAGCTGTCTATGTCGACTTTCGAGGAGCCGCCCGACTGCAGCGAGGAAGAAGGTGAGTCTGTTGAGATAGGTTTTGATTTGATTTGGAAAATTTTGAGGGTTTGGGTGGGTTTTTGGGGGTGAATTGGAGCGATTGGTGGATAAATTTGGGATTTCGATGGAGGGGTTTTGGATTTGGGGAGGGGTTTGAGGTGGGTTTTGATTTGATTTGGGAATGGTTGAGGTTCTGTTGATTTGGAGTTATGGTTTTGGGTTCCTACCCTGCTGTCGGCCCTTCCCCCATCGCCGCCCCCTCCCCCGCCGTCAATGTGGATAGCTTCGCTTACATGGACTTCAACCCCACTTCCGACAAAACCCTAGCCAAACTATTCTCAGCCGTAAGTCCACTTCTCCGTCTTCTAAAATTACTTGATAACATCAGTTTTTAGGTACTTAGATTTTCAATTTAGGGAAATTGATGTTAGGTTTAAATCATTTGTCAAGTATTAGATGGCTTTATGTACATATATTATTCGTGAGTAGTTTTATGTAATTTCAGTTCTAATGTATTACTTGTGACTAGTTTTGTTTCCAAAAATTGGGTAGCTTTTTATGATGTAGATCATATCTAACAGTAAAAAAATTCAACTTGAATGCCATCCAATTTCAAATGGGAGTATTTGCATTGTGGACAGATTAATGCTTAGTGTACTCAACGTTTATGGACTCAAAATGGACGTATGTGGAGCCCGTATAAATGCACATCTTTCGTCGATTGTCTTTGGGCGCCAAATCGTCCCTCTTGTGTACATTTTGAGCTACAAAAATGGTGTACAATTAGAACTGCCCTTATGGATACTTAATCTACTATCATTACGTACGAAAATTTGACCATTGAATTGTGCAGTACAATGGATGCAGTTGGAAAGGAGGGAAGCTTAAACTGGAAAGGGCTGAGGAGTATTATCTTGAACGGTTGAAAAGGGAGTGGACAGAAGATGAAAAACATATGTCCGAAAAGCCTATTGTTCTCGTTGTACAGAAAGTTGTGGATAATCCTAAACTAACACGTGCAGATATGGAGAAGATGGAAATGCGAATTTTCTTTCCTAAACTAAGAAAGGTAAGATTTGAATGCTTTGTTATCTTTGATTTTTCCCGAATGGAAAAGATTGTGTCGATGCTGAAACATGTTCTTGCATATTGTGGACTTATCGTGCTAATGTTGAAAAACAGCCATAGGTGGTTGTCAAAAATGTATGGCTGTTGATGTCCCTGAGCTGATTATGATGCATTCCATTTCCAGTTCCTACATAATTTGCTGTAGCTAAATTGACCACTAATTTTACTTCAACAGTATGATGTATTTTGCACCTTATTTTGTAACTTTTGATGTTGTTCACTAAACATTGCTAATAGTTAAGTCAAGCAGCAACTTTTGTTGCTGCAACTCCACTGTTGTCCATCCAAGTAATAACCCCTTAAGTTTAAGCATAATGTGAGGAAACATCCCCACATCTCTAAATTTATTCCATTGCAATCGTGAATATTGTAAGTTTGTAACTTTTGAACATCTTTTGAAATGTATGCTTACATTGGTTAAGATATGGTTCACTCCTAGTGAGATTGAGTTGTCAATTAATAAATGTGCATAACTACATATTGTGGTATGTCTTCATACTTTTTTAAATATATACTCAGTTATGGTCAGCTATATGGTTAAGCTTGACAATGTGGATATATAAGATTAGTTTGGGGCCTTCAATGTGAGGAAATATAATTAGTTCCAGTTATTTCCCGAGAAGGATGTGTGTGACTCTCCCGCCAAAATGTAAGCTTCAATGAACAGATGGTGATAATAGTTTAGAAAGTTCTTTTGGGCATACTCAATGTATGTTATTGGATTGTTTTACTGGATTGTATGATTTTTCTCATCTAATAAACCAGCTTCATCTTTCTTGCAGTGAAGGCAAACTACTTCAGGTTAGCGTCAAATGTATGTTACTGGATTGTATGATTTGAAACTCTTGTTTCAGGTTAGTGCAGCTTCACGAGTTTCTTTTTTGTCTGAATTTGGAGATGAGATGGATAATGTATTTGAAGTTGCACACTATGATTTTTTTAGGAGTGACTAGTGATGGAAATTTTTTTATCTAAACTTTATATACAATTATATCATGATGTCTAGATGAGTATCAGTTTCTAAGATAATGTTCATGCTTGTTGATTGGGTTTGAAAATGAAATTGTTCTTTCTCATTGGTTTTAAGTGATGATGAGATGGATTATGTAACTGAAGTTGCATACTATGATTTACAGAGGAGTGACTAGTGATGAAATAATCATGTTTGAACTTATGTTGTGGTTTTAATTGACAGTTATCTCATGAGTATTATAAAGGTATAAGTTTCATCTCAGCTAGTATCTTGTTTGCCTGAATTTGACAGTGAAAATAATCTTTTTTACTCTTTGTAACTCAATATTTTTAACTCCATATTTTGGTTATGAATGCGATGAGATCACATTATTATGTTTATGAGATTACAATTTGATGATATTATACTATTATGCTTTATTCATATTTTAGGGATTGAAGATTTTCAGAATCTGTGCAATGATGAACTTAATTTGGGTCTCTTTTAGTTTTGCAATTGATTTTGATTGTAAGAGTGTTGAAGGTTTTTTTTTTTTATTATTAATTTTTTGTTAATTTTTTTTAAAAAATATATATCTACCCCGGCATTTTTTACAAATGCCGGGGTAGCTTTGAGCAAAACTGGATAACTATACCGGCATTTTAAAAACGCCGGTGTAGGCCATGGTCGAAAACTGAAGTTCCAAACGAAACCACCCTTTCGGTGGCGTTTTTCAACCGCCAGTGTAGGTTTAATCTATACCGGCGTTCGTAAAAAAACGCCGGTGAATGTCCCTAACATACAACGACACACGATTCAGCGACACTTGCACCGGCGTTTTATAAAACGTCGTTGGTATCTACGACGGCGTTTAAAAATGCCGGTGAATGTGAAAAAAAACGTCGGTGAAGACTCTTAGTCCTGTAGTGCCCCCAGTGCAATGGCCAAGCTGAGAATGCCAACAAACAGATCCTGGACGGATTGAAGAAACGCCTAGAGAACTCACCGAAAGGCCTATGGGTCGAAGAGTTACCAGCGTGCTATGGTCCTACCGAACCACTAAAAGAATTCCAACAGGTGATTCCCCGTTCAATCTAACTTTCAGAATCGAAGCATTCATTCCCTTGGAGGTCGGTCTCCCCTCTCCACGCATTATAAGCTTCGCTAAAAGTTCCAACTCAACAAGCCTAAGGGCCAACCTCGACCTCCTCGACGAGGTACGCGAAAAGTCAGCTATCAGAAGGAACATCTACCAACAAAGGGTCGATCTCTTCTATAATCAGAAAGTATGACCAATAAACATAAAAGAGGGCGACCTTGTGCTCCGACGGCTCGCCATCTTCGAACCCACCAAGAAAGCAAAACTCGCTCCAAATTGGGAATGTTCTGATAAGGTCTTCAAAGTGGTCCGTCCAGGGACCTACCGACTCGAAGACCTGGGGGTCAAGGCAATCAAGAGAACTTGGAATGCGGAGAACCTGATTAAGTACTATGAAAGCCTTTAAAATGAGTTAAACTCGTAACAAGGCAAATGTAACAAGCACCAGCTTTCAGTGACCACCAAATAAAGTTGTTTTCTTTTTTGTCAATCAATCTTTGCCTACTCCTTTTTAAAACAAAGTCTAAATCTCGGAAATAGTGCATCGACAGAGCACCTCGACTCCGAGTCTTACGCAGTTCTCACTGTAAAAGTCTAAACCTTGGAAAGAGTGTCTCGACAGTGCACCTCGACTCTGACTCCTATACAGTTCTCACTGCTAAGTCTAAACCTCAGAAAGAGTGACTTGATAGAGCACCTCAACTCTGAGTCTAACGCAGTTCTCACTACTAAGTCTAAACCTCAAAAAGAGTGCCTCAACAGAGCATCTCAACTCTGAGTATTATGCAGTTCTCACTGCTAAGTTTAAACATCAGAAAGAGTGTCTTGACAGAGCACATCAACTCCGAGTCTTTCGCAGTTCTCACTGCCAAGTCTAAACCTCGAAAAGAGTGGCTCGACAGAGCACCTCGACTCTGAGTCTTACGCAGTTCTCATTGCTAAGTCTAAACATTGGAAAGATTGCCTCGATAGAGCACCTCGACTCTGAGTCTTACGCAGTTCTCACTGCTGAGTCTAAACCTAAAAAAGAATACCTCGACAGAGCACCTTGACTCTGAGTCTTATGCAGTTCTCACTGCTAATTCTAAACCTCAGAAAGAATGCCTCAACAGAGCACCTTGACTCCAAGTCTTATGCAGTTCTCACTGCAAAGTCTAAACCTCGAAAAGAGTGCCTCGACAGAGCACCTCGACTCTGAGTCTTACACAGTTCTCACTACTAAGTCTAAACCTCGGAAAGAGTGCCTCGATAGAGTATCTCGACTTTGAGTCTTACGCAGTTCTCACTACCAAGTCTAAAACTCGGAAATAGTACATCGACTCCGAGTACTATGAGGTTTCCTCTGCTATCCGGGAATCGCCTGACCCCGAACTTAATGCGGATCTCTGCACTGCCAAAAATTCAACATCTCATATCTCAATAAAAATAAGTCAATCTAATGAAAAAGATAATTTTTATTGATCGAAAGTTGATTACAAAGGCGGTGGCCAGTCCGTAAAAGGCATACAAAATGCTCAAACCTAAACCTACATCTATACATGATTCATTTCGTTCCGCAGAACACTAGCTACTCCCCACACATTGAGGAGAAGAAACAGGTGATGGAACCTCGGTACTCAACCCCAGGACTTCGTTATGAATAAAAGAAGCACTCATGAAAAGGCGCCAGGTCCCTCTCAGCTCGTCAGTCTCCCTCGCCGCCATAGCTCGAGAGTGTCCTTCTTCATGAAAGTGACATCATACTGAAGAAAGGCGATGATGATGAGCCCCCCTCGGGAATCCCTAGGGGAAGGTGGAAGTTGAAGTAAAAAATGGCCCGAACATCCGTTCCTCCAGTCGACCCAGCTAAGAAAATCTTGAGAGAAGGATGAAAAGTCCTCTGATATAGGTAACTCCACATCCCTGGGTCTCGGTCCCCGATCGGAAGCATCAGATCTTGTAATCTGAGTTGCAAGTGACGAACTTCGACACAAGTTATGCTCTTCCGCTCCTAGTCTCCTCGGCTCGGCGAAGACAAAGCAAGAACTTCCAACCGAAAAATTGCGACCAAACCCCTAATCTAAGCACAAGCACAGAAGAAAGAATTCCTCAAAGGTCGGTCGCAACTGTTACAAATCTTGAATTTCGAGTCGAGCAAGCTAAGACAAGGCCTCAGCACTACGAGCCCTCCAAAGACAAAGACTCAAGGGCTCAAACTACTCACCAAAAACAACATCAAGGAAACATTCACTTGTTGGAACAAATGGCTTGGAGGCTATGTCATTTTATAGGCAACAATGCTAATTACCTCATTAATTATGCGTAAAAATTCATCACTTCAATTTCCAAGGTCTACAATAACCTTTATTCCCAAGAGAGGTTGACTTGAGTAGGCACATGATGGCTTCTTGCATTCATCACTCCCCACATTCCAACCTCGGTTCCTTAATACTCACGAGCAAAGGGGATAACATGAAAGCAAATAAATTATTTAGAAAAAAAATACAGGGGCGGTGGCCATCCGCAAGAAGGCAAAAATACAAAGCAAATTCATGGACGAAGCCGGAAACCGGACCCATTCTCTTTGGAGACGATGGACCCTTTCTGAGCAGCCACAACATCCTCCTCGGTCACTCGCTACAGGTCCTCCACCTTCGCCTCCATAGCGAAGCCCTCAACACTAATGCCAGGATATCTTATTTGGACATGCGTAAGGGCCGTATAGTACCCCACATCCGGAGCATCGAGCACCTGCTGCAATGTATCTTCCAGCTGTACCTTGTCCTTCTCCGTCGTCCATGCCACCTCGTTCAAATCGCCCCTTCATTTCTTCTCCTTAGCTTGCCATGCTAGCTGCTCCTCAAACAAACTCTCCTCCGAGATCTGTGACCAGTCGATGCAGGCACCCATCTCAAAGATCCTAAAAAACTCAACACTCTCTTTCGAGGTTAGGTTGTGGATTGACGGGAGACCCTTCCTCGGTGGGCCCTTATATTAACCATCTGGTAGGGATATCCCAAGGTTCGATACAGCGAGCCACAAAGTACTTCTGCTTCCAACCCTTGATAGAATCAGGATGACTGTGCACCACCGGGTCCCCTGACTAGGCGAGACATACCAGCGGTAGGGGTGAAGCGGCAGCACTTTAAAACCCTGATACACCTAAAAATACTTCTGAGAGAAACCCCTTTCTTATGGCACACCATGACGAAACTCATCAGCTGCTTCCACGAATTCGGCCCATACTGCATAGGGCTCAGGCCGCCCAGTACAACACCTCCTTCACAAAAGGATGAATAGGGAAGCGCAAGGCCGAGCGGAACATATCCACATTCATCATGCAGAACTCCCTCGAGAGATCAGCAATCGACCGAAGATCAGTGTTCAGAAGCATCAGCTCAACCAGGGGAGGGACACGATAGACCCTCCGAAGTGACTCAAGGTCGTTCGAAGCTAGAACACTTTTCATCCCATCCACATCAGTCACCGACCTACTCGGTAAAGGCAGAACATCGGGGTGAAATTTGTCATCCAGGTCATCGAGATACGTTCAGACAGACTCTGAGCGGTTTGACGACCAAGGGGGTGCAACCTACAGGGCCTCACCAAGGGCAACCTTTGCCTTCGGCAAAAATCCGACATCGATAAGCTCAGCCTTCGACATCGCCCCTAAGAGTTCATCCATGGTCCACTCTTTTCCATGAGCCGATCTTCACCTTCCTGAACACCTATACCCCCCGACGTCTGGGGCGAGCCTCGGGTGTCTTCCAAGCTAGGTTTCAGGTTCAAAAGTACTGTTTCTTGTGGAGGAGAATGACCCGAGGAACTTGTGGCCAATCCATCCAAGGAAGATCTAATCCCCGATCCACTCCGGTCACCTGAAGAAGACAAGTTATTAATCTCCACGGTCGACATTCTCAAAGCAGCAATTTTTCGAAAAGGAACTCCAGGTGCTAAGGAAACAAACCCCTAAATCGGCAAGGAGGAGCAGATTTATAGAAGTAGACTTCTTCATGTACCGTCGACACATGTCGTCCCCTCGAATTCTGTGAAATGCGATCTCTGGAATGACTACTGTCATGTGACAACTCCTTGAATCTCATAAAACCTGACAGAGTAACATGACACAGGTACAGGAACTTGACGTCACCCACTCCGTTAGCACCTAAGCCTGATAGGCGCCCCCCGACCAACATGGGAACCGATGCAACAAAGGATTCCTTCAGGCTAAGATCCACAACAAGGGTCATAATTCAAATTCATATGTTGAAACGATACTCCGGCTCCAAACCTTGAACACTACCTCAACGGTAAACACCACAACTCGGCGTTGTCACCGATGCTTTTCCCATGAGCTATCTACACCTCGAAATGGTCAACAGCTCATCTCCGAGAGTGGAAGACTCATGATATGGGTAAAAGCCGTAATTGACCCCCGCCCTGCGATTCTCGCATGGATCACAAAGCCCTCTGGGGCTTAAAGCGCTCGTCAAACCAAACCCGCTCCATGGGCCTTCCGCAGGCCCAATTGCATACCTCCGTCCCATTCGGATCTCTCTCCCGCCGATCAAGCCAGTCATACCGTCGGTTTCGCCCCAATCACCCCCCTCCCCCAAATCAGGGATTTGATTAACGCCAGATCTGATATTGACGGGACCCCATGACCGACCGAGAATCTCTCCATAACGGACTCTCCAAAGACCTATAAATACTATTGCTCTGGCACTATTACAAAGTAATCACTCTTTTTTGCTACAGAACCCTTTCTCCTAAATTGTTGTCTTCTGACTTAAGCATCGGAAAGTTTGTTGTCGGGAATACTCTCGATGTTCCAGGATTCTCTTGGTAGGTTGGCAAGTCTGCTCATTCCTCAACCAATCCACTCAATTTTTCCTGGGATACAGAACGAAGGTCAGGATCATGACCGTTTTTCTGAATACAATAACTCACATTATATGTTTCTCCCACACAAAAAAAACAACCACAATAAATGGGTCCAGTAAGAAGTACGTACTAGCCAACATATAGCTTGATCCAGGGCTCTGTTTGATATTGTTATGAATAAAAATTTGTTTCATTGAAAAATGCTGGTAACGAAAGTGTTGTTAGATTTTTTTTTTTGTTTAACTTCAAAAATTTTATAGTAAGTAAAAACATTTAAAAAAAAAAAGGCTAAACGCAACGTACCTTTTAGGTGCTTTGAGAAAAGTGCTAAAAAAGTCATTTTAGAAAAAAATACTTTTGATTAAACATATTTTTTATTGTCAAACACATATTTTAAGCTTAAAAGAACTTTTAGATCCAATTTTTTTTTTTCGAAAGTAATGACAAACAGTGCCTATATATATCATAAATATATAACTATGTATATGTACTCTTGTTTTAATCATCATACTATTTATTAAACAAAGCTTACCTACCCTAATTAAGTAATTAGATATTAATGCTTAAAATGAGTGTCCTAGGTCAATTGGAAGCCCATGCACGGTCCTACTTGAATATTCCTTCCTTACCCTCAAGCGCGTAATGTATGTCCATGTCAAAAGAGCAGAGAACGACACCACCTACTCTCGCACGCTTCCTCACAAAAAGCAGCAAATCAATATTTGAGATTGCGTCCCCCACAAAAAAAAAAAAAAGGCGATTGCACCGTCTTGCCTCATATATTTAATGTACAAAGTCATTAATGATTGAAGTCAATACATGAAAGACTCCCAACGTTAAATGGTTTAAAAAAAAATAAATTTAATTATCATATAGGCCATATACAAAATTTATAATTTAAGATAAGCGACTTTTTATCTTGTTTAGATTATTAAATTAATAACTAATCTGAACACAAATTAAAACCACGTAAGTATACAAATCGATTAACAGATAGCCTAGTGAAAACAATGGTCGATCCCACAGAAATTGTAAGTAACAAGTGGGTGATGGATTGATTCATGGTTTGATGATTGACTTTGAAACAAGTAAAATTCCCCAAAAAGATAAAATAACATAAAAGAATAGTAAGAGAATGTTAAGGCATTCATATCCACCACTAACATTCCTTCTAAACAACTAACATATGAATGCAACAAGATAAATCAATGGTGATGAAATTTTCCAACCTAAAGGGTTTGGTCCACCCCTTTATGCTATGGATTGTCCTAAGCAATGAATTAGGGTTTGGTCCACCTCTAATCATTTTCATCTCTTCAGGGATCTAACATGGTATCTGCTAGGTTGTTCCTTAAGTGTGCATGTGCACAATGAAAATCGACAAATACACGAATCCTAGAACATGGTATCTATTCCGGTTATTCATGATAATTAATTCCGAAAGAGATATTATCTAGACCTTTCTCGTTAATTCTATGAACCCTAGACTTGGTCATTTAAATAGATTCATATAACAAAATCAATTGCAGAGGCTATCCTATGGTGACCAAGCATAAAAAATACTCAACAAGATTGACAATAAAATAGGAATGAACTATTCAAATAATCACATGAATATCTTGCACACACACAAATCAATGTTTAGATATCATGGCTAGGGTTTCAGCTAAGCCCTAACAATAGAGTAATTAGTTACTCCGAAGATACAAGTCTTTATAATGAATGATGGAAACATTAAAAGAAAGAAAGAAAAGAATTAAAAACTCTTGACGGCCGTTTCTTTGTTCGATCCCTCACTTGAAGTTCGATCCAAGCATCCAAGCATCCAATGTAACCCAAGAGTTCACTTCTGCTTCTATATATAGCATCCAAGTAATCCCTAAAAAGATAAACACAAATACAACCAATTGGATTAGAAACCCGCAACCCAAAATATCGCAGTCCGCACATTGCAACCAAATGCATTTGGGAGCGGTCGACTGCAATTTCTGTCATGCCCTGCTTCCCAAAAAGTTACGGAATACAGATACGCGATACAAGTCTAGCGAATGGCTTTCACCATTCATAAGCTGTCAGGATCTTTACAACATATACAGGAATAAACAAGAGATATATAGAAAATGATCAACCACGCATGCATGAATAAATTAACATAACCAACAGAATTACTTGAAAACAAGAATACTTAATCTCAAATAATCAGGTCTGGAAATAAGAAATAAATCTGGGACAAAATGCCCAATACAAATCCATGTAGCAATTACAATTTATTCAAAAACATGAAATAAACTCAAGCAAGAAACTCCGGCCAGTCTGGAATACTTGGTCACTCACTCCCTCGGGCAGCTGGTCACCAAAGTCTGCAAGTTTAACAATTTGAAAGAAGAGAAAAAAGAACAAAACCCCCGTCAATGCAAGTTATGGGCCGCTTGTAGTGTAGGCAACAAGTACAGAAAACAGATGGACAAGTATAGAGTAACAGCAAGAAACAAGTACTGAATAAGCATGGAATGGACGTAACAGCAGTGTCTAACTCCTAATCGAGAAACAGAATCAAGTAGCATGATGAGATAACAGGTGCATGTAACATGTAACAAGTATCACGTAGCATGCAAGAAGGTAAACATGTAACAGGTGTCAAGTAGCATGTATAGGTAACAAGAATATGCAGGTGATCATGTTATTCTCAAGTCTTGTATTTAATCCTATCTAGGTAGCACTTCATGCGTCAAAAATTTAACCACATGGTTGCTACATACATGCAAGTTGCGTTTAGATCTAGTGGTGAGTTTCTATAGGGCCGTGTACTCAGGCGTCATGCACAGGTAACAGGTTCATGAATCCGGTAGTAACATAACAGGTTCATGAATCAAAACATAAAGTACAACAGGTTCATGAATCAACATAAAGTAAAACAAGTTCATGAATCAAACATAAAGTGGGAAATACGGACCTCCTTCTGAGTACACATACCTATATTGTCCACTACTAAGGTTTTTCCCTTAACCCTGGCTTGGTTACTTGTTATTATTATCAAAATAGGCATACGTGCAAAAAACAGGGCAAGAAGAACATGGCAAGAACAAGAGACAGGTTCAGGTCGGACATAAACTTTCACGGGTGACAAACAACTCATAAAAGACCAGGACAACGAGACTTTCAATTCTGGACAGTAAGACATAACTGCACCAAAACCAAGATTTTCTTTGCCAAAAGAATGCAAACCTAGACCCGTCAGAAAATCTAGAAAATAGACTCTCGACCGAATCCAGCACATATACACAATTCATATAACAACTACAGAAACATGGCTCAAAACAGCCTTTTATACAGAATTCATGTTCAGTTAGAAATCACAAAGTTGTATTTATCAGCATGAAAATAGCATAAAAGCTTACTGATTAAATCTAAGAAAAATCTAGAAGATTTCCTAGTATGTCTAGTATCAGAAAATAAATTTTTCATAATATTCCATTACAGATAGCATAGTCAAATAAATTCGAAAAACAGAAAGATACAGCAAGTTTATGAATCTGAAATTTTATACACAACAGTACTAAAACAGTGATAGATCACAAAGTATAACTTGAAATTGAAATACGTCAAAAGGGTTGTAAAATAGATACAGCAGGTTACATTTCATATTCGCAAAGTTTTGATCGACCGTGACTGGAAATAGGTTGAAAATATGGTTCTTTACTGAATAGCATGCAGTTTGAAAATATATTGGTTTGTTCACAAGCATGGAATAATTTATAGAAGTCATTAAATAAATCTACAAAAATTAGGAGTTGATCCCAGTCATGTCTAGTCATACCCAGAAAAAAAAAATATTAGATCCAAATCTTACTTTTAACATTAATTTTAAAATAAATAACTGTACAACAATCTCATAAAACAGAATCTGAAAATTTGAATACAACTGCAGTAAAACAGCAATAACTCACACATCACAAATCGAAACTGAGATCTGTCAAAAGTTCTGAAAAATAGACAACGAGGCATACGAATCATATTCACAAAATAGTTTAATTTACTGACCTTAACAGGGCAGCAGCAAAACGAAAACGCTTTTCATACATTTAATCAAACAACTCATACGCAATAAATCCAAATTAGAATATAATGCAAAACATGGTATATTAGATATTCAAAAAAACATCGTATGGGTATTTAACAAGTCTACTATAAGACAACACAACTAATACACCAAGCATGCAACAAATACACCACATATCATGGATTACGAAGCAGCATATATACATGCTTCAAGAGTCTAGTTAGATCTAGATTATTTTCATATCGTGTGTGTGACAACTAAATATGATGGATCAAGACTACAAATGGGTCAACGAATGGATCAAGATTTAACAAGAGATCTTCATGAGAACAAATCCAAAAAACAAAAGCGAGACTACGGGCTGTATTTTGTACTTGTATATACAACAAAAATTACACGAGTTACTTGCCTTAGGGTGGTAGCCAACGAATCCGATGAAAAGATGAGAATAACGGTAATGGATCCTGGGCAACGAACACAACACCAACGGATCTTGACGAGATGATCACGATCGGACGGCTAGATGCGCTTGGAGATCAACCACATGCACACAAACAATGGCAGCCTGGGGGAGTGCGTGCACTGCGATGGGAGGACGACGGCGGACAGGCGGCGCGACATCGGGAGGCTACTGGCATCGGAAGTGGGGAAGCCAAGAGGGCGCTGTGGTGGGATGGTGCTGCTGTCGTCGGGAGGAGAAGGGGAGAGAGGGGGCTACTGTCGTCGTGGGTGCAGGGCGGCACGACAGGGGGTCGTGAGGGTGGTGCGGCAGGCGGGAGCGTAGGTCGGGGGGCGCGGTGCAGCGGTGAGGGGTAGCTGGCGGGGTAGGTTGGGAAGAGAGGGAGAAGGATAGATTAGGGTTGAGAGACTAGGGTTTAGGAGATAGAATTTGTAGATAGCAGTTCAAACAATTTTTGTTTGGATTTTAATAATGAGATTTGGGGTAAGTTGGGATTTGAACAATCAAGAGAAGATCGAGGGAGGCATGATCTGGTTGTTAGGCAGATATGGGGAACGTGAAGAAATGTCTGGGGGAGACTGGGTAAAAAAAGAGGGTATTGGGTAGCGGGTTAGGATCCAGTAGGACGGGTAGAAGGGCTTAAATAGGGTAGACTTGGTAAAAACCAGATCCAAATAGGCAGAAATCAAATGAATAAGCAACTAGGCCAGGAAATGAAATAGGTTAGAATTAATAAGTCATCCAGAGGTAAATAATTGTCAGAAAAATTGAATCAAAAATCACCGACGATAAAGAACAGATGAAATTATATTGAGAATGAAGAACTAATATACGGTTCAGAAAAATGAAAGAATACAATCAGATAGAATACACTGGGAAGAAAAATACAGTACAAAATACAAGAAACGGAAAATAGGAGTTACAATTTCACCTCTCCAAGTTAGAGCTAGGGTCAATCGACTGCGTGATTGGGCAGTCGATCGCAATCCCCTATGTTGTTGATATCCGCGCGCAACTTCAGAAAAAATGATTTTCTCGGAGCTATAGAACTTCGTTCGTGACGTATAACCACTCGTTTCGAAGAATACTTGAAGACTGACATCTTTAATTTAAAACAAAATTTGAGATTTGTCCATATTCTAGTTCGAAACAGCCTAGCACGTTTCTGACTAGGTGCTATTATTACTGCTGTGTTCTCTTTCTCCAACTCCAAGATTCTTCTGCCTACTTGTATTTGAGTCCATACATCCTAACAAAGTACTCAGTAAGCTAGAATTGGCTCTGATGGCTCTTTTGCAATTATTGGTCTTTCCATCAGCAAAATAAATAAATCATCATTAATCACTATACTTTATAGAGTTTAAGCGCTAAACTTATGAAGTTTGTAGGGCTAAAATATAAACATTTAAGACATAACACCACTCAGGCATTACTACTTCCATAAACACTGGTTGCTATAAGTGGCCTACTTCGAAAAAGTCAGTAAGATTATTTGTTATTAATTTGGAAAAGAGTGTTTTTTAATTAGTCCAACATGACGAGGATAAACTGCCCAAAACATGCTTGTTCCTTATCCACCTCAATATTCTGGATGAGTTTCAGATCAGATTTCGGCTGGGCTGGTTAAAAAGTGAAAGGTGAAGTGGGTTTCAGTTTGGGAAGTGGCAAAAGAGAAAAGGGAAGTGGATTAATGGTTGTTAGGAGGTGAAAGGTGTATAAGGAGGATAGGCATCATCAGCTGATGAAGGAGAGGGGGTCATTGAAGTGGTGCTGGTAAGGGTTAGGGTTTGGAAGGGGTAAGATAAAAAATAAGAAGAGGCTAAAAGGGTAATTTAGCAATTCTAGTTAATGTTTAACCATAATCATATGTGATATAGGTAAAATCAGAGCCACACAATCCAATTCCTCCGTCGTCGCCACCTCCTCCTTCGCCGTTGCAACCCCTTCCTAGCAAGGTTGCGTCGGTCGGATCTCAACACAATTGTCCCAAAGAACACTGTCCTGCCAAGAATCGAGGGTTGGTCTGTAGCTCAACCCCTCCACGGTGCTTCATGTGCGACCATACCTACGTGAAGTCATCAACTCCCGCCTTGAAGGAGTATACCTCCGTCATCGCCTAGATGAAAGGCGCTCCTGAGATGGTGTTCCCCACTCCAAACACCAAAAGAGCCAAACAAGCCCTTCACCCCTGTGGCAGAGATCTTGTCGAATGCCCTCACCACGAGGATGAAGACGTGATAGGAGCCCGACTCCAGCCAGTCAGCGAGGTCCCATGCATGATAGAGAAGAGAAGGATTCGTGTCTCGGGCTAAGTTCCGGGACTTCACCGCTCATGTCCTCGAACACCTCCAAGGAGTCCCGAATATGGACTGCCCGATGAGTAGTTTGCATTCTAGAACTTAGTAAGAAGAAGAGTCTTGCGGGTTAACCCTATCTGAGGGATGAGAAGATGAGGTGCTCTGTTGCCTTTACGAGTTGGAGGACCGCCTTGATCAAATAGGCAAAGGGGATGTCATAGAAGAGGAGAATACCACCCCATCCGACCTCCTTTCGTTAGGGAAATCATTGAAGCCCATGTTCCAGAGAACTTCAAGCCTCCTACCTGCGAATCATATAATGATGAATCTGATCTAGCAGATCACATCGAGAGCTTCAAAACTCTTATGTTGATACACAGAGTCCCCGACATGCTCCTCTACAGGACCTTCCTAAAGGGATCAATACAGGAGTGGTACTCTCGTCTCCTTATATGGTTAGTCTCCTCTTTTGATCGGGCTGAAGAGCTCCACTTCACGCACTTCGTCAGCAGCCGCAAAATTGAGAAGACGGGCGCCTCCTTGCTCGAACTGAAGCAGAGGGCGGGGGAACATCTCAAAGACTTCGTTCGACGCTTCATGTCCGAGTCTAAATTTATCCCTTCCATTGACCCGACCTTAGCAACAACTGTTTCCGCACAACATACGCGATGCTAACCTCAAAGCATCTCTGCCCAAGAAGCCTCTTCAGGACTTCTCCAAACTCTTGCAAAGATATGAAAAGTACATTCGAGCTGAGGAGGCTTTCCATCATCGGGATCAAAGTGAAGAAGCATGAACGAAGAGGGGCCAAAGACATCCCAGAAGGACAGATCTTGCCAACGCTGCTCTCCTTTAGTCAATCGCTTTGAAAAATTCACCCCTTTAAATACCGATATATCCACTATCTTCCGTAGAGATCGAGGGAGACATGCTACTCCGCCCCTTCTAGGATGAACCTAGAAAATACAAGGAGGGTTAAGAACTGATGATTCCTATTCCATAAGGACCATGGTCATGACCCAGGCGAGTTCTGATCCCTCAAAGATGAATTCAAATCTCTTATCCACCGAGGGCACCTATCTAAGTACACTCAGAAGGACAAAGTTGAGCCTTCACCAGCTGGATGAGCTAACAAGCATGCAGAGAAAGACCCTAAGCCCCAAGACTTGGGACCTATGGCCATTCTCCATTCCATCTATGGTGGCCCTATTGGTGGGGAATCCCACTCCTCCAGAAAGGCATTCATCCGAGAAGTCAACTTTGTGCACAACCACCCCCCATCAAGAGCGAGGGTGTTCCAACAACTTTCTCTGATAAAGATCTTGAAGGTGTCTGAAAACCTCACTAACCTCATTATGGTGCACTAGTGATCAACATTTAAGTGCGCCGCATCTTGGTCGACAGTGGTATTTCGGTGAACATCATCTTCTTAGAAGATTTAGAAGGCTTCAAGCTCTCTAGGAACCGATTGAAACCCACCGGGTACACCCTTAATGGGTTCTCCAGGGTTCCGGTCCAAATTGAAGGAATAGTCACTTTCGATGTGATTGCAAGAAAATCTTCAATCACCCGGACTGAGGCCATGGACTTCATGGTCATTAACGTGAAGTCCACTTAAAATGTCATCCTCAGCCGCCTCGGCCTAGCAGTTCACCATGTTGTAGCCTCACCCTTCCATATGAATATAAAGTTCCCCGCATTAGCTGGGGCAGGAGAAGTTAAGGGAAGTCAATAAGTAGCTCGAAGGTGTTATACGACCAGAATGAGGGGCTCAGTCCTCCCGCTAAACGCTCTGGAGCTCCTTTAAGAGCGAAACCAGGCTGTATCCAAGCAAGTCGATGAACTAGAAAAGGTACCCTTCTTTCGCGAATAGCCATCTAAGTCTATTCGAATCAGCTAAGACCTCTCTCACCGAGTTAAGGAAAAACTCATCAGTTGCGTTAGTCAGATTCGAGACTTGTTTGCTTGGACTACTGCTAACATGACTGAAATCTCGGAAGATCTAATCATGCACTGTCTTAGTGTCAACCCAGATGTCAAGCCGATCCAACAGAAGTGCTGCAAGTTCACCTCCGATAGGCAACAAGCGGTCAAAGAAGAGGTTGACAAACTCCTAGCTGCTCGCATCATTCAGAAGGTCAGCTACCCTGAGTGGCTAGCCAAAGTGTTCATGGTGAAGAAGGCTAATGGCAAATGGATCATCTGCATCGACTTTACAGAGTTGAACAAAGCTGGGCCGACGGATCCTTTATCTCTTCCTAGTATTGATACCCTGATTGATTCCATGTTTTGACATGATCTCCTCAGTTTCATGGAAACCTTTTCGGGGTACAATCAAATTTGAATGTTCTCTCCTGACATCCTGAAGACATCCTTAATTATCGACAGGACCTCTAATCCTATCGGGCCATGCCCTTCGGGCTAAAGAATGCCAGTGCCACTTATCAACAATTGGTGAACAAAGTCTTCAAAGAGATATGTCTCCCCCATCTAGTGCCAAAGAAATTCAGGAACACACAAGGCGCCTCACCACCATCGGACGTTTCCTCTCGAAGTCTGAGGAGAAGTGTCTCTTTTTCTACTAGGCCCTTAGAGGATCAAAGGGCTTCCAGTGGGGGGAAGTATAGCAAGTGGCTTTTGAACAGCTCAAGGTGTATCTCACCAACCCCCTACTCCTTAGCAAGCTATACTCCACCTCTATCTGGTCACCTCGGATCAAACTCTCAGCGTCGTCTTAGTAAGGGAAGAAGATAGGGCCTGGAAGACAATCTACTATGTGAGCAAGGTACTTCATGATGCCAACCTTCATTGTTCCAAGATAGAGAAGATGATCCATGCTCTGATAACAGTTGCCCAAAACTCTGTTTCTACTTTCAAGCATACTATATCAAGGTCCTCACCGACCAACCCCTCAAGTAATTACTTCACAAGCAGAGAACTCTGTGCGACTCATGAAGTGTTCCATCTAATTGAGCCAACACGATAGCAAATACCGGCCGAGGACGGCTATCAAGGCCCATGCTTTAGTCAAATTCATTGTTGAAAGAACTATTGTAGATCCCCTCGAGGAAGGCAGAGATCTTCTCATCTGGAGTGTTTATGTCGATAGCTAGTCTTTGTATCGAAGGGAGTGGAGCCGGTGTCATCTTGCTAGGCCCAGATGAGTTCACTCTTCATTGCTCACTTTGTCTCAATTTTTGAGCTTTTAATAATGAGGCTGAATATGAGGTGATGATTTTCGACCTCCTCTTAGCTCGGAAAGCAGGATCCTGAAAGTCAAAGTGTTCAACGACTCCTAGTAGGTCGTGAATCAGATCCAAAGAGACTACAAAGCTAGGGATGATCACATGATTTACTACTTAGCTTGCATAAAAAACTCTTGGCTACATTCCGAGATGCCGAAGTCGCTCGCGTCCACCATAAGGAGAAAGGGCAAGCAGAAACACTCTCAGAGTTAGCTTCCTCCTCCTTTGAAGGACTCAACAACACTGTGCTCATTGAGGTCTTACTCAAGCCAAACATCGAAGAGGAAGCTTTGGAGCTCATGGTCGTCACTCCTCGAGCAATTGGAGATGATTTGATGAAACTCTTGATCGACTTCTTCGATAAGGAAATCCTCCCAGTAGATCCTAAAGAAGTAAGGAAGGTTCCGGTAAGAACTGAAAGATACATACTTGTTGAAGGAGTCTTGTATTAAAACTTCTACACCCTGATAGATGACAGACCTTACTTGTGATGCCTCACCTCCGAAGATGCCAAATATGTTCTCAGAGAAGTATATGAAGGAATTAGCGGAGGTCATATGGGCGCGAGGTTCCTAGAACCAAAAATTCTTAATCATGGGTACTATTGGTCCGCACTCCTCGATGATGCCTTAGATTATGTTTGCTGATGCGCCCCGTGCAAAAAGTTCTCCCTAGTCAAGTGAGTACCCCAGTCGACCTATGTTCCATGTCAAGTCCGATCCCCTTCGCTATGTGGGGAATGGGTCTACTTGGACTGTTTTCCTAAGCCAATGGACAACAGAACTTCTTAGTAGTGGCCATCGACTACTTCCCAAAGTGGATCAAAGCAAAACTGTTAGCCTCTATCACAGATCATATAATTCAGTAATTCTTTTGGAAGAACATTATCTGCAGGTTTGGGATCCCCAGCATTCTTGTCACTGACAACGGAGCCCAATTCGCCGCCAAGAAGTTCCACACTTGCTGCTCTCGTCTCGTGATCGAACAACATTTCTCTTCCATTTTACATCCTTAGACCAATGGTCAAACTAAGAACGCCAATAGACAGATCTTTGATGGCCTTGAGAAGATGTCCGATGAAGCTCTAATAGGGCTATGGGTCGAAGAGCTTCCGTGTGTACTCTGGTCCTACATGACCAGGAAAAGGACCACGACAAGAGAGTCTTCATTCAACCTTTCCTTCGGGTCAGAAGCTCTAATCCCCTTAGAAGTTGGACTACACTATCCTCGCATCCACTCTTCCAATAAAATACAGAACTTGGATGATCTCTGAGGGAACCTTGATATTGTTGAAGAAGTTCGCGAGAAATTCACCCTACTCGACAGATCTAATAGCAAAGGGTAGAAAGGGTCTACAACAAGAAGGTTCGGCAGACGAACATGAAACAATGTGACCTCGTCTTGAGAAAACTTGAGAACTCAGAGCCTCACAAGAACAGAATGCTCGTTCCCAACTGGAAATATCCATACAAGGTCTTCAAAGTCGTTCGCCCAGAAACTTACCGACTTGAAGACTCGGGGAGTAAGGACATATCAAGGACTTGGAACGCCAAGCATCTAATAAATTATAATGAGGGCACTTAATGCCCTCAACTAGAGTTTTAAGATTTGTAATAAGACTGACATATATAACAGCAAGATCATGTAATAACGGCTAGCCACCAAGGCAGTCACTTAGATTTATTTTTCAATAAAAGTTCAGCATTTCTTTCATAAATTCTTGTACAACTCTTTGAACGCTAACAATGAGTGGTAATCAACTCCTCTTCCGAGCTATACCAAAAACTCGCTAACTCTGAAAGAGCAAGTTTGGTGTCCAACTCTTCCCTAAAACAGCTCCCACAACTCGCTCACCTCAAACAGTAAGTTCGGAGTCCAACTCATGACTCAAACTACTCCCTTTTTGGAGTTAAAATCATTACTGAAGCTGATCCCACAACTTGCTAACTCTTAAATATCCAGTTTGGAGTCCAACTCGTGACTTGAGCTACTCCATCTTCGGATTTCAACTCGTCACTCGAGCTGCTCCCGCTACTCGCTAACTCTTAAACAGCTAGTTCAAAGTCTAACTCGTGACTCGAGCTACTCCCTACTCCCTCTTTAGAGTTCAACATGTCACTTGAGCTGCTCCTATAACTCGCTAGCTTTGAAAGAGAAAGTTTGCAGTCCAACTTTTCACTACAGCTGCTCCCCACAATTCGATCACCTAAAGCAGCAAGTTCGGAGTCCAGCTTGTAACTCGAGTTACTCCCTCTTAAGAGTTCATCTCGTCTCTCGAGCTACTCCCATAATTTGCTAACTCTCAAATAGCCACTTTGGAGTCCAACTCGTAACTCGAGCTGCTCCCGCAACTCGTAACTTTCAAACAACAAATTCAGAGTTCGGCTCGTCACTAAAGCTTCTATTGCAACTTCGCTAACTCTCAAACAGCAATTTCAGAATCCAACTCTTACATAGAGTTGCTCTCACAACTTTCTCACCTCAAACAACAAGTTCAGAGTCCAACTCGTTACTTGAGCTACTCCCTCTTCAGAGTTCAACTCACCAACTCTCAAACAACAAGTTGGAAGTCCAACTCGTGACTCGAGCTACTCCATCTTCAGAGTTCAACTTGTCACTCGATCGAGCTACTCCCAGACCTCACTAACTCTCAAATAGCTGGTTCAGAGTCCAACTCGTGACTTGAGCTACTCTCTTTTCAGAGTTCAACTTGCCACTTGAGCTGCTCTCACAACTCACTACTCTCAAACAGCCAGTTCGGAGTCCAACTCGTGACTCAAGCTACTTCCTCTTTGGATTTCAACTTGTCACTCGAGCTGCTCCCGCAACTCGCTAATTCTTTAAAAACAAGTTCGGAGTCCAACTTGTGACTCAAGCTACTCCTTCTTTGGAGTTCAACTCATCACTTGAGCCGCTTCCATAGTTGACTAACTCAATGCAGTGGACGACAACACAAAGAAATCAAGAGTCAAGAAAAATGCAATGGGAAATCTTTATTTCATGTCAATGCTCTAGTGCAAGTATCATTCCACGTGAGAACATCCATACAAGTGCCACACCGAGCACATCAGATTGTTTTACAAGTTCTCTCTGCACCAATCACCTATGCCTACTGAAGAGAGGGATATTTTAGTTAAGAGACACGGTCCGCTTGTAATGCCGTCTCACCATAGAAATTTCACTTTAGCCATCCTAACCGTCCGAGGAAAATACCAGCCCTACTTATGAATTTCGTTGTCATGAGGATGCAACACCTTTTAGTTGAAGCTAGGATAGATGTCCAGGCTACCCCACTCGGGGCATCTCGAAGATTCCTTGACATTTCTCGGGGATGGGAGGTCAGCTCATGGAACCACTTCCCTTGATTATACTCGTTACGTGAGCAAGAGGTACTCCCTGTTCGTGATCCTTTAAGTAACGGCTTCAATGGGTAAATTTCCAAGTCATTCTCAAAGGGCATCTCCCTAAGGCGACCACCCTTGACACGAATCTTCTACGAACTGCATGAGGCTCAGCTGAGTGACTGGGATGAATCTCTTTCAAGAAGGCAAGTTCCAAGTCCTTCTCGAGATGCATGTTCCTTAGGTGGTCCCTCTCGGCCATAACCGCAAGTAGCAAGCGACAAATACATGCAATCTCGGCGTCCTGAGGATCTCCTCCAGTATAAATAGCCATCTGTCAACAAAGAGGAGAGTGAAGTTACAAAAACACTAGTAAATAAAAATATATTGGCTTTGTTGATAAGAACACTCAAGAGATCCAACCCAACATATACTAAGTTCGTGCTTATAAGGAAAAGACTCAAGTGTTGGATACCAAAAATATTTTTATTAATTAAAGGTGAAGATATACGAGCGATGGCCAGTCCGCTATTAGGCAATTTACAAAGTCAAAATAAGAAGACAGAAGATGGAGGGGAAAAGATCAGGGGTCCACCTCGGTCAACAGAACCACATGAGCGGAAGCCTTAGCCGCTTCCTTCCCCTCCCCCTTGCATCTTTCTCTAGGCCCTCCTCATCTATACCTACTACCTCTGCCAGGGATCCTTCCTCTTCGTAATCCTTCTGCTCGGCTAGCTCATCTTTAGGCATGATGTCAACGTGGTATCCATTCCCAACGAAGCGTGGAACACACTCGGCCACATCCACTATGGCCTTCGCGTACGACTTCTCCATCACATTTTGGAGATTTCTCTATGCCTTGGCCATTACCTCGGTCTTCACTTTGGCCACCGCGACCTCCCTCTCCCTCTTCACCACCTACCACTTTTTCTCTTGCTCAACCTTGAGAGTTGCAATCCTGCTAAGGTGACACTCCGTTCGCTCTTCTACCACCTCGGGCTCTCGAATGGACTTCTTCTTATCCTTCTTGGCCCGAGTGACCTTGTCCCTCCATGCATTCTCCTTGGCCTTGAACTGATTGATCAGATTGCCGAAGTGGTAAGTAGTCTTCAAAGGAGAAAACTTCAAGACTTAAAGATATACAAAGGAATACAAAGCTACACTACAAGGAAAGAAAACTTACCGACATGTTGGCTCAGGAGATTTCCATGTTGGAAGAGTCAATTGTCTCGACGGCCAACCTGTTCTGATTGCACGGGGTCGCGAGAGTCTTGATCGCCTCAATGTAGTTCGCCGAATTGCCAAGAAAGTCATTGTACTGCTTGATGCACCAGTCGAGCACATAAATCTTCCTCTACTCCTCGGTGAGAATTGCATTTGCCTTTGCAACCAAAGGAGGGCGCACACCACCAAAGATTGCACCCAAGGTAAGGCCCTCCGCAGTGGGGCTCATCAGGGCCTCCGGGGGCGACCCCAAAGCGATCACTGGGGTGGAGGTCGAAGAGCACTTGGCCGCCTTCAAGGACGTTGATTTACTCGATTTCATCTTCCTCTTCTTTCTGTCCTCCAGTTGCTTGTTGCACAGTGCGGCTCGGTCAGCAAAGAGAGCATTGAAGTCCATATTTCCCTTCTCTACAAAAGAAACAAAGAGAGATATGAGAATGAGGTGGATCAAAACAGACTAAGTAATTGGCAAAAACTAAAAATAAATACTTGGTAAAAATAAAACCAAAGAGTCATTTAGTCCATCGGGTTCAACCCCCCCAAGAAGAGGACCTCCTCCGTCACATCCATCCACGTCAACACCTGACAGTTGAGGATAGTATCACTCAACGCCTTCTGCTCCTCACTCACCTCTGGATTGGCCTTCACCTTCTTGGATACATCTCCCCTTTAATTTGTGGGGAATCCCTAGGGTTTCGGACTCCAAAAGATGAAATACTTACTGTTCCAGTGCTTGATTGTATTAAGATTCTCAATCAGTCTCATTTCCAGGTGGGGAGAGAGATAGAACCAACCGTCCGCCTGATTTTGTTGATGGACTCTGATGTCCCTCCTCTAGATGTTCGTACTTGGTACACCATCGACATTTTGGTATTGTAAGAAGAATCCGATCAAGTATCTCCACATGTTCGGCATATACTGTACCGAACTAAGTTTGTAGCTGTTCAAAACCTCCTTCATGAAAGGTTGCATGGGTCTACGTAACATGACATGAAAAGCATCGTAGGGAAAGACGCATACCTCGTTAGCCATCACAGAGAAGGCCCTGACCTCGGGGGCCAGGTAGGAGCAACTTGTATTTAGAAGGAATTCTGAAAGCAGCTTTGATCGTCATTAGGTCCTCCTTGGTGAGGATAGTCCTAATATTATCAGCTGGATCGAAGGGTCCTTTTTCTGGCTCGTCGAATCTCCTACCAAATCGAACAATATCTCCTAAGTCTTAGGGGTATTGGCAAATGAGGAAAGGAGTATAAGGAGGATGATACCAATCGAAGAGGTTCCCTATCGGCTCTTCTGTCTCAAGTATATTCTCCTAAACCATAACAGAAGAACTGACTCTCTTCCCTTTCTCTATTATCGTAAGGAGAGAGTGACAAAGTCACTGCACTACACTCTCTTTGCGATCTGATGAGAAGGTGGAGTTGGCCGAAGTGATCCTAAACATGACTTACAAATTATACTAAAGTTACCTGGCTAAACAACAACGAACTTCGACAGAAAGAGGTCGGAAAGACTCACCAGAGTTGGATCCTAGAGAGACAGAGACTAAGACTTGGGTGAAAGAGAAAGTATAAGTGAAGATTTGAGAAGAAGAAGAGTAAGGAATTTATAAAGATGGGATCCAAACCGCCGCGTAACCGTGTGGGACATGTAGTGCGATCACAGTGGTTGAAATGCGTGGCCTCATGGTGTGATTCCCGTCCAAACTGCGTAACCACAGGTGGGACACGTGGCGTGATCACAACCGTCGAAACCGCATTGCCACATGGCGTGATCCTTGCGATCCTCAGTGCAAAACGAAAAAAAATGTTGTCCAAGGAGCACAATGCTTTCAAGCTGTCCGATTGCATAGTGATACTTGCCTACCAATTAGAGTTGTTCGATATGCTCCAATTTTTGTGCCTACCTCCTTGGAGCACAAGACGACAAAGTGGTGATGTCATCCGACGTCAGCTAGTTCCTCAGTGCAAATGATTAGTCGTCCGAGGAGCACAGGGCTTTCGAGCGATCTGGGCCATCCAACTGTCTCGTGATTCGTACCTACCAACCAGAGTTGTTCGATCTGCTCCAATTTTTTAGCCTACCTCCTCGGCTCACAAGACGACAAAGTGATGACATAATCTGATGTCAGCTAGCTCCTCATGCCAAACGACAAAAAAGCTTATCGTCCAAGAAGCACATCGCTTTTGAGGGATCTGGGCCATTCGATTGCCTCGTGATTCATGTTATGAATCAGAGCCGTCCGATCTGCTTCAATTTTTGCGCCCACCTCCTCGACACACAAGACGAAAATATGTTGATGTCAACTAACTCCTGCACACAAAACGACAAAAAAATATTGTTCAAGGAGTGTAACGCCCCTGCCCCTAGCTCAAATAATTTATACAATTTATAAGACAAATTAGATACTATATAGTACAACTGCCCACCACAGGCTGCCTCTGAAAATGTGGTTAACCGATTAGGTGACTCTTGATCATAGACTATATTATTTATATATTATTTTTATTCAAGTATCAATCCGATATGGGACTAAGTTTTCTCACAACACATCTGTTCTCTCTCTTCCTTGGGAAGACATAGCATGTAAAAGGAGTGTGAGCCCCCAGGAATGGCCACGTCAGCAGCAACATACAACAGCCAAGCTGTTGTTTACCTTTCACATGGGGCCCCCATCCATTTTCCAAACATTTCACATTTTCCAATTAATTACACTATTGCCATCATGTATATAATACCAACATATTACCAACAACCAACATTTTATCAACTTATATATATATATATATATATATATATAGGGAAAGCTTCGGTTGAGCACTACTCTAGTGCTCACCGCGTGAACACTAGGCCTTCGGGCGTTCATATCGAAAATCCGAACCGTTCACATTGATCTACACATCTAAATTAGTCTAAATATGAAAAATCAAATCATTTGAAATTCATTTGTCCATCCATCATGTGACTATAAAAACAAAGATTTTCAGTCATACAATTTTGTAACACTTCAATGAATGGGCAAATGAATTTCAAATGATTTGATTTTAGAAGACTAATTTAGATGTGTAGATCAATGTGAACGGTTCGGATTTTCGATATGAACGCCCGAAGGCCTAGTGTTCACGCGGTGAGCACTAGAGTAGTGCTCAACCGAAGCTTTCCCTATATATATATATATATATATATATATATATATATATATATATATATATATATCTATATATATATATATATATAATACGAGGTGTTACAGACACCCTCCTTCAGAAATCAGCGTATATATATATATAAGTGTCTGTAACATATATATATATATATATATATATATATATATATATATATATATATATATATATATATATATATATATATATATATATATATATATATATAATACGAGGTGTTACAGACACCCTCCTTCAGAAATCAGCGTATATATATATATGTGTCTGTAACACCTCGTATTATATATATATATATATATATATATATATATATATATATATATATATGGGTAAAAGGGATATGAGCAACTTGCTCATTTAGTAAATAAGCAATTGATTATGTGGCATACATGTGATACATTGGATAACTAATCCTTTTAAGGCTTTTCCAATCACATGCATGCCACATAATCTATTGCTCATTTACTAAATGAGCAAGTTGCTCATATCCCTTTTACTAAATTATATATATAATTTATAAGACAAATCAGATTTCTGATTTGTCTTATAAATCAGACAATTTATATAATTTATATAATTTATGAGAAATTATATAAATTATAATTTCTCTTAAATTATAAGACAATTTATATAATTTATAAGACAAATTAGATACTATGTAGTACAACTGTCCACCATAGGCTACCAACATATTACCAATAGCCAACATTTTATCAACTCTTATATATATATATATATTTAATACGAGGTGTTACAAGGAGCACAATGATTTCGAGCAATCCAGGCCTTCCCATTGCATCGTGATTTAGAGCCACCGATCTCAGCCATTCAATCTACTCTAACATTCGCGCCCACATCCTCGGTGCACAAAACGACAAACAAGAAGTATGTTCCTTTTTTTTCTTCTTCTAATTTGTTAGGTGCCTCTTTACATTTGAAAATCATATAGTTACTTGATAGGGGCCACCCCAACGAATGATGTAAATACTACTGTTGCTTTAGCCTTACTCACATCAACAACACATTTTTATGCAGGTCTTACAAAAAAGGTATTGGGTTTTTTCAAAAATAGATTCAACCAACCCCAAGACGTACTCCACGACACAAAACGACCAAAAATTGTCATCCCAGGAGCTCACCACTTTTGCCAGTTTCCAGTTGTCTGATCGCCTCAATATTCGCGCTCCGCTGATCCTATCGTCTGATCTACCTCAAAATTTGTGCACCTCTATTTTTTTTAGAATTTCTAGAAAATAATTATAAAATTTGAAAAGTTAATTAAAAATTATAAAAAATATTTTTTAATTCGGGATATTAATGAGAAATTCCAAAAAATAATTATAAATTTAGAAAATTAAATTACAAATTTCAAAAAATAATTATAAATTCAGAAAAAATAATTTAAAATTAAAAAAAAACCCAGGAAAAGTAATTGGAAGATCTATGAGACATTACTATCGAGTGAAGCCTCGAATAAGACTCCAGGTATCCCCGAACGTCACATATGCTGTTCTGATCGCCCGATGCAGAACAAAATACTCCTCGAAGGCTGTGACACTCAATCTTCATGAGTGGGGGGCTCATAATATGTGTAAAACCAGAGCCACACGATCTTAGCACACATATAGAAGCTTCTTAGGACAGAAAATTAATTTCCTAACAACATCAATCCCACTAGAATGACATGGGTTGTCTTCATGCGCATCTGCTCTACCAAATCCAGAATTATGATGTACTTACAACATAAGAAAGAGAAATTTTCAGCTAATTACAGTTGTCAGTTAAATCCCACCCGAATTTAAATAACTAATTCTATTAATTAACTAGGAGAATCTCCAACTGAATCTTAAAATATACTTTTTAGGTCTATCTTCTACAACTAACTCCTAGCCTATAAATATTCTTCCCCTCAATCAGTCAGATGTAATCAATATTTCTCCATTAAAAATTTTAATATATTTTCTGAGTTACTGACTTGAGCAACGAAGGGCTTTCGCCTACCTCCGGTGTTAAGACTTTTTGCAGGTTCACTAGACGTTTTCAAATATCCAAATTTAGATCTAGACGTTCTCAACCATTCTGATCCAGATCAAGAAGTTTTCAGCAATTCAGATACAAATCACGATCGACGGTCCATATATATCAGAGTTTTTCTCATCAAATAATAAAATGATCATCTGATTACCCTCGCACCGAAAAAAAACAACAATATGAACAAAAACTAACACGGTGGTCGTCTTAGAGTGGACCGCACATTGTAATTAATGTTTACAGAATTCGTGGTCGTTACGTTACTTAGGTAGATTATTTTAAAATTAGCCCGGTCGGTCTATAAACCCATCTTAAATTCTATACAGAAATAACTCATCTTTAATAGTGGTACCCATCTTAAATTCTATATAGAAATAACTCATCTTTAATAGTGGTTCTTCTATTTCGTTGCTGAAAAGTAATATTACTTTACTCACTTACAGGACAAACAATCAGGGCCGGCCCTATCCTAAAGGCGGGTAAGGCGGCCGCCTTGGGCCCCCGAAGATTTTGCGATTTTAGGGACCCAAAATTTGAACTTTTCTTGCAAATATAGGTACGTATTTTGCGCATAAAAAATATATGTTATTAGGTGGCCCATTTCAGAAGTTCGCCTAGGGTCCCCGGGAACTCAGGGCCAGCCCTGCAAACAATAATTACAGTACCTTCATCTGCGTTATGATTGACCATGTCATCTATTATAGCACTAGTATTATACACGTGCGTTGCACGTGGGGAAAATGGGGAGAAGGGAATGAAAAGGATTAAAAAAAAATCTAGTATTATACACGTGCGTTGCATGTGGGGAAAATGGAGAAGGGGAATGAAAAGGACAAAAAAAAATCTACCAATACGTGCGCTGCACGTGTTGACAAAATGACAAATATTTACAAATGACACCAAGTCCTTCTCCCATTATAATATTAGAGATTAACTAACTAATTTGGAACTGTTCTCGTAATAATAATAAAAAGAGTCCATAGGATTTGGAAAGAGAGATGAAGTCACACACACAAACAAACAAACACATGCAACGCGCTCCAGTAGAGAGAAAAAAAAGATTCATTGAATTGTACCGTGTTCTTGATTATTCCAGGATTCTCTATGTACTCTTTCAAGGCTGTCGATTCACCGTTAAACCTGGATTTTGTTCGTGTCGTGGAGACAGCGAGATGTCGCGTGAACTGGACTGATAGCTAGTTAGCTACCATGATATTCTTTCTTTCCTTCCTTCCTTCCATATATAGGATTAAGAGTTAAAGACTGACCAAGTCTAGTTCTTTGTTGAATATTTGTCATGCATGCGGGTTGAAATTTATCTACCATGCAAACTGACTCCATCAACGTTGAGGAAACTGGGAATTCTTCCTTCGTGGCCTAGGGAAAATAAGGTTTTGAGTATTTCAATTATTTATTAAGTCTTTTAATTAAAAGGAGATGTAGATGACAAGACACATCCGACAATATTCAATAGCGTCATCGTCTGTTTCGCGTACTACTTAGTTTGGTACTCTATAACAATAAAATGATAGATAAGTGATTGAGATGACCAGCAATTGGAGGAAAATTTTAATTTGTTTTCTCCGGAATCAATAAGAGTTGTTGCCTCTGTTGCTCCACCCCTAAATGAGTGTCAAGTAAAGAGGAATTTTTTCCCAAACTGTCGTATTTTTTTTTAAAAATTTTCAAAACGTCCTATTCATTTTCTGAAAAAGCGAGTTTGGCTAAATCCTTCTTGCTTTTTGAGAAAGCGAGTCTTAGGTTTAGGTTTTGTATCTACCTAGACTCGCTTTCTCAAAAAGCGAGGGGATTTATCCCAAACTCGCTTTTCGAAAAAGCAAGTATCGTTTGGTTCTTAAACCCCCAAACTCGAAATCAGATTTCATTCTTCTCTATCTCCTTCTCTTCTTCGTAACGAAACCCTAACCCATATCTCATCTCATTTTCGTCAAATAACCACAAAAATTCGTTGATTAACCCATAAAATTGCTTTGAAAATCCTAAACCTATCTTTCGAAAGATCCAAATTTTAGAATTTTGATATGCTTGAAGAGGATAGCAACTTCAACTTTTCTACCCAAATATCTACGGCTATATCCTTTCGAATAAGCTTGTGAAGGTATGATGCATATTGGCCTATTATTTTGTTCATTTTCATAGGTTTTGTTTTTGGGTAGATAATAACTCGTATATTCGTATAAATATACGTAGTATGAATTATGATATTTCTATTTGGTTATACTTTGGTGGTGAAAAAGCGAGGTGGTTTCAAGTACACTCGCTTTTTCGAAAAGCCACTGTGTAGTATTTGGTTTTCCACAGAAGAGCTTCAGCTCTGGAAAACTAACAAACCCAACACTCGCTTTCTGAGAAAACGAGGTGGTTTCACCCAAGACTCGCTTTCGGGGTCTGTATACACAACACAACAACTCATTCTTCAGTTGGGACATACATAACCACAATCTTCACCAAACTGAACCCAAATTCATCAATTCCACAAACAACTTCATCAACTTCATCAGTTCCATATACATAACCAAACAACTCGCAGCTTTACCACAAACTACTCCACCAATTCCAAATTCATCAAAGCATAACACAAATCCACCATTTCACCAAACTGCAACTACTCCACCAATTCACCAAACTGCAACTACTCCACCAATTCACGAAACTATAACAAAAAAACAAAATCGTTCACAACTTAAAAAAATGAAACCTTCAAACACTCACACACCCCATACGAACATTTCATTCTTCATACATTCCAAATTTGGTGCTTGTTTACAACATCTCAAAACATCGAAACAACATCGAAACATAGATTACAAAATTAATAATACATACATTACATAATACAAACAAGTTAACAACATTGAAAGAAGCTTCACTGATCGGAACCGTTAAGAAGTGGGCGGTCTCCTTTGCCTTTTACCCCATTGTGGAGTGGCCTGTGTCACACCGAACATGAAAATCGGATCCTCTTCTTCTTGTTGTTGTGTCCCCTCAACTTGTATCTCAGCCTCTTCATCTTCTTATTCCGACTCGTTTCTAGGACGACATGGGGGTTTGTGGGCTACTTTCTTCCTTCGAGGAGTACATGCACTTGTTCGATGAGCGGGAGTGGTTAATAGCATCTAAGGTTGCTCCATCATCCACAGCATCAGCTTGTGCACGACATGACATCAACATCTCACGTGCAAGATTCTTAACCGCATCCACGACGTTGCTTCTCAGCACAGCAGCACATTTTTTATCTATAGCCCAAGTCTGGCTCATCTACAAAACATGAGAAGTTGAAATATAAAATACAGTGAATGTATATGTAAACCAAAATATTGGAAAAACTTAAAAAAATGCAACATAACTTAAAAACTTACAATTGTACGACGAGCCGATGCCTTCGGTTGGAACATAGGCAAATTCATCGAATGTGGATCTGCTGGTTCGGCTGCGGATCGACGAATCGGGACTACCACACCTGCAGGAGTCTACACTGTCAGAGATATATAGCATCTCGTCATCCTCCCGTGCCAGTCCATGTAATTTGCATGCACCATTCAATCAAACGAAGGAATGTCACCAATGATTTCGTCTAACCGGTGCTGATAACATCTCTCAATATATATAGAAAAGTTGGCGGCCCAATTATGTCCGGATTGTCGACCTATTCCAGTAATAGAATGCGCATCGACATTGAATGGTTCGGCAACATAAATCATTTGTTGTAGACCAAACTGACGTAGCACTCTATTCACATAGTAGAACTTAACTATGCCGAAGTTGATTAATGGTACTTTAGTCAACCACAGATCGTGCCTGAACAAGCAAATAGGCGATAGTCGAGCAACACGCACCTTCGTGCGGGGCATCCACATGACATAATCATCTGCCAACCTGTCCAACTCATCACGGAAGTAGGTCAGACACCTATTGGGATTGGCAGTCATGTAAGATTGCCGAACCAGTACACATGAGTGGAGGTAACATGTGCTGGTCCTCGGGGAGATGGACCCAGTGGAGTGATTGCCTCTGCACTATAGGCCGACCCACGTGAATACGCTCCAAACTCCAGACTTGTAGCAATATCATTGGTCCATTCATCTACACCGAACCAAGACTGCACAAACACAAACTCCTGTAGGGACGATAACGCGGCACTACCCCAACTGTACTGTCCGACTCGTCCCAGATCTGCAATCAATGGGAGGTACATCAAGGGGACAGAGTGTCCGGTCGAATTTGGAAACATCACGTCTCCAAACAGTGTAAGAATGTAGGCCCCGCAGTAGCACTGAACCTCCTCATCAGTGGAATCTTCATTCAACTGGTCCTTGAATGTGTCCTTCAACCACTTCAACTGAATAAATTTTCCATTAACTGCTCCGGCTTCCACTTCGACACCGAACTACTGTTCTACTAAATATATCGGGTCGAAGTCTATTATGCTGGTCACTGCCTGCCCATCAACTGGAAGGCCAGAGAGTACAGAGACGTCCTATAGTGTCACTGTCATCTCCCCAACTGGCAGGTGAAAGATGTGTGTTTCAGGCCACCATCTCTCAAACAGTGCGGTAAGAAGAGGCCGATCACACTTGATGGAGCTCATCAATGCAATACCATATAATCCACAGTCTCTTAGGATCTCGTGAATCCATGGGTGCATAGATAGTGGATGACCCCTCCCTCCCCCCCAATATATATTTCTTCGATTCACCTTCCCACACATCCTTTTTACGGTGCTGCGACTGGAGAATACGGAGTGTAGGGTTGAGGGGACCTGGACCTCCGAGAGGAATATAAGATGATGAAGGGGCTGAAGAAGAAATATCCACCACATTTTGATTAGTTGGGACCTATACAACAACAACAATTATATCAACAGACCGATATAATATTTTATTGTATGATAATCAAACTAATCGAATATAAACAATTATGAGCTTACATTAGTACGTTCGGTACCACCACGATGACCACCACGTCCACTGCGAGGAGGTGGGCCAAAATAAGTACGTGGTTCATCGCCGCGAGGAGGTCTACTACTAGATCCTTCCTTCACATTCTCCATCGTCCGTGCCATTTATAATAAAATAGAGTATACTATAACTAAAAACAATCGTTATTAAATTTACCAAAATATATAACCTACATATATAACCTACATATATATAACCTACATATATACAATCGTTATTAACTATATCCAATTTTTACCCCCAATTTCGACATATATCCACAATTTTTAACTACATATATCTACATATATATACAACATTAAAAAAGATAGAGTTTGATAAATATACCGCAAGCTTCACCCCCAAATTCGAAGCATTCCACCTCCACCCCAAGCTTCACCCCCAAATTCGAAGTGGACAATCGAACGAAGATGAGATATTGAAAAATTTCGTGAGTGATTCGACGAAATTTGGTGGGTTAATGGCAGAAATCAGATCAAAAAATTCTTGGGTTAGGGTTTCGTGACGAAGAGGAGAAGGAGATAGAGAAGAATGAGATCTGTTTTCGAGTTTGGGGGTTTAAGACCCAAACGACACTCGCTTTTTTAAAAAACGAGTTTGGGATAAATCCCCTCGCTTTTTGAGAAAGCAAGTCTAGATAGGTGCAGAACCTAAACCTAAGACTCGCTTTCTGGAAAAGCGAGGAGGATTTAGCCAAACTCGCTTTTTCAGAAAACGAGTAGGGTGTTTTGGAAATTTTAAAAAAAGTAGGGCGGTTTGGGAAAAACTTTCAAAAAGTGGGATAGTTTGGGAAAAAAATCAGCAAAGAGGAACTAGGGAAGGGATCAAGGGAGGGATGGGATATCTATTCTCTATTTACGGTATTCGGTGATGTACATATTTGATTTAAGAAAAGGGTAAAATGCAACAGGTAACAGTTGAGCTACTTTTATTTTTTTAAAAAGGTAAAATGTAGAAAACAAAAGTGAACAATTTAGCCAACACTTGCAAGTCATAACACCTCCAGTCTATCTGTTAAAGTAGGTACTGTAATGGCGTGATTCCGTCATGGTTTGGTTTGGATACATACACATGTTTTTTTGGGTAAAAGATGGAAGGTAGACTGCGTTTGGTTTGTTGTTTTGAAAATTCATTTTAAACATAGTTTTTGAATTTTTTTTATACAATTGTTTTTTATGATTTTCGAAAACAAAGTATTGTTTGGTAAACTATTTTCATAAAATAATTTTTTCAAAATTAAAGTATAAAAGACATTTGGTAAACTATATACAGTATGTATGTATGTATATAATCCGTATTTATGTATATATGTATATACATAAATACTCTATATTTTATACTATTATATATAACGTATGTATGAGTTTGGTTGTATGTATAAACATTATATATACTCTGATACATACATGCTGTATACATATACGTACATATATATTGATACATACTTACTGATATATAATAATATAAAATAAATTATTATAATTAAGATATTTAATAATATACATCTATATAATAAAACACAAAGAAAAGTTATCAAGTGGCTCTCCTTCAATAGCAAGAAAATTAATGGTCCAAATCTAAGCTTCCAAAAGACATTTCCTCTCCCCCCCCCCCCCCCCCCCCCCAAAAAAAAAAACAACTTATTTATTTATTTAATTCTTTCTCTCGCCCCCCCTTTCTAATTCTCTCTCTATTTACTCAGAAATTTAGATATTCAAATTTCAGGTTTGTAAATTTTTAGATTTTTTATGTTTTTTGTATTGCTTATGTTACATTGAAAATAACAAATATATGCTCAATAGTAAAATTTTATTATTTTCCAACCTCAAAGTTCTAAGAAGTTTGATTTTATACTACCATTTATAATTATTTTTCAACATATACTAATGGAAACATGGACTTTTATTTACAACTAATTATTGTCATACTATTCAAACTTGAGCTACATAATTGTTGCTTTACTGGGCTTTTCATATGCTGTATCGTCGAAGACGTGCCGTAGGCACGTGCCCACGGGCAAATCTAGTATATATAATAATATATAATAATTACAATAATATATATGTAATAATAATGTATGATAATTATACATATAACAATTTATTATAATCTATATAATAAAACACGAAGAAAAGCTATCAAGTGGCTCCCCTTCAATAGTAAGGAAATCAATGGTCCATATCTAAGCTCCCAAAAGACATCCCCCCCCCCCCCCCCCCCCCCCCCAAAAAAAAAAAATTCCCCAAAACTCAATTTTAAATCCCCCCAAAACAACTCCTTTATTTATTTAATTATTTCTCTCTCTCTCTCTCTCTCTCCCCTAGAGTTTTAAGCCGCTAACTCCAAATCCCTAAAACCATTTTCTTTAACCTTCGCTTTCATTCCATTGGCGAAGCCTCCATCGTCCTCTCAAGTGCGAATCTCAAAACAAATTCAAATCCAAATTCAGTATCGAACCCCAATCAAGAGGTCGTCACCGATATCTGATCCGCTACTGATTCCGTATCGGCGACTCCCCTCCACCGAATCGAGAGCCTCTATATGCGATGCGGTGACTCTAATTTCATCTCATTAACCGAATTTTCATTCTGATTTTTAGTTTTGTGTGTGTAGGAGAATACTCTGTTTTTTTTGCTTACTCGAATTTTGTATATGCATGAGCTCTAAGTTCAGAGAGGTATGATTGTTTTATTTTTGGGTTTAAAAAATTTCAATTTGGTGATTTATTTGATGAGCTTTTTATTGGTTTTGATTTAAGGTGTACACAAGTGAGAGATGGATTATTTGGTGGCCTCAATTTGGGCTTCCAAACCATAGTAGGACTGTAGCGCCCCGAATTTCTAATATAATATCTTAGAAAATACGTGGCACAATCCCAGCATCAACTTCAATGTAACATTAAACACAACTAACACCAATAAAATTTTTAACTTTTATTACAATAATCTTTTACATAGCACAGCAGAATTTTAAAACATCTCAAATCATAATTTTCTTTTATTTACAACACAGTCTTATTACAACACTGTTCTTACAAATTTACACAAACCCCATTAAATTAATTTATCTCAAAACTACCTCAAGCATCCAAACCTCCAAACTCTAAGCAACAACCTGCAACACATGAGGCTAGAGATGATCCCTAACCCCCAAATCTAAAAGGGTCAGCCATAAATGGTGTGAGTGACATAAAACAACAAACAACATAAATGAACATTAGTCATGAATCCTTAAACAACAGGTAGTAAACATGAATACATAAAATGCGATGTAGCAAGGAAAAGTAAACAACAAGTGAGACTAAACCAAGTGTCATGTGTAGAAAACAGGAAATCCACATGCATGAAAACCAAGTCAAAAAAACACAAATTCTATATGCGGACTCTCTAATGCGTACTTGTCGAAGTCTATGCATCCCACTCTACATAGGTTCTGTGCAAGCCCTTAATGTCTCCACATTATAGGGTTCAATCCTCGCTATACAACTAATCCTAACACGATGACTACTACGAGATGAAGATAAGCTGTGAGTAGTAGCTCATGCCCCGATAATTCCGGAGATGAATCCCACACCTCAGGTGTTTTACCTGGATAATTCCAGAGATCATCCCACACCAAAACATTGACACATCACCACATGAATACCACATGTGCTTCGCCTCGACTCCGATAATTCTGGAGATCAATCCCACACCGCAAGTAACTACTTGGATAATTCCGGACATAAATCTCACACTGCAGGTAATTTACCTGGATAATTCCGGAGATAGATCTCACACCCAAAGTAAGATAATTGGATAATTCCGGAGATTAAATCCCACACCGAAAGCCATACTGAGGAACTTGACCCATGTTCTCGTTCATCATATCACCACGAGTGCCTGTCCTTATTATTTTGGGTTACTTAATTACTCAACGAATCTCCTAGAGTTGGTGCACCTTACCGGACTTAACTCAAAACTGAATAACTGAAATGCCTCAACAAAGAACTCAACACCGGTATGCTAGGGTCACACACATCCTCTAGAGACTCAAACTCAAATGTCTAAACTAACTTTCCACCATAGATAGCTCAACTGAACATCTTAAAATCATATGCTTAACAGAAGACAAAGTATAGACTAAAATATTTGAAGACTAATCATTCGGAAGAACATTCAAGTTAATGAAAACTCATCAGTACCAGTCGACTTATTACTGTAGTAAGTCGACTGTCCAGAGGGAAAAATATCCATGATTTTAAGAAAATAAGTTAAGTAATATAAGTTGACTTATAAAAGTCATAAGTTGACTTACCAGATCATAAGTTGACTTATAAAAACATAAGTCGACATACCAGAGAGAAATTCCAAAAATCTTTAAGAAAATATTCTAAGTGTTATAAGTCGACTTGCAAAGTCATAAGTCGACTTAAAAGAGAATATAAGTCGACTTAAAAGGTCATAAGTCGACTTACCAGAGAAAAATCTACGATAACTTTGAAAAATAAATCCTAAGTGTACCAGTCGACTGAAAAGGGTCTAAGTCGACTGTCCAAACGGATTTTCAAGAAAACTAAAGATACAGCAGCTGGGTCGTGCCAGTCGACTGTCGGCCTACAGTCTGCATAGTTTTGGTTGTTCATGATAATCAAAATTAGAGTTTACCAAAAGAAATCATTGTTTACTAAAATAAGTTGTATTTCAATAAAAACGATCGTCTCAAAGTATTCTCAGATCAGATACATTACTTAAAACATCCAATATCTCAAAACTCAAGTTCTCATGTTCTAAATTCCTAATTCTTCCATTAGGATTTCTCAATACTGAATTTCTTTCACAACTCATAACCAAGATCTGATTTGTAAACACAAGATCCAGATGCTCACCCATCCGATCATAACCATACTCAAATCTTAAACATGCTTTCTAGTAATACAATTTTATGAACCAAGATCTACTCAACATTCTTAGATTTCACATACATGGTACAAATAACAACCTTTGCATCGTTCTCATGCAAAATACTAAATAACATACATGCCAAACAAACAACACAACAATCGTTCACATAAATCAAACCACAAAACAAATTTCGTATTACTCACAAAACAAAATAAAACAAAACAATCACTCACATAAAACATACACAAAGCAAAACAACATGCCACTCACCTTGGAAACGACGAGATCCAACAAACAAGTCTCTCCTTTGCGAGATCCAAAACTTCCTCTTGATCCTTCCAAAATCACAGAATTCTATATTGTGCAGCAATGACGGCTGCAAATTCCTTTTAAATATCCGGGATAAGAGTTTAGGGTTTTACCCACTTTTGCAAAATAATCCCTTCAAAATACAACTTTATATATATAGCTCTATTCTTGGAAATTCGATAAAATTCATTTAAATTAGGATTTAAAAGTAAAATATAATCCTAAATCTCAATCGGTACTGCTCAAAACGTCCAGAAAATACATTTTACGTTTTAACCCCTAAAAATGACAAATTTGCGAAAATGTCATTCTTTTCTCAAAATTTGCAAATAGTTCCAATTAATTTCAGAAAAATCTGGAAAAATACTAAATAAATACCAAATATTAAATAATGATTTTTCATGAAGAAAACTTGACTTTCAAACTTCTCAAGAAAGTATTTGCACGTGTTTTGCACGTGTAAAAAGATAAATTTTTCTGAAAATATTCATAAATTCTCCAAAAATCATTTTAGGCATTTATAAACCTTTAAAAATAATATTTTAAAAAATACGGGGTTCTACATCACTCCCTTCTTAGAAGAGTTCTGTCCTCAGAATTACTACTACTGAGTCCAAACCACATACCAACAAGGGAACAATATCTCATAAATAGAACATAGTCCAAACAATTACATACGATAACACAATCATAATAGAAGGAATACAACTTAACTCAATCAATGGTACAAACATTCAAAAGAATCACAATCACATAAAAGAAATACACTCATACAAAAAGCTCAGGGAAATCTTTCTGCATGCGATCCTCTGGCTCCCAAGTAGCCTCCTCGAACTGCTGATTCCTCCACAACACCTTAACCATAGATATCACCTTGCTCCTAAGAACTTTCTCCCTACGATCAATGATCTCCACAGGCTGTTCTTTGTAACTCAAGTTCACCTGTAGATCTTCAGGAATCTCTACCAACTGATGATTCTGATCTGGCACATACTTCCTCAATAACAACACATGGAATACATCATGCACTTGTGCCAACTCCTCTGGAAGCTTCAATCTATATGCTGTCTTACCAATTCGCTCCATGATCCTGTATGGCCCAATATACCTGGGCGCCAACTTGCCTCCCTTATCAAACCTGATCACTCCTTTGGTCGGAGAAACCTTGAGAAAAACTGCATCCCCAACCTCAAACTCCAAGTCTCTTCGTCGAGTATCAGCATAACTCTTCTACCGACTCTGAGCCTCGACTAACCTCTTGCGAATCAGCTCAATCTGCTTTGATGTCTGCTGTACAATCTCAGGACCATACATTTGCCTCTCGCCAACCTCATACCAACAAACAGGTGTCCTGCACCTCCACCCGTACAAAGCCTCATACGGTGCCATCCCGATACTCGCATGGTAACTGTTGTTATAAGCAAACTCAACCAATGCCAAGTATCTCTCCCAACTACCACCGAAATCCATAACACAAGCCCTCAACATATCTTTCAGTACTCGATTCACCCTCTCAGTCTGACCATCGGTCTGTGGATGAAACGCGGTACTGAAATCAGTTCTGGTGCCTAAAGCTACTTGTAGGCTCTTCCAAAACCTTGAAGTGAACCTTGCATCTCTATCGGATACAATCGACACAGGAACTCCATGAAGTCTCACAATTTCACTCATGTACAACTCAGCCAATTTCTCCATTGACCAAGTAATCTTTATGGCTAGAAAGTGAGCCAACTTAGTCAAACGGTCCACGACAACCCAAATTGAGTCATTGCCCTTCGAACTCCTCGGCAAACCCGTGATGAAATCCATACTGATATTCTCCCATTTCCACTCCGGAATGGGCAACGGCTGTAACAAACATCCAGGTCTCTGATTTTCTGCTTTGATCTGCTGACAAGTCAGACACCTTACCACGAAATCTGCCACATCCCTCTTCATACCAGACCACCAAAAGTGCTGTTTGATGTTCCTGTACATCTTCGTGCCTCCAGGATGAACTGACAACAAGGTACTGTGTGCTTCCTGCAAGATACTATCTCTCAAATCTGCATTATCTGGAACACACAACCTCTCACCCAACCAAAGAATTCCATCTTGGACACGAAACTCTGATAGCTTGCCCTCTGAAACCTGTTGCAACATCTTCTGAATCTCTGAATCTGATCTCTGACCTTCCACAATCCTCTCTCTCAAGGACTGCTGCAGCCTCAACTGAGCCAAAGATGCCCCTAAACCCTGCAGCACCACCTCCGTACCTACTTGATCGATCTCTGCTGTCAACTCACTTCGAGTAGTGATCAAACTTGATAAACTACTCTTCCTGCTAAGTCCATCAGCTACCACATTAGCCTTGCCTGGATGATACTTGATCTCAGGATGAATGTCTTCCAATACCTCCAACCACCTTCTCTGCCGAAGATTTAGATCTTTCTGTTGATAAATGTACTTCAGGCTCTTGTGGTCAGTGTACACGTTAACCTTCTCACCATAAATATAATGCCTCCACTGTTTCAAGGCATAAATGATAGCTGCTAACTCCAAATCATGCGTCGGATAATTTTTCTCATGCGAACGCAATTGCCTCGAACCATAAGTAATAACCTTGCCTTCTTGCATCAAGACACAACCCAAACCTCTGAGAGATGCATCACTGAAGATATCATAATCCTTCCCAGCTTGTGGCAAAGCTAAGATAGGTGCAGTAGTCAACTTCTCCTTTAACTCAAGGAAACTCTCCTCACACTTATCAGTCCATAGAAATGCAACATTCTTCCGGGTCAAACCTGTCAAAGGAACTGCAATCTGAGAATAACCCTGGATGAATCTCCTGTAGTAACCAGCTAAACCCAAGAAACTTCTGACTTCCTTTACAGACGTTGGCCTGGGCCAATCCTTAACTGCTTCAACTTTCTGAGGATCAGTGGCCACTCCCTCCTTAGATTGAATATGACCAAGGAAAGCTACCTCAGACTTCCAAAACTCACACTTCGACAACTTGGCATACAAGCTATGCTCCTGCAATTTCTGTAATATCGCTGTCAAGTGTGTAGAATGCTCCTCCTCCGACTTCGAATACACCAAGATATCGTCGATGAAAACCACTACGAAGGAGTCAATAAATGGCCTCAAAACCCGATTCATCATATTCATGAAAACTGCTGGCGCATTCGTCAACCCAAATGGCTCACCAAAAACTCATAGAGCCCATGACGAGTCCTGAAAGCTGTCTTACTCACATCTTCCTCCTTGACTCATACCTGATAATACCCTGATCTCAAATCAATCTTCGAAAACACTGCTGCTCCTCGAAGCCTGTCGAACAAATCGTCAATCCGCGGCAGTGGATACTTGTTCTGAATAGTCACCCTATTCAACTCCCGGTAGTCAATGCACATCCTCATCGACCCATCCTTCTTCTTGACTAACAGCACTGGCGCTCACCACGGAGAAGAACTCGGCCTAATAAGCCCTTTGCTCAACAGCTCCTCAATCTGCTTCTTCACTTCATCTTGTTCTACAGGTGTCATCCTGTACGGAGCCTTGAAAATCGGCGCATTCCCCGGCTGAATATTGATGCAAAACTCCACATCTCTCTGCGGCGGTAATCCTGAAAAATCATCCAAGAACACCTTAGGAAAATCTCGGACGATCGGGATGCCCTTGACTTCATCTGAAATAACCATCTTGGATACCATTGCAGCCACCTTCGGAATCTTCTTCTTCTCTTGGAAAGTCACTGCGGGTCCACCTGGTGCTTTCACCAACACCTCCTTCTGCCTGCATTCAATTGTGGCATCATATATTGCCATCCAATCAATGCCCACGATGACATCCACTCCTAAGACTTGCAGCTCGATCAAATCAATGCCGAACAACTTCCCACCAATCTCGATATCACAGCTCTCGTAATATCGATCAGCGATCAATTCTTCACCTGACGGCGTTGCCACCGACAATACCTTGCTTGGAAACAACTTAGGTTCCACACCTAAGATCCTTGCAAAATTTGGCGATACAAAAGTATGCGATGAACTAGTATCAAATAAAACCCTTGCCTTTATTCCATTAATTAAAACAATTCCTGTTACAAGAAGAGTGATACTCAATCTCCAATTGTTCTCAAACAAAGGTTTTACTTATTACATTGAATTAAAAATAAAATCAGAATTCTTGCATACCCTGTATTACATCTTCCGAGTTACCCGCATCCTCCTCGGTTAATGCAAATACTCGCCCTTGCCTCTGAAATTTGCTTCCACCCGAACCATCCTTCCTCAATTGTGGACAATGGGGCTTAGAATGTCCTGCCTGCCCACACTGGGAACAAATTTGCTTTGCCAACTTCGGACACGCTGACCTGTAATGTCCTGCCTCCTTGCAGTAATAACAAGTCACTCCCTGAGTTGCAGGTGCCTTCAGCACTGGATCACTGAACTTGGCTTGTTTCGCTGGGAATCCCTTCCCACTCTGACCTGATGCTGGCCTCTTGTTCCGATTCCATGTATCTTGCCTCTTTTGGAACTGGTCCATATCCTCCTCAGTCATAGCTGCTCTCCTGACCAACTTGTCAAACCTTCTGATGCCCAACAGGATCATCCTCGACCTTAAGTTTGGCTTCAAGCCCTGCTCAAACTTTTTGGCCTTCTTCGCTTCGTCAACGACCAACTCTGGTACATACCTCGAAAGCTGAGCAAACTTGGTCTCATACTCCCGCATGGTCATGCTGCCCTGCTGAAGGTTCAAGAACTCGGTCGCCTTCTTCTCCTGAACATCTAGGGGAAAGAAGCGATCCCTGAATTCCTTCAGAAATGCTTCCCAAGTCATTGGCTGGTCTCCCAAAGTCCCCTTCAGCGATTCCCTCCAGACACCAGCATCCTTTTCCAGCTGCATCGTAGCCAACTTCACCTTGCTGGCTACCGGAGTCTCCGATACCTCGAAGATTGTCTCCATCCTTCTAATCCAATCGTCAGCTACGTTTGGATCAGATTGCCCATCGAAAACTGGCAGCCTCATCCTCTTAAAGGACTCGATCTGCTTGATAGGATCGGCGTTAACCAATCCCTGTCCAGCTCCATGGTTTTGCTGCTGATTCTGCTGTTGATTCTGACTTTGTGCCAAATTAAATGCCATTAGCGCATTCAGAGTCTGATACACCTTGGCAAATTCGGCCTCAAGATCAATCCCAGTTCCTCGAGAACTTCCAGATCCATCCTCATTATTACCGCCATTCCTGGGCCTGGGTGCAACCATTCTGAATACTGTAGAACGAGGGAAAAGTTAGAGCACCACACACAATTCAAACTCACATCCATATCCTTTGGCAAAACTTCAATTGTATCCCAAAGGTAAAACATCATGTTTCAGTTCTATGTGATACTCACTCTTTAATGTCCACACCTAGGTACTCACACTCTAGTGTCCACACCTAGGTTATTTTTATGCTATGTTTATTATTACTATCGAAGCATGCTTTGATACCAACCTCTGTAGCGCCCCGAATTTCTAATATAATATCTTAGAAAATACGTGGCACAATCCCAGCATCAACTTCAATCTAACATTAAACACAACTAACACCAATAAAATTTTCAACTTTTATTACAATAATCATTTACATAGCACAGCGAAATTTTAAAACATCTCAAATCATAATTTTCTTTTATTTACAACACAGTCTTATTACAACACTGTTCTTACAAATTTACACAAACTCCATTAAATTAATTTATCTCAAAACTATCTCAAGCATCCAAATCTCCAAACTCTAAGCAACAACCTGCAACACATGAGGCTAGAGATGATTCCTAACCCCCAAAACTAAAGGGGTCAGCCATAAATGGTGTGAATGACATAAAACAACAAACAACATAAATGAACATTAGTCATGAATCCTTAAACAACAGGTAGTAAACATAAATACATAAAATGCGATGTAGCAAGGAAAAGTAAACAACAAGTGAGACTAATGCGGTTTATTTCTGGGAGACGTGTGGATGCACCAGGTGTGAGTTCGGACTCAATTTGTATTTGAAGGAGAAAGCTGCTCGTCTGATGACCCTCGGCTGACCGGGCGGAACCTGCGGCGACCTCGGAATGAGGCGGAGATCTGGGCTCGGATCAGAGGGTTCGGATCCGAGGTCTTGTGTACCTGCAGACGGTCCTGAAACACCGGGGTTTGTCCCGGTGGCGGAACCTCCGACGATCTAGTCAGTCTCTGTGAGAGAGTAGCAATAACTAAGTGAATTTAAGTGGTAAAAGATTGATTACCTCAAAAGGTGGGTGGGGGTCTAGTATTTATAGAGAATCCCAACCGGATTTGGTTCCGCTTGGGGGCCGGGTCTGGATCCGAAAGCCCATGGGCCTGACGTGGCAGAAGGCCCAGGGGGTTTAGGGCAGACGTGGCAATACCGGGAGCGGTATAGGACTGACGTGGCAGAACCCTTGGTGGTATTTGGAGCTGACATGGCTGATCGGGGGTCTCCTGCGCCTCTGGGAGAATCGGTGGGCCTAGGTTGTGCCAGGTTATCCCCATGCTTCGCCAGAAAGGGGGGACGGCCCGTGGGGCTGTCACGGATCGGAGGCCGAGGACCACTGAGGCTCGTCGGGTACGAGGAGACCAGTTCTGCAGGGGTGAACTTGAGGTTCGGCGCCGACCCTGCAGTGGTTCGAAGCCGAACTAGATTGCTATTTTTACCTTTCTTGAGTGAGAGTTGTAATGGGCCCTGGTTGGGCCCCCAGGCCATTTTTACCCTACCACAGAGACTAAACCAAGTGTCATGTGTAGAAAACAGGAAATCCACATGCATGAAAACCAAGTCAAGAAAATACAAATTCTATATGCGGACTCTTTAATGCGTACTTGTCGAAGTCTATGCATCCCACTCTACATAGGTTCGGTGCAAGCCCTTAACGTCTCCACATTATAGGGTTCAATCCCCGCTATGCAACTAATCCTAACACGATGACTACTACGAGATAAAGATAAGCTGTGAGTAGTAGCCCATACCCCGATAATTCCGGAGATGAATCCCACACCTCAGGTGTTTTACCTGGATAATTCCAGAGATCATCCCACACCGAAACATTGACACATCACCACATGAATACCACATGTGCTTTGCCTCGACTCCGATAATTCCAGAGATCAATCCCACACCGCAAGTAACTACTTGGATAATTCCGAAGATATATCTCACACCGCAGGTAATTTACCTGGATAATTCCGGAGATAGATCCCACACCCAAAGTAAGATACTTGGATAATTCCGGAGATTAAATCCCACACCGAAAGCCATACTGAGGTACTTGACCCATGTTCTCGTTCATCATATCACCACTAGTGCCTGTCCTTATTATTTTGGGTTACTTAATTACTTAACGAATCTCCTAGAGTTGGTGTACCCTATCGGACTTAACTCAAAACTGAATAACTAAAATGCCTCAACAGGCCTCAACAAAGAACTCAACACCGGTATGCTAGGGTCACACACATCCTCTAGAGACTCAAACTCAAATGTCTAAACCAACTTTCCACCATAAATAGCTCAACTGAACATCTTAAAATCATATGCTTAACAGAAGACAAAGTATAGACTAAAATATTTGAAGACTAATCATTCGGAAGAACATTCAAGTTTATGAATACTCATCAGTACCAGTCGACTTATTACTGTAGTAAGTCGACTGTCCAGAGGGAAAAATATCCATGATTTTAAGAAAATAAGTTAAGTAATATAAGTTGACTTATAAAAGTCATAAGTTGACTTACCAGATCATAAGTTGACTTATAAAAACATAAGTCGACTTACCAGAGAGAAATTCCAGAAATCTTTAAGAAAATATTCTAAGTGTTATAAGTCGACTTGCAAAGTCATAAGTCGACTTAAAAGAGAATATAAGTCGACTTAAAAGGTCATAAGTCAACTTACTAGAGAAAAATCTACGATAACTTTGAAAAATAAATCCTAAGTGTACCAGTCGACTGAAAAGGGTCTAAGTCGACTGTCCAGAACGGATTTTAAAGAAAACTAAAGATACAGCAGCTGGGTCGTGCCAGTCGACTGATAGGTCTGCCAGTCGACTGTCGGCCTACAGTCTGCATAGTTTTGGTTGTTCATGATAATCAAAATTAGAGTTTACCAAAAGAAATCATTGTTTACTAAAATAAGTTGTATTTCAATAAAAACGACCGTCTCAAAGTATTCTCAGATCGGATACATTACTCAAAACATCCAATATCTCAAAACTCAAGTTCTCATATTCTAAATTCCTAATTCTTCCATTAGGATTTCTCAATACTGAATTTCTTTCACAACTCATAACCAAGATCTGATTTGTAAACACAAGATCCAGATGCTCACCCATCCGATCATAACCATACTCAAATCTTAAACATGCTTTCTAGTAATACAATTTTATGAACCAAAATCTACTCAACATTCTTAGATTTCACATCCATGGTACAAACAACAACCTTTGCATCGTTTTCATGCAAAATACTAAATAACATACATGCCAAACAAACAACACAACAATCGTTCACATAAATCAAACCACAAAAAAAATTTCGTATTACTCACAAAACAAAATAAAACAAAACAATCACTCACATAAAACATACACAAAGCAAAACAACATGTCACTCACCTTGGAAACGACGAGATCCAACAAACAAGTCTCTCCTTTGCGAGATCCAAAACTTCCTCTTGATCCTTCCAAAATCACAGAATTCTATATTGTGCAGCAATGACGGCTGCAAATTCCTTTTAAATATTCGGGATAAGAGTTTAGGGTTTTACCCACTTTTGCAAAATAATCCCTTCAAAATACAACTTTATATATATAGCTCTATTCTTGGAAATTCGATAAAATTTATTTAAATTAGGATTTAAAAGTAAAATATAATCCTAAATCTCAACCGGTACTGTTCAAAACGTCCAGAAAATACATTTTACGTTTTAACCCCTAAAAATGACAAATTTGCGAAAAGGTCATTCTTTTCTCAAAATTTGCAAATAGTTCCAATTAATTTCAGAAAAATCTGGAAAAATACTAAATAAATCCCAAATATTAAATAATGATTTTTCATGAAGAAAACTTGACTTTCAAACTTCTCAGGAAAGTATTTGCACGTGTTTTGCACGTGTAAAAAGATAAATTTTTCTGAAAATATTCATAAATTCTCCAAAAATCATTTTAGGCATTTATAAACTTTAAAAATAATATTTAAAAAAATATGGGGTTCTACAAGGACAGGTAAGCTGATCAACAACGTAAAATTATTTGGCAAATATGGAACATTATTATTTTTGCTACAAGAGAATATACTATCGTAAAGTGTTCCCTTCACTGGTTATTAGAAAACACGGATAACATAACATATAAGAACTTTTAGTGTATGTTTGGATCTATAGGATTGGGATGACTGGAGTTTACCAGTGAAAGATGCAAACTCTCCACTTAAGAAAGACAGCCAAAGTAAATTTTTTATTGATCCATTTTGATTTTTTTTAATAAAGATGCAATGGGGAGACAAAGTGGAGATAAAAGAAATGATTAGCTTGGATTAGAGTTCTGAGAACTTCATGTATTACATTTTGATTGAAATAATAATAATAGGTATTTCAATTGCAAACTGAGTCACAGACAAATAAATATTTAGATTATTGGTATTGTAGATATATACCTTCACACCAGCACTTGGGTTACCAGTACTGTATTTAGACATGCTCATAGTGGTTATGGGATTAGAGTAATCACTATAAAACTTATATGATCATGTCCTTGCATAATTATTACAAGCATCTAAAAGTGATGCTGAAGTTTAAAAAAACTCAATGTAGTGTTTCTAACAAACTATATGCATTCCAGGTAAGTTCAAGCTAATGATCAAGAAGGCGATGGTCGAGATTAAAGGTAGATATGTTGTTTCCTCATATAATATGTTTCCTATTTCGATTAATTTGCTAGACCTTTAAAACTATTTTATATAATCAAACCAGGTGCACCGTTCCGAAGACATGTCGTAGGCACGTGTTAATGGGCAAACCTAGTAATAATATATTATATAATAATATATAATAGTAATATATAATAATAATAATAATATATAATAATAATTAACATATTATAATAATAGTATATAAAAAATAGTTTATTTGAAATAATAATATATTATAATAATATTATATATAAAATAGTATATGAAATAATAATATCTTATAATAATAGTATATATAAAATAGTATATATGAAATAATAATATATTATAATAATATTATATATTTAAATAACAATAACAACAACAACAACAACAACAACAACAACAACAACAATAATAATAATAATAATAATAATATATTATGTAATAATAAATATATTAATTATATATATAATAATATATAATAATAATAATAATATGTATATTATTATATAAATAATAATAATAATAATATATAATAATAATATATACAAACTATTATATATACATACATATACATACATATTGTATACATACTACATACATACATACTGTATACGTACATAATGTATACATATATACATATATATATACAAATAAATTATGTTGGTTGGGAAATGAAAAATCTTATCTCAGAAAACAGGTTTTTTCAGTTTCCAAAAACTCATTTTAAACATAGGTTTTAAGTGTGAAATTTTCAAATGAGTTTTCGAAAAATTTGTATCCAAACAAAATAACTCAAATTTTGATTTTAAAAACTGAAAACTATTTTTAAAACCCGATCCAAACGCACCTAAATACCCCTGTTCTTTCTCCTCTCAATACACTTAAGGGATTGTGGGGTCATTGAGAATTGGAGTGTGTGAAGACGTATTAAGGGATTAAGGGATACAAAGTTGGAAATTTTAGGATTAAGGTTAGGATCTTCAGAATAGGATAAAGAAGAACAAGAGTGCATTATGCATTTTATTTCATTTTGGGCTAATGTGGCAGCAGCAGGTCCTAGGCATTTTATTTTATTTTGGGCTAATGTGGCAGCAGCAGGTCCCAGGGGAAGGATTGCGAGTGTATTCCAGGTAGATGAGTTTGATGATGAGGAGATTGAGATCGGACCGACGATCGATTGAAAGCCAGCACGGTATATGATGGTTAGTGATACCCACCACCCCAGGGTTTGTTGGGGGGTTTGATGTCTTTCTTTGCGGCTACTCTACGTTTTGTCTTTTGTTCCACCCCCAATGTTCGAGGTGGAGTTATGTTCCTCTGTTTTGATTGTAGGACTTTGTTGTAAGCTCAGTACTCTGAGTTTGTTTTATTAATCGCTTATTAATGAAACATGGTGGCCAGACTCCACATTTTCTTAACCAAAAAAAAAAAAAAAAACCAAGAGTGTTCAAGGTTGAGGAATGCAGGTTTGGAGCCAATAAAATTAAGGGAGGAGCAAGACTTTTTTTTTGAGGTAAAAGGTGAAATAACGCCACCCTGTTTCATTAATAAGCAGTTAATAAAATAACCCCAGTGTACCGGCAAGGATACAACAATACAAATCAGGAAAGACAAAACGGTGCAGGAAATAAAACATAAACCCCCAACAAAACCCTGGGGGGTGGGTCGAATTCTCCATACAAAAACCAAAAGTACAGTAGGTCAAGACCAAGCTAGCATAGAGTGCAGCTACTGAGACGGCTCCGGCCCTTAGTCCAGTGTCGGCCCAAGCTCTACCTCATCATCATCAAAGTCCTCCACCTGGAAGACTCTGGCAATCCTCCCTCGCGCTCCTGTGGCGGCCGCTGTAGCCCAAAAGGAAATAAGATGCATGATATGAGTAAGGTTACCAGAAATACTACTACATGAAGCACGAAAATAAAAGTTATTTCTGTCTAGCCATAACACCCATATAGTTGCCGCAATGGCAATGTACCACGCATCCTTCATTTCATGGCGAGCCTTTGAGAATTTGGGGCCAACCCACAAATCCTCATATTCGCATGGGTAGTCACTTGTTCCTAGGGCTCGTAAAACCTCTACCATAGTTGCCTTACTCCTTGTACAGTGGATGAAAAAGTGGTTCAAGTTCTTCGTGTGCATGTTGTAGAATCCACAGTCGGTTGCAATCTGGGGTTGTCTTTTGGCCAGGTTCTTTCTGGTGAGAATTGCGTTATTGAGCACTAGCCAAAGGAAGACTCTGACTTTAAGAGGTGTTTTTGCCTTCCATAATACCTGTGCCCAACTGGGTCTGCATCCCCGATAGTGAATCCGATGGTACAGGGAACTGACCGTGAATGCTCCTTTAGGATTGAGTCCCCATCTCATCTGATCTGAGCCTTGGACGCATCTCGTCCCGGTCCGTGTGATGTGTGCTTGTAATTCGAGCAGTTGCTGATTTAACCTTGGGGTAAGAGCTCCTGGCTTCTAACTTCCCCTCTTCCAAGCCTCGTCTACAGATATATTAGGCCGATTCGTATTGTCATACAACTCGGGGAACGTTTCCTTCAAAGTATGTGCACCACACCATTTGTCCCACCAAAATTTGGTGGACCGCCCATTACCGATAGTTGACGTAACTGCTGAATTGAACGACCCGCTAGCTTTAGTAATTCCTTTCCAGAATCACGACACTCTGGACCCTACTCGGAAGCCCTGGCTTCTCGTGCCTTTTCCTCGAAGGTACGGCTGAATGAAGTCCTGCCATCCTTCCCCGCTGTGGTGAAAAACCTTCCACCACTATTTTCCCAAAAGGGCAAGATTCATATCTCTAAGGTCGATGATACCTAGCCCTCCATTCTTCTTCTTCATGCAAGAGATATTCCATTTGATCAGGTGGTAACCTCCCCTGTTCGAGTATGCCCCTTTCCAAAGGAATCGCTTTTGGATTCGGTCAATCCGTTGGATAACCCACTTAGGGAGCTCAAAAAAAGACATATAGTAGATGGATAGATTGGATAGTACTGAGTTGATTAGTACAACTCTTCCTCCCAGCAAAAGCGATTTTCCTTTCCAGCCAGCGAGTCTGTCCTCCACCCTGTCATTTATAGGCAGCCAAATCGACTTAGTGAGTTTCCCTGGCCTGAGTAGAAGCCCTAAGTATTTGATTGGAAACTCATTCCTCACATAGTTTAATATGGTGGCATGTTCCCGCGCTTCTTCATCGGAGAGTGTAATGGGAATCAGTGCACTCTTGTGAAAATTTATCCGGAGTCCTGACCAGGCTTCAAAACAGTAGAGGGCTTCTTTAAAGCAGACTGTTTCTGATCTGGTCCCATTTCCAAAGAGTAGGGTGTCATCAGCATACTGGAGAATCGTGCACCCTTGATTGGAGTTGCTGCTGGCCACGGGCTTAATCCAACCCTTTTTCTGGCAATTTTCTAACATTCCCCTTAGCACATTTGCTACAGTCGTGAATAGGAGCGGGGATAAAGGGTCCCCTTGCCGGAGACCTTTATTGCACGGAAATGGCGGTCTTGGCCTCTCATTCACCGATATTGCCGTTTTACTCGTGAGTAAACACTGTTTGATCCATCTAACCCACTTGTCCCCGAATCCTCTCCCTCTGAGAGCTTCCAGCAGACACTCCCAATCGACAGAGTCGTATGCCTTCTCAAAATCCAGTTTTAGGAGGAAGTTCTTAGAGTTGCTCTTATGGCAGTGGTGGATAACTTGTTCTTAGAGGAGCAAGACTTTGAAAGGGGAAAGGGACACATGAGGAAAGCAAATTTGAGCTTGGAATCAATGATACTAAGATTAGGATAGGATTTTGTGAGAAGAAAGATCGATATATTTTATTCCTTATTTTCACTGGAAAAGTATGTGCGCGCAGTGCATGCAATGAAAATTCTAACTGAAAGTTGATGACATTACTTTAAGCAATGAAATTTCTAACTGAAAGCTAATGGCATCACTCTCTAAGGAGTTTTTTGCTTTAACCAATAGGTTGGCGGTGTTATGACGTTAATCAAATAGTTTAGAGGTGTTTTTCACATTCTATCTTAAAATTCTTTTTACAAAATACATAATAAGTTAATAACTCAACTTCCATTATTACTCATCTCTAAGAATCAGTTGCCTTTAAATTCCTGGAGTCAAAATTTTAAACTTTTGTCTATGTCAATCACCACTTAAATTTAAACCACATTTTTTGATATATCGGATAGAGCCAAAAAGCTCCAGCCATCAAAAAAATATATAAATCAATAAAAATAGTAAGTTACAGACAAAATCACAAAGGGTTTTACAAGATGTAAAACAGAAAGAAAAATACAAAAAAGTTGTAAAACAGAAGGAAGATTACAAAAATAATCCTAAAAAGGATGAAAAGCACCCCCAATAAGGGATCTACGATACAACAGATGAGCAGCACCGAACAGGGAGACGGAGCACCCAGTCAGGAGTTCACCGCATGAAAAGGAGCCAAAAAACCCTACCACACCCAATTGTGGATCAGAAACAAGAGACAGCGCCATGAAAAGGAAGGCCAAAACATCCCCACACGAAGACATCGAGTTCCACCAGCAGCCCAAGAGAAACTCAAGCGGCACTGGTAGTTAAGCATGACAGAGAAAGCTAAAACTCAACTGTGCCCAAGCTGAAAAGCTGACATAGATACTACTTTCCTATCAAGAATACGAGCACTCACACGAATCTGCGACTTACTAAAGACTTTCTTATTGTATTTCCGTTTAACTGGGGGAGGGACAACCTTCACCAATGGGGATGAGATAGCGGTAGGGTCAAAACAGCTAGTTTCGTCTTTGTTGGGGCAAGAAGGGGTATCGAGAACACCGGAAACAACTGACGAGGATAGAGTGATGGGGATAATATGAAAGGAATAACCGTAGAAAGAAGAGTCATCAAGATTCGGCGAAAACTTGAGGGGAAAAGCGTGCAGGATATGCATCACCTTCCTCAGGAGATGATTGAGCCAAGATTGAACTCCTAAATGTTGATACCACGAGAAGATGCATCTCGAAAAATGACAAGAGAGCGTCGAAAGTTTGGGAGAAGAAATCGTCATAGAACAAGGAAAATTATACAATAAAGAAGAAGCCTCAAAAGAAACAATTGCATTAACAGAAGACATAGGGTTTGAACTGCGGCGATGCAGTGCGTGCGTCCTCGCACAACGAAACTAAGAAGGAGAAGATACGAAGGATTTAAACAAGCCAGAATTTATATCCAGTCTCAAACTCAATGAAGGTGCCACCAAAAAAGAGTGGGGAGGAACCTTGTAAGAAACCAAACGGGGGAAGGAAACCAGTTTGGAATAAATCTTACGATCCTTAAAAAGGTTAGCGATATTAGGAGGTTGAAAAGTAGCAAGGGAATCACAATGAGCGGAGGAAGTAGTGAAGTTCAAAGCTGACAAAGGGACAACCGCAGAGGAGTTGAAGTCCTTTCCAGATACAATACTGAGCTTCCTTGCCAAGCAAGCATAAATCTTGCACTTTAAGAGAGGGTAGTTAAGAAAGGAAAGGAGTTTGGCTGGTAAGGGGTGGCCTCTGGGGAATCCAAGGAGATTTTGAAGGGTAAAGCATCGACTGCGCGAGTGACCAAATTTATCACAGAAAAAGCACTTCATTTTATTCACACAGTCACGTTTAAGATGTCCAGAGAGGAGGCACCTGAAACAAACCAGAAGCGGGTCAGTCTTACTAGAAGAAGGGGAAGTAGTGGAAATGGGAGAGCACCGAGAAAGATAGGTGTTAGCCGAAAGAGGAGGACACAGATCACTATTCAATTCCTGAACTGGGACTAAACCGTTAGGTCTAGCTCCAGGCTCGAAGAGATACATGGTAGAAAACAGCCCAAGTGTGCCTCAAAGCAAAACACCAACAGAGAATAGGCACACTTGAGATATAAAGGAAAGCCAGTAACCTTGGTACTGTGGCGATCAAACTCTGATCGCTGAGGGCCAAGAGTAGTACAAAAAGCCCTTAAAAAGAATAAGAAACTCACTATAGAAGCGTCTCGTTCTCACAAACGAAAATCAATTATCACCGAAAACTCGAGCCAGAAACTCGAGACCAGCTAGGCCATTTCAGGCAACAACAGCCAAAGTGGAAGGAGCGCCAAATCCCCAAGCAACAAAGATGGGGAAGGCGACACGGATGGGGAGAAAGTTGAAGAAATAAGAGAGTCGGCAGAGCGGCAAGGGAGAGATCGGGAAAGGGAAGTAAGATAATGGAACACAGCACTCTAACTAGAGCACACCCCGATCACCAAATTAACAAATAATAGAGGCAATAACTTACAGTGATAGGTTATGGGGAGGGAGAAGCGTAGATCTGGGCGCACTTGAACAAATGAGAAGACAGAACTACGGTTCAACCGCAAAAACGTCTGTACACCATCGCCGGGACCCAAAAAAACTGAGGGTAGAAGGGCCACGAGCTGGGCACAGAAGCTTCAAGCACTCACCGGCCACGAAAGCTGAGCGGGACAGCGAGCGCAGCGGGACAGGGAGCAGATGCAAAGGATGTAACGGGCCAGGGCACAGAAGCTTCAAAGACGGAGGGAGCAATGGAAACCACCGCTGGTGAAGAAAAGGATGTAGGAAGGTAGATCTGAGGGAGGTCTACAACAATAACGAAGGGGAGGCGACGGAAAAATGGCAGAATCGATCGGATCTGGGGAGCAAAAGTAATTCTGAGAGAGGGATTTTGAATCGCCCAAGTTTTGGATCTTAATTCTGAGAGAGGGATTCGTGTATTTTGGTTCATGAGAGTAAAATGAATTTTTTTCCGTACAAACCCACGTTGTGAAAATAAATACCAAATTGACCCAGTTTCGAAATTATTTACCAAACTGGCTCACGTTTGGACACTTTAGCATAACGCATTATTGATAATAATGACATATGTTATTTACATATCGTTGTTACCAATAGACACATGTATTATTTTTTTTTTAGATGCGCTATTGGGAGTGACGGCATAACTACATTTCACATACTATTAGGAGCAATTTGATTTGAGAAAAAAATGCAAACGTGGAATTATCTTATAACCGATGCCGCTATCCCCAATACCAACAATCTTAAGCTGGATGTCATGATTGGCAGCGACAACAATATAATAATACAAATGAATATATAGTGACCCACTCAGTCTTCTCTTTTCTCTATCACTTTATCAATTCTCAAACATATCTATCCCCAAACACTAAACCCAAAACCATTAAACCCTAGAGTACAAATCCAACTTATGTTTACTCTCAAACATCATCTCTCTCGCCTCCCTCTCCTCCCACTCTGAAACCCAACTCCCCCAATTAGAAAAATCTTCAACCTTGTCTCCGGTCATCTCATACATCATCCACGATGTATTCTCCGCTCTCCAACTTACGGTTTCATTTGAAAGTATTATTATAACTGTATATTATGTAGTTGGCATAGGTTATACTTGTGCGTAGATAATGAATCAGATATTCGTCCCTTTATGTATAGGTATGGATTACGACATTCCTATTTAGTTATATTTTAGGGGTGAAATAATTCGAGATCCGAAGAATGGATATTGTTATAGCGATGTTGAACTGGAAATTACTTGGGCTCCCCATAACATTATATACTCATAACTAGTATAGAAGATATTTGAAGTTACCAATTGGGATAAAGGTGAATGAAGTCTCAAAATCAAAGTCTGTTATGCTACTGAAAAAGGTGAATGACAATATTTTATGACGGTGCCTGTAGATAATGATAATACACTAAGGTCCATAATTGCTCGGACACTTCATCCAAATTGTAGTTGGACTGCATTGGAGCTATATATTGAGCAAATTAAGATTCCCAATGTTCATCCACTTGCTATTCCTAGTCCATGCTCCGGGATGAGTTCCAAACCACCTGCTGAATCACATGCAAGAATTTCCCATCCACAAGAAGACATGAGCACAATCCAAACACAACTAATTACCATAGAATTTGTGTAACACCCTAGATTTTTAAATAATTTTTTTGAGATTAATAAATGAATTAAAATAATTTTTGGTGATTTAATATATATTTTTCTGAAATTTATCCTTTTACACGTGCAAAACACATGCAAATATTTTCTTGGAAAGTTCAAAGTCAGAAACTATTTCGAGAAAACCTATTATTTATTAGTAGGTATTATTTATGATTTTTTTGGATTTTTCTGATATTTATTTGACTTATTTACAAATATTACAAAAAGATGGGCTTTTGTGCAAAATTATCACTTGGAGTGAAAACTCCAGATTTTCAGATTTTTGGGCTGAGCATGATGCCTAGCCAACTCAGAGGTAAAAAGTTTACTTTTTGTTTTAATAGATTTGGTTTATTTTGCAAGTTTTGTTAAAGAATGGTCTTTTTTGCAAAATTGCCACTTAGAGGCAAAAATTATAAATTTCATTTTCTGGGTTTACAAACAGTGTCGGCCAGTATTAGAGTGGTTATTTATTTTATTTTTTTTTGAATTTTAATTGAATTGGTTTATCTAATTTTCAAGTATAAGGATTTATATATGTAAAGATATATTCAAAAGGAATATTTTGCAAAACCTATTCAAAACCCTAATTGCCCTATATCCGGCCTATTTAAAAGAAAGTGCAGTCGTCTCTTTGCTGTACTACACAAAGGATTTTATTAATTTTTTATTTCTTGGATTTTCAAAGCGAGGATCTTGGTTTTCTTGCGAAATGAAGGACTTTTCTTATTCCCTTTATTATTTCGGTTGATTATTCAATAAAGTGAGTGACATATGTTTGATTACTTGCTGTTGTATGCATGTTTTATGTGATAATTTATCTATTAGAAAGAATGTTAGGGGTTGTTTGATGATATAATGAATTATTGATTGATGGATAAATAAAAATTGAATCTTTTCATGAAAACTATGCTATTAATGATTAAAACTCTATATAGATGACCTGAGATTGCTAAGAACCTAATAGAAATCATGGGTATGTTGCTTTCATTCACATTATTGCTGATTTGAACAAATACTATGAGATTGTATGTTGTGGATGGATAAAAGTAAACAAACGCGTAATCTTTACTGTGTATAATACCTATAGGCTCTGTTTTGATATTATTGATGAAGAAGAACTTGATTGATACATGTTGTGTGTGCATATATTCATGAGTTAACTGATGTGAGTAATGGGGTGTGTGTATAATCAGTTGTAAGGGGATTTTGAATAAAAAAGAATCAAGTTTTGAAGTATTGAAGAAGGGGTTGATTTCGGGTCTGTGTGTGTTCAGTTGAAAGTGAGTTTTTTGTGATTTTGTGGAGTTTTTGATTGAGACTTGAGTTGTTTAATGTTGAGATGAAATAAAACCTTACACTAATCCTATATGTTGATTCTTAATGCTTAACAACTTATATATAGACATATATACATACATACATATATAGTCCCTGTTTTGAAGAATTGCCAAAACTTGGTTTTATGAATTTTGTGAAGTTTTCAGTTGGATCTGAGTTGTTTCGATAACGAGGTTGATTTGAAAAATATATTACCTATATACGATGTTTTCTTGATGTTTTTACTGATGCAAACAAACACACATACACACTTATAGACCTATGTTTTACTGTTTTGAAGATTTTATGAAAAATTGCTCTTTTATGAACTTGATGAGATTTTGATTTGATTTATGAACTCCAGTATGTTAGAAAAGTTGTATTTGATCATCTCAGGTTTTTAATCTTTTAAATTCATGCTTTTAAAGAGTTTAAATTAAGTATCAGTTGAGAAGTGCACAAAATTTAAAGCTGTTGTATGGGCTGTTTTTGACATGAAGGTTGACTGTCCATTTTGAAGGTCGACTGTCATTGTTTTGGGATTTTGGACTTTTATATGAAGGTCGATTGTACATTTTGAAGGTTGACCGACATCATTGTTTTTTACTGTTTTGTCAGTTTTCATTGTTTTTCTTGAACAATTATTTCTTCAAACTTATGGATTATTAATCTACTATTTTAGATGATATTTTTACTACAAATCACAGCATTTTATAGGGAGTTATATTTTTATTATTATAGAATTTAAATTGTATTTCTATGACTTTATAAAGTGAAATATATATGGTTTTCGCAGACATTGATGTTTTGTGATATTCTACGACTTCAAAATATGATTTCTCAGTTATTTAATGGATTTAATATTTTATTTCAATTTTGGATTTGTATGAGTATATTAAATGAACTTGGATTTTATTGATTTAAGAAGTTTTATTGATATAAACGTTTTGATGATGGAAATAAAGAGTTTTTATTGGACTTTTGTGTTGATATTCATTTTTTGAATCTCTAAAAGTTGAGTGGGAGTCCTGTGAACCGGTAGATGAGATTTTGTGGATTTGGACCAGTTGGGGTCTTGGAGTTGTTTTGCAGAATTAAGTCCGGCAGGATACGTTAACTCTAGAGAAGGAAAATTTGTGTTTTTAATAATAATCAACTTAAGGATATGCACTATTGGAGATGTGATAGAACTTGGAAAACGTGAGAATATGCTCTAGAGGTTTGGTCCAATGGATGCGTTCCAGGACTTGTGTTGTTCTGCCTCGAAAGGACATTTTTATGTTCGCGTGTCGAGGATCTGCAGGCGTATTCACGGAGCATACATGGTGCATTCACATGTCGACAGTCGGCGGGCCTATTCACAGAATGTACTTATGTATCTGCACGTCGAAGGCCTCGCAAGCCTATTCGTGGGGTACACCGCAGGGAGGTGATTCTTCGATTTTTGAGCTATTCTTAGATGATGCTTGCACGTCAAGAGTTGTGATGCCTATTCGCGGAGTATTCTGTATCTTCTTTTTATCACAGTATTAGGATTAGTTGCATAACGAGGGATCTAACCCTATAAAGTGGAGAACAATAAGGGCTTGCACCGGACCTATGTAGTATGGAATGCATAGAATTCGATAAGTATGCATTAGAGAGTCATCATATTGCATTCATATTTTCTTGACTTGGTTTTATGCATGTTGTTTCCGGTTTTCCTACACTTGACACTTAGTCTAGTTTCACTTGATGTTTTCAAATTTTATTTATTATTTTTTCATATTCCATTTGTTATATTGTTAATATATGTTGTTTATGACTTTATTCTTTATGTTTTATTCATGTTGTATTTCTTTTGATGTCATTCACACCGTTGTGGTTGACCCCTGTAGTTTTAGGGGTTAGGGTTATCTCTAGCCTCATGTTTTACAGGTAGGTACCTATAGGATTGAGATTTGGATGCATATGGTAGAATGATATTATGGCTTATGTAAACTGTAAAAGAATGTGTTGAATAGAAAGAAATTGTAATTCAAGGTGTTTAATTTTCTGCTGTATTTTGTAAAGAATTGTTGTAATAAAAGTTGAAAAATTTATTCTTTGTTTGGTTATGCTTACTATTACATTAAGGTTGATACTGGGAATTGTGCAATGTATTTTTGAGATATCATATTGGAAATTCAGGGCGCTACAATATGAGCCGGTACAGCCTTATAGTTTGATACGTGATATTTTTGATAACGACAATGTTATGTAAGACTTCAACAACGCTATTGTTAATAACAAATTATTAGAAGAGGAAAAAGATGAGAATCATGAGAGAGATGATGACGAGGAGGAAGAGGTGGACGGAGGAGAAGATCAAGTTTATGATGTTAATGTCAATGTTACTTTTAATGGTGTAGTCCCCTTGATTCAATCATTGAGTGCACCTAAACATGAGTTTCTATCGGTTGACTGAGTTAACAATGCGATCATACATTAAAAATCCATAGTCTTCGGTCGGTTCATCGAACACAAATGAACTCTATATTGGGCATAAGTTTCAAACTAAAGGTAGCATCCAACATCAAGTGAAGATGCACTCCGTAAATCCATCGAGAATTTTTGACGGTGAAATTATACCCAAGTTTTTATATCGTGAAATGTAAATAAAACCGATCAAACATCCCTCTGATGAGATCGCACAAAATCCGGGGCTCGTAAAGGAGGGGGTTGTCCATGGTGATTACGTGCAATCATTTCCAAAATAGCAAACATATTTCATGGAGAAGAAACTTCAAGGCCCATATACATGTGTGAAATCCACGTTGAATCAAGATCATAGTAAAGTTGATTCGAAACTTGTTTTGATGATGATATTGAATGTTGCAAAGGAACAACTGGGAGTAACACCATGAGACATAATTGAGATAGTCAAGCTTCAATTTAATTACAAGATTTCATACATGAAGGCTTGGAGGACAAAACATAAAGCTATTGAGCGGTTGTTTGGTTCCTTGAGGAAGCGTATACTAAATTGCCTTCTCGTTTATCAACAATTCAAGCCTCAAATTCAAGAATGGCTGTCCATTGGACTAAGTTTGTGTTCGGTCCCGGTGAGAAAATATTCAAGGGGGTATTTTGGGCATTCGGGCCCTCGAGCGAGGGGTTTAAGGCATGCGGACCTGTTATTAGTTTTGATGGATCACATTTGTATAGAAAAATACAAAGGTTGTTTGTTGATAGCTATCTTACCCGATACAAATGGTAGGTTTTCTATTTGCATTTGCAATAGTGGATGGAGAGAAAGCATAGATACCTGGACATGGTTCATGAGCTATATTCGATATTTTGTCACAGATCGTGTAAGGCTATGTATTATAACCGATCGTCATGTATGTATTTTGTCGGCTAAGGATAGTGAGTATGGAACATGGAAAGAGCCACTTGCATATCATCGTTATTGTAGGTGAAATTTTGTACAAATTTTCACCACAAAATTGGTAATAATTTTTGAGAGATAAGCTCAAGGTGATCACATGTCAAAATCAGCTGAAAAAGTTTGAAGAAAAAATAACAGAGTTTGAAGCCACTAATGTCGATGGGGCTAATTGGTTGAAAGAGAAAACAAGTGAGAAGTGGGCACTTTTCATCGGTATGTTATAATGACTATTAATCAATCAGAAGTGTTTAATTCAGTTTTAAAAGGTGTCTGCGGTTTGCCCATCATGGTAATTGTGGAGATGATATTCTTTCGTCTCAATTTATACCCTAACTGACCGTCGTCAATCAAAACAGACGCTTATAAGTGAAGGAAAGGGGTTAAAGATATTATCAACATATGTTGTGAGAAAGCAAATCTGAACGAGGCTGTAATGTTTCATAATCGTCTTGGCATATTTAGAGTAAAAACATGTATTAGAATGGTTCATGGACAACAAAAGGGTGTTCATTGGCATACTGTTAACTTTCGTGCCTGAACTTGAACATGTTAGAAATTCCTGCTCTACCACAATCTCTGTTCTCATGTCTTGGCGGCTTGTGCATCACGTGCTATTGATTACCAACCTTATATTGATCCATTTTATTCTATGAGTTCATTAGCACTTACATGGACACCCACTTTCATCCTTATCCAAGACGAATCTTATTGGCCGTTGCAAAGTCGATTGAAACTTATAGTTGATGCGAGTCTCAGAAGGGCGAAAGGTCGGCATAGGAGTACCCGTATTCACAAAGATATGGATGCCCGAGAAGGTTCGGGATTGGGTAAAAATTGTTCAAAATGCGGACTAAGTGGACACAACCGGTGCAACTCTAAGATTAATGACAATGTTGGTCCATATAAAAGTCGTGAATCTTAAAAATGTATTAGTTTTCTTTTATCGTGTTCTTGAAAATGTAATTTATGGTTTTGTGGATCCCCGTTGGTTGTTTGATGGTTGAATCTTAAAAATATACTATTTCTGTTTACAAGATATTATTATTGTTTTATTGTTGTTTATGTGTTGTTATTATTATTATTATTATTTGTTGATTTGAATGCGAGATATATTTGGTTGATGTTGATATGAAATTTGTGTGAATGTGTTGCCGATATTGGTGCTGTAAAAGATATATTTGTGATACAAGGGTGTCGCTCTCTGGTGTTTTTTTATTAAAAAATTCAACTATTCGATGCTGCTATTGGGGGTAACAACATCAGTTACCTCTAACGTTATTACTAATAGTGACATCCTTTATAAATTAGAGGTAAATTGACAAGATATTATTAAAAAAAGTTTTCAACTGATATCGCTATTTTTCGTAACGGCATCAGCTATTTCCATGTTGTTACACACAATAGCGACTCTTTAGAAAAATATTTTCATAGAGTTCCAGAAAGCAACATTTGTCCACAAAAAACTTTGATAACTTGATGCCGTTGGTGGCAATAACAGCTTCATTGCAGTTTTAACTGATGCCGCTAATGGCAATAACGACACCATTTGAACTGATGCCGCTAATGGCAAGAACGACAACATTTAAATTGATGCTGCTAATAGCATAAACAGAAACAGTTATAATGATGTCGTTAATCCCACTAACGACATCAGGCTATCGAATTTTAATGGACAATTGTTGCTCTGTGGAACTCTCTGTGAAAATACTTTCTGAACAGTCTCTATTGATCATAACGACATGGAAATAACTGATGTCGTTATATGAAATAGTGGCAATAGTTGAAAACTTTCTTTTAATAAGATCTTGTCAATTTACCTCTAATTTTTAAAGGATGCCGCTATTGGGAATAATGTTAGACGTAATTGCTACTATTACCCCCAATAGCTGCATCAGTTAGTAGATTTTGTTTTTTAAAATACACCAGAGAGAAACACCCTTTTATCGCAAATATATTATTTCCAGCACCAATATCGGCAACACATCCACACAAATTTCAGATCAACATTAACAAAATATATCGCACATTCACATCAACAAATTATAAAAATAATAACAATACATAAACAACAATAAAAACAAATAAGCACAACACAAATTATAACAATAACTAATAACAACAAATACTATATGCACCCACAATGTTCTAGGATCAAAAAATTTACTAAAATATAAAGTCAGGTTACAATAACCCGTTTGAGACAAATCACAATCACAAGTACCACATACAATAGTCGGGCATGTAGTGTTGCGGCTTGCTCCTCTTCCGTGGAGGGGGTTTGCGTGTACGTTCTGCTTGTGTCAACGGTGACAGGTTATCTTGGTGAGTGGCTCATCTTCATGCTCCACTTCCTCTTCTTTAATCTTGTGTGTTCGCTCACGTTGTTGCGCTTGAAGTTGGGCACCTTCCTCGGGCCTAGTTATGTTCTTACGTCGTTGCCCATGTGATGGTTTGGGTTGAGCTTATCGTGGTGGTGGAGCTAGAAGAGCATTGAGTTTTGGTCCATCACCTACCTCTTCAAGCGACAATCGACACAGGTTAAAGATTTCTCAGTGCAAATTTCTTAACGACATTGAAAGCATTACTCTTCAACACATGAGCGTATTTACACCAACATCCCATAAATTATTAATATACAACAAAATGTAAATATAGTTTCGTTAATCAAAATTATATGATAAACATATAAATAAAACATCACATGTACGTAACTTGTTAACTTTTGAATCTTAAAAACTATTAACTAACCATGACTCGATACGATGACGCCTTGGGCCGATACATCGGTTGCAAAGAAGAATGTGTCGATTGTGGTTTGTTCTCGTGCTTCGGGATCAGTATATGGACTCCCACCGGTATAGTGCTGCGGAGATACATATACGCGCGTAAGACGATGGTACCACGTCATGTACGCTTCTTGCTCCTAGCCATCGTATGGTTGGAGACCTTTAAACATTAAATTGTATTTTTGCTTATTCCACACGACCACATACATCCGATGAATATTGGGCATACGACCCTGACTTGTGATGTTGTGTAGTCGTCGGCCATACATGCTGTTATCGAGGATTTTTTTATGCGCATCGAACTGCCAAATGACTTTATCTGGATAGTAGAACTTCACGACATTAAAGTTCGCAAGTGGAGCTCTCGTCAACCATAGTTGCAAGTTAGTCGTGCACAAGGGTGGTAGTCTTTTCAATCGATCGGGGGTGAACGGATCCCAGTTGAGGTACTCTTCCTGTAGTTGATCAAGCTCATCTCTGTAGTACTTCAACACTCCAATGGGTTATCTCTCCCCGTATGACCACCAGTCCAGTAAACCCCTATAGGAGCCTCATCACAGGGTTCTCATCAACTACTGCCAAATTATGTGAAAAAAATGTTATCCAGGGACAGCCTAGGTGTATACGCTCCCAACACCAAATCTGTAACAACCCTGTCATTTGTATGGACCCATTCGCGCAATTACACAATGCACGATATTGGGAAGCCAATGCTACACTTCCCCAATTATATCGGCCTACTTTGGTTATATCGGCTATCAATGGTATGTACATAAGGTGGGTGACATCACCAGAAGAATTGGGGAAGATCACACCTCCTAACATACTAATAACGTACGCCTGCGTGTAGATCTGAATTTGGAAGTCGGTCGGGTTATCTCCCAATTTATTGTTGAACTTTGAATATATCCACTAATGTCGAATTGATTCGCCGAAGAACACACATTTATCGTCCTCATAAACATAACTCCCAATATAATCTCTAACCAATGTAACTTTATTGAAATTTAGGTTTTCGGTCATGACACCCCATCTATCGGAAGTCCAAATATAACCGCTATATCCTGGAGTGTCACCACTGTCTCTCCAACCAGTAGATGGAACGTGTCTCTGGCTTCCATCGCTGGACAAGAGCTGTAAGTAATGAAGGACCGAGTTTTACATTCCCCATCATTCCCATTCCATGGAAACTGGTATTGACCAAATAGTTGCGTATATAGGGGTACATTTGTAAGGTCGTGTGTAGCCGGAAACTCATAGCCTTCATCGCCCCCTTCCACATGGACCGAGACCGGTGCTCGCCTTGCAAATATAGTAGGGTTGGGTCTAATGGACCTGGGTCTCCATGTGCGGCTGAAGATGACGCACCAACTTTATGCAAAGAAGATGGTTGGTCAACATCCTACACAAACGTATAAATTCAGTATTATAGAAACAATATTATACATTAATATTCATAACTAAAAATAATATATGCTTCTTACTTGTGAAGATGGTTAACCTCTACCACTGCTCGACGGCTGTGACGATCCACTCGGTCAGACAATTTCTCTATCAACATTAATAATGCATTTCTCATATAAAAAAATCGAGTATTTGGAATACACTACTCGTTTCAATTCGCTACTCATATCAATATCGACAACATCTCAATACACTACGTATATCCATTCATACATACACATAAATCTTCTGAAATTTGAAAAATAGAGCAATTCTCATATATAAAAAATTCGAGTATTGAGAATACACTACTCATATCAATACACTACTCATATCAATCTCTACAACATCTCAATACACTACGTATATACATACATACATACATATAAATCTCAATACATAAAGTGATTATTTTAAAATAAATTAAGAGTTTTGGATTATCTTGCACAATACGGAGTTTAATGGCGTAGATGTTGTCTGTGCTAAGTGGGGAAGTTTCTAGATAAGCTTCGAAATTTGCTCGGCAACTTCAGATTTATTTTGAGCTGTAAAAAATTCGGCACCGAGATCCAAGTGCAGGGAGAGAGGATGGAATCAGAGGGGATGAGGATTAGGGTTTAAAGATGAGGATTTTAGAAATTGTTGGGGATATGAAAAAGGATATAATGAAGGAGAAGTGTGGGATCTAGGGTTTTAGGGTTTTGGGTTTAGGAGTGGAGGGTGACAGAAAGATAAAGTGAAAGGGGAAGGAGAAGAAGATGCCACTATATCTTTGTTTGTATTATTATATTGTTGGCGCTATCGCCAATAACGACATTCGGCTTAAGGTTGCCGTTATTGGGGATAGCAGCATCATTTATAAGGTAATTCTACACTTACAATTTTTTCTCAAGTCAGAGAGCTGCTAATTGTATGTGAAATGTACCTATGCCGTTACTCCCAATAGCGACATCTAATCTTTTTTAATACAGATGCCGCTATTTACAACAATGGATTGAAACTAACATAAACTGTTATTTCCAATAGCGTGTTATGCTGACATATCCAAAAGTGAGCCAGTTTGGTAAAAAATTTCAAAAGTGAGCCAGCTTGGTAATTATTTTCAAAAAGTGGGTCAGTATGAAAAAAATTAAGGGAGGAGCAAGACTTTGAAAGAAGGAAAAATGAGTACATGAGGAAACTGGATTTTGTTAGAATTTAAATATTAAAACCCTCAACCTTACCACAACTTCGAAGTTTGGTAAATTGGTAGGGTCATTAATATGGTATTAGAGTAGTCCAGGTTCGAATCTCACCAGCTGCGCAATTTAAATGCGAATTAAAAAAAAACTACTGCTTATAGTCCAGGTCTTAGTCCCAAAAGATGGCCTCCAACCTGCGAAGGCGTGTTAGATTATAAATATTAAAATCCTCACCCTTACCACAACTTTGAAGTTTGATCCATTAATACGGTCATTAATAGATTTGAGCTTGGCATCAATGAAACTAAGTTTAAGATAAGATTTTGAGAGAAGAAAGATCAATATATTTTATTCCTTATTATCACTGAAAAATATGTACAGTGCATGCAATAAAATTTCCAACTGAAAGCTAATGACATCATTCTCTCTAAGGAGTTTTTCGCTTTAAGCATTGAAATTTCTAACTGAAAGCTAATGTTATCACTCCCTCTAACGGCATCTATAGTCGTTTATAGCTATTTTTTGGGTATTTGGAAAATGGAAACCGTTAAAATAGCTTTGCGTTGCAGTCGTCCATTGCCCAAAAATGGCTCAGACGAAAAAAGAATTTTCGTCTGATGTAAAAATTCGAAGCGCCGAAAGATCAATTATCGTCCTACAAAATTTTCACCAAAAAAAATAAAATAAAAATCAGAGACGAAAAATTGTTTATCGGCCTTTTAAAAAAATCCAAAAAACCCATTTCGTTTTTCATCCAGACGAGAAACCCTTTATCGTCCGACGATAGGGGGTTTTTTTATTAAAAAGTTGGATGGGACGGGTAATCGTTTACCGTCCATCCAATTTTTAATAAAAAAAAATAGAAACGGGAAATCGAATTTCGTCCTACAAATTTGGTGGGAAAAAATGGTTCATGGACGAAGTTCTTTTTTTCGTCTCTTCCCTTAATGTCAAAAGTTAATTAAATTAATTTCCCAAGCTTAAATCATTTTGCCTTTGAAAAAAATGGACAAAAATACCCTTGTTTCCTTCTTCTATATAAACTAGTTAATCTTCAAGATGAAACGTCAATCAACTTAACATAATAGATTGCCTCTGTCTCAACTATTGTAGCTTAATTCTACTTCATAAAAAAAAAATTATGTCGATACGGCAATTTATTGGTAGGCTCAAATCAAAGGGTCAAGCTAGTTCAGATCATGGAAATAGAGGCAAACAACCTGAATCGAATATTGAAGATGTGGATTTACATGATCCAACAATGTGGACACTGGCAGTCGACAACCGGCCTCATATTTTTAAGAATATTACTGAATGTTCTTTTGTTGGATTTTGTACATTTAAGGGAAATTGGAATGGTTCAATAAAAGCTTACAAAGTATGCTCTCGTATCCCAGTAGTAAAAGAATTTATTGATAATACTGGCTGGTAGCATTTTTTCACATTTGATACGGAGAATTCATCTTATAAGCTTGTCGAGGCTTTGGTAGAGAGATGGTGGGACACTACCCACATATTTCATCTTCCGTGTGGTGAGTTGGGATTTACCTCGTTGGATTGGACAATGTTAACGGGAATATCCATCGGTATCGGCGATCCACCACCATGTAACGACGAGGAATATCCATTTGAGTTAGTATACGCCCACTTCTTTCCCGAAATAACTTTCGATGATTGGAAGTCTCAGTCAATACGTTGTTCATTTTTGAAGAAATATTTTCACAGTAGTGTGATTGAGGCTGCAAAAACTGATACCGTTATAGCCCTTAAAGTTGTCTGTGCCTTTTTTATACTTCTTGGGCGAATTTCTTTTTGCCAATGCTGCTTCCGTTGTTAGGTGTGGTTGGCTTGCAGCCCTTGTAGATATGTCTAAAGTTGGCTCATTTGATTGGGTAGTCAAGCTTTCGCACTGTTATACATATCCCTGGATTCTTGTTCAAGGAATAAAGCAAGAACATTCAACGGCCCATGGCAATTACTGGAGGTAATGTTATTAATTAAAGTCTTTAATTAAATTCATAATATACGTATTTTCCAAACTAATACGTCTTTCTATTCTCAGTATTGGGCATATGAATATACCCATGTTTGTGTACCAATCACTGTAACAATAGAAAATGTGGATGACACATTGCGAGTTGCTAACAAAAGGCTGAAAATTACACATTGGAATAAAAATGAATTGGAGTATCGAAGAACAGATCAGGTTAGGTACAATATATCTATAGCCAGGTACCAACTAAAGATGCGGACTTCGGCATCTATTATATGGCAACCATATTTGGGATCTTCACATGAGGGCGAGCAGGATATTATGCTCGCAAATATCATGTCTTCTCACCGAGTTGTTTTCTAGTTTTGCGAACAGGTAAAAGTCCATATTTGTAACTTTCCAATCTTATATTTTTGTTTAGTTTTATTTTAATTTTTGATTTTCTAAACTACTAATTATGTTGTAGGGTGTTTGGTATCTTGGTGATCGGTGTTATCGTCAATTGACTGGGGGTATAGTTATACCGAGAGACCCGCCGGTTGTTATGTTTAGAATACCAGTACAAGATATTTGTTCACCTTTTGACGCTTCTAATTTGGTTCAGCCTGTAACCCAATGTATATACGATAAGTATTGGGCCAAAGTCTCAGTAGATTTTATTGGACCAGCTTGCATTAATGATCGGACTTCACAGTTACCTTGTCCTCCTCCACCATTTTGGGCTCCTTCAGAGTACGTAACACAACCGTCCCTGGAACCTCCTGTGGACTATGGGGAGTGCGTAGTGGAAATTCCATTGTATTCAGGGGGTACAGTGACAAGAAGTTATCCACGAGAACCTATTCTTGTAGAACCACGCAGCTCAAGATCTTATGTGAGTTTATTTACAACTTTTAGACCATATGAAAGTTTTAAATCTAACTATAATTTACAAATTTAATGTAACAGGAGGAATTGTACCAAGAACACGCTCAATCAGCTGATAATAGGGCACAATTACGAAGACTCATTCTATCAGAAACAGTATTAAGATCCTCAATTCCTACTGAAAGCTTCCATCGGCGGAGATCGATATCAGAAGATCGCCCATCGCAATCGGCTAGACGAGTATTGCATAGGAATGTTGAACACAGCAATAATTATTACGACTCATCTATTCGAACATCGGATTTTGTTCCATCCACACAACCTGAGTATGATGAGTAGATAATGTGTATTTGTACTATTTAATGTACATGCGAAACTTTGCCCGAATATTATAAATTGACTTGACAATATGTTATTTTTAAGTGACGAGTTAAAAAGAGAGACAAATGACAAAACACAACTATGTCCAGTTTAGTCATTTGCCAAAAAATAAGATCTTTTCACCAAAAGAATTTGGTTTTCGTATGGAGCTTGCATCTGTGAATCACCTTTTGACAAAAAATGTCATCTCACTATACGGACAAAAAATGTCATGTTACTTCAAGACAAAAAAGGTCATATCACATTCGTACCAATCACTATTAGAATTTTATCATATCCTTTTGTTTTGTAAAATCTGGTTAAAGAAGATGATGATCTCATTGGTTATATAAACCAACTTTCGTCACATAGAACCTCCAAACCAAATCAACACTTCTCAAATGGAACCTCCGAACTACTCCTCTTCAGGCTCGACTTCATTCGACGATGAAAATGATATGCTTGCGATAATTATGAATCACCGTATGAATCTTTTGTTATTAGTCGTTCAAGAAGATCAACATACAAATCACCGCCGGTACATTCGTCGTGAAAGAGAAGATGGTGATAGACGTCTTCACAGGGATTATTTTGCCGAAAATCCTATTTTTGGCGACACTCTATTTCGACGACGTTTTTGTATGCACCGGGAATTATTTAATCAGATACTCCATGCTACTGTAAGTTATGATCAGTATTTTCTTCGGCATCAAGACACAACAAAAGCATTTGGCTTATCCCCGCATCAAAAAATTACAGCCACAATACGATATTTGGCATATGGATCTTCTGCTTATGCAATTGACGAGTACGTACGTATTAGCGAATATATGATTTTGAATCATTACGTTGATTTTGCGTGGTAATTGTTAACTTATTTGGCCCACAATATATAAGACATCCAACGCCGGACGATGTAGCGAGGTTGTTGGAAGAAAATTCATCTAGGGGTTTTCCCGGAATGTTAGAGAGTATTGATTGCATGCATTGGGCATGGAAAAATTGTCCGGCAGACTGGCATGGCCAATACACTGGTCACGTTCGTGAACCAACTATCATTCTTGAAGCAGTAGCATATTACGATCTATGGTTTTGGCATACATTCTTTGGAATTCCTGGGTGCATCCACTTTTTTGACAACATTCTTGATGGTTGTGCACCACCGGCTGAATTTGTGATTAACAATCATATGTACAACATGGGGTACTATTTAGCTGATGGTATATACCCACCATTAGTGACTATAGTCAAGACTTACTCAGCCCCAGATACACCAAAGAAGAAGAAATTTTTTCAAATGCAAGAAGCAGCACGGAAGGATGTTGAACGCACCTTCGGGGTTTTACAGGCACGATTTGCTATTGTTAGAGGTCCAGCCAGTCTTTGGGATGCTGACAGCCTTTCATATATTATGAAAACGTGTATCATATTAGATTGTTGAGGATAAAAGGGAAAATGGGATTGGGGTATATGAATACGACCAACAAGCTAACTCGACATTCATCATACTAAATCGGCCAGGTCCAACTGAGCATGTAGCTCGAACGACACGTACTGTACAACTGCATGACAGACAAATGCATCATACCCTTCGTCAAGATTTGGTTGAACATATTTGGAACGAATATGGGGAGGAGGAAGAGGAAGATTAAGCGAAGATGTGTTAATATTAATGATATGCATTTAAAATCATTATATTAGTGAAATGTTATTTGGGTTTCATTTTTATCAAACGATCGACTACTAAATTTTCATACTTTTTCCTTCTTCATAATACAACTTAAAAAAATAGAACATCTTATTAATAGCCTTGATATACAAGACTACTACATATTTTTAAGAGACGATACAATAATACATATTTATCAAATACAACTTTATCCCTGATGGTAGCCTCTTTTATGCATGATTTTCGCCTGTTGACACATAAAATAATAATGCTGAGTATCAGGTAAGCTACTCAAATTCATACACATTATGCGATCTTCTTCCATTCTTTCTTTCAAATGGAAATCTTTTTTCTTTAATCACCGTCCTCCTTTCCTGATTCTCTATATAAATTTTATTAAAAATTTTCGTCTCTTCAACCATTGCAGCAATATCGGACCCTTCATTGGTACGTTTTCCTTTTTTCTTTGCTTCTTTTCTACCAGGTGGTCGAGAGAGTAACGTAGGTGCATTGAGATCCAATGGTATATCAGAATCCCAGTCTACATTTGTGGGTGAACGTGTTGAACTACCACATTCGCCAGATTGAGAACTAGGGACTGATTCGAAAAAATTAGTTGTACGCGTAGAAAATTTAGGTTGATCTTTAAGGATTTCATAACACTCTTCAAACTTGAAGGGCTTCCCAACTATTTGCATGTACTCCATTCGTGCATCGTGGACCTATCATAATTAAAAAAATGCTGATCAATATTAAGTAATAGGCAATTTACTGTACTAAATGATACATAATAAATTAATGCACTTAATCAAAACTGAACACACCTTATCCGCCTCCGTAGTACCGCTTGCCACTCTATTAGTCACACTGCTTAACTTCGCACAGTACAAAGAAACTTCCTTTTGCTTGCTGGGAGAGAGAAAGCTTCTGGACCACCTTTTCCAGCCAGATAGCGAGTGTTCACTCAGCAATGATACCGCCGGCCGGGAATAAGTACCTATCCCTTACGAGAATCGAATTCTTCAGATGAGATCTACTGCCTGATAGGTTCTAACTCCCATCTTAGATGATCATCACAGATTCTTTAACAAAGCATAATGGATTCTCAAAAGATGGTGCTGGACCACTTAATTGATTTGTTGGGGGCCCTGTGATCCTTTATATTGCCAAATCTGAACTTGGTTCCCACTGTTGACCTACCATATCATGCCAGCTTTGAGAAGATTTCTTCCAATAAGCAAACTACTCCAAGCCCATGAGGAAGAGATGCACCTAGCGGATAGAGAATTGAACATTCTCCGATTTACGGAAAAGAAGACCAATTGTCGCTCGACCTCGACCAAACCAATCTCAAGTAGAAGCCAAGGAAGGACCATCACCAGATTCGTTCAAAAGAACAGATGCCAGACTTCACTAAATCAGTCTATTTTTCCTTGAAGCGGGGGAGGCGACTCTGATCTTCACGTTATGAGTCAATGGGACTGCTCGAGCCCAACAATTGCTTTCTTCAAGCGGCAAACATTTCCTCCCCCTGAGATACAAAACCGGGAGGCACTGTCCTGTCATATACACTTCTTCTGAGAGCTCCCCATGAAGGAAAGTTGCATTCTTAACATCCAGTTGACATAGTAGAGAATCGACTGAAAAGGGAGCCAGCAGTTCTATCTGTTGTAGTGCCTAACAGATTGACAAATTTGTGAAAAATCTGATCCCAAAATTGTGTTCCAGTTTGATCGCTACCATTCAATGGATCTTGGGTGATAGCAACCCAACTTTGAGCCAAAATAATATCTTCAGACACGGTGTATGCCCGGCCTCTAATTGGACGATTTACCATTAAATTAAATTAAAACAATAAAATGGAAATAAGGAAATAGAGATGGAGAGAGATGATTGAAGAATAACAAATTTTATTTTCGTTTTCCCCACGAAATGAGAATAACAGATAGGAAGATTTTTTTTGGGTTTGTTTGAGCTATGAATTTTAGACGAACAGAGAGTGAGAAGGGGTTGCTAATTTATTGGAAAAAAATTTCATGGCCATTGCAAACAATAGAATATGAACGTTGGACTAGTAGAAGGGTACCTAGGAAATTCGAAATTATAAAATAAAAAAAAATTAATCAAGGGACAGGAAAGCTTCTTCCGTCCTTGATTTTTTTTTAATGTTGAGACAGGAAAGCTTATATCGTCCCAATTTTTTTTCCTGTTTTAATTTACGGACGGAATTCGATTTACCGTCTTTATTTATTTATTTATTTATTTTCGTTAGGACGGGAAATTATTTTAGTCCATACAATTTGTTAAATTAAGTTGTTTAGGGACGAAAAAAAGAATTTCGTCCGATACCTCTAACAACGGTCAAATTCCTCCCGACGAAGTTTTTTTTTTTTTTTCGTCTGATGCGACAGACGAAAAATCTTTTTTTGTTTGCTATATTTTCCAAAATCTCATATCTTTGCCAAATTTGGTCGGTCACTGTTAACCAAAAATCCAAATTTTGGGATTTTTGGCCAACGACTACAACGTCTTCCTTCTTATTTTTTGAAAAATTTGGGTATTTGAAAGACGACTACAGATGCTCTAAGGAGGTTTTTGCTTTAACCAATAGGCTGGCGGTGTTATGACGTTGATCAAATAGTTTAGAGGTGTTTTTCAAATTCTATCTTAAGAAAATTGTTTACAAAATGCATAACAAGTTATTAACTCAACTTCCATTATTACTCATCTCTAAGAATCAGTCTCCTTTAAATTCCTAGAGTCAAAATTTTAAGCTTTTGTTTATGTCAATCACGACTTAAATCTCAACCACAACCACGTTTAAAACATCAAACTATACCAACCTTCTATTGGGTTTATATCTTGCATACTATGTTGGATAAGAAGACGATGAGACGATGGAGGGATCGAGACGATTGGAAACGGAGTGGAGGCGAGAAACAGTCAGCGGCAGCAATAGTGGAAGTTACGATCGACCGCAACTCATGTGCGGTCAACTGACCCCTGCATGATGTCTTCCAGAGAGGAGGACAGTCGACCGACTTGTTGGTGCGGTCGACCGTTCGCAGCGCTGATGGGTTTCGGGCTTGAGTCTGGCAGATTCGTGAAAGGCCCAACTTGCACTTCAAGTTAGATTGTGTGGCTCCTATCGTAGGGTTATCTCTTCAGTAACATCTAACGGTTATTGTATCAAGATATCAAACTAGGTTTTCTCTAGATCTCTATATATTGTTGTTATTAGCCTCCATTGAGAGCCAAGAGAGAGAGAGAGTACTTCATTGAAGGAGAGATTGAGTGATTCTCTAATTGTAAATAACTAGTACTTTCTCGTGAGGCTTGAGAGAGAGTCGTGGTGAGAATTATAATATTCTTGTATCTTCTCTAGTTGAATAACAACTTAGGTTTCTTCTCCCCCGGATTAAGGCGAAAGTCCCAACCAGGACAAACTTATGTGTACTTTGGTGTGTTTGGTATGATCTCATATGTGCTTGGTAGTTTGTGTTGATTGCATCGAATAATTCAACTTCTAAGTGGGGTTTTCAGTAGAAATCCCTAACAATTGGTATCAAAGCTTCGGGTTCAAGGGTTTGTTCGAGTTCCTTGGAGAAGATGGCTGATCAGATCACGAAGATCAAGCGGTTCAAAGGCAAGATCAAATTTGATCTCTTGAAGGTGGACATGCATGAAGTATCGGTTCAACAGGATTTGCATCTAGTCCTAGAAGGAGATAAAGGGAAACCAATAGGCACAAAGCAAAAAAAGTGGAAGGAGATTTATTCAGAAGCCTTGGGTTTAATTCGGTTTTTATCGACGAACGAAGTCAAGTATAGGAGAAGCGCGGTGAATCTTTGGGCAAGATTCAGAACTGACTACTCGGGATCGTCATCACAGGGTCGGATGTACCAGTGAAGAAAGTTGTGGGGTTTCTCAATGAAGGAAAGTACCGCTTTTCTAGATCATGAAGTGGAGTTCAATATGGAGTTATCTGAACTGAGGGCGTTCAACGTAGATGATCTAAAGATTTCCAACTCGATATATTCATCACCAAATCCATCCAACATGATAATTGTGCTAGATGAGGAATCTACCAAGAAGAAGTTTTTCATAGCAGGTATGATCAAGGGGTTGGAGGAGGATGCACTTAGGGAGGAGAGTCAGAAATTGGCATCAACTACTGTGAGTAGCTTGGAGGTGGATTGTACTTTGATTAGAAGGAAAAGTGTATGTAGGAGTAAGGTCTGTAGCCACCAGTGCAAATGGATTAAGCATTACATGAGAGACTGTTGTAAGTGGTTGAGTCAAAGGGGGGCTAAATACAGTGCCACTGAATCAGGTGATGGCTTAAACAGTGCTTTTGTTTCAAGTCCTTTAGATGTGATTTCTGGTTGGTCTTTTGATTCAGTTAGTTCTTCTCAAGTTTGCTCCGAGAGGGAGTTGGTTTCTACTTGCAAATTTGCATCATATCGTTGTGTGAGAAAGAAGGTTGATAAGATTTGTGAAGTAATGGTTTCTGCTTACAAGTTTGCTTCATGTCGTTGTGTGGGAACGAAGATTGACAAAACTTTATGAAGTAAGGGGTGAGAAAACTAATGAGTCGAAAATGATAAACGGAAAGAGATACACACTAGAGGAGGGCAAGCATATTCCTTTGATGAAGCGGAGCCTTATTTTCATGAGAACTCTAGAAGTTTGGGACTGCAGGTACACAAATCCAGGTGGAGTTCGTTCAGTTTGGAAAAGTTATCGCAAGGTGATGAAGGGTAAGAGGGAGATTGAGCAGGGTCAGCACAACCTCTACCAGCTTTGGAGGAACATAAAAACTTGCGCAAGTGTTTCGAAACTCATTGTTCCTAAAGCACCATCTAGTATGCCGTCACTAGAATCATCCGAGCGAGACTGTGACGTTCGAGTATCGTCGGAAGCTGGAGAGAGTCTTGAGGTAGGTGGAGTTCGTGTGGAGGATGGCACCTTCATGATTACATCTACTGGGGTGTGCCCTTGAGGAGGGCATACAGCGAAAGAAAAATAGGTGGAGATAGATTCAACTAGCAGAGAAAGCCATCGAACGAGTTATTTGCAAGAAGAGAATAAAAAGAGTCTAGAAGGTTTTAAATCACACAGATGTGGATTCATATGTATGTGGAGGGATCGAGACGATTGGAAACGAAGTGGAGGCGAGAAACAGTCGGCAGCAGCAAAAGAGGAAATTGCGGTCGACTGCAACTTATGTGCGGTCGACCGACCCCTGCGTGATGTCTTCCAGAGAGGAGGACAGTCGACCGACTTGTTGGTGCGGTCGATTGTTTGCGGTGCTGATGAGTTTTGGGCTTGAGTCTGGAAGATTCGTGAAAGGCCCAACTTGCGCTTCAAGTTAGATCGTGTGGCTCCTATCGTAGGATTATCTCTTCAGTAACTTCTAACGGCCATTGTATCAAGATATCAAACTAGGTTTTCTCTAGATCTCTATAAATTGTTGTTGTTGGCCTCCATTGAGAGCCAAGAGAGAGAGTACTTCATTGAAGGAGAGATTGAGTAATTCTCTAATTGTAAACAACTAGTACTTGCTGGTGATGCTTGAGAGAGGGTCGTGATGAGAATTGTAATATTTTTGTATATTCTCTAGTTGAATAACATCTTGGGTTTCTTCTCCTCCGGATTAAGGCGAACGCCTCAACCGGGACAAACTTGTGTGTGCTTTGGTGTGTTTGGTATGATCTCATATGTACTTGGTAGTTTGTGTTGATTGCAACGAATAAATCAACAAGATCTTAAGTAGAGTTTTCGGTAGAAAACCCTAAACACCTTCCACTTAACTTAAAAAGTTAAAGATTCAAAAACAAACTATCCCACGCAATTGCACTTTATAAATAACGATAAATAACTAGTAATTTTGTAATATAGTTCATTCCTTTTCTTTTCAGTAGACTAAAAAACTCAACGTGGATCTGGAAGTCCTTTTCATCATATTTTAGCTATTGAAGTATGTTGCAGTCTTGCTTTTTCCCTCAATGTATTTTTTGTAACCAAAACAAACCCATCAAAGATACCAAAAAAAGATTGACATGGAGTTCAGATGATATAGTTCGAGTTTAGATTTCTACATATATTAGATTCAGTCAGGGCCAGCCCCCTAGTGGAGGCCGGGTAGGCAACCGCCTCGGGCTCCCGATTGGATTTTTTTTTTTAATCTCAATTTTAGGGGCCCAAAATTTTTTTTCCCCTCTTATATACATGTAGTTATGTATTTTGCACAGAAAATAAAATTACACTATGTATAATTGTTATTAGGGTCCCCCAAATTTAATTGTTTGACCTTTAGATTTTTTTTATTACTTGGGATTGGACTAGCACTTTGATTGAATTTGAGCTTGCTGCTGAGTTGCTAATTTGAGTTAGTTGTTGATTGAATTTGGGCTAGTGTTTTGATTAAAATAGCTTGCTGTTGAATTTGGGCTTGTTGCTGATTGAATTTGGTGAAACAAATCCAGTCTGCACTTGCACCCCCCACCGGACCCGCATTCGCACCTGAGACCCGACCCTCCTCTTCAATAGCCTACCCTCCATTTTCCAAATCCAATCCATCTCCAGCCCATTGCCTTCTCCGCAAATCTCACTCTCACTAACTCACAATTCATTTTCTGAAAAATCCCTAATTTAAATCCCTAAATTCCTAAACCCTAATTCTATGCAAAATCTTGTTGTTGTTGTGTTGTGGGTGTGGTTGGTTGTTGTTGTTGAGTTGCTCTTGCTGTTTCTCTCTTGCTCTTATTGAGTTGCTGAGTTGCTCTTGTCGTTTGCCATTGCTATTTGGCAGCTATTTCTTACCCGATTTTACTTTTCAGCATGATTGATTGTTGCATTATTTTATCATTGCGATTCTCAAGCTAGAGTTTCAAATTAACAGATTATGGTATTGTTTTATTGTTCCGAGTCTCAAGCTAGTGTTTCGACTTTCAAATTAATAGATTATGACTTAATTAAGTAGAAATTTGATATATTAGGGCTTAATTTTTTCAAAAATTATATTTAGTTTTTTTTTAACGCATGTGGGCCCCATTTCGGAAGTTCGCCTTGGGCCCCGTGAACTCAGGGTCGGCCCTGGTTTCAGTTAGGGGTGGTATACTGTACCGTACCATATCATCTTTTTTCTACCGTCTACTGTACCAAAAAACCTGGTGCACAAATTTCTTCACCATTATCATGCCAAGATTTCGGTACTACCAATTTCGATAATACTGGAATATCGATATGGTAATGGTAATGCCACGGTAGTACCAGGCCTTAAAAAGAAACAGAAAATTTTACTTGAGTAGAAGTATATATATCTAATTATTGAATAACCAGATACTTGAAGTCCTGAACCATCAACCCCACAGAAATTTTAGATGTAACTTTGTTGCTGCAAGTCCTGATAAACCTTCTTAACCACACAAAAAATCAAAATTTGTTTTGGATATAGGGCCTCAACCATTTTTCATTATCAAAGGCACATCAAACAAATCCCAAATTTTATATCACTGCGAATTTTCTTGTATTCTGCTGGCTTCCTATACGAATGCTAGTTCTACTACTACGTACTACAGGAAGACATCATCTTCCAAACCCTGATGCGCATGGGGCTGAGGACGGAGGAGATGAAGCGACACAACTTTCTTTGGTATTTGGTAGAGTAAAGGATGGAGGAGATGAATCTGGTGGGCTTGTGTCGAATTCTATCTCTCAGTGTCAATTATGTAGTTGTCAAAAGTAGTTAACGATTTCAATTGGTTGCCGAGTGAAGCAATCGTATTCTGGCACTCTACCAGCTTCTCAGCAGCCACGACAAGCTCCTTCCCCTACAGTAGATGTACATTTATATATTAGAACTATGGAAATGATGGTATTATTTTCGCTCATTGATTTTGGACCGAGAAAATAAATAAGGTAAAAAAGTAAATGAAATTTGAATGCACACGTTTTACTGATAATTTTCCATTTAATCTTGATACAAGTCGCACTTTAACTTCTCGACTCTTCTTTGAAAGCTCATCCTCTAAGTTTTGGCACTTTACTGTAAATTGGGTATTTAATGCCTTCTCTGTCTCAACTCTCCTTTCTAGAAACCGCACCATTTCAATTTGATTTTGAAGTTCAGATTATGCAGACACAAGCTCAAGCTCCACTGCCTTTTCTCATCCTTCACAACCTTTAGTTTAGAGGAGAACTTTGTAGACAACGATTTCTCTACTTCAATGAGTTGCTCTAATAACTTCACCATCTCCTTTGGCTTCTTAACTTCCAAATTTAATTAAATATATATTAAATATACCCGGTACAGTACGGTATACCATCGATATCAATACTGGATACCAGTACTAGACCAAATAATCTCGGTACGGTACAGTACTGAGATTTTGGTACGATATTACCGAGTTTTCAATACTATTCAGTATGGTAACGGTACGGTACAATATTATGTTAATTTTTGACACCCTTAGATTCAGTAAGGCCTCAGGGTAAATATAAATGACATTGCACCTAGAAAATAGCGACTTCTGCATGCTCTTCCTCCTACGAACACACCCACCTGTATAGGAGAAAAAGGTCTAATAAAAACAACACTGTACATTGAGTTATAAAAATACCGAAAGAAAATAAAAACAAATAAAGAAGGAAGGAAGAAAAGATTAAGATGCGTTTGGTTAGTTGTTTTGAAAACAATTTTTAATCCTTAGGTTTGTAAAAGAAATTTATAAATGAGTTTTTTGAGATTTTAAAAAAACAAGGGTTTGTTTGGATAACTTTTTTTAGAAAACAGTTTTTTGAAAATGAGAAGAAAGGAAACATGACGTTTTTTGGAAGAGATGATTTTTTTTTTATAAAACTGTTTTTTAGAGTTTTCTAAAAACGGTTTTAAAATGAGAATTTTCCAAAAAAAATTTAGAAACGATTTTTCGAAAATACCTATACAAACACGATTTTTAGATTTTAAAATTTACAAAACTGAAAACATGTTTTAAAACCCTAACAAACAGGCTCAACAATGTATACTCCTCTCAATGTAAGAAAAAGGTCAGCAAACTCAAATCAAGTGGCAGAGAGGTCGTACCAGCGAGCGCCCCACTTTCAATATGAATTAGCCTTCACCAGAAATAAAGAAAAACAAAAGCAAAAACAAACTTGAACAAGTTTCCACCAAATGCCAATAAAATTGGCATAATTATCAAAACCAATTTCCATAATAACTTGAGAAAGGGGTGATTTGGTTGGATATTGATTTACTGTAGCGAGAAAGAAATACTATAGCGAAAGTAAATATTTGGATTTAATTTCTTAAAATAATTTCATGAATGATTAGCATTGTTTGAATTGTAAGAACACTAGTGACGGTAATTTAAAATACTTTTAAACTTTTTGTTTTATTTAAAATTAATCTCAATTAATTAGGATTTAAACTAATTAAACTAAATTGGTTTAATTAAACTTAAAAACTCAAACAAAAACCCCCAAAAAACTACACACACACACAGAACAAAACAAAAACCAGGAACAAAAACCGCGCAAAAAAACCAAGCTGAAAAAACTCACAAAAAAGGCTTAAAAAACCGGAAATTAATATAAAAAAAACCAAGCTTACCAACTGGGTGCTGTGTATATGTGCGACTTTAGTCAGAGAATGTGTGGAATATAAAAAAAAATTAAATAGTGTGAACAGGTGTTTCAACGGGTGTTTTTGGACAAACAAAAAAATTCTACTGCATCGAACTAAAGTATTACTATACTAAGAAATTCATTTACATCCAAACAAATCACCCTAAAATGATGGGTTGGTGAAAGCAATCAAATTGTAACAAAGAAGTTCCAGCCGCGTCTAATGTCTAATGTAAAATTTGACGCGATCAAGGAAACAATGACATGACTGAATAAGGACAAAGGAAGCAAAGGACAAACGAGGATGGAATACAGTGATAATACCGTATTGAATTATATATACTAGTATCATACACGTGCACACGTGCACGTGGAAAAAATTGAAGAGATAATGAAAAGGGAAAAAAGAAAATAATTTTCAAACTGATCCACTTTCGAAAATATTTACGGAACTGGTCAACTGTCGAAAATATTTATTAAAATTAGTCCATAACCCAACACGTGCGTTGCATGGGATGGGTTAAGGACTAAGGGTTCTCCCATTATAGTAGTAGCGATAGAGATATAAAAAATTACATAATGTGAACCCAGAGCATAATGGTTTTTTACCGAAATAGTCCACTTTCTAAAACTAATTTTCAAATTAGACCACTTTCAAAACTAATTTCTAAAATAGACCACTTGCAGTACCGAACTGTGACCTCCTCGGTAACATGGTCGCAGTTCCCTAATGCAGCCTACATACATACCAAAAAATCCAGATTCTAAAACTTGGTTTAAAATTTCTCAAGTCCAAGGAAGTCCAAGAGAGAGATAAATGTGGCCGTAGTTGGGTACTGCAGCCTCGATAATACGTAGGCTGCAGTTGACAACTGCGGCCTCCATTATTTTAATTTTTTTTGGAAGTTTTAGATTTCTTGCACATTAGAGCATCTGTAGTCGTTCCCTATATTTTCGAAATTTGGAAAATATAGGGAAAAAGCTGTTGTAGGCGTTCTCTATATTTGGGAAAATTAGATTTTGATGAACAGTGTCAGTCCATATTTGAAAGATGATATAGGAATCGGAAGATCATCTTGCGTCCGTCGTAAAAATTTAATCGTTTCTTGTTCACGGATGATCTTCCGTCCGATTAATTTTTAATTTTGTTTTATAAAAAAAAATTGTTAGACGCAATATCATCTTGTGTCCAATCAAATTTTCTTTTTTTTAAATAATCAATTAAGGGGATCGACGACTGAGATTCAAGAAATGATATATCTTCCGCCATTCATTCAAAATTTGGATTCAAACGACTACAACTTCAACTCAAAATTTTTATTTCTAAAAGCCAAATATAGAAAATTTGACTTGGAATGACTACAGATGCTCTTACAGAACAAAAATTCAACTGTCTGGAAATTTTGAAGTTTCCATGATCGCAGTTGCCAATAACGGTCTCAGTAAAAGCTAGGTCGCAGTTGACAACTGCGACTATGGAACTTCCAAGTTTTCATATAGTTGTCTACTGTCTGGAAACTTTAAAGTTTCACAGTCGTAGTTGCCAAATGCTTCCTCGGTAAAAAATCAGTCATAATTTGGCTATTTATGCTGATGCTTTTAATGTGCTGATGCTTTTAATGTGTTGAAAGTGGTTAATGTTATAATGTGTATCAATGCCAAATCAATGCAAAATGTCTAAAGTGGTCTATTTTGCAATGTGTATCAATGCCAAATCAATGCAAACTGCCAAATCTTATTTGTTGGAATGTGTATCAATGATATTTTTGCCAAATCAATGCAAACTGCCAAACAAATTATTTTTAAAATTAAAATAACTGAGGCCGCAGTTGTCAACGGCGGTATTAGTATTATCGAGGCCGTAGTCGCCAACAGTAGCTTCAGTGATATTGGCTTGTGCTAATGCTTTTTATGTGCTAATATTGGCTTGTTGGAATGTGTATCAATGATGTTTATGAAAAATCAATGCAAACTTTTAAAACAGTGTTTTGTTAGAATGTGTATCAATGATTCATATGTCAAATCAACGAACAATATAAAATCAATTTTGAATTTGTCTTCAACTCCTATATATACAAGAGTGAAGTATTCTCTTGAACATCATGTTCTTCTTCAACATGATCTAGTGGGGAAAAAAGATGGGAAAAAAGAGATGAAAAAAAAGAGAAAAATTTCAGAGATGAAAAAAAAAAAAGAGAAAGATTTGTATTCTCTTGAACATCATGTTCTTCTTCAACATGATCTAGTGGAGAAAAAAGATGGAAAAAAGATGGGAAAAAAGAGATGAAAAAAAAGAGAAAAATTTCGGAGATGAAAAAAAAAAGAGAAAAATTTATGTGAGTAGTAATGGATCATTTATTTAAATATGTGAGATTATGTTGAGTTTATGTGAGCTTAAGGAGGGAGATAGATGCATGTTCATACTAGTATACTAGTACATGCTGGGTTTCCTTCAACGGTAAGGAAGTCTTCAGATTCTAGCTATTTTCTTCATTTTTTAAATGCATGAGTAGTAGCTTCTTCTCCCTTCATACACTTCAATGCACCACCATTAGACAGAGTGCATAAATTCTCTGGTTTGGAGGATGGAGTAGTAGAGGTGTCACAATGTATTCATGCTACTTTTCAATTTCTTGACATGAACACATCTTATTCATGCAACAAATAGCATGAATAGGAGTGCTTGTCAAGAAGTTGTGAAGTACTATAAATACACTACTACACCAACTACTACTTCAACCTCCTAACCAGAGATTGCTGCCTCTGTCTAATGGTGGTGCATGGAAGTGTATGCAGGGAGTACAACTGCTACTTCTGCGTTGAAAAAGAGGCAGAATCAATAGTCAATCCTACCAGTTTAAGAAGAAACCTAGCATGTATCTGTATACTAAAGTAATTGCTACTTGTAATCAAATCAATATATAATCAGTTTGTAATGTATGCATTACCGAAATTTCAATTGAATTAATGTAATCAGATTGTAATGTAATCAATATGTAATCAGTTTTCAGCATTTATAAAATTAAAATAACGACCGCAGTACCCAACTGCGGCCTCAGTTATATCAGCCTTGGACTTAAGAAATTTTAAACCAAGTTTTGAAATCTGAAATTTTTTGGTATGTATGTAGGCTGCAGTAGGGAACTACGACCACATTACTAAAGAGATCGCGGTTCAGTACTGCGAGTGCGAGTAGTCTATTTTAAAAATTAGTCTAAAAAATGGTCTATTTTAAAAATTAGTTTAAAAAAGTGCTATTTTGGAGAAAAAAATCGAGCATAATGCACGTCATACGAGTTATTGATTCAGTACAATTTTAAACTTAGCAAGAAAGTTCAAATAATCTCTACTACTATAATGGGAGAACCCCTTAGTCCTTAACCCAACCCGTGCAGCGCACGTGTTGGGTTAGGGAATAACTTTGATAAATATTTTCGGAAGTGGACCAGTTTGGTAAATATTTTCGAAAGGGGATCAGTTTGGAAATTATTTTTTCTACCCTTTTCATTATCCTGCACGTGTGCACTGTGTATGATACTAGTCAGACTATAAGGGGTCCACTAGTTTGGCAGTTCCTGAGACTCACTCAATTTAAGGGATTAGTCTTCCTCGTTCTATCTTACCTTTCAATGCTTCTGAGGTTCTTTACCCTATCTTCCCAACTTTTGTAGACAGCTGCACCATGTGTTGGAAATACAGCTGTCTTCCATATGTAGTCAAGTCAAATTGGAAAGTGAAGAAAGAAGTAATCTCAGATGAAAATTTGTAGAGATGATCAGAAAATTCATCTGCTGCAAATGGTTGGTAGCTATTTGTACATTGCAACAGAGTTTTGATGATTGAGTTCGAGATTAGATTTGTACGTATATTGGACCAGAAAGAGCATTTGTCGTCGTTCCTATATTTGAAACTTTTTAAAAATTTGAAAAAATAACAGTTGTAGCTGTTTCCTATATTTCCATATTTTGGGTTTTGAGAAACAACAGCCTTCTAAATTTAAGAAGAGATAGGAATTCCCAAAATATAGTAATTGAAAGATCATTGACCGTCCGTCCTAAATTTTAACTGTAAAATCTTTTAGACGGAAGATAATGTTGCGTCTGAATTTTTTTTAAAGTGTCTGACATTAGATCATATTCCGTCCCATTTTCTTTTAATTATAAAATTAGGACGGGAGATGATCTCCCGTCTAGAGGTGTAAAATGAACAGGACATCCCGTCGTCCGTCTGAGTCCGGCTCAAGAAATGATCCGACCGTGAACCGTCCGAACTGTTATACGAACCGAGCTCGAACAAATTATTAGGTCCGATGTTTCACCGAGCTCGAGCTGGATATAAGTTCGTCCGAGTATTATTGTGGTCCGGTGCTTTACCGAACCTAGTCCGGACTATAAAATTTTTGTCCGATCTGGACCAAGCTGGACATAAGCCCGTTCCGGGTAAAATTTCGCTCCGAGTTTGAACATATGACTGTCTGGTCCGATTTAGACCCCTACTTCCGTCCGACGAAGATTCTCTCCTGAAGCATGGGGAAGCAAAATGATCTTTCATCCCACACCAATTTTTTTAATAATTTATTGAATTACTATAATACCCTCCTTCAATCTCAACAACTACTAGAAGAGCTCCAACGGCAAATAACGGCTAGAAATTTTTTTTGGCTATTTATATTCACTCTGTTCTTCCCCAAGGTCAGACACAAAAATTTTCAATACAATCTCCTCCAAATGTTCTTCTATATCTTTCTTTCTCATATTCTTTTTTTTTAAAAATAAATCGACACAATGGCAAATCGTCCTAATAGAGGCAGGACTTAGGCTCTTATTGAAGATGTTATTATATTCCAAAGCTGAGTTGCTATAACTCAAGATCCGTTGATCGGTAGCGATCAATCCGGCACACAGTTTTTGGATCACATTTTTCTTACATTTTTTGGTCTCATAGGCACTACAACGACTGAACGACTAGCTCCTTTTCAAGTAGATTCTCAGTAATTTCAAAAGAAGTAGCTTTGTACATTGCAAAGTTAGGCAGCGTAACAAATAGGCACTACTGATGCAAACAAGGTATGTATAGTATATGTGGTTAATGTGAATTTATTATTTTAAAAATATAAATTTTCATAATTGGTGTTTTTGTAATTCTGTAATTCGGATAGGTATGGGAAGCAAAAATGGAATACATGCAAACGGTCGGGAAAACTTTCAAATTCGAGGAATGTTACGAAATGCTCAAAGATCAACCAAAATTTTCTTTGCATACAACCCAAGTTTTCGATTGTCTCGAGTTCCCAATCCGAGGAAGGTGGTAGTACAACCCGTTCGCCTATAATCGTCGACTGGGATTCAGATATTCCCATTGACGTCGATGCGCCTACCCCTCTCCTAACCACCTGGCCGAAAAGCAGAGAAGAAAAAAGGAAACAGACGACCGAATCATCTAATTTTGCTGCAGTGGTTGAAGAAACAAAAAAAATTAACACCTTTGATAAAGAGACGCAGGAAAAGAGGATCTCGATGAAACAAAAATACTACGAACTGAATGAACAAATGGAAGAAGACCGCATAATGAGTATGGATCTCACTACTTTACCTGACACTTAACACTATTATTTCACGTGTAGACAAAATAAAATTATACAAAAACAAGGTTACCATCTAGGGTAAAGTAACATCAATTTGTTGCATTTATGTTGCATTATCTTTTGTATCATGCTTATTATACCTGAATGTTGCATTTTTTTTTTCTTGTATTAGGAAGGAAAAAAAATGTTGCAAGTTACTCTTTCAATGGAATTCAATGCATTTGTTTTTAAAAAACTATACATACAATATTCAAGAAACATATTCTTGCATTTTCTAATTCCCATCATCTCCATATTGATTCCAAATGTGCTCGACCAAATCTTGACGAAGTACATGATGTCTTTGTCTGTCATATAGTTATACCATGTGTGCATTTTAAGCTGCACGCTCAGTCGGTCCAGCTCTGTTAGGTACGATTAAGCTACAGTCAGCTTGTTGGTCGTACTCATAGTGACTAATTCCTTCTCCATGTTCATTTTCAACAATCATATTGTGTAATATGATGCATGTCTTCATAATATAGGAGTGACTGTCGACATCCTATAGTCTGGCTGGATATCTTACAATCGCAAATCAAGCATGTAAGACCCCAAATGAGTGTTTAACATCTTTTCATGCAACTTATTGCATTTGGACAAATTTTCTCTTTTTTGGTGTATCTGGTGCTGAGTAAGTTTTAACTATAGTAGCTAGTGACGGGTATGTACCATCCGCTAAATTGTATCTCATGTCGTAATTGTGATTGTTAATCATAAATTCGGCCCTTGGTGCACAACCATTAAGAATGTTCTTGAATAATGGAGAACGATTAAGTACGTTTAGATCATTATTGCATTCTTGCATTCCAAAGAATGAATGCCAAACCAAAGATCACAAGATGCCACTGCTTTGAGAATTGTTGTGGGTTCCTAAATGTGTCCTATATACTAACCATGCCAAGTTGCGGGACAATTTTTCTATTGCCAATGCATGCAATCTACACTTTCCAACATTCCGGGAAACCCCAGGAGTCGTTGGACATCACGGCTGTTGGATGTCTCATATACTGTGGCTCAAATATGTTAACAATTGCCACACAAAGTTGACAATGTTTTTAGAACTGTATCTTCTCCGATTCATACGTACTCATCAACTGCATCTGCAAAAGATCGGTATGCCAAACACCGTACCGCTGCAGTGAGTTTTTGATGTGGAGATAAACCATAAGCTTTTGTTGCATCATGTCACTGAAGAAAATATTGATCATAACTTACAGTAGCTTCAAGTATCTGATTGAATAATACCCAGCGCATATGAAATCTGCGGCGAAATAGATTGTTGCCATAAATGGGATTACCTGAAAAATAATCTCTTCGAAGACGCCTATCACTGTTTTCTCTTTTGCATCGAATATATCGGCAGTGATTTGTATGTTGGCTTTGTTCAACGGCCATAAAAAAATATTTGCATACAGTTATTAAAAAGTACAGCAAGATTCTCATTCTTTTCGTCTGATGAAGTTGAGTTAGAAGAGGAGCTGAAATTAGCCATGATAGAAATGAAGCAAGAGAAGAATTGGTATTCTGGTCTGATGATTGTGTACTGGTTTTCAAACGAGATATGGAGAGTTAAATAGACTTTCAAGATATACTATATCTATAAATCACCCTAGGGGGGGTGAATAGGGTGATTGTGCGAAAAAAATAATAATAAAATAATGTACAAAGTTAATAAAAGAGTTAAGAGCAGCAAACACAGATGACACAGAGATATAACGTGGTTCGACCCCCAGGTCTACGTCCACACCACCTACTTGTAGCAATTGTCCGTCACAAGCGTTCCACTATACTTAAAACCCTTTGTACAGTGATTCTCGGATTCAAGCCGAGAGACCTATTATACCTACAGGACTTCCAATACCAGTCCCGTCAATCTCACCGAAGTGGAAAAGAAAGAACAACCAAAACTCAAGATCGTTTAATGATCATGATTGAAGAATACAGAAAAATTATCGCTCACACTCGGATTGATTATCGAAAAATTAGTTTAGAATGGTTTTATCAGAAGTAATAGCATTGAGAATACATAGTGGATTCGTTCAATATTAATAGACCAGGAAGTGTATCGATCAAAATTAGAAATAATACTTTCCAAGAATATACACAGCGCAAAGTGCGGTCAACCATCATATTGGTGCGGTTGACCGTTCAGCTCTCTGACGTAAAGTAGAGAGGTGAAAGGTCGATCGCTTCTCAAGCAACTCAAGGTTGCGGTCGACCGGTCATGAAGTACGGTAGACCAGTATCGCATTGTATATTCCGAATCTACCCTATTTTCTTACCATAAACTAATCAAACTTTAATCAATCTTATACAATTAAAATCTCACGAAAATAGAAGGAAGAATTCAGATCTTGATATCATTCTCTTTTGCTTGTAGACCAATTAATCATGAACTCTTTTGAATAACTTCCTCTTTTGCTTGTATTTGCAATCTTTCTTTATCGCTTTCCTTATTTGAATATTCTTGAATCTCTCTTGAATCTCTCTTGAATCTCTTGTTGATATTATTTGATCCTGAAAATTTGAACAACTAACTTTAAACTTATTAGTATTAACGAGCACGTTTTGTGCACACCAAACTAAGAGTCAACAATCTCCCCATTTTGGTGTGAACAAAACATGCTGGAATGTTTGAAAATTAAAATAGGCCACATAAATACTCCCCATGAGTTTTGTATATCCTGTTACACAGATTTTCATAAGTAAGAGCTTTTACGAGAGATGTAAATACTCCCCAATTCAATGCCACCTGTTATACTGAACTACAACATATATGATTAGTGTAAAACTTTTGAAACCATATTTGTAGTTTAAAATATTCATAGAATCATCGTAAAGTATTTGAAAACATTTCATGAAAACATGTCATGAATACTTTAGAAATTATTTGAAAATATTCTAAAAAAATTCTTCCCTTTTTTGGAACACACCAAGAGGGATTTAAGTAGAAGAAAAGTGAAAGCATGTTAAAAAAAAAAATCATTAATAAAAAAACAGGGGGGATTAAGTTTGAAAAGAACGAAATGTTACTGTATTTGAGATCCTCCCCAATACAAGTATAATAAAAAATTGAATTTCAAGAAGCACACAAAAATGGTTTTAAAAAGAGTCTTTATCGAAGATCAGAGAGGAGACCGGTCGACCGTACTGCAACAGAGATGATTTGAAAAATTTCCTGAGAGCAAACCGATCGACCGCACGGTCGACCACACGCCTTTGTAAAAAGCACAATAGATCACAGAGGGCACATTGGTCGACTGCACGGTCGACCGTTTATTTTGTGAAGACAAAAAAATTTCCAGAGGATGAGCCGGTCGACCACAAATAGTAGAAACCAATTTTTTGAAAATAATGTATAAAACCAATTTTAACCAAGAGGAAACCGGTCGACTGGGCTTCGACCGTACACCCTCACACATAATGGAATTTCATGCTGAGTTATCAATCACATTTATCACTCCTTTCAAAAAATGAAATTTTTTTTCATCTAATGGTTTTGTAAAAATATCAGCAAGTTGTGAATCAGTAGAAATATATTCAAGTAAAATATCCCCCTTTTGAAAGTGATCTTTAATAAAATGATTCCTAATATCAATGTGTTTTGTGCGACTATGTTGGTCAGAATTTTTGGTCATATGAACAGTGCTAGTGTTGTCACATTTTATTGGAATATTATCAAAGAATACCATGTAATCTTCGAAAGTATATTTCATCCATAATACTTGCGCATCGCAGGATCCTGCTGCGATATATTCAGCTTCGGCAGTAGAGAGAGTTACAGAGTTTTGCTTCTTGGATGCTCACAAGACAAGGCAGTTTTCCAAGAACTGACATGTACCGTCAGTGCTCTTTCTATCGGTCAAGCTACCGGTATAATCTGCATCAGAATATCCTACAAGAGAAAAATTTCTATTTTTCGGATACCAAAATCCAGTATTTGGTGTGCCTTTAAGATATCGAATGATACGCTTAACGGTAACCAAATGTGATTCTTTGAGACACGATTGAAAGCATGCATATAAACAAACACTAAACATAATATTTGGACGAGATGTAGTAATATAGAGTAAACTACCAATCATACATCGATAAGTAGAGATATCAACATTATTACTAGATTCATCTTTTGAAAACTTGGTGGTAGTGGCTGATATGGTTAAAAATGGGGTTAAATCGGAACCGTCCAGATTGGGCGTGAATCTTGAAACTCGGGGGTAAAATGGTAATTTCACATACAAGGTGGATCCAAAGCAGGTACTGGATCTCCTTCGCGCGAGACCCAATAACCCACGAGTGGGTCCATACCGATTGGGCACGGGTCCCGACCCGAGGCGAGCCCAGACCAGCAAGAGACAAATCAGGGCCACTGATTTGACCAAGTCAACGGGCCTGATTTGCTCTCACCGGGAATCAAGGGGTTAGTTTCCTAAACAGACTGTGAGGATTTTTCTCCTAGCAGTTACACCGGAAACCAGGCCTCTAATCACTCCCCTGGCGACTATAAATACCTCCCCTCTGCCACTGTGACCAGGTTAATCATTTTTTCACCACTTTAAGCTCTTTCTTTAATCACCACTGGTTACTGACAAGAGCGTCGGAGGGTGCGTCGCCGGAATCAACCCCGGTGTTTCGCACTTCCTTGTAGGTTGCGGCAGGAGCAAGAAGGTTTGAATCAGCTGTTCAGATTTTTTCGAACTCACAAATCTTATCTGTTTACCCCTACACCGAAATCAGTGGTAACAGATTGGCGCCGTCTGTGGGAACAACTGCACGAACAGCCTCAGCCCCTTCCTTGTCGTCCTCTCCAACCATGCCTCCAAAGAAGGTCAGATCTAGAGGGTCCAATCGCGGGACCAACCTCGCCGACCCTACAGAGGAAGCCCCTGTCAATCCTATTCCACAGCCCGATCTTCCTCCGCCGGCCCAATAGGGCCAACCTCCTCTTCCCAAGCAGCAACCCAACAATGGCCCTTCCGGCCATAACGGTCGGAAGCAGAAGCAGCCCTTCAATCCGGACCATGTTTCGGTTCGTAATGAATACTCGGATTCAATGGCTTCTCATCATCTCGACCTCCGCAACACAATCCTGAACCGCCAGAAAGATGAGGATCTCCGCACCCACCTTGATGAGAGGCGGGCCCGAGAGGGAGCCTCCTGCCAGCGTCAGGGCGAGCGGTCCCCTCACCGCCGAGACGGTCGAATGTCTCCGGACCACAGGGGTCGAGCGGTATCACCCGAGCGCCGAAGAAGGAGACCGCACTCCCCCGCGGATCGGCATCATCGGAGGAACAATGACGCACCGATCACTCGTGCCGAGTTCCTACAATTCCAAGACACCGTACTGCAGGCTCTCAACCTTCGGCAGAACATCCAAAATGCCCAGAGGGCTCCAACGCCCCCGAGGGATCCCAGTCCTCGTCGCCGAACCCGAAGTCCTTCCCCGGCACCCAGCCGCCAGCAGTAGCGCTACAGTCCTCGCCGATCCCAGGACTACCGGCGCCGCAGTCCCCTCTCCCCTTCCTATGAAGAAGAGTCCGGGGGATCTGGTGTGAATATTTGCAAGTGTACAAAATCGCAACAAGTAATATAGTAGTGAATAGAGTGTCGAACCCACAGAGACTAGATATTTTATTGAGTATCGAATTTACTAGATGAATCACTATTTGGATAATCGAAATTTAATAAATAAAGAAAACAACTAAAAAAATCTAACTAACTAAATTAATGGAGAGGGAGCAGAGTCTGAAAATTGTAATTTATTAATTGCAAATCAATTCTAGGTTTTTTTGATTTCACCTAGTTAATCAAACACAATTTATAATTCCTAAAAATATTATTTTTCCAAGTTGTAGACCAAAATCCCCAACTTATTCGATGTTTTCTCTCGAACAACACCAAAAATATCTCTAACTAACAGTTTGACACATCTCTATGCAAATTTAATTAATCAAAGACTCATTAAGTTCTATGGATTTTTTAACGGTCACATTAATCGCGGTAAATTATCTCTAATTTCGCTCAATTAATGGTGTTTAATTTTTATTGTTCTAAATCACAAATTACCTCTCGGTCTCTCCATGATCCAATAATCATACAAAAGTCGGCTAAATAATTGTAAGCATTAAGTACAAAAACTAAACACACAACCGTAGAAAAATATGAAATTGTGTTCTCAAAACTAGGGTACATCTAAACCCTAGAACAATAAATTTAGTTCATAATAAAAAAATTGTAATTAACAAATTTGTTCATGGATTGCATAATAAAATTAGAGAGAAAAGAGATACAAAAATAGACTGTTTTGTAATAAAAATTGCAAACCGAACAGTCTCGAAAATTGTGCCCCAAAAAAATCAAATCGTCTCTCTCTGTCTGCTGCGTTGAAGCCCGAGCCGCTTTGGAAACTGCGCCACGCGTCAGAATGGAAGAAGAAGGAGCCGCCTAGTCAGCGTGTGGGTTTCGAGCTGCTCCTTCTTCTTTGTTTTCGATGTGTGCGTGTGCTATATACAGAGCACGAGCCAGCCAAGTCTTTCTCCCTCTGGTTCACGCCAACTACCCCTTTTCCTAATTATTCTTCAAGTCCCTTCTTCTAATTACGTCCACTCCCGACTCCCATCTTCTTTCTTCTAACCTGCCAATATATATAGGAAGTAATCATTAGTTTAAATGGTAGGTTTAGTTTATTAGATAGGTTTAAGTTTTAATTAATTAGGATAATTATCATTTAAATTTTAGATTATTAAGATTAATCTTAATCTTAACCTATCATAATCTGCATTCATTCTTTTTTTCCTTTTTATTTTATTTTATATTTTTTATTTATTTATTTATTTATTTTTTAAAATTAATTTTAAAAATTAATTTTTAAAATTACAAAATTTTGTTCTAACCCTTAACTGATAATAATATTTCTATTTTGCTTTTCACAAGGTCAAAATATAAAAATTAAAATTCAACAAATTAATAAAAATTAATAAAACATTATGTTTGTTTTGTTTGTTGATTTTCTCCAAAAATAATCACTTTTTGCATCAAAAATTTAATTTCCTCAAAAATACTTAATTAATTGAAATCTTAGGAAAATAAGATAAATTATAAATAAGATAAATGAAAACAAGCAATTTTAATAGGTAAATGAGTACAAATATTTGTATAAAAATTAGACACATCAGGATCGTATGATTACCAGCGGAGGGACGATGCCCTCAACCGCCGTCTCCATGAGGTGGAGAGGCGCATTGGTCGCATGGACAGAGAGGAGGAGTCCCGAGCAGGAACCGTCCGCCCCAGCAGACCCCCTTTCTCTCGGTCGATCATGGAGGCCCACATACCGAGGGGTTTCAAACCTCCGCAGTTTGAAACGTACTCAGGGGAATCTGACCCAGTTGATCACGTCGAAAGCTTCAAGACCCTGATGCTGATCCATCAAGCTTCCGACGCCGTGCTCTGCAGGACCTTCCCCGCCACCCTCAGGGGGTCGGCTCGGGAGTGGTATTCCAGACTCGCTCCCTCCTCCATCTTCTCGTTCGAGCAGTTTGAGACACTGTTCATAACTCACTTCGTGAGTAGCAGGCGAGCTGAGAAGACAAGCCTCTCCCTACTAAACCTGCGGCAGGAAAGGGAAGAGAAGCTGCGGGACTATGTTAAGAGATTCACCGCAGAGGTCAGGTCTATCACCTCCTTAGACCAGTCAGTGGCGACCGTGGCATTCCAGTCGAACGTCCTCAACGCCAACCTCCGATCGTCCCTAGCCAAGAAGCCCCCGCATAACTTCGCCGACCTCCTCCTGAGGTGCGAGAAGTATATCCGAGCAGAGGAGGCTGAAGCTCTCCCGAGCTTCGGGGGGTCCTCCTCCGGGTCGAAGAGGAAGGCGGCGGGGGAAGAGGGGTCCAAGAAAGCGCAGAAGGACAACGGTGGTCAGCGCCGTCCTCCCCCCAGGTTCGAGAAGTTCACTCCCCTCACCACTAACGTCTCCACCATCTTGCTGGAAGTGGAGAAGGAGGGAGTCATCCCTCCAGCTCCGAGGATGCACACCCCGGCAAAGAGGAGGAACAAAGATAAATGGTGTCGTTACCATCGGGACCACGGCCACGACACGAACGACTGCCGGGCCCTGAGAGATGAGATAGAAGCCCTCATCCGGAGGGGGCAGTTGGCCAGATTCGTAAAGGCTAACGATCGGGCGGATCGCAACACTCCTCCGCCTCGGGGGGCTAACAAGCGCTCCGAGCGACGCGAGGAGACACCCGAGTTCGAGGAAGAACGGGTCCTGCACCTGCTCCACGGAGGCCCTATGGGAGGCTCCTCTAATTCCTCTCGAAAGGCCTTCGTCCGAGAGGTCAACTCGGTTCACAGCGCCCCTCCTCCCAAAGGTCTCGGCGTCCCTGTGTCTTTCTCCGATGAAGATCTCGAAGGGGTCCGGTCTCCCCACTGTGATGCCCACGTCATCGACCTTCGCATGGCCAACTTCAAGGTGCAGAGGGTCCTAGTAGATAACGGGAGTTCGGTGAACATCCTCTTTCTCTCGGCCTTCCGAGGCCTGCAGCTGTCCCGGGACCGTCTCAAGCCGGCCGGTTACACACTCCACGGGTTCACGGGGGTCCCAGTAACTGTCGAGGGGGTGATAACCCTAGACGTGACTGCTGGAAGCACCCCTACTACCCGGACCGAGCCGATGGACTTCATGGTCGTCGACGTCCCGGCAGCGTATAATGTCATTACCATCTCAAAATGAAGTTCCCCACTCGGTCGGGAGTAGGGGAAGTCAGGGGAAGCCAAGAGATGGCTCGGAAGTGCTACATGACTTCCACAGGGGGACCAGTGCTCTCGCTCGAGACACTAGAAATCCCCGAGCCGAAAGTTCGGCCAACGTCCGAGCCGGCGGACGAGTTAGAAGAAGTGCTTTTCTCGGACGAGGACCCGAGCCGAAAGTTCCTCATCAGTAAGTCCTTGCCGACCGTGCTGTGCTCTGACCTGATTAAATGCATCCGGGATAACCGAGACCTGTTTGCATGGTCGGCCGTGGACATGCCCGGCATTTCCGAGGAGTTGCTCGTCCACCGCCTAAGTGTCGAACCGGGGTGCAAACCGGTTCAGCAGAAGAGACGAAAGTTCGCTCCCGAGCGACAGCAGGCCATCAAGGAGGAGGTGGATAAGCTTTTGAAGGCTAAGTTCATACAGGAGGTAAACTACCCCGAGTGGCTCTCCAATGTTGTAATGGTCAAGAAGTCCAACGGCTCTTGGAGAATATGCATCGACTTCACCGACCTCAATAAGGTGTGTCCGAAGGACCCATTCCCTCTTCCGAATCGACACCCTCATTGATGCCACCTCGGGCCATGAGCTCCTCAGCTTCATGGACGCCTTCTCCGGCTATAATCAAATTCGAATGTTTCCTCCGGACATTCCGAAGACCTCCTTCATCACCGATCAAGGCCTCTACTGCTACCGGGTCATGCCGTTTGGGTTGAAGAACGCGGGCGCCACCTACCAGCGCCTCGTCAACAAGGTCTTCCAGAGCCAAATAGGCCGAAACATGGAGGTGTACGTTGACGACATGCTCGTCAAAAGCGTCCGAGGCACTGATCACGTAGCCGACCTCCAGGAGGCCTTCGGCATGTTGAGAAGGCACAGCATGCGGCTGAACCCGAACAAGTGTGCGTTCGGGGTCTCCTCGGGAAAATTCCTCGGCTTCATGGTAAGCCAACGAGGAATCGAAGCCGATCCCGAGAAGATTAAGGCCATATTAGACATGGCCCCGCCTCTGAACATCAAGAAGGTGCAGAAGCTTACTGGACGGCTCGCCGCTATCGGTCGGTTCCTCTCCAAGTCGGGAGAAAAGTGCCTCCCCTTCTTCAAAGCACTCAGGGGGGCTAAAGGTTTTGAATGGGGCCAACCACAACAGGAATCGTTCGACCAACTGAAGGCCTACTTAGTGAACCCCCCTCTGCTCAGTAAACCGGTCCCGGGCGAGACTCTCTTTGTCTATTTGGCTGCTTCCGAGCAGACCCTAAGTGCTGTCTTGGTGAGAGAGGAGGACCGGGCCCAAAGGCCTATCTACTACGTGAGCAAGGTGCTTCGGGACGCCGAGCTCCGCTATCCGAGGATAGAGAAGATGGCCTACGCCCTGGTCATGGCAGCGAGGAAGCTTCGGCCGTACTTTCAATCCCACTCGGTCGTTGTCCTCACCGACCAACCCCTAAGCAGATCCTCCACAAGCCTGAGACCTCGGGCCGGCTGATGAAGTGGTCCATAGAGCTGAGTCAGCATGACATCTCTTACCAGCCTCGGACGGCAATTAGGGCACAGGCCCTCGCCGACTTCATCGTAGAGTCCACTATCCCTGAGGTCGGCCACGTCCCGAATGGACCCCCCATTTGGACAGTCTTTGTGGACGGATCCTCCTGTAACGAAGGAAGCGGCGCCGGCATCATCCTGAATGGCCCTGACGAATTCGTCCTCCAATACGCGATCCGTATGAACTTCAAGGCCTCGAACAATGAGGCGGAGTACGAGGCACTCATTGCTGGTCTCGGACTTGCACGGAGTGCTGGGGCGCAGCGCCTCCAAATCCACAGCGATTTCCAGCTTATCGTGAACCAAGTCTTGGGCGAGTACGAGGCCCGAGACGAGCGGATGGCGAAGTACCTCGCCAAGGTTTGGGCCCTCATGAACCGGTTCGAGGAGGCGCTCATCCAGCGGGTCCCTCGTGAAGAGAACTCACAAGCCGATGCCCTCTCCAAATTGGCCTCATCCTCCCTACAAGGTCTCGAACAGACCGTACTGATCGAAGTCCTCTCTAGGCCGAGAATAGAAGACGAGACACCCGGCTCGGTGGAGTCATTGTCGGTCATGTTGCAGGATAATTGGATGAAGCCATTGGTGGAATTCTTGAGGGACGGGGTTCTGCCCGTGGATCCCAAGGAAGCGCGCCGAGTCAGAACTCGGGCCGAGCGCTATGTCTTGATCGAGGGTATCTTATACAAATGCTCCTTCTCCCAAATAGACGGCCGACCATACCTAAGGTGCCTCTCTCCAGAGCAGGCCGAATACGCCCTACAAGAGCTCCATGAAGGCATCGGCGGGGCACACTCAGGATCCAGGTCCTTGGCCCGGAAAGCTTTGAATTATGGATACTTCTGGCCGACCCTCCTTTAAGACGCCGAGCGACACGTTCGGCAATGTAGCTCTTGTCAGAGGCACTCCAGCATCCGTTGCCTCCCTCAGGCCAACCTCGCATCCCTATCAAGTCCTATCCCCTTCGCAATGTGGGGGATGGATTTACTAGGGCCTTTCCCTCCGGCTCCGGGTCAGTTCAAGTTCTTGGTCGTAGCCATCGACTACTTCTCAAAGTGGGTCGAGGCCGAGCCCCTCGCCACTATAACCGAGAACAAGGTGGTACAGTTCTTCTGGAAAAGCATCATATGCAGGTTCGGCGTCCCCCGTGTCCTCGTTACGGACAATGGGACTCAGTTCACTGGCGCAGCATTTCGAGCTCTGTGCGACGACCTTGCCATCCAGCAGCGCTTCTCGTCCGTCTCCCACCCTCAGTCGAACGGACAGGCAGAAAATGCTAATCGGCAGATCCTCGCAGGCATCAAGAAAAGGCTGGACAAAAGTTCCAAAGGCTTATGGGTCGACCAACTCCCCAACGTCCTATGGAACTATCGCACGAGCAAGCGGACCCCCATAGGCGAGTCTCCTTTTAACCTCACATATGGGTCCGAGGCCATTATACCCCTCGAGGTCGGAATACCTTCCCCTCGGCTCGCAGCCTACGACGAGGAACAGAACGCCAGGGACCTCAGGGCGGACCTAGATCTGATAGATGAGCTGAGGGAGAGAGCGTCGATTCGGCAGCAGAATTACCGAAGAAGGGTCGAGTTGGCATACAACAAGAAGGTCCGACCCACCAACCTTAAGCAAGGGGACTTAGTCTTGAGAAAATTAGCCATATCGTTCCCCAATCAGAAGAGCAAGCTGGCTCCGAACTGGGAAGGGCCGTACAGGATCACGAGGGTAGTTCGGCCCGGAGCATATCGTCTTGAAGACCTAGAGGGCAGAGAGCTTCCGAGGACCTGGAATGCCGACCACCTCCTAAAATACCAAGAAAGTGCCCCGGCGCCACTCTAAGTATCATAGGATGTCGAGCCATTCCACTCCTCTGACTTGTAACCTATTTTTCATAAATTGTACTATGTGAAACGGCTCGCCGTCGATTATCAATAAAGAAAGCTCTTTCGTATTTGTGAATTTGCATGCTTCTCTCCCCTCTTATCATCTGCTTTTTAAATTTTGATTTCAACCAATGGTTCGGAGTCCACGTCCAGCTCGACTTCACCTCCTCGGCTCGTCCCCGGACGAACCAGGGGTAGACCGTCGTTCGGAACTGCTCCCACAACCGTTGAACTACACTGATGGTTCGGAGTCCAACAACCAGCTCGACTTTACCTCCTCGGCTCACCTCCGGACGAGCCAGGGGTAGATCGTCGTTCGGAATTGCTCCCACAACTGTTGAACTACACCGATGGTTCGGAGTCCAACACTCGGCTCGACTTTACCTCCTCGGCTCGCCTCCGGACGAGCCAGGGGTAGATCGCCGTTCGGAATTGCTCCCACAACCGTTGAACTACACCGATGGTTCGGAGTCCAACACTCGGCTCGACTTTACCTCCTCGGCTCGCCTCCGGACGAGCCAGGGGTAGATCGCCGTTCAGAATTGCTCCCACAACCGTTGAACTACACCGATGGTTCGGAGTCCAACACTCGGCTCGACTTTACCTCCTCGGCTCGCCTCCGGACGAGCCAGGGATAGATCGCCGTTCGGAATTGCTCCCACAACCGTTGAACTACACCGATGGTTCGGAGTCTAACACTCGGCTCAACTTTACCTCCTCGGCTCGCCTCCGGACGAGCCAGGGGTAGATCGCCGTTCGGAACTGCTCCCACAACCGTTGAACTACAACGATGGTCCCGGAGTCCAACACTTGGCTCCCAGTCCCCCCAGGCTTGCTTCGCGGCAGACTGGGAGTGGTCCCCCCCTCCGCTTTGCCAGTGGAGGGATACCGAAGCTACGTTCGGCCATATAATCCGAGCAATCTTGCCTAGCAGCCGAAGCCCGAAGCCCTACGCCTTCGGTCAGCTACCGAGCAAGTGCCTTCCCGAGCTCGCAAACGGAGAAAACACACTTTCTCCTCAACTTTCGCGCATGATCTCGATCAGACGGCCCAGATCTTGCCACCGACGCTAAACGACAAGATAGCGTTTTCTTGGGAACTGAGCCGCCTCGAGATTCGTGCCTACGTTCAACGGCTCAGATCTCGCCACCTACGCTAAACAACAAGATAACGTTTTCTTGGGGACTGAGCCGCCTAGGGATTCGTGCCGTACCTTGTCAGAGTCGCTAAACGACGAAATACTGTACTCTTAGGAACCCGTTCGGTTCAACACTCTCGCCGACGGAACTAACACGCTCGGTTCGAGGATCTCGGCGCGACCAACATAGTTATAAGCAAGATAAATATGCAGAGCAACGAAAGATATTTTATTAAACAACCAGGCTATAATACAAAGCACATCTTTTCCATGGTTACAAAGTGTTTGCAAACAAAATACACGCCGCCGACCCACTACACTTGGCCCTCATATGGAAATATCTTCACTAGACTGTTCGGTCACCTGTCCGTCCTCCTCGGCTGATGGCTCCCCTGCATCCTTCCGGAGCTTCCCTACCACAGTTTGCAAGTGTCGAATCTCCGAGAGCAAATCGTCCCGCTCGGCTATAATCTTCGACTGGTTGTGCCGAATACACTTGACCCGAAGAGCGTTGCTGAAAGCGGTTTGCGAATCTTCGTTCCCTTCTGCAGGGCTCAACTCGGCGATCCTATTCTCTAGGCGTTGGATCTCGGCTTCCCGTAGGTCGAGGACGGACCAAAGGTGGGCCCGCTCACTCTCAGCTCGGCGTAACTCCAGCTCGACGCTCCTAGGACTCAGAGCCGCCATCCCAGAAGTGGCCTCGGATTCAGAGTCACCATCCGGACCGTGGAGATCAGCATAAGGGTCGGCCACCTCGAGCTGAAAAAAGGGAAAAACAAATAACAAGACTTCAAAACATCGCCGAGGCCCAACACTTAAAATTTTCCAAATCACAAATCCGGATTCAAATTCTGACATATTAATTCTACATACAACGAGACATATCCAACATTAGGTTTTACAACAACCAACAAAAATGAAAAACAACATGATTAGGGCCTCTTCGGAAGGGGAACGCTTCGGTTTAGGAAAACGCGAGGACGACGAGGCCTGCCCTCCGAGCTCGATCCTAAACCAACGAAGTGCGACCCCCCTTTGCTGCTGGCTCTAACTGCAGCGCCGACCGAGGCTCCGCTCGACGAGACGGCCACACTGCTCTAAGCATCGGCTGGACTCCGCCTGGTCATAGGCAAGCGTGTCGCAAGTTCGTAAAATGTAATCCCCCTCTCGCTCTCTTCGCGAGTACACGACGTGCTCCGGACGTTAGTTCTCTCGGGCGGGGGCTTGAGCGACGCGACCTCCTCCTCCAGTTCGATGATTCTATCCCTCAAAGCACCGTCCTTTGCCAACTTCTTCAGTCGAGGGAGCCTCGACGAGCCTGAGGCGTTGGCACTATCGGTCGCAAGCCGTCGGTAATGGGTGGCCTCGGTCCCCCTATCTATAGTAATCCTCCTAAGCTTGTCCACCTCGGCTAGCAGCTTCTTGCGCTCGGATGACACCTTCTCCAGCTCGGAAGCAAGCTTCTCTTCTTGAGCCGAACAACCTCGCCCCGCTACCTCCAAGTGTCGGATTTTGGCCGAGAGCTCTTCGTTCTTCCGCTCGGCGACGGCGAGCTCACCACCAACCCGCTCGACCTCGCCCTCGAGAGCAGAGACCGGGGGTCATTTTCGTAGCTGCGCCAACTCGCGACACTTCGCCCTGGCCAGTGCCTTTACCTCCCCCAGTTCCAAAAATAAGTAAAAGCGCTTATCAGGGCTCAACGACAGCTCTCGCTTCGTCTTGACCAACTCCTTACGGAGGTACAAAACCTCCGTGATCGGACCGAACTTCACCTGAAAAGCGGAGATAAATCCGATGGGACAATACATGGAAACATCTACAACTAATCACACGCAAATTCGAAGCTCAACACTTGGATAAATTTTGGCCAAACAAAATATTTTCATTCAAAACCGAGGAGAAAGTTTTACAAAAGCGGTGGCCAGTCCGCAGTTAGGCTTACAAAAAGAAACAAAACAACAAAAGGAAAAAAAAGAAACAACCGAGTCAGAGGTCGACCTTTTTGCCGCTCGGGTCCGTCGACCCCCCGGTCTCGCCCTCGCCCTCGCCCTCGCCCTCGCCTTCACCTTCGCTCCCGCTCTCCTCCTCGGAGTCGTCCTCCTCCTCGCCCTCGGCCTCGGTCTCCCTTGGGCCTTCGACACCCTCCGTCTCTCCCTCAGGGTCGAGCAGCCCCTCGGGAACCTCCTCCTCCCCTTCCACGGGGTCGTAAAAACGGTAGGAGGACGTGTCGAAGCCCGGGTTCTTGGCGGCAACGTGGAGCAAGGCTCGACCGTAGGCATCCTCCATGTTCTGGAGCATGTATTGCGCAGCCTCCTCCTGCACGGCCTTCTTCACCTTCTTCACCTTCTTCTGGTGTTTGGCCATGATCTTCTCGGCCCTCTTCCGAGCCTTCTCCGCTTCCGACCGAGCATTGGCCAGCTCCTCCTTCAGCTCGGCGGCTTCCTTCTCCGACGCCTCAAGCTTGGCCGCCACATCCTTCGACAGCTGAATGGCGTCAGCCAGCTGCTTCTCCAACCCCGCCACTTCAGCAGCCCTCTTCGCCGAGAGGAGCTGCTCGGCATCAAGCAACTGCGTGGCCTTGACACGCTCTGCCCTCTCCCGTTCATTCTCCTGCTCCTTGCTCGCAAACTCCTCGAGCAGGAAATTGAAGTGGCAGAGGGTCTGAAAAAAGAACAGCATATTAGGACCCGAACCCAAGGACTTAGAAAAATTCTAAGAAAGAAATTTTGATGAGGGAGAGCTCGGCCTACTTACCGACATTGTATTCCGAGCAATCTGCATCACGGCGTCCCCTGCTAGCCCGGCCTTCAGGGTCGCTCGATCCTTTGGGGTCGGCAGGTGCCTCACCGCTTCCATGCAGATGTTACCGTCGCCCAAGAAGCCGTCGACGTTCATCACCTGCCAGTCAGGGACGAAGATCTGCTTATGATGCTCGGTCAAGATCTTCTCCGCCTCGGCAGTAAGGGACGGAACTTGGAGGGACAACACCTCCTTTACGCCGAACACACCGCTCGACGAACCGGGAGCGTCCCCCTTCGGGGTCGGTGTCGGCGCATCCGTAGCAGGAGGGTCAAGGACCATGACTTCCTCCTGCTCGAGGACCATGACCTTCGGCTGGCCGGCAACCCTCGCGACCGAAGGCTTCTTCGAGGCTCGGCCGTCCTGAGGCCCCACCGAAGGCCTCTTCTTCTTCGCCTCCTGCTCCGACCTGCCCTTCGCCACCAGAGCTTTGTAATCCAGCTTCATCGTCTCTGCACAAGCCGAATGAAAAAACTTAGAAATATTTTTCATGAACTTTAAGCAAAGAGTATAAATACCAGAAGCATACTAGGGTCGATCGGACTGAGACCCCCTCGGAACAGATCCTCCTCGGTAATTTCTTTCCAGCTTAGCGCTGGTAGGGTGAGGAGCTTCTTCTGAACCTCCGTCTCCTCGTCACTCAACACCGTCTCCTTCTTGGTTCGCTTGGGCAGACCATCCTTCGCCCAAACCGTCGGTATCACCCACGGCGCGGGAGCTCGGATGAGGAAATACTTCTCCTTCCAATGTTTGATCGAGTCCGGATTCTCGATCAGCTTTACGCCCGTCCGGGGTGAAAGGTAGAACCTTTGTTCGTCTCGCCTTGGCTGACAAGGTCGGTAGAGGCTCCGAAAGAGGAACATACTCGGCTTGGCATCAACCTCTTGACATCGGAGGACGAATGCCATGACGTGCCTCCATGTGTTCGGCATCAGCTGGGCGGGGCTCAAACCGTACCACGTCAAGACATCAACAACGAACGGGTGGAGGGGAAAACGGAGTCCGGCAATAAGGGAGTCGACCGGAAAGACGCACACTTCTGACGAAGACTTTGTATTGGCTCGGAAGCCCGGCCCGGGGAGGAGCAGTCCATAGTCGGCAGGGATCCGGAAACCCTCTCGGATTAGGTGAAGGTCAGCCTCGGTAAGAGACGAGATGGTATGGTCCACCTCGGACAGCTCTTTCGGCTCGTTCTCCTCCACCAACTTGGCCGTACCTTGTGTCACTCTCTCCAAGGTGTCCTCGGCATAGTCCCGTACACCTCCCACGCTCGACAGAGCAATGGGCTGCCGACCGAACGCTCCGGCTGTCTTCGGCGTCTCCACGATCGTGACCACGGCTTTAACCTTCTGGGACACCGCCGCGACCTCCTTAGGCAGCTCGGCCACTTCGCCCTCTCTGTCCGGACGAACGACGTTCTGATCGCTCGGCTCCACTACCTCCCTCCCTTTATCCCCTCGGCCTACTGCTAGCTCCGAGGCGGGGGTCTCATCCGAAGACGTGATCTTAACCATTTTCTAAAAGAGAAGGGAGAGAGACTGACCTTGAGGTGATAGGTACGGTCGGAAAGTTCGCCGGAAACAAAAAACGCCTTGCCGCGTCAGCTAGCACCACCACCAAGGAGCTAAAAACTTCGAAGGCGAAAAGTAAGAACTGAAGAGAGAGAGTAAAAGTAAAAAGTGAGACTTGGTCTGAGGGGGGGTGAAGATTTATAGTAAAAAGGAACGTCCCTTGGACTTCCAAACGAAAAAGTGTGACTCTTGGGCCGCTCTCGAAACGTCGCGGAGGCCCAACACAACTACCTTCCTCGCCAAGGCAACTGGCTCGGTATATCGGGATCGGGAGCCGAGCTATACGCCATCCGACCACGCCAGCACAGAGACCGGTCGGCTACCGAGCAAGTACCAATCCGAGCTGGCAAACAGAGAAAACTCCCTTTCTCCTCAAACTTCGCGTAAAATCTCAATCAGACGGCCCAGATCTCGCCGAGAACACTAGACGACAAGATAGTGTTTTCTCGAGAAATGTGCCCGTCTCGAGATGCGCGACGCCATCCAACGGTACAAATTGCATCAAGTCGCTCGGATGGCCTACACTTCCGCTATACCCCACCTCTATCTGAAGAAACCAGAAAAAAATTTTATTCAAAGTTTTAAGGCACCGCCTTCGGCGTGCCCCCCAGGCCCCATGTCTCGGTCGGTATTCTGCCAACCCACGGGGCCCAGTCGAAAACAGATCGGCACACCCCCCATCTCTAACTCCTTTGGACCGACAATCATCGGAAGTCGTCGGCCCGGAAGGAAGACAGAGATGGGAAGAGGCCCATCATTCCGAAGCTGCTGCAGTCCCTCAGTTCCGGACTAAGGTCATCACCTCTTCTACCATGATCTTCCCCGACCCTGACACCCACGATGGGGCCCTCAGAATCGGGTGAAGATCATGGTGGAAGAACGACCACCCGTCCTACCGAGACAGGTCGTCCCTCGGCTCCGGACCTCGGTGACCTATCCTTCGGCCCAAACCTCCCTTGACCCTGACACCTCCACCCAGGCTTTCAGAGTCAGGAGAAGATTTGGGCGGAAAAACGACCACCAGTCGTCCCGAAGCAAACCCTCCCCTCGGACCGGACTTGGGTCATCACCTCTCCTACCGTGACCCTCCGATTCTAACACCCACGCCGAGGCCGTCAGAATCGGGAGAAGATCACGGTAGGAGAACGACCACCCGTCCAACTGAGGCTCGTCCCCCAAATCCGGACTCCGGTCATCACCCCTTCTACCAGGATCACCCCCGATCTTGACACCCGAATCGGGCCGATCAAAATCGGGTGATGATCATGGTGGAAGGGCGACCACCCGTCCTTCCAATGTAGCTCACCCCTCGGCTTCGGACATGGATCATCACCTCTTCCATCATGATCTCCCCCGACCCTAACACCCACGGTGGAGCAGTCAGAGTCAGGAGAAGACCATGGTGGAAGAACGACCACCCGTTCTTCCGAAGTGACTCGCCCCTCGGATCCGGACTACGGTCGTCACCACTACTGCCTTATCCTCTCCCGCTCCTGACATCTCCTTTCGAGCCGTGAGGAACGGGAGAAGAACAAGGCAACAGAGCGACTACCCGTCCTTCCGAAGTAACTCATCCCTCGGGCCCGGACTATGGTCGTCACCACTACTGCCTCGTTCCCCCCTCGCTCCTGACATCCACTTTGTGGCCGTCACGAACGGGAGAAGAAAAAGGCAAAAGAGCAACAACCCCCTCGGACCTCGAAAGACAAGTTACCCAAGGCCAATACCTCCGAGGTTTGAAACTCTACATTTGTTGCGATTGAAATGACAAAGGGAGTGGAGTACTTATAAGCTCTCCTCCAAGGTCTGGCCATTATGACCCTTGGAAGTTGAAACGCCACGCATTAATTGAAGGAGTTATCCTTAATGACCTGGGGAAAGTGGAACGCCGCGCAAACCCCGGAGCACCATTGATACCCTTGGGAATAGGATCATCTCGGGACAGATTGCGCCACATCACTCGACCTACCGAGACCCCTTGCCTTCGGTCGGCTGCCGAGCAAGTGCCTTCTCGAGCTCGCAAACGGAGAAAACTCACTTTCTCCTCAACTTTCGCGCGCGATCTCGATTAGACGGCCCATATCTTGCCAAGGACACTAAACGACAAGATAGTATTTTCTTGAGAAATGTGCCCATCTTGAGATGCGCATCGTCCTCCAGTGGCTCAGATTGTGCCACGTCGCTCGACTTGCCGAGACCCCCTGTCTTCGGTCGGCTGCCGAGCAAGTGCCTTCCCGAGCTCGCAAACGGAGAAAACTCACTTTCTCCTCAACTTTCGCGCGTGATCTCGATCGGACGGCCCAGATCTTGCCAAGGACACTAAATGACAATATAGTGTTTTCTTGAGAAATGTGCCCGTCTTGAGATGTGCGTCGTCCTCCAGTGGCTCAGATTGCGCCACGTCGCTCGACTTGCCGAGACCCCCTGCCTTCGATCGGCTGCCGAGCAAGTGCCTTCCGAGCTCGCAAACGGAGAAAACTCACTTTCTCCTCAACTTTCGCGCGTGATCTCGATCGGACGGCCCAGATCTTGCCAAGGACACTAAACGACAAGATAGCGTTTTCTTGAGAAATGTGCCCGTCTTGAGATGCGCGTCGTCCTCCAGTGGCTCAGATTGCGCCACGTCACTCGACTTGCCGAGACCCCCTGTCTTCGGTCGGCTGCCGAGCAAGTGCCTTCCCGAGCTCGCAAACGGAGAAAACTCACTTTCTCCTCAACTTTCGCGCGTGATCTCGATCGGACGGCCCAGATCTTGCCAAGGACACTAAATGACAATATAGTGTTTTCTTGAGAAATGTGCCCGTCTTGAGATGCGCGTCGTCCTCCAGTGGCTCAGATTGCGCCACGTCGCTCGACTTGCCGAGACCCTCTGCCTTCGGTCGGCTGCCGAGCAAGTGCCTTCCCGAGCTCGCAAACGGAGAAAACTCACTTTCTCCTCAACTTTCGCGCGTGATCTCGATCGGACGGCCCAGATCTTGCCAAGGACACTAAACGACAAGATAGCGTTTTCTTGAGAAATGTGCCCGTCTTGAGATGCGCGTCGTCCTCCAGTGGCTCAGATTGCGCCACGTCACTCGACTTGCCGAGACCCCCTGTCTTCGGTCGGCTGCCGAGCAAGTGCCTTCCCGAGCTCGCAAACGGAGAAAACTCACTTTCTCCTCAACTTTCGCGCCTGATCTCGATCAGACGGCCCAAATCTTGCCGAGGACACTAGGCGACAAGATAGTGTTTTCTTGAGAAATGTGCCCGTCTTGAGATGTGCGTCGTCATCCAATGGCTCAGATTGCGCCACGTCGCTCGACTTGCCGAGACCCCCTGTCTTCGGTCGGCGTCCGAGCAAGTACCTTTCCGAGCTCGCAAACGGAGAAAAAAGACACCGAGCTACCACAACCGCTGGATCTCTCAAAAATTCGTGCCCTTCTATGATCAACGGCCCGGTTCGAGCCACGTCATAAATCGAGATTTAAAATTATTTTTTATTTATTTAAATTATTTTATTTATTTAAAAATTGCGAAAAAATTGCTAAAAATTCGGGGAAATTGACTAAAAATTCTGGAAAATAATTAAAAATTTGTGGGTATATTTTCGAGCCCCCGAACGAACAATTATTGCCTAGAAAGTACTGTTAAGGTCCCCGAACGATTAGTAAACACATCGCAAAATTAAATTAATAGCCCAAAAAAATAAATAAAGACCGCCAAATACTCGATATGGCTAGAGAACAGCACATAGCATCAAAAATTACCTCACTACCCCCTTCAAGATTCAAAATCCTCTACTTGGACTCCAATACAACTCCACTAGCCACTAAAACAGTTAAACTACTCCTCAAAGGCTGATCACCCTCAGTCTTTAGGAGTGGGGGGCTCGTGATATGGCTAAAAATGGGATTAAATTGGAACCGTCCAGATTGGACGCGAATCTTGAAACTCGGGGGTAAAATGGTAATTTCACATACAAGGTGGATCCAAAGCGGGTACTGGATCTCCTTCGCGCGAGACCCAATAACCCACGAGCGGGTCCACACCGATTGGGCACGGGTCTCGACCCGAGGCGAGCCCAGACCAGCAAGAGACAAATCAGGGCCACTGATTTGACCAAGTCAACAGGCCTGATTTGCTCTCACCGGAAATCAAGGGGTTAGTTTCCTAAACAAACTGTGAGGATTTTTCTCCTAGCAGTTACACCGGAAACCAGGCCTCTAATCACTCCCCTGGCGATTATAAATACCTCCCCTCTGCCACTGTGACCAGGTTAATCACTTTTTCACCACTTTAAGCTCTTTCTTTAATCACCACTGGTTACTGAAAAGAGCGTCGGAGGGTGCGTCGCCGGAATCAACCCCGGTATTTTGCACTTCCTTGCAGGTTGCGGCAGGAGCAAGAAGGTTTGAATCAGCTGTTCAGGTTTTCTCAAACTCACAAATCTTATCTGTTTACCCCCACACCGAAATCAGCGGTAACAGTGGCCATAAGTGTTTTGTAAGCATTTGCAGTTTCAAGTCCAAACTTTTTGACTAATTCTTTTGCATATTTGGATTGATTGATAAAGATGCCATCATTTCTTTGTTGTATTTGAAGTCCAAGAAAATACGTTAGTTCTCCCATCATACTCATTTCGAATTCATCCTGCATTTTCTTTGAGAATTCATTGCAAAGATTTTCATTAGTGGATCCAAATATAATATCATCAACATATATTTGAATGATTAAAATATCTTTAGAAACATGTTTTATAAAAAGTGTAGTGTCTACTTTTTCTTTAGAAAAACCTATGTGAAGTAAGAATGAACTTAGTCGTTCATACCAAGCACGAGGAGCTTGTTTCAAACCATACAATGCTTTATCAAGCCGAAATACATGATTTGGGTGTGTAGAATCAGTGAATCTAGGTGGTTGTGCAACATAAACTTCTTCCGAAATAAAACCATTTAAAAATGTACGTTTAACATCCATTTGAAAGAGAGTAAAATCCATTTAAGCAGCAAATGCAAGTAAAATACGAATGGCTTCAAGTCGCAACAGGTGCAAAAGTTTCATCAAAATCTACACCTTCTTGTTGATTATAACCTTGTGCAACAAGACGAGCCTTATTTCCAGTGATTGATCCGGATTCATCTAACTTGTTCCTAAACATCCACTTAGTTCCAAGTATAGTTCTATTACGAGGTCTAGGAACAAGTCTCCATACTTGATTCCTTTCGAATTGATTAAGTTCTTCTTGCATGGCAATAATTCAGTCATTATCTTGCAAGACCTCCTTAATGTTTTTAGGTTCAAGTATGGAAACGAATGCAGAAAAACACATGAAATTTTGAGCTTGGTTGCAAATTGTTACCCCTTTTGACATGTCGCTTCGTATAAGAGTTGGTGGATGGCTAGACATTATTTTTCATGCGGGGCATCTTTCACCTATGGAAATGTGATGTTGTACATGTTCATCTTCCATGGCATCAATTTGTTCTGCAGGCATCGCTTCTATTTGCGATTTGGATACATCTTCATCTTGATGAGATTTCTGATTTTGAGCATTCATATGCGGGTCTTCTTCAACGTGAACATGTTTCTTTTCAACCCGAACACTTGTCTCATCATCATCAACATGTAATATTTCTTTGGTGTAGGGATTAGTTTCATAAAAAATAATATCAATAGATTCCTAAATTGTGCATTTTCTTTTATTAAAAACACGATATGCTTTGCTAGTAAGAGAATATCCTAAGAATACACCTTCATTACTTTTACGATCAAAATTTCCCAAATTATTAAGAGTATTTAAAATAAATATTTTACATTCGAAGACGCGAAAGTAACTTAGGTTGAGAATTTTGCCATAATATAGTTCAAGGGGGTTTTCTCAAAATATTTTCTAATGATTACTTGGTTAATTGTATAACATGTTGTATTGACAGCCTCTGCCCAAAACGATTTAGGTAAATCTTTTTCACTAAGCATGGTTCGGGCCATTTCTTGAAGAGATCTATTTTTCCTTTCAACAACCCCATTTTGTTGGGGAGTGCGAGGACAAGCGAACTCATGTTTTATTCCTTTCTTGTCACAAAATGAGGCGAAGAGTTCGTTTTGAAATTCTCCACCATGATCACTACGAATAGTGACAATGGTGAGGCTTTTCTCATTTTCCATTTTTCGACAGAATTTTTGAAATACATACAATGTGTCATTTTTTGTGGTAAAAAGGCAACCTAAGTAAATCTACTATAATCATCAACAATTACAAAAGCATATCGTGCACCTCCATTACTATGTGTTCGTGATGGTCCAAAAAGATCCATGTGCAGGAGTTCAGGGGGTCTATAAGTTGATACCATTTTCTTGGGTTTGTGAAAACTTTTAGTTTGCTTACCAAATTGGCACGACTCACACGGTTTATCTTTCTCAAATTTGATTTTAGGAATCCCCCTTACAAGCTCCTTGGCTACGAGTTTGTTGAGATTGTCCCCATGGCAGTGTGTCCAAGCCTTCTATGCCATAACCAACCATCCTCATTTCTTGCAACGAAGCACCTCATATTTTTCTGTGCTAATTCATTAGAATTTATAACATAAACATTGTTACATCGGTTAGCTAGAAGTAAACAAGATTTATTGCTATCTAGTACATTGTATGAATTTTTATCAAAAATAACTATGTAGACTTTATCACATAATTGGCTGACACTAATTAGATTATGTTTCAAACCTCTTACCAATAGAACATCCTCAATAGAGCATGAGGAACCAAAGTTTATTTTACCTTTACCAATGGTTTGTCCCATGCTATTATCTCCAAAGATGATATCCTTTCCTTTTTCCCTTGATAGTGATGTTAAATATTTGCTGTCACCAGTCATATAATTTGAGCATCCACTATCAAGGTACCACCGATCTTTAGTCTTGACACGCTGAGGTACCTACACCAAGATTAGTAGGTATAATTTTGCGTGCTCAAGTTTGTTTTGACCCTGTATTTGCATCCTTTCTTATCCAAACAAAATTAGTATTCCTTTATAATGAACATTTATATAAAATATGTCATAATCTACAGCAGTAATGACATGTAATACGACTATATCTTGTGTCCTGCACACTTGCATAGCTTTGGGTTGGTTTATGATTATGTTGGAGTTTGTGCAAGTGTGTATGACATGATGATTTATATTTTTGATGGTTTATTGGCTCTTCGTAACTAAGTTCTCGATTATCATGATAAGATCTTGAATTTTTTTGTAATAAGGTAACTGGGTCCTTCATATTTTTCAACAATCTTTTCAAGCTCAGTTACTCTTTTACATAATCTTTTCCTAGTCATCTCATCGTCATTTGTGTTCCAACGAAGAGTGTCTAGTGTAGCATCAAGAACCTATTTTGTTCAAGAGCTTCATTACATCCTTCCACTACCTCATCAAATTTCTTTTTACATTCTTTTAAATCATCTGTGAGTTTGGCGATATAAATAGATTTCTCATGAATTTCTCTTAGGGGGCATTTGGTACAAGGATTTTTTTTGGTTCCCAGGAATCATAAATCCTGGGATTTATGATTCCTAGGATTTATGACTCATAGGAATCATAAAACATGTTTGGTAGGTCTTAAATATCTCTGGTAATGTTAGTTGGAAACTTAATTTCCTATGTTTGGTTGAGCTACATTTTTCCTGGAAATCTTAATCTTATTGTCCAAAATACCACTCTCATCCTCAAATAACAAAACAAACTATTTGATAAAATACCTGAGTAAAAAAAATGATGCAAATTTGGGCCACAAAATACAAACAATTTTAAGTGGTAACATGACTTAAAATTGAAGGAGGACGATATATTTGCAGGATATCAAAACTTTTGCTTGGCGACAAGTGGGATCGAGAATGATACAGAGAAGATTAGCATGGCCCCTGCGCAAGGATGACACGCACAATTCGAGAAATGGTCCCAAAAAAATTTGCATTCATTTTTTAAACCCAAAATTTGTGGGTGTTTTTCTTTCGTTTGGGTAGTGGTTTTGTTCTTCAAATCTTTCTACGGTTTGTTGTTTTGTTTTGTTTGTTTTTTTTTTCTTTCCCCAATCGACCTAAATCTTGAAGATCTCTCTAGTATCCGCGTTTTCGCTAATTGTTGTTGCGCCTCAGAAATCATCGCAGAACTGTACAAATCTGACGAGGTAGCTTATGAATCTAGTGATTATAATTCCCCAATTTGTTTGAGTTAATAATATATATTTTTTGTTGAATTTCTCATTATAGATTCTTGGTGTATGGGTAGTTTCGTAACTCGTATTAATTGAGCTGAACTACATAGTTGATTTTATTTGTATACATCTATGTCTTCTTTTAAATTTATGATGAAATTTAATTTTTCATACATTGCAGTATGATGACTTCTAGCCTTGACAAAAAGTACTTTGGAAACGACTAGAATATACATCATCATCATCAACGAATTTTGATTGGACTGATGTTGTTGAGGAAGAGTGGGATCGACGGTGTGACGATCGGGATCGACGGTGCGACGAGTTGATCGACGGCGGCCAAGTTGGGTGCTCGAATTTGGGGGGGGGGGGGAAGAGGGAATGGGTTTATTGGGGAGCAAAAAGAAGAAGAAATATGAAGAGCCAAATTTAGGATTTTTTTATTTTAGGGACAAAATTGTAACTTTAAAGAAATAACATTTTTCCAAATACTTGGAAATCTAAGAATCCCACCCCCCTCCATGAGAAATTTTTTGTGGGAATTGTGGCAAAAAAATTTCCTACGAATATTAGTTTTCTGGAAATTTGAATTTAAAAATTAGCATACCAAATATGGAAAACTAAATTCCCAAGTTAAGATTCCCAAGAAACAAAAAAAATCTTTGTACCAAACGCCCCTGTTGCCACTGAATCTGGTGTGGGGACAATATATAGAATTTGTAGGTTCGTAGGAACTCGAATATGCTGAATCTGACTTCTTCACTTGTTGACAAGTTGCCTCCTTGGTGCTCCCGCGGACCTGCACAAACGTTCGAAACACCGGGATGGATCCCGGCGACGAACCTTTCGATACTCTTCTCAATACCATAAAAAGGAAAGGAAAAGAGCTTGTGTAGACAGAGTGATCACCTGTGACAGTAGGAGGTAGGGGGTATTTATAGTCGCCGTGGAGATCTGTTTCAGGATAAGAATGAATCCCTACTTCCCGGTGCGGCTGGATAGAGGTGGTTAGAACCACCTCCTCAGGATAAGGACGAGCCAGGATTTCCTCCTATCCTGTTGAACTAGTCCTTAACGGGTTCTGACCAGCTTTTAGTTGAACTGATCCGTTCGCGGGTTATCGGGTCCAAGAGGAGGGGCCCGGTTCCCATTTCAATCCCGTCTTTAGGTGAAATTACCATCTTGCCCCTATAACTTTGAGATTTGTGTCCAATTTGAACGGTTCCGATCTAACCCCATCTTTAGCCATATCACGAGCCCCTCATGTAACACCCTAAATTCCGGGGTGTTACACTTCACTCCTAAAGACTATTTGTTACAGCCTTTGGGGAGTAGTTTTGTTGTTTTGATGGCGTACATGGCTTTGTCGGAGTTCTCAAAGGGTGTTCGAATCTCGTTTGAGGGGTGATGGTGTTTTTCTGAGTTGGTAGCATGCTCAAAATTTCTTCTTGGCTCTTCTGGGTTTTTGGTGATTTTCCTCAATTTTTTTATTATTTTTCGGATCATTTACTCAATTTTGCGAAGCGATGATTTATTTTCCAGGACCATTAATTAATCATTCTAACTAATAATTATTTATCCAGGGACTCAAAAATATTTTCCAGAATTTATAATTATTTTTTAGAATTTTTACTTAATTTTCCTAAATTTTTAGTCATTTTTCGCAATTGTTAAATAAATAATTTGAATTAATAATTAGAAAAAATAATTTTAATCACCTATTTATGATGTGGTGCGATCTGGATCGTCCATCAGCCTTGGGTGCGAATATAAGGATGATCTGACGGCGGATCAGCACTCAATGACGTGGATCAATCTGAGACGTTGATCAGATTGTCGCGCGAGTTTTGGGATGATCCGGTGGCTGTGAAGAGGGCAAATTTTTCCCGTTTGAGGGTCGGTGGCAACTGACCTCGGGACGTTCGCCGAAGTCCAGGGGAGCAACACGTGGCATGTGGGCCCATGGCTATTCTCGCGTTCTGACATCAGTGGCAAATGAGTCTGAAAAGCTTACCGAAGTCTAAGAGAGCGCCACGTGCCATGTGGTCCCCTGGCTATTCTCACGTTTTGACATCTGTGGCAATCGACTTTGAAGAGCTTGTTGAGGTCCAGGGGAGCACCACGTGGCATGTGGGACCCTAGGACCGTTGATCGGTCAACGCATTTTATTGCATTTTGACGTCGGTGGCAAACGACTTCGGAAAGCTTGTCGAAGTCTAAGAGAACATCATGTGGCATGTGGGCCCCTGGGACCGTTGACCAATCAACGCATTTTCTTACATTTCGACGTCGGTGGCAATCGACTTCGGAGAGCTTGCCGAGGTCCAGGGGAGCACCACGTGGCATGTGGGCCCCTGGGATCATTGACCAGTCAACGCATTTTTTTGCATTTTGTCGTCGGTGGTAATTGACTTCGGAGCTGCGGTCAACGAATAAGAGAGCGCCACGTGGCATGTGGGTCCCTGGGACCGTCGCATTTTCTTGCATTTCGACAACGGTGGCAGTCGACTTCGGAGCTGCTGCTGACGAATAAGAGAGCACCACCTGGCATGTGGGCCCCTAGTACCGTTGACAAGTCAACGCATTTTCTTGCGTTTCGACGTCAGTAGCAATCGACTTTGGAGTTGCTGCCGACGAATTAGAGAGTGCCACGTGGCATGTGGGCCCCTGGGACCGTTGACCAGTCAACACATTTTCTTGGAATTTTCTGCCAAATGGGCCAGACCTTTGCATTGTTGGTGGCCTCTTAACCTTGGTAGATGTGCCACCAACCTCAGTCTCTATAAATCTCCACTCCCCTCCTATTTGCTCACTATTCTTGTTTTTTACTCAGGTGAGATTTTTACTCTGCGAGAGCTTCCGATGTGTTTTCACCGTCTTCTGGTGTGTTTACCGACCGTAGCTGTCAAATCAAGGTAACTTCATACTTAGTTTATTTTTATTTAGAGAATGTCTATCGACCTTTCGAGGAAGGAGACCTCCCCTCTTCTTGCCCCCAAGGCTTCCTCTAATCAGGTCCCCCCAATCGATAAGGGTAAATCCGTGGTAGGGCAGGCCTCAGTAATCGTTGAGATGAGGATCCAAAAGGAGCGGAGAATGGGAGAGTTCGGGAGGATGCCTGGGGTTCTGACCGGACTACAGAGGGTTCGAGTCCTTTCTGGGGACCTGGCAGAGCGGATAATGTACGAGATGGGTCAAAGCTTCGAGGAAAATGAGGCTAAAGAGACGTCGGAGGCAGATGAGACGATCTCCATCCTTACCGAGGAGGACTTGGTAAGGGTTCGGGTATGCTTCCAAATCCCAAAGGAGTTCGACCTAATGCTCCCCGGGCCGGGGGTGAGGGCCAACTCGCCAATGTCCGTAGACATGTGCTTCTGGCCAGTCGACGCGTTCTTGACGGGAGTTCGGCTCCCTCTTCACCCCTTTGTCGCCGAAGTGTTGAGGTGGTTCTGCGTCAGCCCTGTTCAGTACATGCCAAACGTGTGGAGGCTGATAAACAGATTCGTCCTCCATTGTCAGGCGGCGAGTCTCGAGCCGAGGTTGAGTGTGCTCCGAATGGTGTACCAAATGCATCAGCAGATTAAGGACGTGTACCGGTTCTACCTTGCTTCGAGGTTCGGGATGAAGCTGGTCAGCTGTCCGGACTCGATAAAGAATTGGAGGGATAAGTACTTCCTGATCCGAAGTCGAGGACCATGGGGAATCCCCACAGCTTGGGTAGATTCGGTTCCAAATAAGGTCAAGCAGAGCCCAACCCTCAGCGCCGAGTAGGAGGATTTAGTTCGGACGTTGCTCGATCGCCCGAAGTTCGATTGGTAGGACTTGACCGAGGATGCGCTCTTCCGGGGGGGGTCTTAGCTCGATAAACTCTAGTACGATTTTGTTTTGTTTTGTTTTTAATTTTTGTTGAGTTCGGCGATAGCTTTCTCTTTCGCGTTGCTAGAAAAGTAGGCCATTTTTTAAACTTTTTTTTTTGCAGAATCAATGGACTTCGATGACTTGCTGATGCAGCATGGGGTCCTGAGCAGTAAGGCCCTGAAAAAGAGGAAGTGGGTTGCCTCGAAGGCCCCCTCGGAGGCGATACAAGCCCACCGCACCGCCGCGATGCAGCTGGGGAGACGACACCCCTCGGCTTCGAAGCCTTCGGCCACAGTGATGACTTCGGCTTCCACTGACACGAGGTTCTTCCCGATATCGGCAGCCTTAGGGCTAGAGGCTCCACCCCTGACTGCCGAAGTCGAGGTGTTCCTAACCGAGGAGCACAAGACGATCTTTGTCCCCGACTGGTAGGTCCGCAAGCTTACGGGTTCCTAGGCGACTCGTCGGTGTGTATGCAGGTGGTTCGGCACCTTGCCACGCCGAAGGACGAAGCGGCGATGGAAGCGGGTAGTGAGGGGGACGACGCTCTCGAGGTCACGCGCTCGGCGATGTCGATAAGCTTCGAAGTCCGAGTTCTCTTTTGCTGAGTACTTAGATTTTTTTTTTTTTTTAATTTTTTTTGAACAACCCAAGTCCTACTCTTCGTAGATCACTTACCACTTTGGCCATCTGATGAAGATGGTGGCTGAGCAAGAAAAGGAGCCGAGGCTCAAGGCGGATAAAGCTCGAGGAGAGAAGCTCCGGATCGCCAAGGAGCTCGAACAGGCGAGGTTCGAGGCCGAATCGAAGAACTCGAGGTGGGGCACCTCGAAGCCATAGTTTCCAAGCTAGAGGCAGACAATGCTCGGCTTCTTAAGGCTGCCAAGAAGGCGGCTAAAGACAAGGAGGATGTAGTGGCTGCGGCGAAGATGGCCGAGGAGCAGGCCATGGCGAAGGCGTATGCTCGAGCCATAGATCAGGTGAGGGAGACATTCTCCGAGGTGGACTGCGCCGGATGGCGCCTCTTTCCGGACCCTGTCCCCGGATTTGACAACGTCTCGGAAGGGGAAGAAGAAGGAGAAGAAGACGAGGGCGAGGAGGTCGAGGGTGGAGGCACCGAAGCTGAGGGTGGCACTCCGTCGTAGGCTATACCCCTAGCTATCGTGGCCCCGGAGGAGGCGTCTTCAGCGCCGGATCACGCGAAAGAGGTTGACCCTTGATTTGTATTTTGGTTTTTTTTTATGTAGGGCCAAACCGTGGACTGGCCACCGGTTGTAATTTTTGATTTTAATGAAATTTTTTTTTGAACAAGTGTTGGAGTTCGGAATTGCTTGAGCCTGCCCCGCTCCTGAGTTGTCTTGTGGTCAACTTGCTCAGATTTAGCTTTGCAATGTAGTGTCCTTAGTCTTTGATAATTTCTTTGCTGTTCTGGGCTTATTTCAAATCAACGAAGCACTACCACTCGCCGAAGTGCCTCGAATGGCCGAAGTGGCACGTCTCAAGGCTGATCTAGGGGCGACGAGGTTGGGGCTTGCCAGGACCCAAGAGCGGCTTCGTGAAGTGGAGTGGGAGCTTCGAAAAGTGAAGTGTGAGCTGAATCACCTGAGATTGATCCTAGTTCGTCGAGACATAGAGATGAGACGAATAGAAGAGAGGATTAACGAGACGATCCCCGAAGGCGACGATACGGGCTCATCGACGGCTGCCAACCTCGGCTTGAGACTTAGGCACCGTCGTCACTCCCTGACCAAGGTGACAGTGGAGAGGGATGAGCTGAAGAAGGTTACTATCGATAAAAGTATGGAGGCTGCCCATCTTCGGTGGACAATCACCGACACCTCTCGCGATGCAGGCTCGAAGCGACTGCCGCGTTTGAAGATAACGGTGATGGACGACTCGCTTAAAGAGCGGTTTGTTGAGCTTGAGATGGAGATCGCTCGTCTTCGACCGCGACCTGAGGGGAGCACTGTCAGAAATATGTCTTGCACTCGGGAGGAGTATAATAGAGGGATAACGTTCTGCGAGCTCGCGCTTCGCTCGTTCCCTATACATCGAGACCCTGGAGATGCGCAAAGTGGGGTGGCAGTTTCGTCGAGCGGAGCATCTGTTGGGGCCACCGTTAGATCGGGGGCAGACGATGCTTCTCGGCTCGCCGACCTAGGGACATCCGTCGAAGTAGGGCGTCGGCAGCACAACATTCGTCGTTTTCGTGTGTCTCTTAACCGAAGTATCCCCGACCCTAGGAGTGGCTAAAGTAGCTTTCCATAATCTTGTAATCTTGGCTTCACAAGTTTTGTATCTCGATGTAAAGTTGAGTCGATTGTTTGTAATTAGACTTGTCTCTCAAACTTTAATGAAATAATACTTGTTTTGTGACTTGTGTGCTTTGCTAGCATTTGCAATTGTCAACAGTTGTAGGAGTAACTCTGAATGGTGAATCACTTCGTACCTGCTTACAAGCAAATAGTTGAAGTGGAGTCGAACCAAGTGTTAGACTCTGAACTTGTCGTTTAGAGAGTTTCGACAGCTGTAGGAGCAATTCCGAATGGTGATCCGCTTCGTACTCGCTCAAAAATAAGGAGTTGAAGCTAAGTCAACCAAGTGTTGGACTCCGAGCGTATCGTTTAGATATTATCAATAGCTGTAGGAGCAATTCCAAATGGTGATCCGCTTCGTACTCGCTTAGAAGTAAGTAGTTGAAGCGACGTCGAACAAAGTGTTGGACTCCAAGCGTGTCATTTAGAGATTATCAATAGCTGTAGGAGCAATTTTTTTCCTGAATGGTGATTCGCTTCGTACTCGTTTAGAAGCGAGTAGTTGAAGCAAAGTCGAACCAAGTGTTGGACTACTAAAAAATAGAGAACTTGCGGGGAAAGATTGCTTTTATTGAAAACATTTAGGTGGCTGCTTCTAAGTTGTGAGCCGCTTTTACACTTTGATAATGAAAATACAAGTAAGAACTTTAGACATGTTTTAGGAAGCGTTCTTGGGGAAGTTTCTTGGAGCGGTGTTTAGACACCCTCTTGGTACTTCATCAAGTGCTTCGCATTTCATGTCCTCGGTATTCTCCTGCTCCTCGGGTCTTCGAGTTGATATGCTCCTGGGCGAATAACTCTGGAAACCCTATACGGTCCTTCCCAATTGGGTGCCAACTTGACCTTTTTGCTCAGATTGGAGGTCGACAACTTCCGGAGCACTAGGTCTCCCTCCTTAAGGTTGGCTGGCCGTACTCTCTTGTTGTACGACTGAGTGATCCTACGGCGGTAGGTCTCTTGTCGAATTGCAGCTCTCTCGCGGACCTCATTTATGAGGTCTAGGCAGTTGCGAAGCTGGTTCGCATTCTGTGCTTCGTTGTAGGCTATCAGTCGGGGTGAAGGTAGGCCCACTTCTAAGGGAATGAGAGCTTTAGAACCATTTATGAGGTTGAATGGGGACTCCTTTATTGGAGTTTTTTTCGTGGTGCGATAGTTCCAAAGCACGTTGGGGAGCTGTTTGACCCACAGCCCCTTAGTGAATTTGTCGAGCCTCTTCTTCAGGCCGGAGAGGATTTATCAATTTGCGTTCTCCGCTTGGCCATTGGACTGAGTGTGTGCTACCAAGGAGAACCGCTGCTGGATACCGAGGTCGGCACAAAAGTTGCGAAAGGTCGCTCTCGTGAATTGAGTCCTGTTGTCGGTTACGAGGATGCGGAGTACCCCGAACCGGCAAACGATGTTTTTCCAAAAGAACTTATGGACCTTGTGCTCAGTAATCGTCGAACGAGGTTCAGCCTCGATCCACTTCGAGAAGTAGTCTATCGCCACGACTAGGAACTTCAACTGGCCCGACGCTAGAGGAAAGGGCCTGAGCAAATCCATCCCTCGCATTGCAAAAGGGATTGGACTCACCAAGGAGGTGAGTTGTGCTTGAGGCAGGCGACGGTCGGGGAAAACTTTTGGCAGGAGTCGCACTGGCGGACGTACACCTCAGAGTCACTCAGTAGTGTGGGCCAGAAGTAGCCGTATTTCAAGAGCTTATGGGCGAGGGATCTCGCTCCCAAGTGCACGCCACATAGACCGTCATAGGCCTCCTTTAGGGCATAGAGTGCCTCCTCCGGGGAGAGGCACCTCAGATAGGGTCGGCTGTCGATCTGAGTGTAAGAGCATTTGTACATGAGTCCGTCAAGGAGTGTGTACCGCTCAACTTCTTCTTGCCTCTTTGGGGTCTTCGGGAAGGAGTCTGTATCTAAGATATTCGAGGAGGGGCTTCATCCAATTATTCCCAAGTGTTAGGGGGCAGGCTTCCATCAGCTCCGAGCTATCTTCATCAATACTTGGTCTGAAGATGACCTCTATCAAGAAGGTCCGTTCTAGACCTTGGAAGGACGAGGAGGCAAGCTTAGAAAGAGCATCTGCCTACGTGTTCTCCTTTCAAGGGACCCGCTGGAGTTGAACATCTTCGAATAAGGCTAGAAGCTCCTTAACCTTCGCCAAGTACCTGGCCATATGCTCATTCCATGCCTTGTATTCCTCGGATACCGTGTTGACGACTAACTTCGAGTCGCTGAAGACCCTTACGCGGTTGGCTCCCGCCTTGCGAGCCATACAGAGACCTGCTATGAGGGCCTCATACTGTGCTTCGTTGTTCGATGCCGGGAGGTTTAGGCGAGCCATACAGAGCCCTGCTATAAGGACCGGTTAAGATGATGCCATCCCCGCTTCCGTCGGTGCAAGGGGTCGGCAGACGACTCGCAAGGGTCGGGGATGGTGGCCAGAGCTTGGGCCTTTATCATTATTCTGGGCTGGTAGCTGATATCATATTGACTTAGCTCGATGGACCACTTCATAAGGTTCCCAGAGGTCTCGGGCTTGCGGAGAACTTGTTTGGGCGGCTGGTCAGGAAAGACGATCACCGAATGAGATTGGATATAGGGGAGGAGCTTTCGGACCGCCATGACCAGGGCGAGAGCCATCTTCTCCAGCTTCAGGTAACGGAGTTCGACATCCCGGAACACCTTACTCACATAATAGATGGGCCTCTGCATCCTATCCTCTTCCCTTACAAGGACCGCGTTGAGCGTCTGCTCCGAAGCTGCGAGATATAGGTAGAGGACCTCCCCAGGTGCTGGCTTGCTCAAGAGTGGGGGGTTAGTTAAATATTACTTAAGCTTGTCGAAAGACTCCTGTTGCTGTTGCTCCCATTCGAAGCCTTTAGCCCCCCTGAGGGCCTTGAAGAAGGGGATACACTTCTCCTCAGACTTTTAGAGGAATCGCCCAATCGCGGCGAGACGCCCAGTGAGTCTCTGTACCTCTTTAACGCTGGAGGGGGGAGCCATCTTGAGAATGGCCTGGATGTTTTCGGGGTTGACCTCTATGCCCCTCTGGCTGACCATAAACCCTAAGAACTTACCAGATGAGACTCCGATCGCACACTTGTTCGGATTCAGTCTCATATTGTGCCTCCTGAGCACCTCGAAGGCTTCTTGAAGGTCGAGGACATGCTCCTGCCTTCGGGTGCTCTTGACCAACATATCGTCTACGTAGTCTTCCATGTTTCGGCCAATTTGGTCTTGGAAGACCCTTTTCACAAGGCGTTGATATGTAGCTCCCGCGTTTTTCAAGCCGAACGGCATAACTCGGTAGAAATACAGGCCCTGATCCGTCACGAACGAGGTCTTCGGGATGTCGAGAGGGAACATCTGGATTTGGTTGTACCCCGAGAAGGCGTCCATGAAACTGAGGAGCTCGTGCCCGGAGGTCGCATCGATCAGAGCGTCGATGCTGGGAAGGGAAAAAGGGTCCTTCGGGAATGCCTTATTGAGATCGGTGAAGTCGATGCATATCTCCAGCTCCCGTTGGCCTTCTTGACCATCACCACATTGGACAGCCACTCGGGGTAGTTTACCTCCTGGATAAATCAGACGTTGAGGAGCTTTTCGACCTCCTCTTTGATCGCCTGTTGCCGCTCGAAGGCAAATTTTTGCCTCTTCTGTTGGACAGGCTTGATCCCAGGGGCGATGCTTAGGTGGTGCATTAAAAGCTCCTCTGAGATCCCGGACATGTCCACCGCGGTCCAAGGGAAGAGGTCCCAGTTCTCCCATATGCACTGGGAGATGTCTTGCTTAATGGAGGGGGAGAAAGCCTTACTGATGCAGAACGTCTTAGTGGCATCTTCTTCGGAGAAGGCCACTTCCTCCAGTTCGTCCGCTGGCTCGGAGATGGTCTGACTACCCTCCTGGGGAAGTTCGAGGGCTTCCAGGGAGAGGACCGGACCTTCCATCGAGGCCATGTAGCACTTCCGAGCCACTTCTTGGCTTCCCCTTACTTCTCCCACTCCTGAGGGCGTGGAGAACTTCATCTTCATATGGTAGGCCGAAGGAATAGCTTGGAGTGCGGCCAAACCTGGTCGACCTAGGATAACATTATAGGCAGCCTTGATGTCCACCACCATGAAGTCGATCAGCTTCGTGCAAATTACCGGGACCTTTCCAGCAGTTACGTCGAGGGTTATAACTCCCTCGATCGTCATTGAGACCCCAATGAACCTGTGAAGAGTGTAGCCTACGGGCTTGAGCCGGTCCCTCGACAGCTGGAGGCCCTCAAAGGCCTTCAAGAAAAGGATGTTGACGGAGCTGTCGTTGTCTACCAGGACCCGGCGAACGTCGAAGTTCGCCATTCGGAGATTGATGACAAGGGCATCGCAATGGGCTTGCGGACGCCCTCTAGGTCCCTATCAGAGAATGTGACTGGGACCTCGAGGCCCTTCGGAGGGGTATGGTTCTGGACAGCGTTCACTTCCCGAACGAAGGCTTTTCGGGAGGAGTTAGAGTCTCCCCCCATTGGGCCTCCGTGTATCAGGTGTAGGACGGCCACCGCTCCTTCCTCCTGAGTCTCAACCTGTTGCTCTGCTCGTCTGTTAGCCCCCCTAGGAGGTGGGGGCTGATCAGCCCTATCCCTCCTGACGATGCGAGCGAGCTGCCCTCTCTAGATGAGGGCTTCAATCTCATCTTTTAGAGCTCAACATTCGTCTGTGTCGTGCCCATGGTCCGGGTGGAAACGGCACCACTTATTCTGGTCTCTCCTCTTTCCCGGAGTATTCATCTTAGGGGGAGACGGTAGGAGACCCTCGTTCTCGATCTCCATTAGGATGGCAGATACACTCGCGTTAAGCGAAGTGAATTTCTCGAAACGAGGGGGAGGGCGACGCTGACCCCCATTGTCTTTTTGGAGCTTCTTAGCTCCTTCTTCAGCAGTCTTCCATTTATTCTCGGAAACGATCCCTCCAAAGTGGGGCGATTAAGAGCCTCTTCAGCTCTAATATACTTCTCGCTCCTGAGAAGGAGCTTGGAGAAGTCTCGAAGAGGCTTCTTGGCTAAGGACGCCCTGAGGTTAGGATTGGTGACATTGGATTGGAATGCAGCCAAAGCCACCAACTGATCCAATGAAGCAATAGACCGGGCCTCCGCGGTGAATCGCTTGACATAGTCCCTCATTCGCCCTTATTTTGGCTGAGGAAGAGTAGAGAGGTGTTGGTCTTCTTGGAGCAGCGACTGCTCACGAAATGGGTGAGGAAGAGTCCTTCGAACTGGTCGAAGGAGAAGATAGAGGCTAGAGCGAGCCTCGAATACCATTCCCGAGTGGGACCTTTGAGGGTGGCAGGGAAGGTCTTGTAGAGGAGCGCGTTGGACGCATGGTGGATCATCATGAGAGTTTTGAAACTCTCATTGTGATCTATGGGGTCCGACTCTCCGGTGTAGGACTCGAAATGGGAAGGCTTGAAGTTGTCCGGGACAGGAGCCTCCATGATCGTGCAGGAGAATGGGGGCCTGCTCAGGCGGAGGTTCCTCGCCCGTTGCTCTTCATCTCGGTCGAGTTAGCTGAGGCACCTCTCCATCTCGTGGAGACGGCGGTAGATGAAGTCCTCCCTCCGATCTTGCCTTGCTGAACCTCGAGACTCGTCTTCGTGTCGAAGAGGACTGGGGCTACGGCGGTAGCTTTGGGTTGGCTGAGGACTCGGGGAACGGAAGCGATAGCTCGGAGCCGACCTAGGACTTGTGGAACGACGGCGATGGCTCGGAGCCGGCCTAGGACTTTGGGAGCAGCGGCGATGGCTATGAGCTGACCGCGGACTGTGGGAGCGGCGATGAGGATGAGGAGCCTGCTGAGGGCTAGGAGCCTTGTGACCGTTGTTGGGGTTGGCATTAAGCGCCCGAAGGACGGCCTCCTAGAATTGCTGAAATTCTGCCCTTGTAACAGGAGCCTCCTGCTCCCGATGGGCTCGAGTCGCAGGACGGCCTACCGAGGAGCGACTCCGTCTTGGGAGATGCTGGGGCGACTCTCTCCACCTCCGAAGAGAGTTGGACCCCCTACGGTCTGATCAGCGCAGTGACCGATCCCTCGGGTGCTCCCGCGAGGGTTCGCCTCAAGGGTCCACCTTTCATCTAGATGGATCCGAAAATCGGGCCCGGGCATGTTCTGTCGATGGTTGAGCACATCTCGCAGATCCTTCGGTGTGGGAGGACTATGGGAGGCCATAGAATCTGTGGCGTTGTGGATGGAAACCCGAACCTGATGCATAGGTTGCTTGTGGCGGCTTCGCCGAGAGGGGGCTCCCCCACTATTGCTTGGGGCCCCATAGGCTGGAGAATAGACTGAGGAGCCTGCTGTTCGAGCTGCAGGGCCTGTTGGATGGGTGGAGGGAGATCATCCGGAGGAGGAGGATGAGAAGAGGTTGTTCTACAGTTGGAGTGTGTGGACTTCCTCTTGGGAGGCATGGCTAGGAGTAGCTTCGGTTGAAGGAGGAAGGTCGAATTGCTTGCCGAGACTTTCCCACAGACGGCACCAATCTGTTGTCGCTGAATCTGGTGTGGGGGGCAATAGATAGAATTTGTAGGTTCGTAGGAACTCAAATAGGCTGAATCTGACTTTTTCCCTTGTTGACAAGTTGCCTCCTTGGTGCTCCCGCGGACCTGCACAAATGTTCGAAATACCGGGATGGATCCCGACGATGAACCCTCCGAAGCACTTGTCAATACCAGAAAAAGGAAAGGGAAAGAGCTTGAGTAGACAAAGAGTGATCACCTGTGACAGTAGGAGGTATGGGGATATTTATAGTCGTCGTGGGTATTTGTTTCTGGATAAGAATAAATCCCTACTTCCGGTGCGGCTGGATAGAGGTGGTTAGAACCACCTCTTCAGGATAAGGACGAGCCAGGATTTCCTCCTATCCTGTTGAACTCGTCCTTAACGGGTTCTGACCCGCTCTTAGTCGAACGGATCTGTTCGCAGGTTATCGGGTCCAAAAGGAAGGACCCGGTTCCCATTTCAGACCTGTTGTAGGTGAAATTACCATCTTGCCCCTGTAACTTTGAGATTCGTACCCAATTTGAACGGTTCTGATTTAACCCCATTTTTAGCCATATCAGCCCCCTTAAGTGATCATCATGCGTTGCTAAAGATTCTCGAATTTGTTGTTTTAAATTTTCATTTTCCTCTAGCAATACATCACGATCTTTTCTAAATGACTCAAATTTTTTCAAGATCAAGGCATTCTTATTTTTCAGTTTTTGATTTTTTGTAATACAAGAGTCATAGGTATCATTTGAAATTTGTTTATATTGTCTAAGTTCATGACTTAATTTCTTAGCATAGTCTTTCAAACCATTACACATGCCACTATTTGATCATAAGTGGGTTCTTCGATTACCTCTTCTTGAGATGGTAATTGCACATCACCATTCCCAAGAGCCATGAAGCCGACGTCATCGTAGCCTTGATCTCCCTTACTTGAATCGGAATCTAACCATGTTGCCATCAACGCCTTCTTTTTCTAACCTGGGTTTGAGCGATAGTAGTTCCTATTCCTGTCTTATGAGATGGGACAATTTGCACGAATGTGTCTAGGCTTCTTGCACTTATAGAACCCATCATCTTTATCCTTCTCCCTTTCTCCTTGGTACCTGCCAAATTTCTTATGTTTGAGGTACTTACAAAATTATTTTGTCAATAGAGAAATATCCTTTTCTGACTCCTCACGGTCTGAATCTGCTTTTGATGGTCAGGATTTTTCTGCTTTTAATGCAATGGTCTTCTCTTCGGTCTTTGGTTCAATCCCGATATTTTTTATGTATCTTTTGGTCTCCAACATTTCCACCTCGTATGTCTTTAGCTTCTCTTGGAATGTGTAGTAGTCGAATCCATTCTCTTCAAGAGTCTCCCTCATAGCGGCGGCCTTTACATTCCATTCTGGCATGAGACAGCATATGAGATTTCCGACCTTTCGGTCATCATCTGGCCCCTTACCTAAGCTCTCAAGTTCGTGGGCAATGATATCGAAGCGGACGAGCATTTGATCCACATTTTCTCTTGACAACATGCGGAACACATCAAACTTATAGAAACATAAATTAACTTCAACTTTTACCTCGAAAGCGGTTCCTTCATGCCGCTTCAGCATGTTGTTCCAGATCTCGTATGCGGTTTTGCAGTTACGCCCGCAACGCATTAGTTCTTCGTTATTCAACCCTCCATAGAGAGCCGTCATGGCTTTAGAATTTGCTGTCTTGAGGGCCAACTCTGCTTTTGTAAAGGATTTCTTCCCGTCGCTAAGTGAAATTTCTGTTTTATTGATGCACACATTCCATACTTCTTCTCCGAGTATCTGTAAAAAATGAGACATACGAACTTTCCAGACGTCATAGCATTTTCCATAAAAAAATGGTGATCGTGTAAGGCTTGTCCCATTGGAGATAAATGACTCTGATGAGTACAAGTTATCGGGAGAAGGGATTTCGGCCATTGGACCTTTTGCTTAAGCTTTTAATCTTTTTGATAAGCACCTCGCTCTGATACCACTATAAATCACCCTATGGGGGTGAATAAGGTGATTGTGCGGAAAAAAAAATTAATAAAATAAAGTGCAATGTAAATAAAAGAGTTAAGAGCAGCAAACATAGATGACGCAGCGATATAACGTGGTTCGACCCTCAGGTCTACGTCCACACCACCTACTTGTAGCAATTCTCCGCCACAAGCGTTTCACTATACTTAAAACCCTTTGTACAGTGATTCTCAGATTCAGGTCGAGAGACCTATTACACCCACAGGACTTCCAATACAAGTCTTGTCAATCTCACCGAAGTGGAAAAGAAAGAATAACCAAAACTCAAGATCGTTTAATGATCCTGACTGAAGAATACAGAAAAATTATCGCTCACACTCGGATTGATTATTGAAAGATTAGTTCAGAATGATTTTATCAGAAGTAATAGGGTTGAGAATATATAGTGGATTTGTCCAATATTAATAGACCAGGAAGTGTATCGATCAAAATTAGAAACGATACTTTCCAAGAATATACATAGCGCAAAGTGCGGTCGACCGTCATATTGGTGCGGTCGACCGTTCAACTCTCTGACGTAAAGTAGAGAAGTGAAAGATCGACCGCTTCTCAAGCAACTAAAGGTTGCGGTCAACTTCGATGTGGTCGACCGGTCATGAAGTACGGTCGACCGGTATCACGCTATATATTTCGAATCCACCCTGTTTTCTTACCATAAACTAATCAGTATTTAATCAATTTTATACAATTAAAATCTCACGAAAATAGAAGGAAGAATTCAGGTCTTGATATCTTCCACTTTTGCTTGTAGACCAATTAATCATGAACTCTTTTTGAATAACTTCCTCTTTTGCTTGTATTTGCAATCTTTCTTTATTGCTTTCCTTGTTTGAATATTCTTGAATCTCTCTTGGATCTCTTGTTGATATTATTTGATCCTGAAAATTAGAACAACTAATTTTAAACTTATTAGTATTAATGAGCACGTTTTGTGCACAACAAACTAAGAGTCAACAATATCTTCATGAAACAAAGAGTAAGATTCTCATATGGAATAAAGTGAATGTAGGGTTTATTCCTTTGGAATAAAGTTAATGTAGGATTGACATGAGACATTGTCTTCATTTGATGTAGGAATAAACCTATTGACATGCTATTTTGCATCGGAGTGAATGGTGTAGGAATTGATATTGGTATGTAATTGTGAAATTCTTCAAGTAGACTATGGTTGAAAACACAATGCAAATTGTAATATTCCCACGCCTTAAATTACAATGCAAATCAATATTTTCCACATTATATAATTACACAACCAACTATTTTTTTTCCTCGAATTGTGTACATGGGACAAATCCTGGAATTGAAAATTTTGACGTCTCCATATTTAAGTAGTCTAAATTCCTTTGCAATCCTTATTGTCGTGATGAGGATGGTTGGTCCCCAGATACAGATCTTCTACGAAAAATAGCTTTAGTAGGAATAGATTCTTTGAACACTATTTCTGAAAGAATGATATGCCGTAACTGAGCCTCGGTACTCGAAGATTTCTTGGCAACGTAGGTATAATTTCTCCTGTAACATTATTTATCAATAACACTTACAATGTTAAATTTTTCCAATAAAATATTCTAAAATACATAAATATTTATATATTTACTATGTACTCACATAAGTTAGTGCGCCTCGCGGCTTAAACTCAAAACATTTTTGTGGGAAACTTCTTGCAACTCTACCACCGAAAAAATGGCAATTCAACTACCCACTCACCACACCTGACAGGCCTTTCAAGGGAATTTTGTGTTGTATATCGGTCGGCCAAACATAAGGGAGATGGAAAAGGTAATTAAGTAGTATGATCACTAATATTCGTTGGTCCAATGAAATCGATATTTGCAGCATGCGAGAGTGTTTTCATAATAGCACATATTGATACTGTAGTGCAATATTGTTCGTATATACGCTGTTGTACAGGATGGACCAACTAAGTAGCGTCAATAAGTGGAATAGCATCTTGTGGGGGTTTTTGAGACATAATTGTTGGTGGATATCTTGGGATAGCAATAATCTCAGTCAATTGGCGATAACAACGGTCACCGACATACTATACATCCTGTATCACATATAATAATTTTAGAATATATTCAAAATTTATAATCAAGGTCATAAAATTTAACTTTACACCAGAATATGGATTGTCACATGATCGCAAAATTGGAAGATAACTCGATTTTGAGACATGATGTTCGCAAGGAAAATATCATAGTCCCCCTCATATGATGATCCTAAATAGGGTTGCCATATAATATATGCCAATGTGCGCATCTCCAGTTTATATCTGGCAACTGATATATTATATCTAACTTGATCTGTTCTTCTCATCTCCAATTCACTGCGATTCCAACGGACATTTTATCGCCGGGTGGTAACGTGTCTGCGAGATTTTCCGGGGATGCACTTATTGGAACACATACATGTGTGTATTCATAAGCAAAATACTGAAAAGAAGATTAGTTTAATTTGTTTCAATTAGCTGATATAGAAACTGTATTTATTACATCACTAAATAATGATTAAATTAAATGTTACATCTAGTACTTGTCATGTGCCGTTAAAAGCCTTAACTTTATTTCTGCTACATGAATCAAAAGACATATACAATAGTGTCAATGCGGGACTACCCCAATCATATGTACCCACTTTAGTAAGATCTTCAAGTATTGCAAGCCAACCACATCTTACAACTGAAGCAGAATTGGAAAAATAAAACTCCCCAAAGAAGAACATAAAGAATGCTGGAGCAATAACTACAGTATTATCAACTTTTGTTGTCTCAATTATACTACTATGAAAATACTTTTTTAGCAACGAACAACATATTCCCTGAGATTTCTAATCAGATTCAGTTATTTCAGGAAAGAAGCAGGTCTTCACTATTTCGTAAGGGTAGTCTTCATCGTTGCACGGAGGCTTTTTACTGATTTCGATGGATATTTCCGTTAGCATTTCCCAATCCAACGAGGTGAATCCCAACTCACCGAACAACAGTTGAAATGTATGGGTAGTATCCCACCATCTCTCAACTAAGGCCTCAACAAGCCGATGAGATGAATTCTCGGTATCAGTAGTAAAAAAAACTGTGCCACCCCGTACTATCAATTATTTGCTTCACTAGTGGGGAACGAGAGCACACCCTGTATGCTTTAATTGGACCATTCCAATTTTTCCTAAAGTTACAAAAACCACCAGAAGAGTGCTCGGTAATATGCTTACAAATATGAGGGTAGTTGTCGACAACCCATTTCCACATTGTTGGATCACTGCGATTGATATCTGGAGTATCTAATTCAGGTTATTTTCTTCTGTTACCATGATTTGAACTGGCTTGGCTCTTTGATTTGATCCTGCCAATAAATCTTCGGATCGGCATGACATTTTTGATTATATATATCGGAGAAAGAATTGAGAAGAAGGAACTGTAAAAAATATTTGGGGACTGAGAAGCAAAGTAAGAGATAAGTGAGAGCTGAGTTTGTATGAAGGAGTTAAAATGATGTGAATATATAGAGTTTTGATGGAGATAAACTGTGAAGGGTAATTTTGGAAGAGTGAAAAAAAATACGTGGGACGCTAGATGATTTCTCGTCCTCCCCAAATTTTTTGTAAACACTCTTGGACGTAACTTCATTTTGTGTCCGATGTGAAATTCAACCCCACCCATGTGAGAAGACAAATCATGTCCCGTCGCAACTTCTACTTTAAAAAAAAATATCGGACGGGATTTCATCTTCTGTAATAATAATAAAACACCTCAGACGCAAGATCATCTTGCGGCCGGTAAAATTTTAAATTTTTTTTTACCTGGGCTGAGATTTGGTCCCTCGTCCTGTATATTTAAACATTAAAAAATACGAAAATTAAGTAGGGATGATAGATCATCAACTGTCCGTCATTTTTTAATAAAAAAAACCCAAATTTTGAGTCTGAACGACTAGAGCAGGAAGTCAAAATTCCTATTTCTAAAAGCCAAATATAAAAATTTTGAGTTTTAACGACTAGAGATGCTCTAAGGAGTTCAACACAATTGACATTGCACTTAAGCTAACAACTTCATGTTTTATTTTCTGTTCGTAATTTGTTTTGAAACCTAGTACTCTGAGTTTGTTTTATTAATTTGAAACAGAATGGTTATATTCTACATTTTCCCTAAAAAAAAATAACTACTTCATCTTGTTCTTCCTCCTATCTACGCTATCGATTTAGGAAAAAGAGGTTTAACAGCACCTGTGACTATTTCAGTGGCAACAAAAGAGGGTTTGATATGAAAATAAAAGCTTATATGATGACCAAGATCAAGATTTTAACTTATGACCTTGAGTGTGGATGTCAGACTATATAAAGATAACCAGTTTCTCTGGTTCAGCAATTATATTGAACAAAAATGACTTCAAATGTTATTGCCTTCCAAGCCTACTAATATGATCATAATAAGTTAATAACGGAATTCACTTGTAATGAATAGGATCAAATAAAGTGATCAGCCCTATAAATTTTGAAACAAGTCTAGTTAACAACAAAGCTATGCACTATGAAAATTGAAAAGTGGGCTTGATATTTTAACATAGGGAAGATGACAAGTAAGAACTGTGCGAACAGAAAATGTATTATCAACTGTACTAGCCGCACAAAGGATAGCAAATGTAGTATCAAGAATTTGAATTTTAATTTTTTTAAGGGAAAAAGTGAAATTAAGCCATCCTGTTTCATTAATGGGAGTTTAATAAAACAACCCTAGAGTACTGAGAGAAAGTAAAAGGAACTACAAAGTAGAAAGTAAAACATCAACCAGGGCCAGCCCCTACCTTGAGGCAAATGAGGTGGCCGCCTCAGACCCCCAATTTTTTTGCAAATTTAGGAGCCTCAAAATTTGTCTTCACCTTATAAATATAGGCACATATTTTACGCGTAAAAAAATATATATTGTTATTAGGGCCCCCAAAAATAATTATTTGGGCCTTTCGCCTCGGGGCCCGGGAAATCAGGGCCAACCCTGACATAAACTTCCAACAATGCCCTGGAAGGTGGGAGAAATCCAATATAACAAGTACAAACATATCGGTCCTTCCACCAAAATTCTGGAAGGTGAGTATCTAGCTTCCATCTCTCCGCTTAGTCTTAGGGGAGGTCCGAATTCTACCTCCTCATCATCGTACTCATCAACCTGGAAGGTTCTGGTAATTCTCCCTCTTGGTCCTTTAGCAACAGTTGTAGCCCAAATTGAAATAAAATGCATGATATGAGTTAAAATACCAGAAGTACTATTACTAGTCCCACGAAAGTAAAAATTGTTTCTGTCAAGCCATAAAATCCAGGTCATAGCAGCGGTAGCGATGTATCTTTCATCTCGTGTCGCCTAGTGACAAATTTGGGACCAACCCATAAATCCTCATATGTGTTGGGATACTCACTCGTACACAAAGCCCTCAAACCTTAACCAGCGTTGCCTTACTCCGCTGGCATTTAATGAACAGGTGGTATAAAAGTTGTTTCTGTCAAGCCATAAAATCCAGGTCATAGCAGCAGTAGCGATGTATCTTTCATCTCGTGTCGCCTAGTGGCAAATTTGGGACCAACCCATAAATTCTCATATGTGTTGGGATACTCACTAGTACACAAAGCCCTCAAACCTTAACCAGCGTTGCCTTACTCCGTTGGCATTTAATGAACAGGTGGTTCAGCGACTTCGTGTGCTAGTTGCAAAATCCACAGTTGGTCGCAATGTTCAGTTGTCTTTTGGCCAGGTTCTCTCTAGTTAGAATGATATTATTGAGTAACAACCAGAGGAATACCCTAACTTTGAGGGACGCCTTTTCTTTCCAAAGTATCGTAGCCCGCTTAGGATTACATCCACGGAAGTGAATACAGTTGTACAAGGAGTGGACCGTGAAAGAGCCATTGTTCTCCAAACTCCAAGAATTTCTGTTCGGGCTGTGCAAGCACCTCACCCCGGCCTGTGCGATTTATTCTTGGAGGGCTACTAGTCTAACCTTGAGAGCCGGACAAATTCGAGATCTAAAGGATGGTTTCCAAGATCTCCTCCTCCACGTCTTGGTCACGAAAGTATGTGGTTGGGAAGCGTGCTCATATAGGTCTGAAAATCTTTCTCAAAGTGAATGAGTCTCATACCATTTATCCTACCAGAACATGGTCGAATGACCATTGCCTATAAATGATGTGGTCACCATGCAAAATGACTCATTGGCTTTAATGATCCATTTTTAGAACCACGAAACTTTAGGGCCCCACCCGGAAACCTAAACTTGTCGTTCATTTCCCATGCAAGTAAGACTGAAAAAACTCCTGCCAACTTCCACCATTTGGGTGGAACACTTTCCTCCACCATTTGCCCAATAGGACAAGGTTCATGTCTCTGAGATCGATGATACCCAGCCCGCCATGCGACTTTTTCATACATGCTTTTTTTTCCATCTGACCAAATGGTAGCCTCTCTTATCTGTGTCAGCTCCTTTCCAGAGGAATCTCTTCCGGATGCGATCAACTCTTGGATCACTCATTTCGGGAGTTCGAAGAACATGTAGTAAGTAGGAAGGTTAGTCAGGACCGAGCTGATAAGGACCACTCTTCCTCCAAGAGATAGGGACTTGCCTTTCCATCGCGCCGGTCGACCCTCCACTCTATCAGTGATCGGAAGCCATTTCGTCTTTTTATGTTTGCCCGGTCTAAATGGTAGGCCCAGGTATTTGATAGGTAGTCCATCTATCTGACAGTTGAAGATGGTAGCGTGTGCTCTGTATCTGTATCCGACAGAGCAACAGGGATTAAAGCACTCTTATGGTAGTTAACTTTAAACCCGACCATGCCCCAAAGCAGTAGAGGGGTTCCTTTAAAGCAGATCATTTCCGCCCTGTACCCATTACTGAATAAAATCGTATCATCTGCATATTGTAGAATCATACACCCCAGCCGATTCCAACTGCTAGCTATGGGGAATATCTAGCTCACTTGTTTATAGTTGTCCAACATGGATTTAAGCACATCCGTGACAAGAGTGAACAAAAAGGGTGAGATTAGGTCCCCTTGATGCAATCCTTTCTTACAGGAGAAGGGATGTCTTGTTCTTCCGTTAACCAAAATGGCCGTTATACCTGTAACGAGACAGTGCTGGATCCATCTGATCCATCTAACACCAAAACCTCTGCCTTTGAACATTTCTAACAGGCACTCCCAGTCCACAAGGTCATATGCTTTCTTGAAGTCTAACTTCATAAGATAGTTCTTTTCATTTGCAATATGACATTGGTAAATCACCTCTTTGGCGGTGGCCACGCAGTCAAGAATACATCTCCCTTGTATGAAACCCAATTGTTCGCAACTGATTAAAACATCCATTATCTTCCCTAAACGATTGGCTAAGATCTTGGTGAGAATCTTAACCAAACAATTGAAGAGGCTAATGAGTCTGAAATCCCCCACTCCATGAGGTTCCTCTCGTTTGGGGATGAGAATGATTTCAGCAAAGTTGAACGTGACCAATTTCAAACTGTGGTCAAAGAATTCATCCAAGGGGGACATAAAATCCCCTTTGATATTGTCCCAAAAGGTTTGGTAGAACAACATAAAGAACTCGTATGGTTTTGGCGCTTTATCCGCACATTTAATTGATTGCCTCTTTCACCTCCTCTTCCGTGAACCGGGCCTCCACATTACACAGGGATTGAGCTGCATCCTGGCGGCCGTTCTGCCAGAAGTTCTCCCTCATAGGTATTCAGAATCCATTCTTTTGCCCGAATAACTTCCTATAATAGGATTGGAAAGTATGCATAATTTCTGACTCGTTCTGCAAAATTCCAGTGTTCGATTGGATAGATAGGATAAGTTTAGATCTTTGTCGTGCACTAGCCACCCGATGAAAGAAAGTAGTATTCGCGTCTCTCTCTTTGAGCTACGAAATTCTGGACCTTTGTTGGCACTTGATCTACTCCAATTTTTATAGGGTCGCAATATTATCCCTAAGTTCCAGTAGTCTGTTCTGCTCCTCTTGGGACAGATCACAAGACTCTTCCAATCATTCTAACTTGTTGATGCTCTCCAGTAATGAGTCTTTTGCATGCCAAATATATGAGAATCTAGTGTGGTTCCATTTACGCAATCTATTATGCAGTCGCCAGATCTTTTCACACCTGCAGGCTGCGTCATTCGTACCTCGCATTGTTAGAGCCTAGCTTTTTATAACCATGCAGTGAAGACCCTGAATCTCCAGCCAGGCCTTCTCAAATATGAATTTTCTCGGTTTACGGGAGCTATGTTCGCTCGTGGAGAAAAAGATTGCGACATGGTCCGAGGTTGGCCTTGGAAGTCATTTTGCAGATGCCAACGGGAACTTCATTTCCCAATCCATGGAGACTAGGATTGTATCAAGCTTAGCCATAATGGGAGCCGCTTGCATGTTTGACCAAGTAAAGTGCCCATCAAAAATTGAGATTTCAATCAGATCCAGGTCAGTATTAACCCTATTGAATTCTTCCCTATCCATGCCATTTGACCTCCTGCCATTGTGTTCTAAGGCAAATCTTGTGGTGTTGAAATCACCCCCCCCTCCCATGACCCAAGCATTCTGCCAACGTGCTTGCATTGAAAAGAGTTCGTTCCAAAACATGCTTCTAGCAGTTGACTGGTTCGGACCATAGACAACAGTAACCATTTGGGGTCTGCTGTCCAATCGACGAAGAAGTCAGACCGACAATGAGTATTCGCCATGGAATTCATCAATACATGTGAAGAGGTCCGGATTAAAACCAATGACAATACCCCCAGAGGCACCCACCGAGGGGCGATTTCTCCATTCCTTAATTATAATCCCTCCTAGCCTTCTGAGCTTAAACCCTACATTAAGCTCGGTCTCCTGCAGACCTACAATCTCAGCAGTGGACGTATTAATAACGTTCATGACCATTACACTTTTACCCCCCCCCCCCCCCCAACCCCCCAACACACACACACACACGTTCCAAAAGAGAACACTCATTGGGGGCCATTCTGGGGGTTGCACGTGTGGTTGGGGGATTAGCCCGCCACTACGCTCTCCATTGGGGGAAGCATCGAAATAGGATGTAAAGTCGCGTGTGAGTGTACTCTATAAATTTCCCATCCTCTAATCTTGTTAAGAAGAAGGGCATTATGTTCTACATCGCCCACTGCTAGACCACATGTTTGGCTAAATTGAAAACTTCTGCGTCTGACATAAAATTGAAAATAGATGTTAAACGAGCACGCATACTTGCACCGTCGTTTTTAGCTGTCTTAGTCTCAGCAGCAATCTCTAGGTAGTCATCCAGGGACTCCCCATGAGCCCCCTCTTGGCAACTTTCTGGACTCTGAAGCCCCTAGTCGATGCTGAAGCTCCAGTACTTGCCCTGTGAAGCGGACGTAGGGAAAGTAGAAGCTACCATCTCCGAAGCAGAGGAAGTAACTCCTCTCTGTGTATCTGCTACAAACTTCGAGCAGTCTAAGTCATCATCTATAAATGTGTACTCATCCAAGTTTAGGCGTGCCTCTAAATCATCATCAGAATCTTATACCATAGGAGCTAACTGGGAAGCGGACCCCATTATAGGCCCATCTTCCTGAGGAGTTTCTAATTATGCACTTGGATCAGTTTCGAGTACCATGGACCATCTGCGGGCCCAATAGAAATAGAATTCATAATAGGGGTAATAACATCCTCATAATCAACAGTGTTCTGCCCAAGCCCACTATTGACAGTAGTTGAAATTAAATTCGGAGGCCCATCTTCAAGACCAGGTCCAAGTTGCCAACAAACAAAAACAGACGAGTGGAATTCGTCTCTGATTTCGCACCCAACGCTTCTTGAAGCACACGGCATTGGATTCTCCGCTTGAGTGCCATGTGGCACTGGCATCAGGAATGTTGCAAATTGATTTTATTTACACTATTTTAAGCGAAGACGAGAAGAAAGCCGAAACAAGATAAATTTAGGAAGAGCCTATTTAGATGGTTTGAGCATTTAGGCCATGGAAATGATAAATTTGTTATGAATCAACTATTGAGAATAGTTGAGATTGAGTTTGAAAAATTTTGAGAATGAGTAATGGATTAAAAGACCATGTCTTGAGGATTTGAGTTGTGATGACTTAAATTGGGGATTGATACATTTTTTGATTAAATTTGGGAATTTATGATTTTGTGAAAGATTTCATTTGAATTTGGATTTACTCAAATACTAAGTTTGATATTTGAATATTTTGTTATTTTAGTTTATGGATTGGTGAAGTTTTCTTTAGTGCACGAATATACACGAACATTTTCATGAATATAGTATTTTTGTTGTTTTAGAAGAAATAGAGTTTTATGTGTTTCGAAGGATTTGACTATATCTCAACTTATTTTGATACTGATATTTTTGGAATATAAAACAAAGTTATTTTGATGTATGATTTATTCTTTAAAAACTCTAATTTTGATATATGCACACGTTCCTGTTTTTATTTTGAAGAAGTTCATCAAAAAAGTTATTTTATCAATTCAAGTGGTTTTTGATTGATTTTTATGGATCCTTGTATATCCTATAAGTTTTATTTGATCATATCAGAAATATACTTTTTATAGATTTCGTTTTTGTAAGGTAAATCTTCGTATCGGTTGGATTATGCACAACCTAAATTGCAGTCTGTAGGTGAGGCAGCGACTGGTATGTTTCGACAGTTGACCGTCGCTACCTGGCTGTTGTGTTTTTTCGTTTTTCTTGAAATCTCGCACGGAACAGTCGACTAAACCATTTCTCCAGTCGACTTGTCTTTGCTCTGTTTTGATATTTTCTCGAGGTGTTGGATTTTCGCTCTGGACAGTCGACTTGTGACTATTAGCAGTCGACTGCTACTACTTAGAATTTATTTTCTTAAAGATGTTGAATTTCGCTCTGGACAGTCGACTGATGATTTTTTACAGTCGACTGTTACAGTATTACTGATGCTTTCTTGAGTTATTCTGATGTTCTCAACTATTGTGGAACAAAACCAAAGAGCGGCTCCTTTTTCTATAGAACAAACATTTCTATCATGAACTGTTTTATATGTAGAGCAGCACATGAGATATAAGTTAATGTGAAAAAAAAACGTTTTTAAAAAAAATATATTAAAGGCGATGTGTACGTCCTGAAATTAAATCTGGGATAAAAAATCAAAATCAAGAATTTAAAACTTCAATTTTTTTTAAAAAAAGTTGAATCTAAATGGCAGGGATTTTGGGAACAGGCAAACATTGTACGACTAAATGAATACGGTATAGAATTGAGGTCTCGCACGGTAATTGTTACAACCGACTATCAAGCTGGTAGCTACAATGTTGTGATCAATTCCACATCTGCTTACTAATAACAATTGGGTATAGGTAGACACAAATACAGATAACAATTAGATATACATGAACAGTATCTCTTGCAGATGGGTATAGATACAATACACATGAACAATATGCCAAAAATAATTCTCCTGCGACGTGAAGAACAAGTAATTGCAATTATAGCACAGTTGATCATTACATATTCTAAAAATCCCAGAATAGTATGTAGGGAATCAACTAATTTAAACAGATTTTGGATACAAATTTCTCCATCGCTCATGAAGGAATAAAGAACTTTTCCTACCTTTAGTTCTGATCCATATAAATAAAACTCTATAATTAAAGAATAGAGGCTGAAATCACAAAGAAGCTTCGACATTGAGAGAAAGAATCAGAACTCTTTGGTGAAACTGCTCATATTTAAAAGCCTTCCCATTGATGACTTAGAAACCTCTAATTCATCTCCTCGATGCATCCAAAGAGACAAAATCCCTAAGATTAGTTCCAAAGATTAATTGTCCCAGTAACTTGTCCCAAAGATTAGTTCGATTGGACATATCAATCACCTTGTGAAGGGTATAAAAGTAATTTTATTATAAAATCAATTCCCTCCCCTTGTGAACCAAACAAGAAGATAATTATTTTCCCTTCCCTCCCCTCCCCTCCCCTCCCCTCCCCTCTCCTCCTTTGAACCAAACAGAGCCTTGTTGTGTGATACAAGCTCATAATAGGAGAAGAAATCATGATTTATAGAGTTGGATATCTATGTTTGGTTAATCTGTGTAAATGATGTTCGCAAACCATATGGGTGCACTTCAGTGTTTGACATGTTATCTCAGTATTAACAAAGTACTTCTTTATTGGAGAGTTCTCAGCATAATTGTAACAAATATACTACTAAGAAAAACCTGCATCAACAACAGTAAGATCTAGCAGCAGGTTTTTTATCCCCCAAAGGAGAAATATAGATCTGCCATTTGCCCACTTTTCTTCAAGAAAAAGTAACTTATAACATGCAATGGAGATTTCCACTCCTCTATGAGCATCCACAGTGTTTGCTTGTTTGCCATTTTTTTCAATTTTATGTATACCGTAGCGCACAAAGTCGTAAGTTATTTTGTCATTTTTTGACAATTCGGCTACAGTAGAAAATGAAAAATAGCATTCGAAATAGCAAAATACATATTATAGCAAAATGCATATCATGTTTCGTCTGGATTATTTAATTACATTTTTAATTAATCTGATGTTTCGTCCGAAGTTAAAAAAAAATTAAAAAACAAATAAATTAATCGGTTAAATGAATTTAAGGCTTGGACGAAACATGATGTTTCGTACCATGTGGGCCAAAACATGATGTTTAGTCCCAATCCAATTTTTTCAAAAATTTAATTTTTTTAAAAAAATTTTGCAAAATTTTAAATTGTTTTTGCAATTTTTAAATTGGTTTTACAAATTTTTAAATTGTTTTTACAAATATTTTTTACAAGCTATTTTTAAAATTGTTTTTGCAATTTCTTTTGCAAAAAAAATTCCTTAAAGCCCGTCCGATTATTTTGCAATTTTTTTTCCTTTGGGGACGAAACATCCCGTATATTTTATTAATATTTTCTCACTTTCCGACTATATAACTGATTTTATTAATCACAGATGTTTCGCCTGTTTTATTTTTAACGAAAATATGTATTTTTTGTCTTTTTGACAACTATAGCATTTCGTGGAAATGGAAAAATAAAATTTGTATTTATGCATTTTTTACCTCAAACGAACTGTGAATGCTCTAAAGCATCATATCCTAAAATTTGTTTATTCTTTCAGTGTTTAAGTTTCTTTGTAGCTTCCTCTCCCCGTGTGGCCAGTTACCTTGTTCTCCACCATCTTTCAACCAAAATTCATCTCCGACCTCGGCCTAACAAGTCACAAGCTCACCAGGTGAAGCCCCTTTGCACCCCTTGCACCTCTAGAACTAGAAGCTCCATTACCTTTGCCACAACCTAAACCCACTCAAAAACCTGCAACCTAACACTCTTGCTCCTTCCGTCGTTTCAACCTTCCTCCAATTTAAACCAGTCCATCAAAATCCATTAAAGTGTGTTTGGTTCTTGCAAATAAGTAAATTGCAATTGCAATTGCAAGTAGGAATTTCAATTTTACCTCCAAAACTATTGGACTCAATTATCCAAATATCCTCTAAATTTGGGAGGAAAATGGTCATTGAAATGTACAAGATGGAGGTTATGATGAAAAGTAGAGGATATTTTAGTAATTGGCTCCAAAATTTTTGGAGGAAAAGTGTTGCCGCTGATTTTGGTGTGGAGGCAATCAGATGAATTAATGGGTTCGCAAGAAATCGAATGAGTCAAGCCTGAACACTTCCCCTGGCATTTGGCTGGATTCCCGCTGCTGCCGCTGACCTGCACAAAGTTCGAAATACCGGGGTTGACCCCGACGACGAATCCTCCGACGCTTTTTGTCAGTACTCAGAAAAGAATATGAAAGAACTTTAAGTTGGCAAAGAGTGATCACCTTGTAACGGTAGAAGGAGGGGTACTTATAATCGTTGTGGGGATCTGTTTCGATATAAGAACAAATCTCTACTCCCTGGTGTGGATGGATAGAAGTGGTTAGAACCACCTCCTAGGGATAAGGACGAATCAGGATTTCTTCCTATCCTTATAAATTGGCTCGTAACGGGTTGCAACCCGTTTCCAATTGAACAGATCCGTCTATGGGTCATTGGGCCCTGGAGAAGAGACCCGATTCCCATTTCGAACCCGATTGTAGGTGAAATTACCGTTTTGCCCCTATAAGCTTTAAGATTCGTGCCCGATTTGAACGGCTCCGATTTAATCCTATTTTTAGCTATATCAGAAAGTGTAAATTTACACTTGCAAAATGCAAATGCAAGAAGTTCATACAAAAGCTAAGCATTGAATTGCTAGAGCATGTATAAAATAAAAGCAAGTACTACCCTAGCTCTTATTATAAGGATTCCCTAATATATGTACATTAATTTGATGACAGTTGTTTTGAATGAACATTTTGGGGACAATATGCACATCTCTCTTGTACCATCATCAGACTTGATAAGATAATGGAAATGGTTCCAAAATCCAATGAATAACATACATTAGAATCGATGCTGACAAGCTAAAGAGTGTTCCAACGTCATTAGCTACTTATCAATCACATTTGATTTATCCTTATTACCGTAGCCCATACTTATTTCATTAATTTGCTGTTTTGATTATTAGATCTGATGTGTCTTATTTGATCACTAGATTTGCCCGTGGCCGTAGGCACGCTTTCAGAACAATACAGCATATGAAAAATCTTGTAAACAGTAAATCAACAATTATGTAGCCGAAGTTTGAATAGTATGACAATAATTAGTTGTAAATAAAAGTCCATGCTTCCATTAATATATGATGAAAAATAACTATAAATTGAGGTATAAAAGTCCATATTTCCATATATATATATATATATATATATATAAAATAAAACACAAAGAAAGCTATCAAGTGGCTCTCCTTCAATCTCCCCAAAAATCAAAGGCGCAGATCTAACCTCATAAAACACATTTCTCCCCCAAAACTCAAATTCAAACCCCCCTAAAACAACTCATTTATTTATTTAATTATTTATCTCTTTCTCTCTTATTTAATTATATATATATAGAGAGAGAGAGATATATATATATATAAATAATTAAATAAATAAATGAGTTGTTTTAGGGGGATTTGAATTTGAGTTTTGGGAGAAAACTTTTGTGAGAGAAATGTGTTTTGTGAGGTTAGATATGCTCCTTTGATTTTTGGGGAGATTGAAGGAGAGCCACTTGATAGCTTTTTTTGTGTTTTATTATATAGATAGGATAGACTGACTGAGTATTAAGAATTTTTTACCAAACTATCCCACTTTTTGTAAGTATGTACGAAACTATCCCTGTTTGAAAATTTAATACCAAAACATCCCTGTCGCTAACTGAGTTAACGGCCTTGGTAATAATAGGCATATTAACTGAGTTAACGTGTCTATACTTAGTGATTTTTTATGTACAAAACGTCTCTGTCTGTTTGTTTGTGAAGATAGGCATACACGTTAACTAAATTAACGGCCTTGGTAAAACAAAGCACGTTAACTGAGTTAACGTGTGTGAGTATCTCCAATTTCAAGAAAGTTTCAACTTTCTGAAAACTTAAAATCTTCACACTCGTTAACTCAGTTAACGGCCTTGGTAAGAATAGGCACGTTAACTGAGTTAACGTGTGTGAATATCTCCAATTTCCAGAAAGTTTCAACTTTCTGAAAACTTGAAATCTTCACACTCGTTAACTCAGTTAACGACCTTGGTAGTAATAGGCACGTTAACTATGCTAACGTGTCTATACTTAGTGATTTTTTACCCACACCCCTCTTTAAGGTAGTGCCCAATACTGTCTCATCTACGAATGCTAACCCCATTAGAGCGAGTGATTTAAACACGGAGTTAGCATGTCTATTGTGGTAGGGTAAAAATGGCCTGGAGGCCCAACCAGGGCCCAATACAACTCTCACTCAAGAAAGGTAAAAATAACAAATTGAGTCCGAACTCACACCTGGTGCATCCACACGTCTCCCAGAAATAAACCGCATCAGGTTGGCGCCGTCTGTGGGAAACTGCTTCAGAAGCCGACCCGAGCCCGACCATCGAGCGACCTCGACAGCCGAACTCCCATGGCCTCCAGAGGCCAGGGGGCCGCGTCCTCCGTCAACCGACGGGACACACCCCCACCAAATACCAATGCCGGGCCACGCGCATCAAGGCACGGAGATTCCCATCAGGGATCCCGGCGAAGCGCCACCCGTACAGTCCAGCCCGACCTACGAGGAATAATCGTCAACCGTCAAATCACCCGCAGCAGGGGAAGGGCCGCTTCCAACCCGGCCCCGAACCATCCACGACCACCGCCCGAGAGACGGAGGCCCGCACTCAGCCGCATCGGAAGGCAACCTTCAGGCCAACCGAACAGGGTCGAGGGAGCCCCCGTCACTCAGAAGGAGTTCCAGGACTTCCGAAGAGAAATTCTTGGGGCTCTCCGACGGGCCCCCAGGAGAGAAACCCTCCATTCCCAAACCAGGTCGGACACCGAAGCCAGCGTGTCCCGACCATCAACAATCCAGCCAGAGGACGATGACATGCTCCTAAGGCGCCTCCAAGAAATGGAAGATCGCCTCGATCACATAGGGGACGGCGGCCAAAGAGCGGCTCAGGGGTACAGACCTATCCGCCCTCCCTTTTCCGTCCCCATCCTCCAGGCAGAAATACCCAGGAACTTCCGACCCCCTCAATTCGAGACCTACGACGGCGAGGGAGATCCTGCTGATCACATGGAGGGCTTCAAAACCCTCATGATGATTCACAGCGCCTCAGATCCCCTGCTGTGCCGAGCCTTCCCGGCCACCCTTCGGGGCCCGGCTCGTGAATGGTTCTCGAAGCTCGCCCCCGGCTCCATTTACTCCTTCGACCAACTAGAGGGCAATTTTCTTGCCCACTTTGTCACTAGCCGGAAGGCCGAAAGGACCAGCGCCTCATTACTGGGGCTCCGACAGATAGAAGAGGAGTCACTCAGAGTGTTCGTCCGGAGGTTTACCGCAGAGGCAAGATCGGTCTCCTCCCTCGATCCGGGCGTCGCCTCTGCGGCATTTCGGCACAACGTCCGTCATGGACAGCTGAAGGCTTCTCTGGCGAAGAAACCCCCCGTCGACTTTCCCGACCTCCTCAACAGGGTCGAGAAATACATTAGGGCGGAAGAGGCCCTTAACCCCGAAGATACCAAGGAGGCCATCGGGAAGGGAAAGCGGAAGGTCGAAGAGGTCGAACCATCAAAGAAAGCTCCAAGGGACGCGGGGGCCTTGAAGAAGGTCCCGCCGGTCCCCCGCTTCGAGAGGTACACTCCCTTGACACATAACGTATCCGCCATCCTCTTAGAAATCGAAGACAAAGGCATTGTTCGACTACCCCCCCGGCCTAACAACGGCAAGAACCGAGACCAGCGCTTCTACTGTCGCTTCCACAGAGATCACGGGCACGAAACCGACCAGTGCCGAGCCCTGAAAGACGAGATTGAGGAGCTCATCTCCAGGGGGTACCTCCGAGAATTCACCCGAGAAGTCCCACGGGATCGGCGAGACATTAAGAACCGGAGGACCTCGCCTCCGAACCCTACTCCGAACCGCATCCAAGGTCAGGATCCCGACTCCGTGGGAGCCGCGGATACGCCCTTCATCTTGCATTGTGTCCACGGAGGGCCAATGGGAGGAAATTCAAATACTTCCCGAAAAGCCTTCATCCGGGAAGTGAATGCTGTCCGCAACAATTCCTCGCCCAAGATACAACCGATGCCGGTCTCCTTCTCAAGAGAGGACCTCGAGGGCGTCCGCCTACCCCACTGCGATGCCCTCGTCATTTGTCTCCACATGGCTAATTGTGAAGTTCGCCGAGTCCTCGTCGACAACGGCAGCTCGGTTAATATCCTTTTCCTCGAAGCATTCGAGAATCTCAAGCTACCTAGAGGCAGGCTCAAGCCGGCCGGATACACCTTGCATGGGTTCTCCGGCGTCCCTGTCGTGATAGAAGGGATTGTCACCCTCGACGTTACCGCAGGATCGGCTCCTGTCAAAAGGACCGAGTCCATGGACTTCATGGTGGTCAACGTCAAGGCGGCTTACAACGCCATACTCGGCCGACCCGGACTATGCTCCCTCCAAGCGGTGCCCTCGGCTTACCATCTGAAACTCAAATTTTCCACCCCGCAAGGGGTCGACACTGTCCGAGGTAGCCAAGAGGCAGCGCGATCGTGCTACATGACCACCGTTGGGGGAGGTGTGTTCTCCCTCGACGCCGTCAAATTCAAGCCTGAGAGGGACGGCCCTGCTTCCAAATCTGTCACCAAGGGGGAGAAGGCCCCAGTCGAAGCCGGGTGCCGGATGAAACTCCTCGAAGGACAAACATAGGCTCTAGCCTGGCTTAATGTAAACAGGTTTTTTTGTGTAAACACTCATGTGTACAGGACCGTCTTAGCGGCCCTCCGTATCTTATACGAAAGAGATCTCTTTTTGCTGAAACCCTAAACGCCAGATAATGAAATCGGCGCCTGAGTCCTCACTCCGGTATCGTCCCCAACGCCTCGGTAGGCTCCAACCGAATCCAAGCTGGGGACTCTCCCTAAGGCCCCACTTCGATCCCTCGCGGGTCGGGGGGCTCTCCTTGTAACCACCATCGTCCACTACACCACTAGCCGAAGCAAAGAAGGAACAGGATTCTTTATTCGTACCGTTTTTTTTTCTCATCCTAAAAAAACAAACAAAGACCGTTACGGGACCACTCCACTCATCTCAAACTGGAAGAACGGGACTACTCCGAACGAGCGACTAAAATCCCTCTCCTTGTTATAATGGTCCTTAAACTCAGCCACGGTCGACTCCCCAGCCACGGAGCTCTGGGCGTCATCTGGTCGCATACGCTACAATAGCAGCCTCGAAAAGGAAACCCCCTCCGTTTGCCGACCCGACCGAGGAAGATGCCGAGGCACCCAGCATGATATTATGGCGGTGTATCTCCATTTCTTTCTCAAGAAAAACATCACGAAGTAACCTCCCAGTAGTGGACCGAGACACCCAACACGGCCGGTCCAAGGCTCGCACCGCCGAGTTCCCGATCCAGCATCGCCCTTCCCAGCCGGCTCGCCTCCTCGCCAAGGGCTTCAGACATGTTCCTGTGATAATTGAAGGCAGCATCAGCAGTACGGGCCCTCTCACGGTACCGAGCCAAAGTGGTCTCCAATGCCTCAACCTCGTTCCGAAGCCACGCCGCATCGGGACGACGGGGGTCCGCCTCGGGAAGGGAAGCCACAACCTGCAAGAGTACCGACTCAACGCACATAAGCAAGGAGGTTCGGAAATACCCAAGGTCAAAACACTTGGCCAGTCAAAGATACTTTTTATAAAGTGTACTACTTCTTACAAAAAAGGCAGTGGCCAGTCCGCGGGAGGCGAATACAATCAAAGGAGAGAGAAAAGAAAGATAAAACTACACAACTTGATTTCCCGCCTCGGCATCGATCGGGTTCGCAGGAGGGTCGGCGGCCGGGTTGCCAACGGGCCCTTCCTCGGCAGGAGTCTTCGGTGTCCCCTCAATCTCCATGTCATACTCGAAACCGGACAGGTCGACGGACGGGTAGAAGTGCCTCAGATGGCTGAGGGCCTTCGCGTAGCACTCATCCTGGGCCTTGATCACCATCCGCTGACCCGCATCCGTCAGCTCTGCCCTCTCCTTGGCAAACGCAGCCGTCAACTCCTCCTTCTCCTTGGCGAACTTCTTCTTCAAGGAGACCACCCTCTTCCCCCACTCGGCGTCCTGAGCCTCGAGCTCGAGCTTCATCTTCTGCTCCCTCTTATGCGAACCCTCGAGCTCGATCCGCATCTCCTTCATCTCCCGCTCGCTCTTGTCCGCCCGAACCCGCTCTTGCGACAGGAACGCTTCGTAAAGATTCTTTACATTAGCTCCCTGCATACAAGCCTGCGACCAACAAAACACTGATAAGGGGAGAACTCCCGAAGCAAGATTAACGAGAAAGATGAGATCGACAAGCTTACCAGCACGGTGGCCTGCGCCAGGCGCGTAAAGGCCACCTCTACGGGCTCACTCTCCATCGCTTGGCGATCACGAGGGGTCGCCAACTTCTCCACCACCTCAACGGCCTGGGCTTCCTCGGTCAGACAGTCGCCCATCCGGACCGACCAGTCCGGCGCCCACCGTTGCCGCAACATCTCCACCACCGGGTCCTCCTCCTCAACCTCTACCAAGGGACCTTTCCCCTTGTCAAGATCGGACGCCCTCGCTGGACCCTTACCCCTCGAAGGGGCCGCCCCCTTGCTCGACTCCGAGCGAGTCCTCTTAGTCTGCGGCTCGAGCGGGACCTCCGAGATAACCAGGGGCGGCTCCCTCGACCTCTTCGCCGCCTCCCCCTTCTTCTTCTCGGCGTTCTCCTTCTTCATGGCGAGCCTCCTTGCTTTGATCGATGCCTCATCCATATCTGCGGAAAAAACCATTAAGAAGCAATAAGCAGGAAAGCACGAAAAGACCAAGAGAAAAGAAACAACTACATACGCAGAACGGCTGGGCTCAGTCCGACGCTCGCCAGATGGGCCTCCGTCACCTTCGTCCAATCGATACTAGGGGACAAACGGAGGCGCTCGACAAACCCCCACTCCTCGGCCGACAGATCCCCCTGCCTCGGCGCAGGATAGCTCGGCTTGGAATAGTTCCATCTAGTCGGAATGTCCCAGGGCTCTTCACTCCGGTCCAGGGCTCTTCACTCCGGATCACCAAATATTTCTTCTTCCAATCCTTAATAGAGTCCGGGTGGCTGTGTACAACCTTCCTCTTACTCCGGGGGGAAATATAATAAATGCCCTCAGCCGCCGAACTGATCATCAACATCGCTCGGAACACGTTCAACCGCAGGGGTACCTTCCGTGCCTCGCACATCAGTACAAAACAAATTATCTGCTTCCAAGAGTTCGGCCCATACTGCATCGGAGCCAAGGAGGCCCAGTTCAACACTTCCCGAACAAACGGGTGGACTGGCAGCCTCAGTCCAGAAATGAAGGCGTCCACTGGGAAGACGCAACACCAAGCAGATAGGGGATCGGTTGGGCGCAGAGTAGAGCTCGGCAGCATCAATTCGTAGCCAGGACCTATGTGGTACGCCAGCTGCAAAACCTCCAAGTCCCCACCCTCCAAGACGGTCAGAATCGCGTCCATCGTCCCCCTCTTCCGACTCGGCGAGGAAGCCTGCACGCCAAAGAGCTCCTTGTCGGATAGGTCGTCAGGATACTGACGGAAAGGCTTTGGCTGCACGGGCGAACCTGTCCACAAGTTACGGTATACGGGCGCCTGGCTCGAACCACCAGTCCCTGGTCCTGCCTCCCTCGAAGCCTTCTTCTTCTTCGTCTTGGTTCGCTCCGGCGAGGGAGTGAATAGGGGCCCCAGGACGGTCGGCATGGAACTCGGACCCGCACCCTGAACTGTGGATCTCTTTACAATGCCACCCTCGCCTCCCTCTTCCTTGAAAGTCAACTCCAAAACGCGGACGCCGCCCGAGCCATCATTCGTCTCCCCCAACTCACTACTCTCCACCACAAAGGGACGTCGGGAGCGTAACGGCCTCACACCATGTACCTCCTCCTCCTTACCTACGGGTTCCTCCCACGAAACCGAATCGGAAGACTCCTCGACGTATACTGACTCCCCCTCAAGTACGGGCTCCTCCCACGAAGTCGAGTCGGAAACAGGTTTCACTTCCCCCCTAGATGACGACGCTGACGAGCCAGACTGAGCCCTATCCATCTGTGCCTAATACTAAACAAACTTACCAACTCACCTGGGGTCACTTCGGAAGGGCGAGTCTAGTACGGCAAGCTGCAGGGACGAGCGCTAAAGTGTTGGGAAATTTTTGAAAAAAAAAAATGGCGGCAAGAAAGGAGTGGGCTAGAAGGGGAGAGGGGGAGTATTTATAAAGGATGAAAGCGACTCCTCGATTCCCGCAAGAACTGTTCACCTATTTGACGTGCAACTGCCGCCTGGGAAATCGCGCCACGTCCTCAAAACGTGCGCTGCTGACGTCATCCAACGCCAGGCTGGCAGCCAGACGAGGAGGTCAGTTCGGAGGGGGCATTCGGCAAAGAGAACGTTTTTACTTAAAGATTTAAGGCGCCGTCCTTAGACAGACGCCCCGGGCTCCAGGACTCGGCCGGTTCCCCTTTCACCCGCGAGCAGTTCGGGGCTTACAGCCTCGACGGCCGAACCCCCGAACTGTTAGAGGGTGAGACAGAAACCGCCATTACCTGGGGCCCTATTTGAAGACAGAGTGGCCGACCTCCAATCGGAGACGACCCACCTATCCGGGGCACTCCGGCCCCAAGCCTGGGGTTTGGTAGATGCCCCTCCCGTCTGGATCTCTCTCGGGCCAAACAACCATATCAGGGTCGTCTGTCCCGGAAAAGGATCCAGACGGCAGAAGCATCACCAATCCGAGGCTACTCATCTATTGATCCGAATTTCGGTCGTTACCCCTCTCGCCCCGATCCCTCCTGGATCTGGCGGCCGTATCAGAGCGATCAGATCCGAGAGAAGATCGGGGCGGCAGAGAAACCACCTCTCCAACACAACCAAGGGGAAAATTTTGCAAAAGACAGACGTCCGCCGTAGCAGACACCTTTGAGGACCAGTAGACCACTCTTGCTGTGATCCAACCCGCTGCGGAGAGGGGTACTTATAGCCTCCCCCATAAGCCAGCTTTTATGACGTGGGGAAAACCAAACGACGGAAGACCATGCGCCATACATTTATTAGGCAGCGCCATTAAGGCCCCTGGGAAATTGGAACATCGCACAGATCCCGGGGCGCCTTCAATACTCCGCAAAAGACGGCAGGCTACCCTGCCCAACATTCCTAAGGCACAACGGTTCGCCCCCTACCCTTGTTGGCCCATAAGTCCCTCGCGTGCTCGAGGTTGGGTCTAGCACCAGGGTAGTCTTCTCAGGAAGGCTTCACGGCTCGCCATCGCCCTTGCCGACCCGTAATCCCTCGCCAAGCTCGAGGTCAGGTCTGGCACCAGGGTAGTCTTCTCAGGAAGGCTCAACGGCTCGCCGGCTCCACGGCTCGCCATCGCCCTTACCGACCCGTAATCCCTCGCCAAGCTCGAGGTCAGGTCTGGCACCAGGGTAGTTTTCTCAGGAAGGCTCAACGGCTCGCCACCCCCCTTGTTGGCCCATAAGTCCCTCGCCTGCTCGAGGTCGGGTCTAACACCAGGGCGATGGCTCCACGGCTCGCCATCGCCCTTGCCGGCCCGTAATCCCTCGCCAAGCTCGAGGTCAGGTCTGGCACCAGGGTAGTCTTCTCAGGAAGGGTCAACGGCTCGCCACCCCCCTTGTTGGCCCATAAGTCCCTCGCCTGCTCGAGGTCGGGTCTAACACCAGGGTAGTCTTCTCAGGAAGGCTCCACGGCTCGCCATCGCCCTTACCGACCCGTAATCCCTCGCCAAGCTCGAGGTCAGGTCTGGCACCAGGGTAGTCTTCTCAGGAAGGCTCAACGGCTCGCCACCCCCCTTGTTGGCCCATAAGTCCCTCGCCTGCTCGAGGTCGGGTCTAACACCAGGGTAGTCTTCTCAGAAAGGCTCCACGGCTCGCCATCACCCTTGCCGACCCGTAATCCCTCGCCAAGCTTGAGGTCAGGTCTGGCACTAGGGTAGTCTTCTCAGGAAGGCTCAACGGCTCGCCACCCCCCTTGTTGGCCCATAAGTCCCTCGCCTGCTCGAGGTCGGGTCTAACACCAGGGTAGTCTTCTCAGGAAGGCTCCACGGCTCGCCATCGCCCTTACCGACCCTAATCCCTCGCCAAGCTCGAGGTCAGGTCTGGCACCAGGGTAGTCTTCTCAGGAAGTCTCAACGGCTCGCCACCCCCCTTGTTGGCCCATAAGTCCCTCGCCTGCTCGAGGTCGGGTCTAGCACCAGGGTAGTCTTCTCAGGAAGGCTCCACGACTCGCCTTCAACCGTGCCGACCTAGAATCCCTCGCCCTCCCGAGGTTAGGTCTGGCACCTAGGCAATTTTCCCAGGAAGCCTCAGGGCAACCCCCTCATGAAGGCCCAGCGATTCGTCATCCCATTTCCACGACCATGAACACTCCTCCCCGGCTAGCTCCCGCACCCCCGCAGGAGTGGGGAGCTTGTGTGGTAGGGTAAAAATGGCCTGGAGGCCCAACCAGGGCCCAATACAACTCTCACTCAAGAAAGGTAAAAATAACAATTAGTCCGGCTTCGAACCATTACAGGGTCGGCGCCGAACCTCAAGTGCACCCCCACAGAACCGGCCTCCTCGTATCCGACGAGCCTCAGTGGCCTTCGGTCTCCGATCCGTGACAGCCCCACGGGCCGTCCCCCCTCTCTGGCGAAGCAGGGGGATGGCCTGGCACAGCTTAGGCCCTCCGATTCTCTCAGAAGCACAGAAGACCCACGATCAGCCATGTCAGCTCCAAATACCACCCAGGATTTTGCCACGTCAGCCCTATACCGCTCCTGGTATGGCCACGTCTGCCCTAAACCCCCTGGGCCCTCAGCCACGTCAGTCCCATGGGCTTTCGGGTCCAGACCCGGCCCCCAAGCGGATCCAAACCCGGTTGGAATTCTCTATAAATACTAGACCCTTACCCACCTTTTCAGGTAATCAATCTTTTTCCACTTAAATTCACCTAGTTATTGCTACTCTCACACAGAGACTGACTAGATCGTCGGAGGGTCCGCCACCGGAACAAACCCCGGTGTTTCAGGACCGTCTGCAAGTACACAAGACCTCGGATCCGAATCCTCTGATCCGAGCCCAGATCTCCGAATCACCCCGAGGTCGCCACAGGTTCCGCCCGGTCAGCCGAGGGTCGTCAGACGAGCAGCTTTCTCCTTCAAATACAAATTGAGTCCGAACTCACACCTGGTGCATCCACACGTCTCCTAGAAATAAACCGCATCATCTATATTGGGTGAGTTTTTTGCCACACCGAAACAAGAGGAAAAAAATTATATTCCCTGCAGCACGCTAACTGAGTTAGCGGGAAGAAAATTACTAGGCGCGCTAATTCAGTTAGCGACAGGAATATTTTGGTATTAAATTTTCAAACAGGTATAGTTTCGTACATACTTACAAAAAGTGGGATAGTTTGGTAAAAAATTTGAGTATTAATCAGATGGTTATTTAGTTAACTTCTACGTGTCCATATCAGAGTGCACCACTATCCTAAATACTCCTATATTTATTGGTGTTGTATTTATTGCAAAGTGTCAGCTAGGCTACACTAAGTACATCTACATCTTTTAGTTATCCACATCGGATTAATACTTAATAAGGTAAGCAAATCGAAGCCAGCTAAATTTTTCGTATTTGAATGGGTACCCTCGTTCAATTAAAATGTCTTAGGAAAGATTTTGTAGCAGTAAAAGTAGTCTTCATCAAGTTTACGGTTTTCAAATTCTATATACAGTAAAACTAGAAGAACCTAGGCATTATCATCATTCATGCTTTATATATTCAAGAATATCTTTTAGGAGATAGTAATATCTTGGATTCTCTATAATATAATAATATCAGAATATGCATATTGCTTTGAGATATGAATCCAAACAAAAACATGCTGTTGGGAGTGTCGGAATATCATAATTCCCTAATGTGCTACCGTCTCTTTTTTTCTTTAAACACCGTGGGTCAGTCATCTATTCATACAATATTAGTTATGGAAGGAGCAAGAGAATTTTGGGCTCTTAACTAGATGATTCTTGATATATACATAAAATAATTAGACATGGTTTGTTAAATCCCCCATCATAAGATTCTTTTTCCAAATAAATGTTTTGTCGTCTTCAAAACATATACATTCAAATTTCATTAACTTGTACAAAATTTCTTCTTTATATTGTCTTGCATGAATCCATGACACAGAACAAGAGGAATTTCTTCCTTGTAAGTCTGCATGAATCCATCCACACAAACCCCTCATATTTATACCAATCCGACCTCCAAGACCTCTAACAGAACCTACCCGCAAATTTTAACCCTCCGTCCACTACACAACAGTACTTTACCTATAACATAAATTGAAGGGAGCGCACAAAACATAAAAAAGTAGTTTAGCTGCAAGCTTGCAACTACTTTTTAGTTACACCAGTATTTTCTAGAAAACAAACCACCCCAATGCGGATGAGAACAAAAGGATGGTAAAATCAGCCCTACAATGTGAACACAATTGCACTACTGCAGATAAATGCAACAGCCTCAACCTTCTCGACCACCTCCTTCCCAAGTCTATATCTCTGGCAAATAATTTTTCGAAGATGTGAGCCTAAATTGTAACAAACTAAAAGTAAGAAGGTAAGATCCCTTTATCCACTGACACAGTTCTAACTTCCAAAGGATGTCATACTATGTTCACAACATAATGATATGGTTAACAATGGATCTATAATCATTACAATAGTAAGAATGTACTCAAACTTTTATAGACTCAAACGTACGTACTCGAGAGAGAAACAGGCCAGCCCACAAGCAACAAAAATGTGTTTTTAAAAGGGCTCCACATTCATGTATAGTGTGCGTGTAATGCATTATGTACACAACCTCTATGGTGCAATACGAGCGCACGCTATTCGATAAATCAATTACTTCACATAGGGACTTCAGCATTTTCCAGCATTGCTAGTGAGCCAAGCATTTCAAAAACACCTACATTGCGAAAGCCAAGCATTTTCTAATTTCAAAGATACCAATCAAACTCCTATGGACACCTAGTTGGCTTAATATATAGCCAAAGATCCTAGTATCATCACAATTTTAGTAAGCAAACTTCCAAACCAGTAACTACAATCCAATTTTTCTTACCAAAACAGAACAAAATGAATCATTATCAACACCATAACACTTTTCGTCACTAACACCATCCATTTCACCAAATCTTAAATTAATTCCTAATCCAAAACTCTCAAATACACACTCTTTAAAGATCTCCTCATTTACCAATTCATACCAATAGGATTATTGTTCAATCAACTGCACATTCTCCTATTTTCCACCAAACTAAACAATCAGAACTACACCACATTCCCACAAATACATTACCCACCCACATTTCCCTCGAACTTGATTTTTTTACTATTCCCACATAACACACATAATCAAGAAATGAAACAACTAAATTCCAAGTTTCAAAGCTTCAAAGTTTTTTCAATCAAGAAAACCTGTTTTGTGCCACACAGCGTTCCGCACCCTCCTCAAATCCCGCCCCTTCAGCGTCCTCCCGACACCTTCCAGCACTGAAAACGTCGTCAGCGGCTCCCCCTTCCCCTGCGCCCTATCCACAATCTCGTGCGGCGGCAGCATCATCTCATCCTCTTCGTTGCCCCCATCCTCCTCCACCTGCGTTCCCCCCCTCATCCCCCGCCTTGGCCCCACAGGCACGTTCACCGGCGCCGACTGATACTGATGGTGCCGACTCACCGGCGCCTTCGGCTTCGGAATCACCGGTATCATCCTCGCCGCGGTCGGCGAAGTCGACGCCGAGGAGATCGACGGCTTTCTCTGCAGAAACTTAGGGTTTCCGGAATCTTCGGGGAGCGCCGCGAGGATGCCGAAGTTGCGGAAGGGGGAGAGAGGGGAGGAGCGGGAAGGGCTAGGGTTAGGGTTTAGGAGGGAGTGAGAGTGGATTAGCGTTGGGCTTGGGGTGGGGCTAGGGCTAGGGTTCGGGTTAGGGTTTGGGTCGGAATCGGAGGAGAAAATGTCTTGCTCGTCGAGCTCGAAGGAGGAGGAGGAAGCGGAGACGGAGGAGGGAGGAGACGAGGAGAAGAGGTCGAGGAAGCGGTCGGAGTTCGGGGACTTTTGGGACCGGAACGCATCCATCGATGCCACGTGTCAGTTGCTGATTGGATGTTCTGGATCTGCGGTGCTTATGTGGCGGCTGGGGGATTGGGGATCGGCGGTGTGAAGTAGCGGTCGTGGATTGGAAATCTAGATCGGAGGTGACACGTGTCAGAGGGAGGTGGATTGGGGGTGGCGGTTGGGGGAGTGACGCTGTCACGGCGATGAGATTTGAAGGAGTGTGGATTTTAAAGATGGAAGGAGGTGACGTGAGCGGTGGAAGGAGACTAGTTAAGAGTTTGTGGGGCCGGGGAGGGTGGGGACTGTTGTTGCCTTTGTTGGTGGGCCCACCAGGTCTTTGATTTGATAACTACGGAAAAGGGTCGCTAAAAGTTATAGAAAGGAACTTATCTGATTGATATTAGTAATTTAAACATGCCATCCACCTCTTAATAAATTTAGTTCTTTTAAAGTAAAAAGTCAGATGTCGTCTGCATTTGAAATTGAAATATTCTTTATATTAGTTATATACGTGCATTGTACATATTGATAAATTTACAAATGATACTAAAGCATTCTCCTATTATAATATTAGAGATATAATATATATACAAGCATTATCTACATTAATTCTCATAAGTATTTCATCTAACAAAGTAGAAGAGAAAAATGTATTTGAGGACTGAAAATCAATTAGGAGAGATCCCTTTTTCTGAATAAACTTTTTATGCCCTCTACTTAAGAGCTTATTTTTTTGTCATTTCAGGAATTTTAATGGATTAGTTTTCCTTTGCTGAGTTAGGGCTTCACTTCCTAAATCAGATTTATACGATTCCCGCACAGATATCTATATATTAATCATAGAGAAGTTTCCTGTAAAATCAGATATTTATATGTTTGTGAAATTTGAATGCAGGTGATTTAGCATAATGCTAGTATGTAATATGCTAGTGTACCTGATGCGGTTTATTTCTGGGAGACGTGTGGATGCACCAGGTGTGAGTTCGGACTCAATTTGTATTTGAAGGAGAAAGCTGCTCGTCTGACGACCCTCGGTTGACCAGGCGGAACCTGTGGCGACCTCGGGGTGATTCGGAGATCTGGGCTCGGATCAAAGGATTCGGATCCGAGGTCTTATGTACCTGCAGACGGTCCTGAAACACCGAGGTTTGTTCCGGTGGCGGACCCTCCGACGATCTAGTCAGTCTCTGTGAGAGAGTAGCAATAACTAGGTAAATTTAAGTGGAAAAAGATTGATTACCTGAAAAGGTGGGTGAGGGTCTAGTATTTATAGAGAATTCCAACCGGGTTTGGATCTGCTTGGGGGCCGGGTCTGGACCCGAAAGCCCATGGGCCTGACGTGGCAGAGGGCCCAGGGGGTTTAGGGCAGACGTGGCCATACCAGGAGCGGTATAGGGCTGACGTGGCAAAACCTTGGGTGGTATTTGGAGCTGACATGGCTGATCGTGGGTCTTCTGTGCTTCTGGGAGAATCGGAGGGCCTAGGCGGTGCCAGGTCATCCCCCCGCTTCGCCAGAGAGGGGGGGACGGCCCGTGGGGCTGTCACGGATCGGAGACCGAGGACCACTGAGGCTCGCCAGATACGAGGAGGCCGGTTCTGTGGGGGTGCACTTGAGGTTCGGCGCTGACCCTGTAATGGTTCGAAGCCGGACTAAATTGCTATTTTTACCTTTCTTGAGTGAGAGTTGTATTGGGCCCTGGTTGGGCCTTCAGGCCATTTTTACCCTACCACACAAGCCCCCCACTCCTGCGGGGGTGCGGGAGCTAGCCGGGGAGGAGTGTTCATGGTCGTGGAAATGGGATGGCGAATCGCTGGGCCCTCATGAAGGGGCCGCCCTGAGGCTTCCTGGGAAGATTGCCTAGGTGCCAGACCTAGCCTCGGGAGGGCGAGGGATTCTAGGTCGGCACGGTTGAAGGCGAGTCGTGGAGCCTTCCTGAGAAGACTACCCTGGTGCTGGACCCGATCTTGAGCAGGCGAGGGACTTATGGGCCAACAAGGGGGGTGGCGAGCCGTTGAGCCTTCCTGAGAAGACTACCCTGGTGCCAGACCTGACCTCGAGCTTGGCGAGGGATTACGGGTCGGCAAGGGCGATGGCGAGCCGTGGAGCCTTCCTGAGAAGACTACCCTGGTGCTAGACCCGACCTCGAGCAGGCGAGGGACTTATGGGCCAATAAGGGGGGTGGCGAGCCGTTGAGCCTTCCTGAGAAGACTACCCTGGTGCCAGACCTGACCTCGAGCTTGGCGAGGGATTACGGGCCGGTAAGGGCGATGGCGAGCCGTGGAGCCTTCCTGAGAAGACTACCCTGGTGTTAGACCCGACCTCGAGCAGGCGAGGGACTTATAGGTCAACAAAGGGGGTGGCGAGCCGTTGAGCCTTCCTGAGAAGACTACCCTGGTGCCAGACCCGACCTCGAGCTTGGCGAGGGATTACGGGTCGGTAAGGGCGATGGCGAGCCGTAGAGCCTTCCTGAGAAGACTACCCTGGTGTTAGACCCGACCTCGAGCAGGCGAGGGACTTATGGGCCAACAAGGGGGGTGGCGAGCCGTTGAGCCTTCCTGAGAAGACTACCCTGGTGCCAGACCTGACCTCGAGCTTGGCGAGGGATTACGGATCGGCAAGGGCGATGACGAGCCGTGAAGCCTTCCTGAGAAGACTACCCTGGTGCTAGACCCGACCTCGAGCAGGCGAGGGACTTATGGGCCAACCAAGGGTGGGGGGCGAACCGTTGTGCCTTAGGAATGTTGGGCAGGGTAGCCTGCCGTCTTTTGCGGAGTATTGAAGGCGCCCCGGGATCTGTGCGATGTACCAATTTCCCAGGGGCCTTGATGGCGCTGCCTAATAAATGTATGGTGCATGGTCTTCCGTCGTTTGGTTTTCCCCACGTCATAAAAGCTGGTTTATGGGGGAGGCTATAAGTACCCCTCTCCGCAGCGGGTTGGATCACAGCAAGAGTGGTCTACTGGTCCTCCAAGGTGTCTGCTACGGCGGACGTCTGTCTTTTGCAAAATTTTTCCCTTGGTTGTGTTGGAGAGGTGGTTTCTCTGCCGCCCCGATCTTCTCTCGGATCTGATCGCTTTGATACGGCCGCCAGATCCAGGGGGGATCGGGGCGAGAGGGGTAACGACCGAAATTCGGACCAATAGATGAGTAGCCTCGGATTGGTGATGCTTCTGCCGTCTGGATCCTTTTTCGGGACAGACGACCCTGATATGGTTGTTTGGCCCGAGAGAGATCCAGATGGGAGGGGCATCTACCAAACCCCAGGCTTGGGGCCGGTGTGCCCCGGATAGGTGGGTCGTCTCCGATTGGAGGTCGACCACTCTGTCTTCAAATAGGGCCCCAGGTGATGGCGGTTTCTGTCTCACCCTCGAATAGTTTGGGGTTTCGGCCGTCGAGGCTGTAAGCCCCGAACTGCTCACAGGTGAAAGGGGAATCGGCCGAGTCCTGGAGCCCGGGGCGTCTGTCTAAGGACGGCGCCTTAAACCTTTAAGTAAAAACGTTCTCTTTGCCGAATGCCCCCTCCGAACTGACCCCCTCGTCTGGCTGCCAGCCTGGCGTTGGATGACGTCAGTAGCGCACGTTTTGAGGACGTGGCGCGATTTTCCAGGCGGCAGTTGCACGTCAAATAGGTGAACAGTTCTTGCGGGAATCGAGGAGTCGCTTTCATCCTTTATAAATACTCCCCCCTCTCCCCTTCTAGCCCACTCCTTTCTTGCCGCCATTTTTTTTTTTCAAAAATTTCCCAACACTTTAGCGCTCGTCCCTGCAGCTTGCCGTACTAGACTCGCCCTTCCGAAGTGACCCCAGGTGAGTTGGTAAGTTTGTTTAGTATTAGGCACAGATGGATAGGGCTCAGTCTGGCTCGTCAGCGTCGTCATCTAGGGGGGAAGTGAAACCTGTTTCCGACTCGACTTCGTGGGAGGAGCCCGTACTTGAGGGGGAGTCAGTATACGTCGAGGAGTCTTCCGATTCGGTTTCGTGGGAGGAACCAGTAGGTGAGGAGGAGGAGGTACATGGTGTGAGGCCGTTACGCTCCCGACGTCCCTTTGTGGTGGAGAGTAGTGAGTCGGGGGAGACGAATGATGGCTCGGGCGGCGTTCGCGTTTTGGAGTTGACTTTCGAGGAAGAGGGAGGCGAGGGTGGCATTGTAAAGAGATCCACAGTTCAGGGTGCGGGTCCGAGTTCCATGCCGACCGTCCTGGGGCCCTTATTCACTCCCTCGCCGGAGCGAACCAAGACGAAGAAGAAGGCTCCGAGGAAGGCAGGACCAGGGACTGGTGGTTCGAGCCAGGCGCCCGTATACCGTAATTTGTGGACAGGTTCGCCCGTGCAGCCGAAGCCTTTCCGTCAGTATCCCGACGACCTATCTGACAAGGAGCTCTTTGGCGTGCAGGCTTCCTCGCCGAGTCGGAAGAGGGGGACGATGGACGCGATTCTGACCGTCTTGGAGGGCGGGGACTTGGAGGTTTTGCAGCTGGCGTACCACATAGGTCCTGGCTACGAATTGATGCTGCCGAGCCCTACTCTGCGCCCAACCGATCCCTTATCTGCTTGGTGTTGCGTCTTCCCAGTGGACGCCTTCATTTATGGACTGAGGCTGCCAGTCCACCCGTTTATTCGGGAAGTGTTGAACTGGGCCTCCTTGGCTCCGATGCAGTACGTGCCGAACTCTTGGAAGCAGATAATCTGTTTCATACTGATGTGCGAGGCACGGAAGGTACCCCTGCGGTTGAACGTGTTCCGAGCGATGTTGATGATCAGTTCGGCGGCTGAGGGCATTTACTATATCTCCCCCCGGAGTAAGAGGAAGGTTGTACACAGCCACCCGGACTCTATTAAGGACTGGAAGAAGAAATATTTTGTGATTCGGAGTGCAGAGCCCTGGGACATTCCGACTAGATGGAACTATTCCAAGCCGAGCTATCCTACGCCGAGGCAGGGGGATCTGTCAGCCGAGGAGTGGGGGTTTGTCGAGCGCCTCCGTTTGTCCCCTAGTATCGATTGGACGAAGGTGACGGAGGCCCATCTGGCGAGCGTCGGACTGAGCCCAGCCGTTCTGCGTATGTAGTTGTTTCTTTTCTCTTGGTCTTTTCGTGCTTTCCTGCTTATTGCTTCTTAATGGTTTTTTCCGCAGATATGGATGAGGCATCGATCAAAGCCAGGAGGCTCGCCATGAAGAAGGAGAACGCCGAGAAGAAGAAGGGGGAGTCGGTGAAGAGGCCGAGGGAGCCGCCCCTGGTTATCTCGGAGGTCCCGCTCGAGCCGAAGGCTAAGTGGACTTGCTCGGAGACGAGCAAGGGGGCGGCCCCTTCGAGGGGTAAGGGTCCAGCGAGGGCGTCCGATCTCGACAAGGGGAAAGGTCCCTTGGTAGAGGTTGAGGAGGAGGACCCGGTGGTGGAGATGTTGCGGCAACGGTGGGTGCCGGACTGGTCGGTTCGGATGGGCGACTGTCTGACCGAGGAAGCCCAGGCCGTTGAGGTGGTGGAGAAGTTAGCGACCCCTCGTGATCGCCAAGCGATGGAGAGTGAGCCCGTAGAGGTGGCCTTTACGCGCCTGGCACAGGCCACCGTGCTGGTAAGCTTGTCGACCTCATCTTTCTCGTTAATCTTGCTTCGGGAGTTCTTCCCTTATCAGTGTTATGTTGGCCGCAGGCTTGTATGCAGGGAGCTAATGTAAAGAATCTTTACGAAGCGTCCCTGTCGCAAGAGCGGGTTCGGGCGGACAAGAGCGAGCGGGAGATGAAGGAGATGCGGATCGAGCTCGGGGTTCGCATAAGAGGGAGCAGAAGATGAAGCTCGAGCTCGAGGCTCAGGACGCCGAGTAGGGGAAGAGGGTGGTCTCCTTGAAGAAGAAGTTTGCCAAGGAGAAGGAGGAGTTGACGGCTGCGTTTGCCAAGGAGAGGGCCGAGCTGACGGATGCGGGTCAGCGGATGGTGATCAAGGCCCAGGATGAGTGTTACGCGAAGGCCCTCAACCATGTGAGGCACTTCTACCCGTCCGTCGACCTGTCCGGTTTCGAGTATGATATGGAGATTGAGGGGACACTGAAGACTCCTGCCGAGGAAGGGCCGTTGGCAACCCGACCGCCGACCCTCCTGCGAACCCGATCGATGCCGAGGCGGGAAATCAAGTTGTGTAGTTTTATCTTTCTTTTTTCTCTCCTTTGATTGTATTCACCTCCCGCGGACTGGCCACCGCCTTTTTTGTAAGAAGTAGTACACTTTATAAAAAGTATCTTTGACTGGCCAAGTGTTTTGACCTTGGGTATTTTCGAACCTCCTTGCTTATGTGCGTTGAGTCGGTACTCTTGCAGGTTGTGGCTTCCCTTCCCGAGGTGGACCCCCGTCGTCCCGATGCGGCGTGGCTTTGGAGCGAGGTTGAGGCATTGGAGACCACTTTGGCTCGGTACCTTGAGAGGGCCCGTACTGTTGACGCTGCCTTCGATTATCACAGGAACATGTCTGAAGCCCTTGATGAGGAGGCGAGCCGGCTGGGAAGGGCGATGCTGGATCGGGAACTCGGCGGTGCGAGCCTTGGACCGGCCGTGTTGGGTGTCTTGGTCCACTTCTGGGAGGTTACTTCGTGATGTTTTTCTTGAGAAAAAAATGGAGATACACCACCATAATATCATGCTGGGTGCCTCGGCATCTTCCTCGGTCGGGTCGGCAAACAGAGGGGTTTCCTCTGCGAGGCTGCTATTGTTGCGTATGTGATCAGATGACGCCCAGAGCTCCGTGGCTGGGGAGTCGACCGCGGCTGAGCTTAAGGACCATTATAACAAGGAGAGGGACTTTAGTCGCTCGTTCGCTCATTCGGAGTAATCCCGTTCTTCCAGTTTGAGATGAGTGGAGTGGTCCTATAACGGTCTTTGCTTCGGCTAGTGGGGTCTTAGGGAGTGGCCCACCGACCCGCGAGGGATCGAAGTGGGGTCTTAGGGAGAGTCCCTAGCTCGGATTCGGTTGGAGCCTATCGAGGCGTTGGGGACGATACCGGAGTGAGGACTCAGGCGCCGATTTCATTATCTGGCATTTAGGGTTTCAACAAAAAGAGATCTCTTTCGTATAAGGTACGGAGGGCCGCTAAGACGGTCCTGTACACATGAGTGTTTACACAAAAAACCGGTTTACATTAAGCCAGGCTAGAGCCTATGTTTGCCCTTCGAGGAGTTTTATCTGGCACTTGGCTTCGACTGGGGCTTTCTCCCACTTGGTGACAGATTCGGAAGCAAGGCCGTCCCTCTCAGGATTGAACTTGACGGCGTCGAGGGAGAACACACCCCCCCCCCGACGGTGGTCATGTAGCACGATCGCGCTGCTTCTTGGCTACCTCGGACAGTGCCGACCCCTTGCGGGGTGGGAAATTTGAGTTTCAGATGGTAAGCCGAGGGCACCGCTTGGAGGGAGCATAGTCCGGGTCGGCCGAGTATGGCGTTGTAAGCCGCCTTGACGTTGACCACCATGAAGTCCATGGACTCGGTCCTTTTGACAGGAGCCAATCCTGCGGTAACGTCGAGGGTGACAATCCCTTCTATCACGACAGGGACGCCGGAGAATCCCTGCAAGGTGTATCCGGCCGGCTTGAGCCTGCCTCTAGGTAGCTTGAGATTCTCAAATGCTTCGAGGAAAAGGATATTAACCGAGCTGCCGTTGTCGACGAGGACTCGGCGAACTTCACAATTAGCCATGTGGAGACAAATGACGAGGGCATCGCAGTGGGGTAGGCGGACGCCCTCGAGGTCCTCTCCTGAGAAGGAGACCGGCATCGGTTGTATCTTGGGCGAGGAATTGTTGCGGACAGCATTCACTTCCCGGATGAAGGCTTTTCGGGAAGTGTTTGAATTTCCTCCCATGGGCCCTCCGTGGACACAATGCAAGATGAAGGGCGCCTCCGCGGCTCCCTCGGAGTCGGGATCCTGACCTTGGATGCGGTTCGGAGTAGGGTTCGGAGGCGAGGTCCTCCGGTTCCTAATGTCTCGCCGATCCCGTGGGACTTCTCGGGTGAATTCTCGGAGGTACCCCCTGGAAATGAGCTCCTCAATCTCGTCTTTCAGGGCTCGGCCCTGGTCGGTTTCGTGCCCGTGATCTCTGTGGAAGCGACAGTAGAAGCGCTGGTCTCGGTTCTTGCCGTTGTTAGGCCGGGGGGGTAATCGAACAATGCCTTTGTCTTCGATTTCTAAGAGGATGGCGGATACGTTATGTGTCAAGGGAGTGTACCTCTCGAAGCGGGGGACCGGCGGGACCTTCTTCAAGGCCCCCGCGTCCCTTGGAGCTTTCTTCGATGGTTCGACCTCTTCGACCTTCCGCTTTCCCTTCCCGATGGCCTCCCTGGTATCTTCGGGGTTAAGGGCCTCTTCTGCCCTAATGTATTTCTCGACCCGGTTGAGGAGATCGGGAAAGTCGATGGGGGGTCTCTTCGCCAGAGAAGCTTTCAGCTGTCCATGACGAACGTTGTGCCGAAATGCCGCAGAGGCGACGCCCGGATCGAGGGAGGAGACCGATCTTGCCTCTGCGGTAAACCTTCGGACGAACACTCTGAGTGACTCCCCCTCTATCTATCGGAGCCCCAGTAATGAGGCGCTGGTCCTTTTGGCCTTCCGGCTAGTGACAAAGTGGGCAAGAAAATTGCCCTCTAGTTGGTCGAAGGAGTAAATGGGGCCGGGGGCGAGCTTCGAGAACCATTCACGAGCCGGGCCCCGAAGGGTGGCCGGGAAGGCTCGGCACAGCAGGGGATCTGAGGCGCTGTGAATCATCATGAGGGTTTTGAAGCCCTCCATGTGATCAGCAGGATCTCCCTCGCCGTCGTAGGTCTCGAATTGAGGGGGTCGGAAGTTCCTGGGTATTTCTGCCTGGAGGATGGGGGCGGAAAAGGGAGGTCGAATAGGCCTGTACCCCTGAGCCGCTCTTTGGCCGCCGTCCCCTATGTGATCGAGGCGATCTTCCATTTCTTGGAGGCGCCTTAGGAGTATGTCATCGTCCTCTGGCTGGATTGTTGGTGGTCGGGACACGCTGGCCTCGGTGTCCGACCTGGTCTGGGAATGGAGGGTTTCTCCCCTGGGGGCCCGTCGGAGAGTCCCAAGAATTTCTCTTCGGAAGTCCTGGAACTCCTTCTGAGTGACGGGGGCTCCCTCGACCCTGTTCGGCTGGCCTGAAGGTTGCCTTCCGATGCGGCTGAGTGCGGGCCTCCGTCTCTCGGGCGGTGGTCGTGGATGGTTCGGGGCCGGGTTGGAAGCGGCCCTTCCCCTGCTGCGGGTGACTTGACGGTTGATGATTATTCCTCGTAGGTCGGGCTGGACTGTACGGGTGGCGCTTCGCCGGGATCCCTGATGGGAATCTCCGTGCCTTGATGCGCGTGGCCCAGCATTGGTATTTGGTGGGGGTGTGTCCCGTCGGTTGACGGAGGACGCGGCCCCCTGGCCTCTGGAGGCCATGGGAGTTCGGCTGTCGAGGTCGCTCGATGGTCGGGCTCGGGTCGGCTTCTGAAGCAAAGTTCCCACAGACGGCGCCAACTTGATGCGGTTTATTTCTGGGAGACGTGTGGATGCACCAGGTGTGAGTTCGGACTCAATTTGTATTTGAAGGAGAAAGCTGCTTGTCTGACGACCCTCGGCTGACCAGGCGGAACCTGTGGCGACCTCGGGGTAATTCGGAGATCTGGGCTCGGATCAGAGGATTCGGATCCGAGGTCTTGTGTACCTGCAGACGGTCCTGAAACACTGGGATTTGTCCCGGTGGCGGACCCTCCGACGATCTAGTCAGTCTCTGTGAGAGAGTAGCAATAACTAGGTGAATTTAAGTGGAAAAAGATTGATTACCTGAAAAGGTGGGTGAGGATCTAGTATTTATAGAGAATTTCAACCGGGTTTGGATCCGCTTGGGGGCCGGGTCTGGACCCGAAAGCCCATGGGCCTGACGTGGCAGAGGGCCCAGGGGGTTTAGGGCAGACGTGGCCATACCAGGAGCGGTATAGGGCTGACGTGGAAAAACCCTGGGTGGTATTTGGAGCTGACATGGCTGATCGTGGATCTTCTGTGCTTCTGGGAGAATCGGAGGGCCTAGGCGGTGCCAGGTCATCCCCCCGCTTCGCCAGAGAGGGGGGGACGGCCCGTGGGGCTGTCACGAATCGGAGACAGAGGACCACTGAGGCTCGCCGGATACGAGGAGGCCGGTTCTGTGGGGGTGCACTTGAGGTTCGGCGCCGACCCTGTAATGGTTCGAAGCCAGACTAAATTGCTATTTTTACCTTTTTTGAGTGGGAGTTGTATTGGGCCCTGGTTGGGCCTTCAGGCCATTTTTACCCTACCACAGTACCCTTGCACAATATTGAACAAACTTATATAATATAATATAATATAATATAATATAACATGTAGTATAACCTGTGCAATATTATATATAAATTTTTTAAAATAAGAAAATAATTAAAAGAATTTAATTTTTTTAATCTAATAATAACATATCTCTACTACTATAATGGGAGAAGGCTGTAGTGTAATTTGTCAATCTACCAACCCGTGCAATGCACGTGCATAACTATTGTAAATGAGATTTTAGATCAAATCCAGACTAAGTCTGAATTTTTACTTCTAAAAACACTATATTTATTAAGACGTGCATCGCACGGGTAAACTACTAGTATATAATAATGAAGATCCCAATTCCCATTTGGATGGAGTAAGAGTCAGGAGTTATCTTCTACATTTGCCCTAATTTTTTTTATTTAAAAAAGAAAAAATTAGAAAAATCTTAGATAAAAGTGGTTTTCTTACTTTTGCTCTCCTTTCTCTATTTCAAATAAGAGAAATAAGAGATGGGGTACATTCTCTCTCATATTAGTATAATATATAGATATAATAGGGGAATGGATTGTGTAGGAGATCACGTAAGAACGCTAATCCTTAACCGGAGTATTGTCATCTAACGGTGATGGTGTTGTCTTCTATAAATCCTAGATACCGTAGATTTTCCTTTTAGTGAGTCGTTCATACTTGGACGGGATTTTTTCGAAATGACCCATTTTCGGAAAGTATTTACCAAACTGACTCACTTTTCAAATTATTTACCAAATTGATCTACTTGCTATCGGAGATAGCGAGTCCAGTTCAACTGACTTCGCTATCTCGGATAGCAAGTGTAGGTCTATATATTTCAGGGAGAAATTGCATGTTTAAAATTTCTCTGAAAAAATGAGTACAACTACACTCGCTATTTGAGATAGCCATTAAAGTTATATACATTTTAGGTAGCAATTGCATATTCAAAATTTTTCTGAAAAATGAGTACAACTACACTCGCTATCTCAGATAGTGATTCTATTTCAAATGAACTCGCTATCTCAGATAGCGAGTGTAGTTGTATTACATTTCATGTTCAAAATTTCTCTAAAAAATGAGTACAACTAAACTCGCTATCTGAATTCCTTTGAATTAGACTCGCTATCTCAGATAGCGAGTCTAGTTGTATACATTTCATGTAGAAATTGCATGTTCAAAATTTATCTGAAAAAATGAGTACAACTGCATTCACTATTTGAGATAGCGAGTCTACTTCAGCCGAACTCTCTATTTCAGATAGTAAGTGTAGTTGTACTCATTTTTCCAGAAAGCTGGTTTTAGGAAAAAAAACTACAAACCAAACTCGATGTTTCAAATAGCGAGTCTGGTTTAACCAAGCTTGCTGTTGGAAATAGCGAGTCTATTTTTAGACTTTTGTATTTTTGCGAGATTTCTCCAAGTGTTGGAGAAAACCATAGAATTACAATTGCTGTTTGAAATAGCGAGTAGGTCAATTTGGTAAATAGTTTGGAAAATGAGTCAGTTTGGTAAATACTTTCAAAAGGTGGGTCATTTTAGGAAAAATTACTTGGACGGTGGGGTGCGTCTGCTTGTGTCACCAAATTAAAGATAAGAGAGAGAATAATCGGTCGTCGTCTTCGAATTATTTTCAAAAAGGTTTAAATTCACTCATGCAATGCGCGTGACATGTTACTAGAAAGGGGTAATGACCTAAAGGCACCCAAAATTTATATTAATACCCTATACACACCTAAAGTTAGAGTAATATCCCATTAGTACCCACTTTTTTAAAATTGGACTTAAAGGCAACTGCCCTTTTGTTAAATTATTAACAACTAATGGGTGAAATTACTTTTTTTTACCAATGCCACTTTAATACCTCTTCCTCTCTTTAATTCCCCTCTTCCAAAAACCACAAGTAACGGGGATGCGATCGCAAGGAGGGGCGGGGGTGGTGGCGCCTCCGACGCAGCTGCAGGCGGCAGTCGGTGGCGGCGACGCAGCTAATGTATCAGAAGGGATGCTTGTCACATCTTTGCATTTGATGAACTTGTCTCTTAGTTTTTATGGGTTATTTATATATTTTTGGCGTTATTTTGTTGGTGTTGTGTTTTTGTGCTAGTGTTTTTTTAGTTGTGGAGTACATTTCTTTCATTTTAGTTCTTTTATATTGCTTGATTTTTAATGTGCATTATATTGATAATTTAGGGCAAATTGAGTACACTATTGGACATCAAAATAACATGCACAAAAAAGTTGAAATATAGATTGAACACATTACAGTAGTTACACAGTATACATTACAAACCGATTACATGTAGATTGAATATACATATAATGCATACATTACTAAAATCAATTGATAGTACAAACTGATTTTTGACAAGTACATGTTGTGTTTCTTCTCAATGTGGGGAGGACTACTGAATCTCCATCTTGTTGAATGCAGAAGTAGCAGTTGTTCTCCCTGTATACACTTTCATGCACCACTATTAGACAGAGACATCAATTCTCTGGCTTGGGGATTGGAGAAGTAGTGGGTGTAACAATGTATTTATAGTACTTTACAACTTCATGACATGCCTAGTCATGCTATTTGTTGCATGATTTGTGAGGTGTGCATGTTAAGAAGTTGAAAAGTAGCATGAATATATTATGACACCCTCTACTACTCCATCTTCTAAGCCAGAGAATTTATGCACTCTGCCTGATAGTGGTACATTGAAGTGTATGAAGGGAGAATAAATCCGGCATGGGCTACATGAGCCCCAAGTAATTTGCCCGATAAATTGATAAGTTTGGCATTCCCAGCCCACCAAGCGAAATGGAGGCAGAGTCAGCCGTCTTCCCTACCCTTTGAAAGAAACTCAGCATGTACTTGTATATATACTAACATGGACATGCATATATCTCCCTCCTTAAACTCATATTTCAACACATGACCTCCACTACTCACATATACCTCTCCACCTTCCATACACTCAACTACTCCAACCCCCCAAGACCAAACTGATATTTCAACTACATATAATCCTGCCAAAAGAATATATTATCTTATTCCTATTCATCTTCATCTTCATCTTCTTCCTCTTTTTTTTTTGTTGGTATCATGTTCAAGAGAAACATGATGTCCAATATATTACTTGACTTGGGTATATATAACAGTTGATACTCTTTGTTCAAGAAAAAGCAACTTCAATACATCATGTTCAAGAAAAATTTTGTCAGGCTTCTCATTGATACACTATCCAAAAATAACAAAGGCCAATGAAGATGTTGCCAAAATAGGCACAATATTCATTGGTACACATTCTAAAAATAAAGATGGGCCAATGAACAACTAGCCAAAATAGGTCATATGTTCATTGATACACCATCCAAAAATAATAAGGCATATGTTCATTGATACACCATCCATAGTCAATTGTTCATTGAATTAAATTTCAAAAGTAGCGATACAATTCTCAAAAATATTGATACAAGTTTCAAAAACATTAATACATTGAAAGTTTTATTTCTTGATTAAGTTCACAGTTGATTAATGTAAAGAAATTATATTATGACTCCATTAACTTACTTATGCATTCAAATATAGCAGGATTTTATACAGATGCATAATATGTTGTTATTGACATTGGATACAATATATGCACATGAAAGAACAAAAAGAAGAAGAAGAAGAAGAAGAAGAAGAAGAAGAAGAAGAAGCATCAGTAGCATCTGGAAGAAGAAGAAGAAGAAGAAGAAGAAGCAGCTACAGTTGAAGAAGAAGAAGAAGCAGCTGCAGCAACAGCAGTTGAAAACACTCATTTATGTAATAATACCTACACTATATATTTACTATGTATATTGTATGTATCTGCCTTTTTACGAATGTCCAATAACATCAAGAATATGTACTTTGTACAGTATGTATATGGAGTTCACATGACATTTAGTGCTAACATTATATAAATAATGAATAATGCTAGTTAACATCGATTTGTTATCATCCACAATGTATTTCTTGGATGTGAACTTGGTAAATCAGATCAAGAGGATGAATTTGTGAAGATGTCACGCCCCGCATTCCAAAAGAATACGGAATACAGATACACAACAAAAGCCTAGCGAATGATTTTCATCATCTATAAGCTGTTCAGGAATCTTCACAGCATCTCACAAAATAATCACAGAGTCAGAAGTAAGAGAATCAACCACACATGCATAACTGAATTAATAACCCAACAAAATTTATTTGAAGCAAAATATAATATTCTCAAATAAATCAGAATATGGACAAGTCAAATATCCTGGGTCACATCGTCTAAATAAAAAATAAATATCCAAGTACTCAAAATACATTGTTCCAAAGCAACAATAGTAATAATACTAATAAACAAGAAATCCAGCACTAATATCTCATTTCGCCAATGCCGTCGGGCAGCTGGTCATCCTGATCTGCAATTAATAATTGCAGGAGAAGAAAAGAGAACATAAGTACTCGTCAATTGCAAGTTACGGGCCACTTTATAATGTAGGATACAAGCACATGGAAAACTAACAATTAGCATGGAATAATGCATCAACAGTGATAACTAGCATGAATCAGTAAAACAAAATCAACTAGCATGGTATACTAATAGTACAAATGAATGTGTCAAGTATAGTGTCATATGGCAACTAACAGTGTCCAGTAACAGTAAGCTCAGTATATCAGTGTAACAGTATAACAGTATCAATCTAACATCTTAGTCTAACAGTATCAGTTTAACAGTATCAGTCTTACAGTATCAGTCTAACAGTATTAGTCTTATGTTCTTACGGTCTTGTGTGTATTACTAGCTAGGTAGCACTTCATGCGCCCTAAAACATAACACATGGTTGCTACAACAAACAGTTTTGCTTTTAGATTTTATAGTGGACCATAATGGGACAGTGTACTTAGGTATCAGTAACAGTAGCAGTAGTAGTAAAAGTAAGAGTAAAAATAAAAGAAACAATAGCAGTAACAGTAACAGTATGGAACACTAGTTCCCTTCCAAGTACACGTTTCCATATTTTCCACTACTAGATCTTCCCTTAAGAAATTCCGGCTTGATTACTTTTATTATGGATATCAAATAGGCATGAATGTGTACGAAATAGTGTTAAACTAACATGGTGTAATCAGTACTAAGTTCAGGGAAACAAATAAATATGCATAGATGATATACAGTCATATAAACGAGCAAAACAATGTATATTCATATTCAGGTCAGCATGACAGTACAATACTAAAACAGTGATTCTCGTTACTAAAGAAATCCAAATCTGAATCCGTCAAAGAATCTGGAAAACAGACTTCCACACGAATCCAGCAATTATATATAAGCCAAATAGTACTTCACAAAATCACAACTCAAAACTGATTTTAATCCAGAAAACACGTTCAGCCAGAAATCAGTAAATCAAATTCTCAGTCGGAAAAATAGCATTAAAACTCCTCAAATAAATTCAGGAAAAATCTAGGGTAATTCCCTATATTTCTAGTATCAGAATATATAGTTTCATAATATTCCAGTAAAATTAGTGCAGTCAACAAAAATTAGAAAAAATCAAGAAACGATAGTTTGGCAAATCTGGAATTCCCAACACTGTTTTACGAAAACTGTATATTTCGCAAACCGTAAAACGAAATCCAAATCCGTCAAAGGGATATGAAAATAGACAAAATAGTCTAACTTTTATATTTCATAAATATTTTCCATACAGTAAAAGGAAATAGGGTTAAAATGCGATTCTTTATAGAACAGCGAGCAAAATACAGCAAGTATAGCTTTCATAAATAAGCATGAAACAGCGTATAAAACTCATCAATAAAATCCACCAAAATTCTGGATAATCCCTAGATAGGTATAGAAATATTGTGCAAAGATTCGGGTCAAAATAATATATTTAAGACTAGCATTGAAATAGTTTAATCATCAAAAACATCAAGAAACGAAATCTGGAAATAGAATACACCTCTGTAGTAAAACAGCCATAACTCACTCATACAAAAATGAAATCGATCAAGGTCAGAGGAATTGGAAACAAGACAGATTTCTCTACAATTCATGTCAAATGCAAAAATTTAGAATTCTGACATTAATATGGTCTAAAATACAAATCAAAACTGATCATCGACAATTACAGATTTCTCCCTAACAACAAAACCAACATAAATCATACGAAACTTGTTCCAATCACAATCAAACATGGTATAGAATCTACTAAGTGTCCAAACATCATGAAATAGGGTATATAACATATTCACAACCATCATATCACATGTATCTCATCAAACACATAATTTCACCTAATTATCTCACATATATGAATAGATCAAGAACAGTCAAACCTAGTTGTTTTCATGTCGATTTTTGTGTCGTGAGGCAACTTTGGTCAAATAGCACAATAGAGACAAAACCCATCAAAAATAACATACACACGAGTTGTCTCTAGAATCCAACTACACTATAAGCAGTATTTTTGACTTGTATCATACAAAGAAATTAGAGTACAAGTTACTTACCTTAACCAAAGACGAAAACGAAGAACACTGAGAATAACGGGAACGGATCCCGGTAACGAACAAACCCACGAAAAAGAATCCACGAACCAAACAATCCTCGATCACACGTGCTCTCAAACACGAGCACATACAAACGAACGAGAACGAGACAGAGCAAGGGCGCAGGCGGCATCGGGGCGTTAGCTGGCTTCGGTCGCTGGCGCTCCGGCTGCTGTTGTTGACGGCGGACGGCAAGACAGGGAAGAGGTGAAGATGATGGAGGATGGTGCAATGGAGTGCTCGGGTGTTGGCGGCTAGGTGGATTGCGGTCGGGGGTAGGGGATGAGGGGTCGGTCTGTGGGTGAGCACAGGCCGAAGGGGAGTAGGTCGGTGTGCTGGGTTGTGGCGTAGTCCGGGAGAGAGAGAGAGGGAGGCCGGCGAGAGAGTTAGGTTTAGGTTTTAGGGTTTTGTAGGGAGGGGTTAAATAGGGTGTAGTTTAGGGTTTGTAGTAGGAGATGGATATTTGGGTATGTGGGTTTAATTAGGATCCAATAGGAGTGGTAATAGGATTAGTTCAATTAGGATTTGATTTGGGTCAACTAGTATAGGATTAAAAATAGGATTGTAGGTCAATTTGGCTTTGGTGATTGATATGGCTAAAAATAGGGTTAAATCGGAACCGTTCAAATCGGGCACGAATCTTAAAGCTTGGGGGTAAAATGATAATTTCACCTACAAATGGGTCTGAAATGGAAACTGGGCCTTTTTCCAAAAGCCCAATAACCCATAAACGGATCCATCTTACTAGGTGCGGGTTCCAACCCGCAAGAAGCCCAGTCCAGCTAGATAGAATTAGGGTTTAAGATTGTCTTCAATCAACGGTCCTGATCGCTTCTATTCATTCACTGGAAAGTAGGGATTTGACCTTATCCCGAAACTGGTCCCTAAGGTAGCTATAAATACCCCTCATCCCCCCACTGTTACCAGGTAATCAATCTTTTGCCAATCAAAGCTCTTTCATAATCTTTCTGATTACTGACTAGAGCGTCGGAGGGTGCATCGCCGGGATCAACCCCGGTATTTCGCACTTTTTGCAGGTCAACGGCGGGAGATCACGGTCAAACTCCGATGAAAGTTGTTCAGGTTTGACTATTCAACATCCCAAGAATCCACAAATCTATCTGTTTGCCTCCACACCGATTTCAGTGGCAACAGATTGGCACCGTCAGTGGGAAAGACGAATAGCAATCCATCCTTTTCCATCGGTTAAGATCACCTCCAGCCATGCCTCCCAGGAAATTGAGATCTAGAGGGTCCAACCGCGGGCTTACTCCTCCTCAACCACAACAGGAGGCCCCCTCCAAACCGTCCACCAGCAGGGACAACTCCCTCCTCAGCCTGATCAGCCCCTGCTGCAGGAACAACCTCCTCTTCAGAATCCTCCTCTTCAGAATCCTCAGCCCCAGGGGGCTCAAGTCGGGCCCCAGAACACCGGTATTGGGACCTCACGTCCTCATCCTCAGAAGCAACCTCTTCACCGCGACCATATCTCTGTACATAACCCTTCCACCGACTCCATGGCATCCCATAACCCTCGGTCTTCAGAAGACCTCCGCAACATCATAATCAACCGGTAGAAAGAGGAAAACCTTTGCCACCATTTGGATGAAAGGCGGGCCCAAGAGGGAGCCTCCCGCTCAGAACGTCCAAATGCGCGATCTCCTTGCCGCCGCGACCACAGGAGGTCCCCTCTTCATAGGAGGCGGAGGGAGTCCCCGGAGTACCGTTGAAAAAGGCACCGTTCTCCCGCTAGTTGACAGTCCCAGAGGGACCAGAACGGACCTATCACCCGAGCAAAATTCCAAGAGTTTCAGGCAACAATCTTGCAGGCCCTCAATATCGTCCCAAATAATGACCAGAGGCCACCTACCCATGAGCCAGCTAGGAGCCACCGCCTTCACAATCCCTGTCCTCCTCCATCTCCAAGCTACCATCGCCGCAGCCCCAGTCCACCCTCGTACGAAGATGAGTCCCGGAGCTCGGCAAGATATGATCAAAGAGAAGACTCGGTCTACCGCCATCTCCATGAGATGGAGAGGCGCCTCGGCCGAATTGATAGGGAAGAAGAGCAATAGGCGATAAACCTCCGCCCGAGCTGACCTCCATTCTCCTGCACCATCATGGAGGCCCCCGTCCCGAAAAACTTCAAGCTGCCTCACTTCAAGTCATATACCGAGGAGTCGGACCCCGCAGATCACATAGAGAGTTTCAAAACTCTCATGATGATTCAACATGCTTCAGATGCCCTCTTCTGCAAAATCTTCCCTGCCATGCTGAAGGGGCCTGCGAGAGCATGGTACTCTCAACTCGCTCCGGCCTCCATCTTCTCATTCGATCAGTTCGAAGGGCTCTTCCTTACTCATTTTGTGAGTAGCCGCCGGGCCGAGAAAACAAGTGTATCTCTGGTGACCGTTAACCAAGAAAAGGGTGAACGCCTAAGGGATTACGTTCGATGCTTCACCGCCGAAGCCCGGTCCATTCCCTCCCTCAACCAATCAGTAGCCTCTGCCGCATTCGAACGCAACGTCACCAACGCTCGCCTCATGGCGTCCCTTGCCAAGAAGCCTCATCGGGACTTCTCAGAACTCCTACTTAGGGTGGAGAAGTACATACGAGTGGAAGAGGCTCTCAACCCCCCTACTCTTGAAGAATCATCTTTCAGGAACAAACGGAAGAATACGAGCGAAGAGGGGTCCCAAAAATCTCAGAAGGACGACAATGGCCAGCGCCGCCTGACTCTTCGTTTTGAGAAGTTCACCCCTCTCATTAATAATATATCAGAAGTTCTTATGGAGGTGGACAAGGAAGGGCTACTCCGTGCTCCCCCCAGAATGAATACCCCTGGCAAGAAGAGGAACAAGGATAAGTGGTGCCGCTTTCACAGGGACCACAGTCACGACACGGATGATTGTCGGGCTCTCAAGGAGGAGATCGAAGAACTCATACAGCGGGGACACCTGACCAAGTTCGTCCAAAAAGATAGGGCCGAGCTTCCCCCCTGAGGAGCCTACAAATAAACAGAGAGGCCCGCCGAGCTTCAAGACTCAGAACCCGGGGCCGTCTTCCACCTTATCCAAGGAGGTCCAATGGAGGGAGAACCCAGCTCCTCCCAAGAGGTCTTCACCTTGTCGTAGAAGTAGGATCTTGATTTTCAATAAGGCCGTTGCTTGTAACCCGGCCGATAGCATGTAATAATGGCTCGCCCTATTGAAGCAGTCACTTAGTTTATCTCAAAAAAACTTTACCTTTTTTCATTGAAAATTATTGCTCTTGCTTCATCTCTATCTCTCCGAGTCACGACTCGCTAAATGGTGAGTTCAAAGTCTAGCTTCTCCTACATGGCTGCTCCCACAACTTACTATGCTAAAAAAAAAGGAGTTTGGAGTCTAACACTTGGTTCGACGTTGCTTTAGCCGCTTGCAAACAAGCAAGGGCGGGGCAGCTCACCATTCGTAATTGCTCCTACAACTTATTAACCCTCTCTTAAACGATGAGTTCAGAGTCCAACACTTGGCTCGATTCAACTTCAAATTACTCGCTCATAAGTGGGTAAGAAGTGGTTCGCCATTCGGAACTGCTCCCACAACCGTTGAATCTCTCGTAAACGACGAGTTTGGAGTCCAACACTTGGCTCGATTTTGCTTCAAATTACTCCCTCATAAGCGGGTAAGAAGTGGTTCGCCATTCGGAACTGCTCCTACAACCGTTGAATCTCTCGTAAACGACGAGTTCGTAGTCCAACACTTGGCTCGATTCCGCTTCAAATTACTCGCTCATAAGCGGGTAAGAAGTGGTTCGCCATTCGGAACTGCTCCCACAACCGTTGAATCTCTCGTAAACGACAAGTTTGGAGTCCAACACTTGGCTCGATTTTGCTTCAAATTACCCGCTCATAAGCGCGTAAGAAGTGGTTTTCCATTCGGAACTGCTTCAACAATCGTTGAATCTCTCGTAAACGACGAGTTCGGAGTCCAACACTTGGCTCGATTCGGCTTCAAATTACTCGCTTATAAGCATGTAAGAAGTGGTTCTCCATTCAGAACTGCTCCCACAACCGTTGAATCTCTCTTAAACAACGAGTTAGGAGTCCAACACTTGGCTCGATTCTACTTCAAATTACTCGCTCATAAGCAGGTAAGAAGTGGTTCGCCATTCGGAACTGCTCCCACAACCGTTGATTTTCTCACTTAAATAACAAGTTTGGATCTCACAACTCTCTCCTAGAGTTGCTCCTCATACTTGTCTCCCAAATGGCTCTCTCCTAGAGCCAAGCTCTTCGCTCCGCTCGCCTCCAAAGCAGACCTTTTCAGAACGAGTTCGGAGCTCACAACTCTCTCCTAGAGTTGCTCCCCAAACTTGTCTCCCAAATGGCTCTCTCCTAGAGCCAAGCTCTTCGATTAGCTCGCCTCCAAAGCGGACCTCTTCTCAACGAGTTCGGAGCTTACAACTCACTTAGAGTTGCTCCCCAAACTTGTCTCCTAAATGGCTCTCTCCTAGAGCCAAGCTCTTCCCTCCGCTCGCCTCCAAAACGGACCTCTTCTCAACGAGTTCGGAGCTCACAAATCTCTCCTAGAGTTGCTCCCCAAACTTGTCTCCCAAATGACCCTCTCCTAGAGCCAAGCTCTTCGCTCCGCTCACCTCCAAAGCGGACATCTTCTCAACGAATTCGGAGCACAACTCTCTCCAAGAGTTGCTCCTCAAACTTGTCTCCCAAATGGCTCTCTCCTAGAGCCAAGCTCTTTGCTCCGCTCGCCTCCAAAGCGAACCTCTTCTCAATGAGTTCGGAGCTCATAACTCTCTCTTAGAGTTGCTCTCCAAACTTGTCTCCCAAATGCCTCTCTCCTAGAGCCAAGCCCTTCGCTCTGCTCGCCTCCAAAGCGGGCCTCTTCTCAACTAGTTCGGAGCTCACAACTCTCTTAGAGTTGCTCCCCAAACTTGTCTCCCAAATGTCTCTCTCTTAGAGCCAAGCTCTTCGCTCCGCTCGCCTCCAAAGCGGACCTCTCCACAACGAGTTCGGAGTACTACTCTCTCCAAGAGTTGCTCCCCAAACTTGTCTCCCAAATAGCTCTCTCCTAGAGCCAAGCTCTTCGCTCTGCTCGCCTCCAAAGCAAACCACTTCACAACGAGTTCGGAGCACAACTCTCTCCAAGAGTTGCTCCACAAACTTGTCTCCCAAATGGCTCTCTCCTAGAGCCAAGCTCTTCGCTCCGCTCGCCTCCAAAGCGGACTTCTTCACAACGAGTTCGGAGCACAACTCTCTCCAAGAGTTGCTCCTCAAACTTGTCTCCCAAATGGATCTCTCCTAGAGCCAAGCTTTTCGCTCCGCTCGCCTCCAAAGCGGACCTCTTCTCAACGAGTTCGGAGCTCACAACTCTCTCTTAGAGTTGCTCCCCAAACTTGTCTCCCAAATGGATCTCTCTTAGAGCGAAGCTCTTCGCTCCGCTCGCCTCCAAAGCGGACCTCTTTTCAATGAGTTCGGAGCTCACAACTCTCTTAGAGTTGCTCCCCAAACTTGTCTCCCAAATGGCTCTCTGTCATGCCCCGCTTCCCAACAATACGGGAATACGAGCCCGTGACGAAGGCCCAGCGAATGATTTTGATATGAATTGCAACATGTCCTCCAGTGTCTGAATCGTCCTTTCGGACTGTCCATCCGTCTGGGGGTGAAATAATGTACTATAGTTCAACTTGCTCCCCAAACTTTGCTGAAGGCTTTCCCAGAACTGGGACCTGAATCTCGTATCCCTGTCGGATACGATGCTGACGGGAACACCATGTAGTCTCACTACCTCTTGAATATACCGTTCTGTCAGACTCTCAGTAGACTGACCCACCCTGAATGGGATGAAGTGGGCACTCTTCGTCAACCGGTCAACTATCACCCAGATAGCATTATGACCTTTAGGACTCATGGGCAATGCCGTCACGAAGTCCATAGTGATGTTCTCCCATTTCCATTCTGGAATCGGAAGAGGTTGCAATAATCCAGCGGTTCTCTGATGCTCCACCTTCACTTGTTGACAAATCAGACATTGTGACACAAACCTTGCCACAGCCCTTTTCATTCCATGCCACTAAAAGTGCTGCTTCAAATCTCTGTACATTTTGGTACCTCCTGGATGAATAGAGTATTGAGACTGATGTGCTTCCTCAAGTAGTCTCTGCCTGACTTCACCTCTAGGAACACACAACCTAGAGCCAAAACGAAGTGACCCGTCTGAATGGATGACTAAATCAGACCTCAGACCTGCTTCCACTTCATTACGGAATTCCTACAATTGCTGATCATCTGCCTGAGCTGCCTTGATCTGCTCCACTAACGAAGACTGTAACTACAACATCATACACTGTGACACTGCACCTGGGAGAACCACTTCCAATTCCAGCATCCTCATATCTTCTAATATCTCCTTCTGCTTGGTCAGGAACATTGCTGTAGGCATCCTACTCAGAGCATCGGGTACCAGATTTACCTTGCCCGGATGGTACTGCAAATCGATGTCGAAATCTGCCATCAGTTCTAACCATCTTCTCTATCTCATGTTCAGCTCCTTCTGCGTGAACACATATTTGAGACTCTTGTGATCTGTGAAAATTTCTACCCTATCCCCAAGCAAATAGTGCCTCCATAACTTCAGAGCAAATATCACCGCTGCAAGTTCTAGATCGTGGGTAGGGTAGTTCTTTTCATGCGGCCTTAACTGCCTTGAAGCATAAGCTACAACTCTACCTTTCTGCATCAGAACTGCACCCAATCCTCTACCTGAAGCATCGCAGTGAATCACGAATCCCCCAAAACTGTCTGGTATTGTCAGCACAGGTGCTGATGTCAACCGGTTCTTCAATTCCACAAAAGCTTCCTTACAGGCACTATTCCAGACAAATCTCTGCTCCTTCTTTGTCAAGTTGGTTAAAAGTCCTGCAATCTTTGAGAAGTCTTGAACAAACTTCTTGTAATATCCCGCCAATCCAAGGAAACTCCGCACTTCTGGCACTGACTTCGGCACTGGCCAATCCTTGACAGTAGAAATCTTCGATGGGTCAACTGATACACCCTCACCAGAGATAACATGACCCAAGAAAGCAATACGATTCAGCCAGAACTCGTACTTGCTGAGCTTCCCGTACAACTAATTTTCTCTCAGTGTCTGCAAGATGATCCTCAAGTGTTCGGCATGATCTTCCTTGTTCTGTGAATACACCAGGATGTTGTCTATGAAAATAACGACAAACTGATCCAAGAATGGCGAGAATACCCTGTTCATCAAGCTCATAAATACTGCTGGTGCATTGGTAACGCCAAAGGGCATCACCAAAAATTTATAGTATCCATATCTTGTGCGGAACGCTGTCTTTGGAATATCTTCAGTCTTTACTTTGACTTGATGATAACCCGAGCGAAGATCCAACTTTGAGAACACAGATGCACCTCCCAGCTGATCGAACAGATCATCAATTCTTGGCAGTGGGTACCTATTCTTCACCGTAACCTGGTTCAGCTCCCGATAGTCGATGCAAAGCCTGCGACTACCGTCCTTCTTACTGGCGAACAACACTGGAGCTCCCCACGGCGAAACACTTGGCCTGATAAAGCCTCTATCCAATAACTCTTGGATTTGTACTTTCAGGTCGGCCAATTCAGCTGGCGCCATGCGGTATGGGTTCTTCGAGTTTGGTGTAGTGCCTGGCTGAACTTCATTGCTGAACACTATGTCTCGATCTGGTGGAATTCCGGGCAATTCATCAGGGAATACATCAAGGAAGTCCCACACAACCACGGGCGCAACTTCACCATCAGTGCACATTGACTCAAGTGCACCGGCCTTCGGGTACATCGGGCTCTCGACACGTGCAGACGGTGTCTCACCCGCATGGAACTCGAACTCAGGTTGCCCAAGAAGCTTGAAGGTCACTTTCTTCTTCCGAAAGTCAATCACTGCGTGGGTGACTCCCAGCTAGTCCATTCCCAGAATGACGTCGAAACCCGAATTGTTAATTACAATTAGATCAGCTTCGAACTCTCTGCCACCAATCAGTAGGGGACTCTGCTTGCACACCTTAGAACAAATAATAGTGCCTCCACCAGTGGTAATGTCCCAAGCTGCTGGCATGTTATCGCTTGCCAATCGATGACGGTCGACGAAACGGGAGGACAGAAACGAATGGGTTGCACCAGAATCGAACAACACATGGGCAGGAAGAGAATGCACAAGAATAATGCCTAATAGGAGATTCAATGAATAAGAAATAGGAAATGCATGCAGGGTGTACAAATTAAACAGAAAAGGAAGAAAATATGCAAGAACTGAATATAAAATAACACAATGCAACTACAACATACCTGCAACTACTCCGGTAGCTATCTCAGCTTCTGCTGTAGTCAGGTTAAAGGCCTGACCACGACCTCCCGTCTGACCTCCCCTAGGAGCCATCCTCTGCTGATCGAAGACACGCCTCTGTGAAGGAAGGGGTGTCCTTGCCTGAGGTCGGACTGGTGCTCCAAGTTGAGCTGGACCTCCAGCTGGTGCAACGGACCTGTTCCTGGGACAGTCACGGACAATGTGATCTGTACCCCCGCACCCGAGGCACAAACGATTGGCAAAGCGACAGTCCTTATGCAAGTGCCAAACCCTGTTGCAGAAAGTATATGTCGGAACAACGGGAGGATACGGCTGCACTCTCACAGTTGTGGTCGGAAATGGCCTCCGAGTAGGCCCCGCAGTAGCTCGAGTGAAGGTGGGGTACAGTCTTACTCGCTGAGTAGCATTGGTCCTTCTGTGAGCTTGTTCCTGGACCCTTGCAGCATCAAGAATATCTGCATAAGTGCGATGGCGATGGGCAACCAACTGGTTATGGAGGTCCGGACGAAGCCCCAACAGGAACCTGCGAGCTCGATCCTCCTCGGTTGCAACCATGAAAGGTGCAAAACGGCTGAGTCGAAGAAACTCTACAACGTACTCATCCACCGTTCGATTCCCCTGGGTCAAGATAATGTTTTAATTAATACCGTCACATATACTATAGGCAACAATAAATGACTTAATTAACATTACCGAACCTGAGTCAAGTTGACGAATTGCTGTTCCATCTCGGCTCTAGTAACGCTGGGGAAAAATTTGACCATAAAACTCGCAGTGAAGGTGGTCCATGCAATGGGCCTCTCCAATCTTTTAGCTTCAGCCTGCCACCAGATACGGGCAAGATCAGTCAACTGGATGCTCACTACATCCACACAGTCTACATCGGCGACTCGCGCTGCTTGTAGTAGCTGTTCTGTGTGAATCAGCCACTGCTCGGCCTCTAGCGGTGTCTCCGTACCCGAGAACTTGTCTGGGTGCAATCTCACAAAGTCAACTACCATACCAGGCCGGGGTGGTAGCTGTCCTGGAGCGGGTCCTACAGTAACCCGATTTACGGCCTCCAGACTGGCCCTAATCAGCTCATTGTGTTCCTGCTGCAGCGCCATCATTTGCTGTAGTGCTTGAAGCACAGCTGAGTTTTCAGACTGTTCTTCCCTCTGTTGGGAAGAAGAAGAGCTGCCCCTAAGCATCTGCACAATTTGCACAATAGTGGGCTCTCCCATCGGGTCATCTTCAGGACGGGAAGAGGAAATCTCCTTCCTAACCATGGTCTACATCACAGAAGATATAATTAGTATACAGATAACATGAATGTGAATAGATGGAAGAAACAGAGCAATTAGGGAATGAAGGAACTGAATATGAAGGAATCAATCAGGAGTCAAGTAAAAGAGGTATGTTGGTTATTACATATTCATGTGATTCGCGTGGTGTACATATTGTTGAGTTAAACCTGGTTAGAACCAAAATCGAATAATATATCAATCAAAGTCAGACATCTGTAAGATAGTCACGTTTGATCGACATATTACTCAAAACTCAGGCTCTGATACCACTAAAAACCTGTCACGCCCTGCTTCCCAAAATACGAGAATACGAGCCCGTGACGAAGGCCCAGCGAATGATTTTAATATCATTCATAAGCTGTACCAGTCTCAACTCAACAATACTCAGAAAATTAAATTACAACCACGCAAATAATAACATCACAAAACAATATTTGAATTCAAGAATTCAATAATCCAACATGATAAACAATACTGAGGAAACAAGTAGCAGTTACGGGTCAAAAGCCCGGGATACAAGTCTAAATAAACAAATGAATTACAATGAAGGAAGAAGAACATGAAAAGAAATAGTTTATTCTTATGCAGTTGCTCCGATCTAAAAGTACTGCTCGCCAACTCCTTCTGGCAATTCCTCAGGCTCACCTATAGCTGGGTTAACTAAAGAAGAAAAATAAATGTCCTTAGACCAAGTACGGACAGCAAGTAGTGAAAAGCAGAGAGTAAAGGAGTAAGGTATGTGTAGGAAATATGAATCAAGATCAAATTTGCAAGGACAATAATGGTACTAATAGCAATGGCCTTTATCAAGTATATATACATATCAACTAGGTCTATTATCAAGTTGTTTCTCCTATCTAGTGCATGTACTACTGCATCCCATAATACAGGTTCGATGCACGCACAACAGTGTTCGTTTTAGACTTCGTGGTGGGGTCTACAGAGCGTGTACTCGGTATCAATAACAATCAATTACCATTTGCAATCAATCAATTTCCAATTTACAATCAATCATTCACAATCAATACTTCTCCTTCCGTGTCAATACGATATTAATATAGGCCTTACCGAGTATATTTTCTAAGACTATCCACTACTAGGTCAACCCTTATAAATCCCGGCTTGTTTAGTATTTCATTATTAAGTTATTCATGTCCATGTAAGTGTGTATAAGGATGTCAAGGGAACAATAATAATGCAGCAATATGATGCATTGTACAATAATAAACATCTAGTGGCAAATCTGAAATAGCTGATACATTTACACTAAAATAGAAATAACTCCTAGACTACAACTCCGAATTCGATCTTCCAGGTGGCTATGGACATCTAGACAGATAGATCTACAAGTTATATTCAGTAACTTACTGCTAATTTTGACTGTAGATAGGTTAAATATACTTTTTTTTACGGTTCAACTGTTCTGGCAGCAACTAGATGTCAGTTCCTAAGGGGTGGAAACATGGTATAAATACACTATAAAAATCTACAAAAATTTGAGGTGAACCCACAGCATGTGTGTAAGGTTCTTGAAAAATTTCATGGCATTCTAATACTGTTTACATGGTATTTCACTATCAAATATGTCGATGTTACAACAATTCTGCAGTCTAAAAAATGCAGACTAGCAGGGACTAAAAGGATGATAACTCACAGCTCGGGACTCCAAATCAGGATCCGTCGCTTGGGTTAGAAACTAGACTCAGTAGGCTAAAACTCTCTTTTGTATCATTTGTGCTAATTCTCAAGTTAACAGGGTCGAAACCTCTGTGCAAAACAGTACAATCAGTAAAAGTTTATATAGACTATCACGTATATTTTCATTAAAGTGGGCAATTAACGTGCTACTATATCATGGAATACATTGCAATGTTGTACAACAATTAGAATGTTCATTATTGTGTACAATTCAATTTATGATGTCATCGATCGAGTCACAATGTCTCATCCAATCAATATATTCAATCACTATCCATTTTCTTGTATACAATTCTAGTCATTTTATTTATGTCAAGTGTGTATGTAGGCTTGGGTTTGAGTCAGTGGATAATTATAAGAGGTCAAGAGTACGTCGGGTTAGCTCGTGTAAACCCTCAATACTCCTAACGAGAAGGGACACAAGGCAAAGTTAACGATATTTAAATTGGGACTACTTGCATAAGAGGTCAATTAATCTTGAACTAGAATAAATAAAATAGTTCAAGTGGACTTGCCTTATTAATGTAGAAGATTCAATAAAATAAGAATAACAGGATCAGAATCCCGGGGAGCAATCCCAAGAGCACGTGCAAAAACTGAGCGAGAAAACCCAAGCAATAAGTAGCAAACAGTGAGAGCGCCCCGCACTGGATCCAGACAAAACAGCAAACAGCAAGAGGGATCTGGTGTGGCAAAATAGCGGACAGCCAAGGCAACCAATCCGAATTCGTCCACGCAGCGGATCTGCCCCAAATACGGGACAGCAAATTGGGATCCGGTGCGGCAAGAACACGGGACAGCGGCAGCAACCAGTCGCCGCTCGTCTTCTTCCTTCGATCGAAGAGAGAGAACGGCGCGAGGGAAAACGGCGAGAGGCTGGCGCGATGGCTGAGACGCGATGCGGCGGTGACGTGGCGACGATGATGACGACACTACGGTCGGGAAGCGACAGCAACGGTGACGACTTCGGCGAGACTCTGTTCTCGCGCTCGTAAACAGAGGAGGATGGCGACGACTTCGACGGGGCTTGGACGGTAACGGCGAGGCAATGTGGGGGTCTTCGGAGGTTGCTAAGAGCGGTGAGGGACCACGGTGATGACGGCGATGAAGCTTGGGTTAATGGTGAGGTTGAGTTCCGATGGTGCTTCGATTGGGTTTTGGTGATGGAGTCATTTAACGGCAAAGGCAATGGCGATAAGGAAGGGCTAGGTGGTAATGGAGATGACGGTGGTGATGACAATGGATTGGTGGTGTTGGCGATTGGGTTTGGTTCGGTTGGTGAAGACGAAGTGGAGAAGGGGGAGCGGTTTTGGTGATGGGGTAATGGAGCGAGACGGTGACGGAGGTGGCGTTGGTGACGGCAATGGAGGAACGAGGTCGGGGATGGTGATGGAGTGGTTGACGATTGGAGTTGGGCGATGGGGTAGGGGGAGAGCTTTGGGTTTGTTTGGGTTTGAGAACCAGGAGAGGGAGAGAGAACGGAAGAGAGAGTGTGTGGGTTTGTTAGAGTGGTTCTGATTTGTGGGGAAGTTTTTAATACAATAAAATAAAGAGAAGATCATGGGGAGTTGGAGAAATGTGGGATTGAGGGGAGAAAGAGTCTGGGTTTTAGTTAGGGGAATTGGGTTTGGGTAGACTAAGTACTGGATTTGCAATCCAATAAGGGTATGGGTTTGGGCTTGAATGAGAATGGGCCAAAAGCAATAATATAATAAATAATTGGAATTAGTGAGCTCACAGCATGACAAAAGCCTAGGTATAATAAATTAGGGGAGAAAAAGATATCAATAGAAATACAAGAATAATAACCCGTACAATCGGAAACAGGGGTTACACTCTCCTAGAGCCAAGTTCTTCGCTCTGCTCGCCTCAAAAGCGGACCTATTCTCAACGAGTTCGGAGCTCACAACTCTCTCCTAGAGTTGCTCCCCAAACTTGTCTCCCAAATGGCTCTCTCCTAGAGTCAAGCTCTTCGCTCCGCTCGCCTCCAAAGCAGACCTCTTCACAACGAGTTCGAAGCACAAATCTCTCCAAGAGTTGCTCCTCAAACTTTTCTCCGAAATGGCTCTCTCCTAGAGCCAAGCTCTTCGCTCCGCTCGCCTCCAAAGCGGACCTCTTCACAACGAGTTCGGAGCACAACTCTCTCCAAGAGTTGCTCCTCAAACTTGTCTCCCAAATGGCTCTCTCCTAGAGCCAAGCTCTTCGCTCCACTCGCCTCCAAAGCGGACCTCTTTTCAACGAGTTCGGAGCTCACAACTCTCTCTTAGAGTTGCTCCCCAAACTTGTCTCCCAAATGGCTCTCTCCTAGAGCCAAGCTCTTTACTTTGCTCGCCTCCAAAGCGGACCTCTTCTCAACGAGTTCGGAGCTCACAACCCTCTCCTAGAGTTGCTCCTCAAACTTGTCTCCCAAATGGATCTCTCCTAGAGCCAAGTGCTTCGCTCCGCTCGCCTCCGAAGCGGACCTTTTCTCAATGAGTACGGAGCTCACAACTCTCTCCTAGAGTTGCTCCTCAAACTTGTCTCCCAAATGGCTCTCTCCTAGAGCCAAGCTCTTCGCTCCACTCGCCTCCAAAGCGGACCTTTTCTCAACGAGTTCGGAGCTCACAACTCTCTCCTAGAGTTGCTCCTCAAACTGGTCTCCCAAATGGCTCTCTCCAAGAGCCAAGCTCTTCGCTCCGCTCACTCCCAGGGCGGACCTCTTCTCAACGAGTTCGGTGCTAAAACTCTCCCTGAGAGGTGCTCCTCAAACTTGTCCTCCAAGAATGGACTTCCCCTAGAGCATGAAAAGCTCTTCTCAACTTCACGAAGACGAAGATGTTGCAAGACTATCTTGACCTTGAGGAAGGCGGATTCTCTAACTCATCTCCGAAGAGAACTTGTAAATATTCAAAATAGCTTCGAAACAAGGGGTCATACGCCCGGATCCGAGCTCCGTAGCACTGGGAACATCGAGAAGAACTCTCCCTAGACTTCGACACACTTTGCCGAGCGTTCTTAGCACCGACGCTCAAACGTAAGAAAAAACTCACTTGGACTTTGGCACGCTTCGCCGAGCATTCTTGGCACCGACGCTCAAGCGTGAGAAAAAACTCTCACTTGGACTTCGGCACGCTTTGCCGAGCGTTCTTGGCACCGATGTAGCATCCCGAATTTCTTATATAATATCTTAGAAAATACGTGGCACAATTCTCAGCATCAACTTCAATGTAATAGTACACATAGCCCAAAAACACAGATAATTTTTATTTCAAATTTTTGTTACAACAATCATTTACAAAACACAGCGGAAATACAAACTCCTTGAATTACAAACTTTTTCTTTTACAATGCTTCTTTACAAATTTTACACAAAAGCTCTGTTACATCAATTTATCTCAAGCATCTAAACCCCAAGCTTTAAGCAACAACCTGTAAAACATGAGACTAGAGATGATCCCTAACCCCCAGAACTAAAGGGGTCAGCCATAAAGGTGTGAGTGACATAAAAACAAAGCAACATAATTAATCATAAAATACTGAGTCATCAACAACATAAATTAATAGCAAGAATAAATAAAATGAGAAATAACAAATAAGTAAAGTATGAAAACATCAGGTGATTATAGACTAAGTGTCAAGTGTAGGAAAAACAGGAAGACACAAGCATAAAACCAAGTCAAGAAAACACAAGCTTTATATGCTGACTCTCTAATGCGTACTTGTCGGAGTCTATGCATTCCATAGTACATAGGTCCGGTGCAAGCCCTTAACGATCTCCACTTTATAGGGATAACCCCTCGTTATGCAACTAATCCTACTACGGTGATGGGAAACAAGATCCAGAATACATAGGCACCACAGCCCTCGACGCGCAAGCATCATGTAAGATAGCTCAAAAACAACCAGAGAATCATCTCCAAAACCGTGTAACCCACAAATAGGCTTCCAGGGCCCTCGACGTGCAGATATACCAGGTACATTTCGTGAATAGGTCTGCCGACCCTCGACACGCGAATGCACCCTGCATGCTCCGTGAATAGGCCTGCAGACCCTCGATACGCGAACACACAAATGTCCTCTCGAGACAGAACAACAAACAGTCCTGGAACGCATCCGTTGGACTAACAAAACCATGAGCCTATACTTACGTTTTCCAAGTTCCATCACATCCCCACTAGTGCATGTCCTTAAGTTGATTATTATTAAACCACAAAATCCCCATCTCTAGAGTTAGTGTATCCTGCCGAACTTAAATACTCAACAACAACTAAACCAAGACCCCCCAGATCTAACTCAACAAATCTCAACTTGCCGGTACAAGGACTCCCACTCAACTCCTAGAGATCTCAACAAGACCAAAATTCACAATTCATCGTTAAAACGATCATAGGGAGAAACCTCTCCAATCAACAAAACCCAAATCTTTATAAAATTTCAGAATCCAAATCCAACAATAAAATATCTTGAAAACATATGTTCTATAGAAAGAATAATATCTAGAATAGCAAGTTATAGATCCAAAAACATTTAAAAAATCAACCATTAAAGAACACCTGGAAAACTCAACAAAGCATCAGAATCAGTCGACTGTAAAAAGGTCATCAGTCGACTGTCCCGAGCAAAAAACCAACATCTTTAAGAAAATAAATTCTAAGTAGTAACAGTCGACTACTAATAGTCACCAGTCGACTGTCCAGAAAGAGAATTCCATGTCTTTAAGAAAATAATCTAAGTATTATAAGTCGACTATAAAACTATCGGTCGACTGTCCAGAGAAAAATCCAATAATCCTTTAAGAAATAATTCTAAGTGGTACCAGTCGACTGTCCAGAACGAAATTTCAAGAAAACACTAGAGAACATAGCAGCCGGTTCGTATCGGTCGACTGAGAAGTTATACCAGTCGACTGCCGACCTACAGACTGCAGCCTTTAGTTGTGCATATTTCAACCGATACGTAGTTTTACATTATGGAAACTATTTCTACAAAAACATATTTCTTATATGGTCAAATATAACTTTTAGGATTTATAATAACGCATAAAACTAAATCAAAACTACTTAAATTTATAAAAGTAGTGATTTATAAATCTCTTTCAAATAAAACATAAGTTGTGCATATAATCAAAATAGAGTTTCTAAAAATTAATTGTTCTTTGAAATAGCTTCGTATTCAGATCCAAACCACATCAATACCAAATCTCAAAAGCAAATCCCCAATTTGGATATATTTCCTTAAATTCAACTAAAACCCCAATTTTAGTCATCATAACTCAAATCCTCAAAACATGGTCTTTTATTCCATTACTCCTTCTCAAAGTTCCTGAAACTCAATCTCAACTATTCTCTATAGTTGATCCATAAACAAATTCATCATTTACATGGCCAAGTTGCATTCATCCAACTCACCAATAGTCTAAAAATTTCTTCTTTAATCAATTAATGCATAACATCCATCATACTCAATCAAATCAGCAATAATCCAAAGAAATAGTCTACTCACAATTTATATTAGGTTTTCCAATAATCCAAAATCATCCACATGCAATTCTATTCACAAATAACTAGTTCTTCTCAAAGATCCAATTTTTCATCCATCCAACATACATATTCTTACCAAACCCTAACATGCTTTCTAGTAGATGAAACACCATATCCAAGATCAATCAAAACATTCATATCATTCGCATACAACATACATAAATCAAAAGAAAACAAACAAGTCACTCACATACATAAAACAAAACAACAAAACAATTATATCACTCACCTCAAATGAAGAAATCCAATCGAATAAGCAAAACCCTTCTTTGCAAAATCCAAGATCTTTTCTTTCAATCTCCAAGAAAAATAAAAATAATAAACCTTGTGTTTTGCAGCGAATGACGGCTGCACTCCACCTTTTATATAGGCCGGAATTGAAGGATTAGGGTTTTGAACATGTTTGCAAAATAATCCTTTAACAAATTATTACTTTACATATATAAACCTTTCTTTATAAAGTAGTTAAAATAAGTTAAATAAATAAAAACCAAATCAAATCCTTTTACTACCGAGTTGTCCAGCAATCCAGCACAGCCCAGCAATAAGTAAAATTCAGATTTGCACTCAGGGTGGCAATTTTGCACAAAAGTCCTTCTTTTTGTAATATTTACAAATACATCATAAAATATTCGTAAAAATCCAGAAAATTCAGAAATAATATCTAATAATACATATTATATTTTACAATAAAAGCATCTGACTTTTACTTTCCAAAAAAATATTTGCACAAGATCTAACATAAATTCCATATTTGCAAAAACACCATATTTGTTTAAATCTTTACCAAATCAACTCTAAATAAAATTTAAATATATTTAAATTTCATTGATGACCATGGAAAGCCCAAAAATCAGTAAAAACGAATTTTCATAATTTATTTGAGATCCAAACGGCTTTTTACATAAAAGCCCCTCTCTTTCGAGGTATTTATAAAAATAGTTTCTTTACTCAAAAAAATCCCAAAATTTAGAATATACTATATTATAAGTAGGAGAATTTATTAAAAATATAAAATTGGATATTTACACCAAAAATATTTGCACGTATTTTGCACGTGGAAAAGATACATATTTAGAAAAATATTTATTAAATCTCCTGAAAATCATTTTAATTCATTTTCTAATCTCAAAAATAGTATTTAAAAATATGGGGTACTACAACCGATGCTCAAACGTGAGAAAAACTCTTACTTGGACTTCGGCACGCTTCGCCGAGCGTTCTTGGCACCGATGCTCAAACGTGAGAAAAACATCTCACTTGGACTTCGGCATGCCTCGCCGAGCGTTCTTGCCACCAAAGCTCAAATTAGAGAAAAAATATGCCTCAAGAGCTGCCTCTCAAATCAAGATCAACGGTGGTGATTAGAGCAAAAAGAGAAAGTCAACGGTCAATGTTGACCGAGTCAAAGGTCAACCGTTGACCTCCACGTGTTAAGTCGCCAAAGCACGCTCCTAGTTCGGAAATGCAATCCGAGTGTTCTTGCCACTAATCATGTAATGAGAGAAAAAATTATCAAAAAGTCAACGATCAACCGTTGACTGCCACGTGTCAAGTTGCCGAAGCCCTCTCCTGGTTCGAAAATGCAATCCGAGCGTTCTTGCCACCGGAGCTCAAATGAGAGAAATTTTTTACCTCAGAATTCGTGCTCAATCACAGTCGACGTCTCAGATATAAGTAACCAAACAAACAACAACAAAAAAGGGGGGGGGGGGGCCTATAGGGTCGGGCCTGAACCCGTTGGGGATCCAAACCCAATCCTTTTCTCTCTCTCCTCCCCTTCTTCTCCAACGGTTTGGGGCCAAAAACTGAAAGAAAAAAAAACCCCAACACTCCAACCTCTCTTTCGCCGAACTCACACGCTTCGAACCCCGTCTCCAACCCGACCTCTGTAACTGAGCTCTCCCCTACCTCGACGAGCTCAAGAAGCTGAGCTCCGAACCCAAGCTTCGAGCTCGCCACCGCTAGAGCTCAACTGTCGACCCATCGAGCTCCTCGTCGACCATCTCCTTCACGAGAACTCGTCGACAAACTCCACGGTGCCAAGCTCTCCTCCTCGCCATAGTTGACCAATAACGAGCTCCATCTTCGAGCTCCACACCTTCATCGCCGAGCGTCGACGAGCTCTTTGCCAGCGCAGTAGAGGTCCTCCGCTGCCGGAGTCGCGAAGCTCGCCGTCAAAATCTGAGCGTTCGTGGCACCAGAGCTCAAACGAGAGAAAATCTCCCCTCCACTATGTCAAGATCCAACGACGTTGAGCTCGATCGTTCGCCGAGCTCTTCATCATCCTCACCGAGCTCGCCTCGTTGCCGAGCTCCCCCACTACCGAGTCGAGCTACCACCTCCTTCGTCGAGCCCCCGACCTCGACACCACTGTGTCGTTGCCAACTCACGATCAAGCTCCGCCGTGGCCGAGCTCCACCTTCGCCGTGCTTCGTCCTCATCGAGCTACTCGCCACTAATCTCCGAGCTCGACGCCTCGCTGCCGAGCTCCCCATGCCGAGCCGGAGCTCCACTCCTCTTCGCTGAGCTCCCTCGAGCTTTGCTCCTCATTGAGGTGATGCCGAAGGAAAAGAGCAGCGGAATAGAAGAAGGAAAGAAAGAAGACAGAGGAGAGCGGGAAAAAGAAGAAAAAAAAGTCAATGGCTCACCGTTGACTTTGCCACGTTGCGCCGACGTGGACTTCGGCAACTTTTGCCGAGAGTTCTTGGCACTGGAGCTCATATTAGGGGAAAATGGCCTCCTCCCGATGCGCGCTCACTTGATCGTGATCAACGCACACGATCGCGCCATGTCACCAGATATTTATCTATTTATTTATTTATTTAAATAATCGAATTAATTATTTAAAAAATCCGAAAAAATATTTAAAAATCAGAAAAAATTAATTAAAAATTCTAAAAATAATTATTAATTCTGAAAATAATTTTTAAATTCTGAAAATAATAATTATTAAATTAGAATAATTAATTAAATTTTTCGATAATTAATTATTTAATTCGGAAATGATATAAAAACTTCGAAAAAATTCAGAAAAATCTGAGAATAATTTTGGCTATTTTACAAGCTCAGAAAATCACCATTACACCCTGAGCTAAATTCAACTCCCCCGAGAACTCCGATAAAATCCCGTACGCCATTTGAACAACAAACTACTCCTCAAGGGCTGTTAAACTCAGTCTTCGGGAGTGGGGGGCTCGTGATATGGCTAAAAATAGGGTTAAATCGGAACCGTTCAAATCGGGCACGAATCTTAAAGCTCGGAGGTAAAATAGGTAATTTCACCTACAAACGGGTCTAAAATGGGAACTGGGCCTTTTTCCAAAAGCCCAATAACCCATAAACGGATCCATCTTACTGGGTGCGGGTTCCAACCCGTAAGAAGCCCAGTCCAGCTAGATAGAATTAGGGTTTATGATTGTCTTTAATCAACGGCCCTGATCGCTTCTATCCATTCACTGGGAAGTAGGGATTTGATCTTATCCCGAAACAGGTTCCTAAGACGACTATAAATACCCCTCATCCCCCACTATTACCAGGTAATCAATCTTTGCCAATCAAAGCTCTTTCATAATCTTTCTGATTACTGACTAGAGCGTCAGAGGGTGCGTCGCCGGGATCAACCCCGGTGTTTCGCACTTTTTGCAGGTCAACGGCTAGAGATCACTGTCAAACTCCGGTGAAAGTTGTTCAGGTTTGACTATTCAACATCCCAAGAATCCACAAATCTATCTGTTTGCCCCACACCGATTTCAGCGGCAACAGTGATCAATTAGGAATTGAAAGCAATAGGATTAGGAATAGGGTAGCCAACCAAAACACCATGAGCATCCAAGAACAAAAATAAAGAGAACGAGACCCAAATAAGAGAAAAGAACAACAATCGATGAAGAACGAAGCAAAAGACAACAAATCAAACACAAAAGAGCTCAAAATAAAATAAAATGAATATATATTGAAAACAATTCCAATATACGGTCCAAGAAAAATATAATAGAGTACAAATACTCAAGAAAGAGAAAAATACACCAAAAATACGAAAAACGAAAAAACAGGAGTTACATTCCTACCCACCTAACAAAAGAATTTCGTCATCGAAATTCAAAAAGAAGATGCATAGGGTAACCCAAGAGAAAAGAAAACAAGGCAAAACAAAACAAAACAATCACTACTCAAACAAATGAGGAAACTTCTGCTGAATCTCCTCCTCTAGCTCCCAAGTCGACTCACTAGGTCAGTGAGGATTCCAAGCAACACGAACCAACTTGATGACCTTGTTCTTAAGCACTTTCTCCCGCCGATTCACAATAGCAACTGGCGAAATCTCACAAGTTAAATCCGGCCGCACGGTCAACTCAGAGTAGTCGATCACGTGACTCTCATCAGCGGATATATCTCCTGAGTTGTGAGATATGGAAAACATTGTACACTCCTGATAACGCTGGCGATAAAGCAACACGATAGGCCACCTTGCCTACTCGCTTTAAAATCTCAAACGGTCCTAATAAACCTAGGGCTAAGCTTGCCCCCACCACCGAACCGAATGACACCGCACCACGGCAATACCTTTCGGAAAACATGGTCACCAACAACAAATTCCAAAGCCCTCCGATGGACATCAGCCCATCGCCTCTGCCTATCCTGAGCTGCCTGCAAATGCTTCCTGATCTAAACCACCGCATCAACTGTCCTGGTGATCAACTCCGGACCCTAACAACTTCCTCTCACCAATGTCATCCTAGCACACTGGCATCTGCACTTTCTCCCATAGAGTGCCTCGAACGGAGCAGCTTTAATACTGGCGTGAAAGCTGTTATTGTACGAGAACTCTACGAGAAGTAAATGATCTTCCCATGATCCACCTAAATTGAAGCATACAGGACCTCAACATGTACTCAAGAATCTAAATAGTCCATTCTGACTATCCATCATTCTGGGGATGGAAAATTATATTGTACTTCAACTTACTCCCCAAACTAGCCTGAAGACTCTCCCAAAACTGAGATCTGAATCTCGTATCCCTATCGGATACAATACTGATTAGAACCCCATGAAGTCTGACAATCTCTTGCATGTACTTCTCCGCTAGGCTCTCAATAGAATGACCGACATGAAAAGGAATGAAGTGAGCACTCTTCGTCAAACGGTCGACAATCACCCAAATAGCATTATGACCCTTAGGACTCCTCGGTAAAGCGGTCACAAAATCCATGGTGATATGCTCCCACTTCCACTCTGGAATAGGAAGCGGTTGAAGAAGTCCAGCGGTTCTCTAATGCTCTGTCTTAACTTGCTGGCAGATCAAACACTGAGCCACAAACAAAGCAATAGCCCTCTTCATACCATGCCACCTGAAATGGAGCTTCAAATCCCGATACATCTTAGTACCGCCAGGGTGGATAGAATACGAAGACTGATGAGCTTCTTCAAGCAACCTCTAACAAACTTCACCCTTAGGGACACACAACCGGGAATCAAAATGAAGTGAACCATCGGCATGAATAACCATGTTCGTTCTGGACCCAAACTCAACCTCAGCTCGAAAACCCTGAAATTGCGCATCACCAGCCTGAGCCAATTTAATCTGATCAACAAGAGAAGAATGAAGCTGGAGCGCAAGATAACACTGATCAGAACTCGGCAACAAAACTTCCAAATCCAACCTCCTCAACTGCTCAATGAGACCACTCTGCTGAGTAAGAAACATAACTGCTGGTCTCCTGCTCAAAGCATCTGGCACCAAGTTTACTTTACCTAGGATGGTATTGCAAACTGATATCATAATCAGCCATAAGTTCCAACCAACGCCTTTGCCTCATGTTTAACTCCTTCTGGGTGAAGACGTATTTGAGACTTTTGTGGTCTGCAAAGATCTTCAAGCCGTCTCCAAGTAAATAATGTCTCCACAGCTTCAAAGCAAAGATAAGATCACTGCCGCTAACTCCAAGTCATGAGTAGGATAGTTCTTCTTATGCGGCCTCAACTGCCTCGATGCATACGCAATGACATGGCCCTTCTGCATTAGAACTACTCCAAGACCCTTACCAGAAGCATCACAGTGAATTACAAATCCGCCTAAACCATCTAGAATAGTCAACACAGGCGCTGACGTCAATCTGTTCTTCAACTCAACAAAAGCCTCATTGCACTCATCAGACCAACAAAACTTCTGATCCTTTCTCGTCAGTTTAGTTAACGGCCCTGCAATCTTCGAAAAATCTTGGACGAATTTTTGATTATAGCCAGTGAGACAAAGAAAACTCCGCACTTCGAAAACTGACTTAGGAATAGGCCAATCCTTCACAGCTTCAACCTTAGAAGGATCCACTGAAAGACCATCACCAGAAATAATGTGCCCCAAGAAAGAAATCATGTCGAGCCAAAACTCGCACTTGCTAAGTTTTCCATAGAGCTGATTCTCTCTCAAAGTCTACAAAACCACTCTAAGATGCTCAGCATGATCTTCCCGATTCCGAGAATACACCAGAATATCATCAATGAAGACCACCATAAATCTATCCAAGAACTGAGAGAAAACCCGGTTCATAAGACTCATGAATACAGCTGGCACATTAGTGACCCCAAACGGCATCACAAGATACTCATAGTGCCCGTATCTAGTCTTGAATGCAGTCTTCTGTATATCAGAAGCCTTCACCTTGACTTGGTGATACCCAGAACGAAGATTCAACTTCGAGAAAACAGCAGCCCCATTCAACTGGTCGAACAAATCATCCATCCTGGGCAATGGATACCGGTTCTTCGTAGTGACACTGTTCAGTTCCCGATAATCCACACACAGTCAACGACTACCATCCTTCTTATTGACAAAAAGGAACTGGAGCACCCCAAGGCGAAATACTTGGTCTGATGAAACCCAAATCAAGAAACTCCTGAATCTGCACCTTAAGCTCTGCTAGCTCAACCGGTGCCATCCTGTAGGGACTCTTCGATATCGATGCCGTTCCAGGCTGAACATCAATACCGAACTCCACTTTCCTATCAGGGGGTAAGCCAGGCAACTCATCTAGAAAAATATCTAAGAAATTCCGAACTACTAGAGGCGCAGCCTCACAGTCTGAGTGCAATTCCATCGCACAATCCATCTGTACAACTGCAGTCTTTGCTCGGCCAAGGAAAGACTCCCCGGCATAGAACTCGAATTCTGCTCGATCTGGAATTATGAAGACAACTTTCTTGGCACAGCAATCAATAATGGTATGGGCTTCACCCAACCAATCCATACCGAGAATGACGTTGAATCCTGAATTCCCAATTATAATCAAGTTGGCTTTGAAATCCGCATCTCCAATAACAACGGGGCATTGCCTGCACTCACGGGAACAAATGACAATACCACCACTTGTCAAAATATTCCAAGCCTCTAACATGTTGCCACACTCCAACTAATGGGGAGCGACAAATCGAGAGGAGACAAAAGAATGGCTTGCCCCAGAATCAAAAAGAACATAGGCGGGAAAAGAGCAAACAAGGACGACACCTAAGGGAGCAAAAGACAAGGAGAAAGAATAGACAATCAAGGGTGAGGGAAAAACAATAATGCAAAAAGATAACACAGAGAAGCAAAGCAAGACCAAAAGAAAGAAAACAAAAGAGAAACAAAACAACAAATCAACAAAACAAAATATACCTGCCACATCTCCTTCAACTGTCTCAGCATCTGCACCAGTCAAGTTGAAAGCCTGACCTCTCTTCGGAACAACGGTCCTCTGACCGACAATCTGGCGTTAAGGAGGAAGCGGAGGCCTAACTGGACCACGAGCTGGGCCTACTTGCTGAACAGGACCCCTGGCTGGAAGAGCCACCTGCTTCTGCTGTGGACAATTGCATACAGAATGATCAGCGGCACCACACCTAAAGCACCGGTGGTTGACGCGCCAACAATTCTTACGCTCATGCCCATACATCTGAAAGAAGTCACAAAGTCATCCTTCTAGAAACCAGCAGAAGGATACGGAGCTGTCCTGACCGGATGGGTTGGGACAAGCCTCCGAATAGGACCACCAGAAAGCCTAGCAGCAGGGTGCAGAACAGTCCACGGAGAAGGAACCAAACCACCACGAGCCTTCTCCTGGGCTCAAGCTGCCTCAAGAGCATCAGCATAAGTACGCAAGCGAAGAGAGACAAGATGCCTCTTGATATACGAGCCCAATCCTCTTTGGTTGCCACAAGAATGGCAGCGAAGCGGCTAAGTCTAGTAAACTCAGCTGCGTACTCATCCACTGACCTGGAGCCCTGTTGCAAGAAGTCTATGTTGCAACAATGTTTGAACAATTGTATAACAAAATTCCCAAATAGAATGATGACTTAACCTATTTTAGGGCCAGAAATTGTTGTTTTATCTCAACTCGAGTACTACTGGGGTAGAACTTCTCCAAGAATCCCCGAGTGAAAGTAGCCCAAGCAATAGGCCTTTCAAGACACTCAGACTCGGCCATCCACCAAATATGAGCCAAATCCACCAGCTGGATGGAAACCATGTCCACCCTATCATCCTCAGCAACACGTGCTGCCAAGAGCAAGCGCTCGGTCTGGATCAACCACTGTTCAGTCTCCAAAGGTGTCTCAGTGCCGGAAAAATGGTCGGGATGCAGCCTCATAAAATCTGTAACTATTTCTGGACGAAGCGGAAGATTTTCCTGCACAGGCACAACGGGAGGCGGAACTTGGGCAGCTTCAAGAGCAGCCATCACAAGATCGCTGCAGTTTTGCTGCTGATTAATCAGCCGCTCAAGCACAGTAGTGACAGCCTCAATCGGATCAGGCTGAGAAGAATTTCTACGACCCATAGTCTGCACAAAACCAAAAACAATTAGCATCCAGAATCAGAGTTGATATTAATTTCATTTATATATGCATAGTTGGTGAAATATTGAGCAGATCACAGTTCGAGCCAAGCTTGTTTAATATATTAGGCAACTAATACATTAGCCAAGCCTTGTGTGTATTACTAGCTAGGTAGCACTTCATGCGCCCCAAAACATAATATAAGGTTGCTACAACAAATAGTTTCGCTTTTAGATTTCATAGTGGACCATAATGGGGCAGTGTACTCAGGTATCCGTAACAGTAGTAGTAGCAGTAAAAGTAACAGTAAAAGTAACAGTGGCAGTAACAGTAACAATAACAGTATGGAACACTAGTTCCCTTCAAGTACACGTTTCCATATTTTCCACTACTAGATCTTCCCTTAAGAAACCCCGGCTTGATTACTTTTATTATGATTATCAAACAGACATGAATGTGTACGGAATAGTATCAAACAAACATAGTGTAATCAGTACTAAGTTCAGGGAAATATATAAACATGCATAGATGATATACGGTCACATAAACGAGCAAAACAGTGTATGTTCATATTCAGGTCAGCATGACAGTATAGTACTAAAACGGTGATTTCCATTACTAATGAAATTCAAACCTGATTCCGTCAAAGAATATGGAAAATTGACTTCCACACGAATCCAACGATTATATATAAGCCATATAGTACTTCACAAAATTACAACTCAAAACTGATTTTAATCCAGAAAACACGTTCAGCCAGAAATCAGTAAATCGAATTCTCAGTCGGAAAAACAACATTAAAGCTCCTCAAATAAATCCTGGAAAAATCTAGGGTAATCCCATAAATGTCTAGTATCAGAATATAGAGTTTCATTATATTCCAGTGAAATTAGTTTAGTCAACAAAAATCAGAAAACATCAAGAAAAGATAGTTTGGCAAATCTGGAATTCCCAACACTGCTGTATGAAAACTGTAATATTTCACAAACCGTGAAAAGAAATCCAAATCCGTCAAAGGGAGATGAAAATAGACAAAATAGGATAACTTTCATATTTCATAAATATTTTCCATACAGTAAAAGGAAATAGGGTGAAAATACGATTCTTTACAGAATAGCGAGCAAAATACAATAAGTATAGCTTTCATAAACAAGCATGAAACGGCGTATAAAACTCATCAGTAAAATCCACCAAAATTCTGGGTAATTCCTAGATAGGAATAGAAATGCTGTGCAAATATTCAGGTCAAAATAATATATTTAAGACTAGCATCGAAATAGTTTAATCATCAAAATCATCAAGAAACGAAATCTGGAAATAGAATACACCTTTGTAGCAAAACAGCCATAACTCACTCATATGAAAACGAAATCGATCAAGGTCAGAGAGATTGGAAAGAAGACAGATTTCTATACAATTCATGTCAAATACAAAAATTAAGAATTCTGACTTTAATATGGTCTAAAATACAAATCAAAACTGATCATCGACAATTACAGATTTCTCTCTAATAACAAAACCAACATAAATCATACGAACCTTGTTCCAATCACAATCAAACATGGTATAGAGTCCACTAAGTGTCCAAACATCATGAAATAGGGTATATAACATATTCACAACCATCATATCACATGGATCTCATCAGACACATAATTTTACCTAATTATCTCACATATATGAATAGATCAAGAACGGTCAAACCTAGTTATTTTCATGTCAAATTTTGTGTCGTGAGGCAACTATGGTAAAATAGCACAATAGAGACAAAACCCATCAAAAATAATACACACACGAGTTGTCTCTAGAACCCAACTTCACTATAAGCAGTATTTTTGATTTGTATCATACAAAGGAATTGGAGTACAAGTTACTTGCCTTAACCGAAGACGAAAATGAAGAACACCAAGAATAACGGGAAGGATCCCAGCAACGAACAAACCCATGAACAAGAATCTACGAACCAAACAATTCTCGATCACACGTGCACTTAAACACGAGCACGAGCAAACGAACAAGAACGAGAGAGAGGGCAAGGGCATATGTGGCCTTGGGGCGTTGACTGGCTTCGGTCGCTGGCGCTCCGGTTGCTGCTATCGATGGCGGACGGCAGGATGGGGAAGATGTGAAGATGATGGAGGATGGTGCAATAGTGTGCTCGGGTGTTGGTGGCTAAGTGGATTGCAGTCGGGGGTAGGGGATTAGGTGTCATTAGGTGGGTGAGCACAGGCCGAAGGGGAGCAGGTCACTGAGGGGGGGTCGGTGTGCTGGGTTGTGGCGCAGTCGGGGAGAGAGAGAGGGAGGCCGGTGAGAGAGTTAGGGTTAGGTTTTATGGCTTTGTAAGGAGGAGTTAAATAAGGTGTAGTTTAGGGTTTGTAGTAGGAGATGGATATTTGGGTATGTGGGTTTAATTAGGATCCAATAGGAGTGGTAATAGGATTAGTTCAATTAGGATTTGATGTAGGCCAACTAGTATAGGATTAAAAATAGGATTGTAGGCCAATTTGGCTTTGGTGATCAATTAGGGATCAAAAGCAATAGGATTAGGAATAGGGTAGCCAACCAAAACACCATGAGCACCCAAGAACAAAAATAAAGAGAACGAGACCCAAATAAGAGAAAAGAACAACAATCGATGAAGAATGCAAAAGACAACAAATCAAACACAAAAAAGCTCAAAATGAAATAAAATGAATATATATTGAAAACAACTCCAATATACTGTTCAAGAAAAATACAAGAGAGTACAAATACTCAAGAAAGAGAAAAATACACCAAAAATATGAAAAACGAAAAACAGGATTTACAGAAGATCTGTTAGCTCCATATATTCACAAATTCATCCTAGAAATTTTGGTAATTTATGAACATGTTGTTGCTATTATCTCCTCAGCAACACATTTTTATGCTGCTACTACTACTTTTATTTTTGCTCATGCTACTACTTGATGCTGCTGCTGCTACTATAAGTATATGTTGTTGCTACTACTCATTCTACAGCTACTACATACTTTATATTTGCATACAAGCATGAAACATTCATCCAACAAGCTACATATTAGAAATAATTTGCATTCCTTGTTTATTCATTCTTATTCACATCTCAATTAAACATTGACAATTTTATGAACATGATTCACTTGATTTTATAAACATATCCAAATTAAGATCTCATTCACATCACAAATAATTGTATCCAAAACAGTGTGTTTATAACTCAGATATCACTTACAATCCACTTGAACAATTCACAGATCATACTATTCTCACTGATACAAACACACATATACAAACACACTTATACAAATTGCCAACCCTACTTATTCTTCTACTTCTGCTTCTCCTCCTGCTGATGTTCTTTTTCTCCTTCTGCTCTCTTATGCTGCTGCTGCTTCTACCGCTACTACTTTTTCTCCTTCTACTTTATCTTCTTCTGCAGCTGCTCCTCATCTGCTGAATCACAAAAAGAACATAACAAAGATTAGCTTGTATTTGTTGTTGTATGATTTCAAACCTATTAACATCACCAAATTTTTGAATCTCATGCCAAATAATCAACCTTAACTGCAAAAGGAAATGCAGCAAAAGGAAAAGCAAATGCAACCAAATAATCTCACTTAAGTTAAGCAAAATTGCCAAATATTCAAGCTTAAGTTAAGCAAATGCTAAAGTCTAGCATAAGAAAATGCAGCAAAAGCCTCAATTCAGAAAATTCAGAATGCATGCACCTTATAATCAGTTCATACATACACCATCAAGCTAAACCACTACACCAGATCAAAACTGATCACATTTAAATCACCTAAACTCCCCAACTCTTTTGAAGAACAACTAAACAATTAACAACTTATCTATTCAAAAAGATAAGAACAACTAAACAATTAATAAGTTATCTAGACAAAAAGATATAAAAAAAAATAACTAAACAATTAACAAGTAACCCACAACCCCAATTCCTTCACTATTCCAACTTAATACAACATTAAAAAAATCCACTTTCCTTCACAGATTACATACACAACACCAACAATGCCTAATTAATAAAAACTCATTAACATTTCAGATATTTGAGCATAACCCATGAAATACAAACCCATTAACATTTTAATTGATAGTAGGAGAGGAAGGGGAAGAGGAGCAAACCTTGGTGAGTGACAGAGTCATCTAATACTAGGGCATCCACATCCTAATTTGTTGGTAAGGGATGTCGAGACTGGTACTTGAGGACGGCTGGGCAGGGGAAGATTTTAGAAAGAGGAAGAAGAAATACATAGGAAGAAGAGAAGAGACGGGAAGGGAATGTTGGTTTAGAAAGTGAAGGAGAGGGCATTTTCGTAATGTAATATACTTCTTAACGGGTTTAAACCCATTAGGAGGTATATTTTTGGAATATTTCACTAACTTAACGGAGAAGCGGACGGCAGAAGCCAAAAGGTCTAATTGTAAAAAAGTTTAGGTGCGATTGGGTAATTATTTTCACTTTATGTGTGTATAGAAACTTAATACAAACTTTGAGTGTCTTTATGTCTGTTACCGCTGATTCTGGTGTGGGGGTAAACAGATGAGATTTGTGAGTTCGTGGAAAAACCTGAATAGCGGATCCACTCATGTTGATTCCTGCCGCTAACCTGCAAGGAAGTGCGATACACCGGGGTTGATTTTGGCGACACACCCTCCGACGCTCTTGTCAGTAACCAGTGATAATTAAGAAAGAGCTTAAGCTGGAAAAAGAGTGATTACCTGGTCACAGTGGTAGGTGGGAGGTATTTATAGTCGCCATGGAAGTGATTAGGGACCTGATTTCCCGTGTAACTGTCAGGAGTAAAATCCTCACAGTTTGTTTAGGAAACTGACCCCTGATTCCCGGTGAGAGGGTAACTGCAAATCAGGCCCGTTGATTTGGTCAAATCAGTGACCCTGATTTCCTCTTGCTGGTCTGGGTCTATCTCGGGTCGGGACCCGTAACCAGTTGGGGTGGATCCGTTCGTGGGTTATTGGATCTGTGAGAAGGAGATCCAGTACCCGTTTTGGATCCATTTGTATGTGAAATTACCGTTTTACCCCTGAGCTTCAAGATTCGTGCCCAATCTGGACGGTTCCGATTTAACCCCATTTTTAGCCATATCACGAGCCACCCACTCCTAAAGACTGAGTGTGATTAGCCTTTGAGGAGTAGTTTAACTGTTTTAGTGGCTAGTGGAGTTGTATTGGAGTCCGAATGGAGGGTTTTGAATCTCGAAGAGGGTAGTGAGGTGATTTTTGAAGCTGTGAGCTGTTCTGAAGCCTTGTTGAGTATTTGACGGTTTTTACCTATTTTTTCGGACTATTTATTTAATTTTGCGATGTGTTAACTAATCGTTCAGGGGCCTTAACTATACATTCTAGGCAATAATTGTTCGTTCAGGGGCTCAAAAATATCCCCCCGAATTTTTAATTATTTTCTAGAATTTTTAGTTAATTTTCTCGAATTTTTAGCAATTTTTCGCAATTTTTAAATAAATAAAACGATTTAAATAAATAAAAATTAATTTTTAAATATGGATTTATGGCGTGGCCTGATCTGGACCGTTGATCTTGGGCGAGCGCGAGTTTCTGAGAGATCTGATGGTTGTAGTCGTCCGGCATTCATTTTCTCGCTTTTGACGATTGGATAGGCACTTGCTCGGTTGGCCGACCGGAGGTGTAAGGGTTTGGCCGTCCGAGCGACGTGGCGCAATCTGAGCCGTCAGATGGTGGCGTGAATCTTGAGACGGGCGCGTTTTCCAAGAGAACGCTATCTTGTCATTTAGCGCACGTGGCAAGATCTGGACCGTTCATCATCAGGAGCACGAATTTCTGGAAGATCCAACGGTCATGATCGTTCGGCTGCTTTTTTTCTCCGTTTTGACGCTCGGATGGGCACTTGCTCGGTTGGCCGATCGGGGATCTGAGAGTTCGGTTTGGTCGAGCGAAGTTCTGGGCTGCCGGATGGGCACTTGCTCGGTTGGCCGACCGGAGGACTGAGGGCTTGGTTGTCTGAGCGACGTTCTGGACTGCCAGATGGGCACTTGCTCGGTTGGCCGACCGGAGGTCTGAGGGCTCGGTTGTCCGAGCGACGTGGCACAATCTGAGCCATCGGATGGTGGCGCGAATCTCGAGACGGGCTCCGTTCCCAAGAAAATGCTATCTTGTCGTTTATCGTCGCTTGCAAGATCTGGGCCGTCTGATCGAGATCTTACACAAATGTTGAAGAGAAAGTGAGTTTTCTCCGTTTTGACGCTCGGATGGGCACTTGCTCGGTTAGCCGATCGGATGTCTAAGGGTTCGGCAATCTGAGCGTGGTAGCGCGATCCGGGCCGTTGAATGGCAGAACGAATCTCAAGACGGTTCGGTTCCCAAGAGCATTAATGATGCCCCAGGATATGTGCGGCGTTCCAACTTCTCGGGGTCATTAAGAATGGCACCCTCCAATTAATGCGTGGCGTTTCAGCTCCCGAGGGTCATAATGGCTGGTTCTTGGAGGGGAGGTTATAAATACCCCACTCCCCTTGTAGTTTCAGTCACAACAATGTTGAGTTTTAGCCATCGGAGGTGTCTGCCTTGGGTGGTTGCTCTTCGGCCATGGTCTCCTCCTGATTCTGACGGCCCCAATGCGGATGTCAGGGTCGGGGGAGATCAGAGCAGAAGAGGTGACGACCGGAGTCAAGGCGGATGCCTGTCTTCTTTTGAAAAATCCTAACCCTGAGGTCGTCGGACGGGTGGTCACTCTTCCGCCGTGATCTTCTCCCGATTCTGACGGTCCCGATGCGGATGTCAGGGTCAGAGGAGATCAGGATAGAAGGGGTGATGACCGGAGTCCGGACCCGGGGTACAAGGTGCTTCGGAAGGATGGGTGGTCATCCTTCCGCCGTTATCTTCTCCTGATTCTGACGGCCCCGACGTAGGTGTCAGGGTCAGGGGAGATAAGGGCAGAAGAGTTGACGACCGAAGTCCGGACCCGGGGGACAAGGTGCTTCGGAAGGATGGGTGGTCATTCTTCCGCCATGATCTTCTCCTGACTCTGATGGCCCCGATGTGGGCGTCAGGGTCAGCGGAGATCATGGCAGAAGAGGTGACGACCGAAGTCCAGAGCCGAGGGACAAGCTGCTTTGGAATGATTGGTCTCTTCCGATCTCTGTCTTCCTTCCGGGCTGACGGCTTCTGATGGTTGTCAGCCCAAAGGAGTTAGAGATGGGAGGTGTGCCGATCTACTTTTTGATCGGGCCCCGCGAGACGGTGGTTTCTCTCCAACCCTTGAACGATTTGTGGTTTCGACTCCGAAGCCGTAGGCTTCGAGTTGCTCACGGGTGAGAGGGGAACCGGCCGAGACCTGGGGCCCGGGGGGGCTCGCCGAGGGCGGTGCCTTAAAACTTTTAACCCAAATTTTCTCTGGCTTCTTCAGACAGAGGTGGAGCGTCTGGGACCGAAGTGCTTCGTCCGGGCGATGTGGCGCGATCTGAACCGTTGGATGGTGGCACGAATCTCGAGACGGACCCAGTTCCCAAGAAAATGCTATCTTGTCGTTTAGCGTCGCTGGCAAGATCTGGGCCGTCTGATCGAGATCTTACACGAAAGTTAAGGAGAAAGTGAATTTTCTCCGTTTTGACGCTCGGATGGGCATTTGCTCGGTTAACCGACCGGTCCCTTTGCTGTTGGGTTCGGATCGCACGTTGTTCGAATTTAGATCCTGTTGTGCCGAGCTACTTGACTTGGTGAAAATACAAAGTCGTTTTGGGCCTTCGTGACGTTTCAAGAGCGGCCCAAAAGTCGCGCCCTTACATTAGGAAGCCCAAGAGACTTTTCTTTTTACTATAAATCTTCACTCCCCCACCCCAGATCTCATTATTCACTTTCACTTTCTCTCTCAAGTGTTTACTTTTCACCATCGAAGTTTTTAGCTCCTGGGTGGTGCTGCTAGCTGTCGCGGCAAGGCGTTCTTTGCTCCAGCAAACTTTTTCGACCGTAACAGTCACTTCAAGGTCAGTTTCTCTCATTTCTTTTTAGTAAAATGGTTAAGATTACTTCTTCGGATGAGACCCCCGCCTCGGACCAAGTCGTCGGCCGAGTGGGTAAAGGAAAGGAGGTGACAGAGTCGACCGAGCAGACCGTTGTTCGGCCGAGCAAGAGTGGCGAAGTCGCCGAGCCACTCCAGGAGGTTGTGGCGAAGTCTCAGAAGGGCAAAGGAGTGGTCACGATAATTGAGCAGCCGAAGACGGCAGGGAAGTTCGATCGGCAGCCTATCGTTCTGTCGAGTGTGGGGGGTGTCCGGAGCTACTCCGAAGAGATGCTGGAGAAGGTTACCCAGGGCACTGCCAAGTCGGTGGAGGAGAACGAGCCAAGAGAGTTGTCCGAGGTGGACCACACCATTTCGTCTCTCGCGGAGGCTGATCTGCATCGGATCCGGACCGGATTCCAAATCCCTGCAGAGTACGGGTTACTTCTCCCCGGACCAAGATTCCGAGCCTGCACGTCGTCCTCGACTGATGCGTGCGTATTTCCCATCGACTCCTTGGCCGCCGGGCTCCGTTTTCCGCTTCATCCATTCATCGTCGAGGTTCTTAATTGGTACGGTCTGTGCCCCGCCCAACTGATGCCGAACACTTGGAGGCACGTCTTGGCGTTTGTTCTTCGATGTCAAGAGATCGGCGCCGAGCCAAACATGTTTCTCCTTCGGAGCCTCTACCACCCTTGCCAGCCGAACAGGAACGAGCAGAGGTTCTACCTTTCGCCGCGGACAGGCGTGAAGTTGATCGAGAACCCGAACTCGATCAAGCATTGGAAGGAGAAGTATTTCATTGTCCGAGCTCCCGCACCCTGGGCGATTCCGATAGCTTGGTCGAGGGAAGGCCTGCCCAAGCGAGCGAAGAAGGAGCCGGTGCTGAGTGACGAGGAGGCGGAAGTCCTCAAGAAACTCCTCGGCCTGCCGACGCTAAGTTGGAAAGATATCACCGAGGAGGCTTTGTTCCGGGGGGGTCTCAGTCCGATCGACCCCAGTACGCTTCTGGTATTTTTACTTCTTGCTTGAAGTTCATGAAAATTTTTCTAAGTTTTTTCACTCGGTTTGTGCAGAGTCTTCGAAGATGGACTACAGGGCGTTGATGGCGAAGGCCAAGGCGAGGGAGCAGGAGACGAGAAAGAAGAGACCCTCGACAGGGCCTCAGGGCGGCCGAGCTCCCGAAGATTCCTTCGGTCCTGAAGACCGCCGACCTGAAGAGGGTCGTCGTTCCGGAGGCCGATCCCGTAAAGGAGAAGGTCGCGGCCTCCGATCCTCCTATTTCGGATGCGCCGACTCCAACGGCGAAGGGAGATGCTCCCGTCTCGTCGAGCGGCACGTTCGACGTGAGCAAGGTGTTATCCCTCCAGGTTCCGCCCCTCACTGCCGATGCGGAGAAGATTCTGACCGAGGGGCACAAGCAGATCTTCGTTCCCGACTGGAAAGTGATGAAAGTCGATGGTTTTTTAGGCGACGGCAACATTTGTATGCAGGCAGTGAAGCACCTGCCGACCCCAAAGGACCGAACGGCCCTTAAGTCCGGTCAAGTCGGGGACGCGACGATGCAGATCGCTCGGAACATGATGTCGGTGAGTGGGCCGAACACTTTCTTATTGAAGCATTTTTTCTGAAATTTTCTAAGTTTCTAGGTTCGGACCCTAACGGTTTGTTCTCTTTTCAGACCCTCTGCCACTTCAACTTCTTGCTCGAAGAGTTTGCGAGCAAAGAACAAGAGCTGACGGCGCAGTATGACCGGGAGAGGTCGGAGCGCGTAAAAGCTGCTCGATGCTCGATGCTGAGCAGCTCCTCTCGGCAAAACGTAGTGCCGAAGTGTCAGGGTTGGAGGCGAAGCTGGCCGACGCCATTCAGCAGTCGAAGGACGCGGTCGCCAAACTCGAGGCCTCAGAGAAGGAGAATGCCGAGCTGAAGGAGGAGTTGGCTAATGCTCGATCGGAGGCGGAGAGGGCTCGGAAGAAAATAGAGAAGATCATGGCCAGGCACCGGTCTAAGGTGGCGAAGGTGAAGAGGGCTGTCCAGGACGAGGCCGAGCAGCACATGTTCAAGAACATGGAGGACGCGTACGGCCGAGCCTTGCTTCATATCGCCGCTCGGAACCCGGGGTTCGACACGTCCTCCTACCACTTTTACGACCCTGTGGAGGGGGAGGATGAGCTTCCCCCGACGATGCTCGGCCCCGAGGGACAGACCGACGGTGTCGAAGTCCCAGGCGAGACTGAGGCCAAGGGTGAGGAGGAGGACGACTCTTAGGAGGAGAGCGAGAGCGGGGACGAGTACGAGGTCGAGGGCGAGGACAAGGCCGAGGGGTCGACAGATCCGAACGACAAAAAGTTCAACCCCTGACTTGGTTGCGTCTTTTAGTCTTTTGTTTTTTTTGTAAGCCTAGCTGCGGACTGGCCACCGCTCTTGTAACACTTTTTTGAGTTTTGAATGAAAACACTCTTTGTTTGGCCAAAAATTCTCCAAGTGTTAGTCTCCGAATTTTGTGTTCGATTAGGCTTAAAATTCTCCAAGTGTTGGATGTCGAATTTATCTCTGCTTTTCAGGTGAAGTTTGGTCCGATCACGGAGGTTTCGTACCTTCGTAAGGAGCTGACCAAAACGAAGCGAGAGCTTTCACTTAGCCGAGAGAAGCGGTTTTATATGTTCTTGAAGCTGGAGGAGATAAAGGTAGCTGCGAGGGGGTATTGTCGCGAGTTGAAGCAACTGCGGAAGCAACCCCAAGCTCCTTGTCCCGAAGGTGAAACTGAGCGGCTTCGTAGAGAGCTTTCTGTCGCCGAGCAGAAGAATAACGAGCTCTTGGCCGAGATCCGACACTTGGAGTTAGCGGAGAAAGAACGTTCGGCGTAAGAAGAGAAGCTAGCTTCCGAGTTGGAGAAGGTGTCATCCGAGCGCAAAAAGTTATTGGCCGAGGTCGACAAGCTTAGGAGGATTACGATAGACAGGGGGATCGAGGTCACCCATTATCGACGGCTCGCGACCGATAGCGCCAATGTCGCGAGCTCGTCAAGACCTCTTCGTTTGAAGATGTTGGCGAAGGATGATGCTCTGAAGGATAGGATTATCGAGTTAGAGGAAGAGGTCGCGTCGCTCAAGCCTCTGCCTGAGAGGGCAAACGTTCGTAGTACGTCGTGTACTCACGAAGAGAGCGAGAGAGGGATTACCTTCTACGAACTTGGGACTCGTTTGCCTGCGGCTAGGCGGAGTCCTGCTGATGCTCATAGTAGTGTAGCCGTCTCTTCTAGCAGTGCCTCAGTCGGCGCCACAGTTGGGGTTAGCGGCGAAGGGGGATCTCGCTTCGCTGGTTTGGAATCAAGTTCGGAGGTTAGGCGTCGCCGCCCCCGCGTTTTCTTGAACCGAAGCGTACCCCTTTCGAAGAGGCACTGAACAAGCCGTCTTATATTGTAAAACTCTTGTTGTAGCGTCGGTCTTGTTGTATGTAGAGTTACTTCATTGGAATAGAAGCCTGATAGTTTGTTTTGAAAATTCTTCGAGTGTTGGACTTCGGCAATGTTTGAAATTTTGTTGTTCGTTTTTTTTTCTCTCTTCAGCTCGTGGTGGTAGCTCAAGACGTCGACCCCAATCGCTCGGGCGACAACGCTCGAACCGAGGCTGGCTCGGGGGTGACGAGGTTGCGCTCGGCGAGGTGCCGAGAGTGGCACTATGAAGTCGAGCTGGAATTACGCCGAGCTGCAAGCGAGCGGGGCCACCTTCAGCTCATCCTGGGTTAGCGAGACGCCGAGATCGGCGTTTGGAGAGCAGGATCGCCGAGATGACCCCTATAGGAGAGGACGAAGGTTCGCAAACCGCCTTTAGCAACGCCCTTCGGATCCAGTGTGTTCGGCACAATTTGTCGAAAATAATAGCCGAAAGGGACGATTTGCTCTCCGAGATCCGTCACTTGCAGACCATAGAGGCGAAGCTTCGGAAGGAGGAAGAGGAACTGGTGGCCGAGGTTGCCAAGCTGACGACCGAACGGGACGGTGATGATTTTTCATTTAAACACCAAGTGTAGCGGGTCGGCAATGTATCTTTTGTTCTATAAGGCTTTGTGACCTTGTTGTATGAAAAAGTTGCTTTGAACTGTGTCCCAATTATTAATAATATTTCTTTCACGAACTAGCACGTCCTTTGTAGCTCTGTGTAGTTGTTTCGGTTCTGACTGTGTTCGTCGCGCCGAGGTCTCCGACCCGGCCCCTCTCTCGTTCGTGGTTTGGCGCCGTAGCGCGATCTGAACCGTTGGATGGGGGCACGAATCTCGAGATGGACCCAGTTCCCAAGAAAATGCTATCTTGTCGTTTAGCGTCGCTAGCAAGATCTGGGCCGTCTGATCGAGATCTTACACGAATGTTGAGGAGAAAGTGAGTTTTCTCCGTTTTGACGCTCGGATGGGCACTTGCTCGGTTAGCCGACCGGAGGTCTAAGAGTTCGAGCGACGTGGTGCGCTCCGAGCATACCTCTCGCTCGTTTGCGGTTCGGCGACAAGAGCGTTCGGCTGGAGGTGCCGAGCGTTGCTTCTGTCTCCTCTTATCGCGAAGTTGCGAGGCAAGTCGAGTCTTAGCCAATGGTGGGCTCGCCGATTCTCGTGAGAGTTCGACGGTCGTGGGAGCAATTCCGAATGCCGACCCACTCCTAGCCCGCTGAGGAGCGAGCTTGCGGAGTAGAATCGAGCCAAGTGTTGGACTCCGGACCCATCATTAGAGTTCAATGGTTGTGGGAGCAATTTCGAATGGCGACCCACTCCTAGCCCGCTGAGGAGCGAGATGGCAGAGTAGAATCGAGCCAAGTGTTGGACTCCGGAACCATCGTTAGAGTTCAACGGTTGTGGGAGCAATTCCGAATGGCGACCCATTCCTAGCCCGCTGAGGAGCGAGCTTGCGGGGTAGAATCGAGCCAAGTGTTGGACTCCGGAACCATCGTTAGAGTTCAACGGTTGTGGGAGCAATTCGAATGGCGACCCACTCCTAGCCCGCTGAGGAGCGAGCTTACGGGGTAGAATCAAGCCAAGTGTTGGACTCCGGAACCATCGTTAGAGTTCAACGGTTGTGGGAGCAATTCCGCGTGGCGAACTACGTCTGGCTTGCTTAAAGGCAAGCTTACGAAGTAGAGTCGACCCGGGTATTGGACTCCGAACCATTTTGATTGAATAAAGAAAAAAGGTGGAGAGACGCAAGCAATCTTATAAGTATGAAAAAGCATTCTTCATTGATAATTGATGGCGAGCCGTTTTTACATATAACAACTTAAGAAATGAATTACAAGTTAGAGGAGAGGAATGGTTCGACACCTTGTGATACTCAGAGAGGCGCCGGAGCGCTTTCTTGGTATTTTAAAAGGTGGTCGGCATTCCAGGTCCTCGGAATCTCTCTGCCCTCTAGGTCTTCCAGACGATAAGCTCCGGGCCGAACTACCCTTGTGTTCTTGTAGGGTCCTTCCCAATTTGGAGCTAGTTTGTTCTTCTGATTGGGGAAGGAGATGGCTAGCTTTCTGAGGATCAAGTCCCCCTCATTGAGATCGGTGGGTCGGACTTTCTTGTTGTATACCAGTTCGACCCTCCTCTGGTAGTTCTGCTGGCGTATTGATGCTCTTTCCCTCAGCTCTTCCACCAGGTCTAAGTTCGCCCGGAGGTCTCTGGCATTCTGTTCCTCATTGTAGGCTGCGAGGCGAGGAGAAGGTATTCCGACTTCGATAGGTATCACTGCCTCGGACCCATAGGTGAGGTTGAACGGGGACTCTCCTGTGGGTGTCCGCTTGTTTGTGCGATAGTTCCACAGCACATTGGGGAGTTGGTCGACCCATAGGCCTTTGGAACATTTGTCCATTCTCTTCTTGATACCTGAGAGGATTTGCCTGTTAGCGTTCTCCGTCTGGCCATTCGACTGTGGGTGGGAGACGGAGGAGAAGCGCTGTTGGATGGCAAGGTCTTCACACAGAGCTCGGAATGTGGCCCCAGTAAACTGAGTTCCGTTGTCTGTTACGAGGACACGGGGGACGCCGAACCGGCAGATGACGCTCTTCCAGAAGAATTGAAGCACCTTGTTCTCGGTGATAGTGGCAAGGGGCTCGGCCTCAATCCACTTCGAGAAGTAGTCGATGGCTACGACTAAGAACTTGAACTGGCCCGGAGCTGGAGGGAAAGGCCCTAGTAAATCCATCCCCCACATTGCGAAGGGGATAGGACTTGATAGGGAGGCAAGGTTGGCTTGGGGGAGGTGATGAATGTTGGAATGTCTCTGACAAGAGCCACATTGCCGAACATGCCGCTCGGCGTCTTGGAGGAGAGTCGGCCAAAAGTATCCGTAATTCAGGGCTTTCCGAGCTAAAGACCTAGACCCTGAATGTGCTCCGCCGATGCCTTCGTGGAGCTCCTGTAAGGCATAGTCGGCCTGTTCCGGGGAAAGGCACCTCAGGTAAGGTCGGTCGTCAATCTGGGAGAAGGAGCGCTTGTACAAGATTCCCTCGATCAGGACGTACCGCTCGGCCCTGGTTCTTACTCGGGACGCTTCCTTCGGGTCCTCGGAGAGGAGTCCGTCCCTTAAGAATTCCACTAAGGGTTTCATCCAATTATCTTGCAGTAGGACCAGCAATGACTCTACTGAGTCGAGGGTCTCGTCTTCTATGCTCGGTTTCATGAGGACCTCGATCAAGATGGTCTGCTCGAGATCTTGGAGGGAGGATGAGGCCAACTTGGAGAGGGCATCGGCTTGCGAGTTCTTTTCTCGAGGGACTCGTTGGATGAGTGCCTCTTCGAACCGGCCCATGAGGGTTCGGACCTTAGCGAGATACTTCGCCATCCGTTCGTCTCGCGCCTCGTACTCGCCCAAGACTTGGTTCACCACCAGTTGAGAGTCACTATGGATTCGGAGGCGTTGTGCCCCGGCACTTCGGGCAAGTCCGAGGCCCGCGATTAGTGCCTCATACTCTGCCTCATTGTTTGAGGCCTTGAAATTCATGCGGAGGGCATATTGGAGGACGAAGTCATCAGGGCCGTTCAGGATGATACCGGCGCCGCTTCCCTCGTTACAGAAGGAACCGTCCACGAAAACCGTCCAAATGGGGGGTCCGTTCAGGACATGGCTGACCTCGGGAATGGTGGAGTCGACGATGAAGTCGGCGAGGGCCTGAGCTTTGATCGCAGTCCGGGGCTGGTAGGAGATGTCGTGTTGGCTCAGCTCGATGGACCACTTCATAAGCCGGCCTGAGGTTTCCGGCTTGTGAAGAATTTGCTTCAGCGGTTGGTCAGTGAGGACCACAACCGAATGGGACTGAAAGTATGGGCGGAGCTTCCTTGCCGCCATGATCAGGGCGTAGGCCATCTTTTCTATCTTCGGATAACGGAGCTCGGCATCTCGAAGCACCTTGCTCACATAGTAGATGGGCCTCTGAGCCCGGTCTTCTTCCCTCACCAAAACAGCACTTAGGGTCTGCTCGGAAGCAGCTAAGTAGATGAAGAGGGTTTCCCCTGGAACGGGTTTGCTGAGCAGGGGAGGGTTCACCAAGTAGGCCTTCAGTTGGTCGAACGACTCCTGTTGCGGTTGGCCCCATTCGAAACCCTTAGCCCCCCTTGAGAGCCTTGAAGAAAGGGAGGCACTTTTCCCCAGACTTCGAAAGGAATCGGCCAATAGCGGCGAGGCGACCCGTAAGCTTCTGCACTTCCTTGACGTTCGGGGCGGGGCCATGTCCAGTATGGCCTTGATTTTCTCAGGATTTGCTTCGATCCCTCGCTGGCTCACCATGAAGCCGAGGAACTTTCCCGACGAGACCCCGAACGCACACTTGTTCGGATTGAGCCTCATGTTGTGCCTTCTCAATACGCCGAATGCCTCCTGGAGGTCGGCCACGTGGTCGGTACCTCGGATGCTCTTCACGAGCATGTCGTCGATGTATACTTCCATGTTGCGGCCTATTTGGCTTTGGAAGACTTTGTTGACGAGGCGTTGGTAGGTGGCTCCAGCGTTCTTCAATCCGAACGGCATAACTCTATAACAGTAGAGGCCTTGGCTGGTAATGAAGGAGGTCTTCGGAATGTCCGGGGGGAACATTCGGATCTGGTTATAGCCGGAGAAGGCATCCATGAAGCTGAGGAGCTCATGGCCCGAGGTGGCATCGATGAGGGTGTTGATATTCGGGAGAGGGAAAGGATCCTTCGGACACGCCTTATTCAAGTCTGTGAAGTCGATGCATATCCTCCAGGAACCATTGGACTTCTTAACCATGACGACATTCGAGAGCCACTCGGGGTAGTTCACCTCCTGTATGAACCGAGCTTTTAGGAGCTTGTCCACCTCCTCCTTGATGACTTGTTGCCGCTCGGGAGCGAATTTACGCCTCTTCTGCTGAACCGGTTTGCACCCCGGTTCGACGCTGAGGCGGTGCAATAGAAGCTCCTCGGAGATCCCGGGCATATCCGCGGCGGACCAAGCAAATAGGTCGCGGTTCTTCCGGATTCACTGCACCAAGTCGGAACACAGGGCAGTCGGTAGGGATTTGCTGATGAGGAACTTTCGGCTCGGGTCCTCGTCCTAGAAGAGCACTTCATCCAATTCGTCCGCCGGCTCGGACGTGGGTCGGACGTTCGGCTCGGGGATCTCTAAAGTCTCGAGGGAGAGCACTGGACCCCCAGTGGAAGTCATATAGCACTTTCGAGCCGTCTCTTGGCTGCCCCTGACTTCTCCCACTCCCGCCCGGGTGGGGAACTTCATCTTGAGGTGGTACGCCGAAGGGACAACTTCCAGGATAGCTAGGCCAGGCCGACCCAAGATAACGTTGTATGCAGCCGGGACATCGACGACCATAAAGTCCATTGGCTCAGTCCGGGTGGTGGGGGTCTTCCCAGTAGTTACGTCCAGGGTGATAACCCCTTCGACAGTTACTGGTACTCCCGTGAACCCGTGGAGCGTGTAGTCGGCCGGTTTGAGGCGGTCCCGGGACAGCTGCAGCCCTCGGAAGGCCGAGAGGAAGAGGATGTTCACCGAGCTCCCGTTGTCTACCAAGACCCTCTGCGCCATGCGAAGGTCGATAACAAGTGCGTCGCAGTGGGGAGTTCGGACCCCCTCGAGGTCTTCATCGGAGAAGGTCACTGGGACGCCGAGGCCTTTGGGGGGAGGGGCGCTGTGAACTGAGTTGACCTCTCGGACGAAGGCCTTCCGAGAGGAGTTGGAAGAGCCCCCCATGGGGCCTTCGTGGATAAGGTGAAGAACCCGTTCTTCCTCGAACTCGGGGGTTTCATCGCATCGCTCGGAGCGCTTGTTAGCCCCCCAAGGCGGAGGAGTGGTGCAATCCCCCCGATCATTTGCCATCACAAATTTGGCCAACTGCCCCCTCTGGATGAGGGCCTCTATCTCATTTCTTAACGCCCGGCAGTCGTTGGTGTCGTGGCCGTGGTCCCGGTAGTAACGGCACCATTTCTCCTTGTTTCTTCTCTTGGCCGGGGTGTTCATCCTCGGAGTGGGAGGTATAACCCCTTCCTTTTCTACTTCCATCAGGATGGTGGAGACATTGGTGGTGAGGGGAGTGAACTTCTCGAACCTGGGGGGAGGACGACGCTGACCGCTATTGTCCTTCTGTAGTTTCTTGGACCCTTCCTCCTCTGTCGTCTTCCTCTTCGACCCGGAGGCGGATCCTCTGAAACTCGGGAGGCACTCGGCCTCCTCCGCCCGAATATATTTCTCGCATCTGAGGAGAAGATCAACGAAGTTGTGCGGGGGCTTTTTGGCGAGGGACGACCGGAGGTTGGAGTTGAGGACGTTTGACTGGAATGCGACGGTCGCCACTGACTGGTCGAGGGAGGCGATGGACCTGACCTCCGCAGTAAATCTCCTCACATAGTCCCTCAGCTTTTCTCCCCTCTCCTGTCGGAGGTGGAGTAGGGAGAGGCTAGTCTTCTCTGTTCGCCTGCTACTCACAAAGTGAGTTATGAAGAGCGTTTCGAACTGCTCGAACGAGAAGATGGAAGAGGGAGCGAGCCGAGAGTACCATTCCCGCGCCGAACCCTTAAGAGTGGCGGGGAAGGTCTTGCAAAGCATGGCGTCGGAAGCTTGGTGAATCAGCATCAATGTCTTGAAGCTTTCGACATGATCAATAGGGTCCGACTCTCCTGAGTACGTTTCAAACTGCGGAGGCTTGAAACCCCTCGGGATGGGAGCCTCCATGATAGTCCGAGAGAAGGGCGGTCTGCTGGGGCGGACGGTCGTCCCTCTCGACTCCTCCTCCTTGTCCATACGGCCGATGCGCCTCTCCATTTCATGGAGACGACGATAGAGGGCATCGTCCCTCTGGTGGTAGTCAAACGATCCCCTGGACTCCTCTTCATAGGAAGGGGAGCGGGGACTACGACGTCGGTAGCCCTGGGATCGGCGAGGACTATGATGGTGTTGCCGGTGACTAGGAGCCGGGGGAGGACTTATGGATCGGTGGCGAGGACTTGGAACCTGTGGGGGTGTTGGAACCCTCTGGGCGTTATTGTTGTTGGGGCGAAGGTTAAGGGCCTGCAACACAGTTGCCTGGAATTGTAGGAACTCGGCACGAGTGATTGGTGCCTCATCGTTCCTCGGATGATGTCGATCAGCAGGGGAACGTGGCCCCTTCCTATGACGCTCGGGAGATTCCCCCCGTCCTCTTCGGTCCGGAGACCTCCTGCCATCTCGGCGATGAGGAGATTGCTCACCTTGATGCTGGCGAGAGGCTCCCTCTCGGGCCCGCCTCTCATCTAGATGGTTGCGAAGGTCCTCATCCTTTTGGCGATTCAGAACGGTGTTGCGGAGGTCGGAGGCTCGGGGGTTATGGGAAGCCATAGAGTCCGAGGAGGCATTGCGAATTGAGACATGGTCTGGGTGGAGAGGTTGCTTCTGCCTCCGCTGGTTCTGACCAGCAGGACCATTTGGGGGTTGTTGATTCGGAAGAGGAGGCTGGCCCTGTTGGACCGGGGGAGGAAGTTGTTCGGGCTGCGGAGCAGGATCCACGGGGACTTCCTCTTGCTGATCGGCGGGATTGGGTCCGCGGTTGGACCCCCTAGGCCTGACCTTTTTGGGAGGCATGGCTGGAGAAGGGCTAGTCGACGAGAAAAAGGCGGAGGCTATTCGTATGGTTTTCCCACAGACGGCGCCAATCTGTTACCGCTGATTCTGGTGTGGGGGTAAACAGATGAGATTTTTGAGTTCGTGGAAAAACCTGAATAGCGGATCCACTGCTGTTGATTCTTGCCGCTAGCCTGCAAGGAAGTGCGATACACCGAGGTTGATTCCGGCGACGCACCCTCCGACGCTCTTCTCAGTAACCAGTGATGATTAAGAAAGAGCTTAAGCTGGAAAAAGAGTGATTACCTGGTCACAGTGGTAGGTGGGAGGTATTTATAGTCGCCATGGGAGTGATTAGGGACCTGATTTCCGTGTAACTGTCAGGAGTAAAATCCTCACAGTTTGTTTAGGAAACTGACCCCTGATTTCCGGTGAGAGGGTAACTGCAAATCAGGCCCTGTTGATTTGGTCAAATCAGTGACCCTGATTTCCTCTTGCTGGTCTGGGTCTGTCTCGGGTCGGGACCCGTACCCAGTTGGGGTGGATCCGTTCGTGGGTTATTGGATCTGTGAGAAGGAGATCCAGTACCCGTTTCGGACCCATTTGTATGTGAAATTACCATTTTACCTCTGAGCTTCAAGATTCGTGTCCAATCTGGACGGTTCCGATTTAACCCCATTTTTAGCTATATCAATGTCATTAACCCTACTAGAAAAAAAAATCAAATTCCTCTCGTCTTCTCTCCAGCCTCAAATCCACCGTCCATTTTCCTCCGCTTCGAAATCCGGGTTGAGGAATGAGGAGGTTTCGCAGCCATTGATGGATTCACCACTTTGGTACGTGATATTGAATCCTTGCAGAATGTAGATCGTATTATTTCATTTTTCTTTAAATTGAAAAATTGAAATGACAGTTATAATGGATCAGTAATTCTATGTGAATTGGTTGTGCTTGTCTTTGCATATTACTTGAATCCGATTGATTGGAATGTACTCGAATAGAGCTAATATAGAGTGATGGACATACTTGGCGGAAGCCGGTATGGACTATCTACATCGTCCATCGTATTTTTTATCATATAAGATGTATTTGTCCAAATATCAAGTTCGTTTGGAGAATCGGACACGAGCATTTACTGGAACTCTATATAAAGGGATCACCTTATATAGATATGAGCATCTGCAGTTGTTTGGAGCTAAAATTTGGGTATTTGACTTTTATAATATAATAGAAAATTTAGGTTTTAGCATCAGTGTTTGGATTCAAAATATGAGTTTTGATTTTAAAAAAGTGACGGACGGTAGATGAATTTTCGTCCCGCAATTTTTTTTAAAATTTTTTTAAATTAAAAAAAAAAACAACATCGGACGGATATCAAATCCCGTCTGAGAGCTTTTTTATTAAGAAATCTGAATTCTATCCTAATTTAATCTAAATTAAATCTAAATTAAATCCTAATGTATGCATGACAATTCCTATTGCCTAATTCCATATAACAGATTTTCCAAATTTGGCAAAAAATTAACGGACGGGAGATCAAATCCCATCCGATGAATTTTTTTTTCCTTTTTTAATAAAACAATCACGGACGGGTCCATTATATTTTATTAAAAAATAATTTTGGGACTAAGGATCATCTATATGCATTTTTGAGAGAAAATTTTTAACGGATGAGAAATTATCTTTCAATTCCTATATCACTTTCGAAATATAGTCGGCTATTGTTATCCGTAAACTCAAAATTTGGATATTTAGCTAACGACTGCGGGACAATTTTTGCCAAATCTTTACTACTATAATGGGAGAAGGCCTTAGTGTAAATCCCAACCCGTGCAACGCATGTTTAATTAAATTCTACAATATAAACCAATGAAATACGTACAATACGCGTTCAAATTTATTACCCTCTCCCTATCTCTTAGAAAAACCAAAAATCCTACTCTCTTCATCTCTGCACCTGTCCCGTGGGAGAGGGATCATGAATAGTGAATGTCAGTCTATTATTTTACGTGTTCCGCACGTGCTTCTCCCATTATAATATAGATAAATAGAATATAAAAAAATATTGTTCAGATGTGCACGTGTATTTACTAGTTTTACAAAATTTGAAAATAAAGTCAACGACTACAGATGCTGTGAGGCCCCCTTTTCCCCTTTTCTCATACATGAAGACGAATTTAACTGATTGTGTATAAGAATCTAAAACAATTTATTGGCCAATTTAGTGGTCACATTTTCTTAGCCTCATTCATAAATCAAGCGTGAAAGAGTAAACAAACCAACAACGTACAGCCCTATGGTGGCACAAGGCTACTAGGGAGGAGACCACAGTTCAAACATGGAGACATTTTCCTAAGGAAAAAAAATACAAACTAAACACGTAGACATTGATTAGTAATGCGAAACCTTCGAGGATGGGAGCCATCATTTCAAGAACTGCAATACTCCTAAAGTGCTTTGTATGAAACCTGGCAGCTGGCTTCAGAGTCATTTGCTCCCATGGATCGAACACAGTTGCCCCTGATTGCATTAATTGCTGTGGTGAGGCAGGCAGTGCAGTCTTCCAGGGTGATGGACTCCACACAACTGGAACCACCAAACACGTCCGGCCCTGGAAGGTGAATGTTGAATACACGGTTTTCGGCATTGGCTGTGGAGACACGCATCCCTTCAAGAATAGTGTTCACGTTGGCTTCATACCCACTGCCCGGCGCAAATGTGTTTGGCTCGCAGCTAGGATCAGCATTCACATTAATAGCTGCCAATAAACTCACCACAAGTGCACTTATGACTACCATCGTTGCCACGGAATTCATGTCTTCTATTTTGTTAGTTCTCTCTACTTATTATGGCTTATTGTATTGCTTTGTTCAGAAGACAACGCTTGCTTGCAGTTCATATAGACTTGTTAACAAAGCAGGAGCAGATGGCCGGCCAGGCTCTTTTTTAGAGAATTAGTCCTAGACATCTTTGTTGCAATTACTGTAATCTGTTTGGTTGAGGTACTGGATTTTCCCCTTTGTTTTACTTTCCTCAGACAAAAAGGACATGTAAAATGACTACTCTGGTTGCTAATTACTATGCAAATTCTGCAGAAAGAACATTGGAAGTGGATCCTTAACCAAAACATTAATTAATTGGAAATAGATATTCCTTGACCTTCATTTGCTAACAAGAAGAAACTAATACTTTTTAGCAGCAATAGATTGGATGCTTAAGGGTGGCCTTGGAGGTCGTTTGATCCTCAGTACTGTTAGTTTGATTTTGTGTCATCTATCTGCTAGGTTAACTAGTCAAGAAATGGTAAATGTTCAAGCTATTTGTTTGTTGAACAATACAAATGAAGCTGAACCTAATACAGGTTACCTAGTCTTTCTAGAAGTCACGGATAATCACCCAACCATGGTTTGAAAACTCGGTATCGGTACCGGGCATTGCTTGCCATTTATCTGTAATATCAGGCATATTGGGAGTATTGCCAGGCAAATTTCCGGTATTACTTGTCTAGTATGTCTCAGTATTGGCCGCGATTGGATACCATGCACACAACCATTTATCAACACTAATTTTTGTTTCAAAGGATTTAGTTTAATGTTCTTAATTTCTTTGACAATGTTCATGGTGAGTCTTATATAGATATTTAAATATTATGCCTTATTTGTTTTTGTTTTCCAGGTGTATTTGTTAACAGATATTCACCATATATATCTTTGATATGGGTAAAAATAGAACCAAATTGAGTCTGTTCAAATAGGGCACGAATTTTAAAGCTCTCAGGGTAAAACAGTAAAATCCACCGCAAACAGGTTCGTAAACGAGAATTGTGCATCTTTCAAGTCCAATAGCGCAAAACAGGTCATTCTTACTTGGTTGTCATAACAGCCCAATATAAATGAGTGCATGATTATTTAAATATGATTTAAACTCATATTATCTATAAGAGACAATTTAAAAACCACATCTATTATCATGAGAAGAGTTTTAATTTAGTCTCTCCAACTACTCTTATCTCTTCATGAAGAATAGATAATCAATTCAATCAAAAAAACCGGAAAATAGAGATAAATCATTATTTTGAAACTGACCCCCAAAGCGACTATAAATGCCCCATGAATCTATAAAAATCAGGTAACCAGGGTTTTCCACCAAAAGCTCTTTTATATTCTTCTGGAGTTCTAACTTGAGTGTCGGAGGATCTGTCGGCAGGATCAACCCGGGTGTTTCAGATTTTTGCAGGTTAATCAGAGCGATCGTCACCATCAAGATCAGATCCAATGGTGCAAACGAGTCAGATTCGGAAGTTAACATCAATTGGAAACTGTCAACATCGGTGAAAGTAAAAAAAATGTCAGCTTTTTATTGTTTTTAAAAGAACTCATATCATTTGTCTGCTCCCACACAGAAATTAGCAGCAGCAGATTGGCACCGTCTGTAGGAACAGAATAAATAATCCGACCAAACTTTGTCGGTAAAAACAGTTTCCAGCCATTCCTCCAAAGGAGAAAAGGAAGGCGGCGGCCTCAAGCCAACGAGCCAACCCTCTTTCTCCACCTCCTTATTAGGACGCCCCTCTTACCCTTCAACTGATCAACATTCTCATCCTAAACATCCTACCCAGCCTCCCTCTAGAAAGGCTCCATCGGGGGGCTCCCGAAGAAGTCAGCACCCTGCACAATAGATTAGAGTTAACCAGGGGTCGGTCTACACTGCCACACCCTCCACGGTGCCCCCTTGAAGCACCTCAACCGCAGCACAACCTCGCCATCTCATAACCTACAAACAGCAAGAGTCTAAACATCCAGGCCGCTCAAGCATACCACGAGCAAGGGACAATTTCCCCCATCCATCTCACCAAGAAGACACAAGTGGCGCTTCTCCCTAGAGTTGGGGATGCAGAAGAACCCCCTCTCCTAGAGGTCGAAGAAGCCATCATTCTCCAAGGGAACACAGATGTAGCGCCCTAAATTTCCATACTAGAAAAAAGAGACACAAATCCAGAATCGCTACTTCAATGTAATCCACACACAGTAAAAGAAAACATGGGAAAATTACAACTCACATTACAACAGTTCTTTATTACAATGCACAACGGAAAAATTTAAACATATTTATTACAACGCAACACTTACACTTCAGTCATCTCAAGTCCAAGCTTCCACTATGCTTGAGCAACTCACTCGCATTTCTTGCAAAACTTGAAGTACGTCAGTTGAATACAACCGACGCAATACTATAGCAACAGTAGCCATCCAAAGTCTCACAATCAAAAACTTGTCACATAATATGAAATGAAACAATGATAAAAGATTCAGAAATCAATCAAGTGAAGCTAAACTAATGAATGAGTGTGTCGAGTGTGAAAATACGAAAAACAGAATTCAAGAAAATACAATGCACACGATGCACACGATGTACACTTTCGGATTCTATGCATCCCATACTACATAGGTCCGAGGGCAAGCCCTTAGTGTTCACCATATTTCAGGGTTCGATCCCTTGCCATGCAGACCTACAACCATGACTACTACAAGATTTAGACAAGTTACAGGTATTGGTTCTCGTCCCAGAATACTGGAGGTCAAACTCTATCCACGAAACATCCTTGAGGCCTTCCCCTTTCGTCATGGAACTCTTTTAGAGAATACCTCACTCTGCAGGTCATCGTAGAATCCTCATTGCACAAATATCCCATGAGCATCTCTCTTGTCCCGGAATACTAGAATAATCCCACTCCACAGATCATCCTGGGGCCTCTCATACCCTCGTCCTGGAATATTGGAGATCTATCTCGCTCCGCGAATCATCCTGGAGCCCACATACTCGCTTTTGCTCTTGTTTCATCATATCACCATCTAGTGCATGTCCTTATGTGTACATAGGAGTAGCCTGAGCCACCTAGAGCTAGCTCCACCCTTACCGGACTTAAATCTACAAAATTAGGAACACTAGTCCTCCCTGGCTAATTCCTATAATCAATTAATTCACTACCGGTAATCCTAGGTCCTGCTCAACCTCTAGTGCTCGCAACATTAAATCCTCAACCATCTTTCTAGGATTTTCACCATAACCCTAAATTGCAAATCAAATCCAACTTAGGTCAATTATACAAAATACTGTTCATATTTCTTTTCTGAAAATAATATTTTCCACAACACCACGGCTGTAAGTCATAATCTCAGACGTGAAATACTTTATTCCAACATATAATTTCTACATCCACAAATATCTTCATTAATCACATTTCTTTTAATCAACTAATACTACCATAAAAGACTCTTTCAAATATGGAAACATTATCAATTTACGAAAATCCTTTAAATTCAACTTTTAAATCTCACTTCCCATTCATCCATAAGGTTCAACTAATTCTACTAGAATTCAATCAAATTAAACTGAAATAGCCCTTTATTGTTTGGAATCTCATCCCAAAAAAAATTAGAAATTCTTTAGTTCTTAAAATATAAAATTTCACTACTTTGGAAATCTGAAAATAACCCTTTACAAATTCGAGGTTCGTCTTTCAAAACTGAAACATACATCCCCTCAAAACTGAGAATTTTATTCTAAAAAAATACAAATTTGTTCCCTTAAAATATTTACTTGAATACATTAAATTTGAAACTAGATTTCGACAAAATCTGAAATTTAATAACTTCTAAACTCAATCAAAAATCAATCAAACTTCATACAAATATTAGATTTAAACACATACATATACTCATCTATATGTGTACTAGAATTCTCAACCCTAGCATACAACACTACACACAAAAAAACCCACTCGACACACGAGCCAAAGCCCCAACCCGAAACCAAAAAAAGGGAGCCGGTGAACAGTGACTCAGGTTACTGTTCAACCCCGAGACCGAAACCCTAACCCTAGGGTTTTGACCTCAAAACCCTAACCTCCAAGAATTTTATTTCATTTCTCATATATATATTTTTTCCATATACACATTGCATGCACAAACAATTAGGATTCATCATCAAAATTTTGCTTGTATTAAAACAATGAAATAAACCCTAAATATCTCATCTTTTAATCATTGAAAACATGCTTCTTGAATTATACACCAAGATCTAACATCTATAATCACATATACTCTCATTAGATCTATTTCTTTAAATAAAAGTATTGATCTTTCATGCATAAACCACTTCTTTATTCAAGACAAATTATTTTTGATCTATACACAAACAAGATTCAATCTTTATGTCTCACAATCCAAATTTCAAATCATACATACATCTCTACAACCATTATAATCATGCTACGTACAATCCATGGCTAAAAGAAGTTCATCCCTAGAATGATACTACATAATCAAGAGATAAAAATATATCAAGAGAGTTGGAGTGTTACCTACCTCAAGAAGAAATATTAATGCAACTAGTGGCCTTCTTTTCCAAGCCAAAAGATAAACTTCTCAATCTCCAAAATCACCAAAGCCAAAGCAAAGAAAGAGGGAGGCCGAAACTTCTGCCCCTCTCTAAATAGGCCGGGATTATGAATTATTAGGGTTTGATCGCAATTTTGCAATTTAGCCCCCCAACAATCCCAAAATTGCATAATTACACATTTATTCAGTAAAATCATATCAAATCAAATCAAATCAAATTAGAGGGATAAAATTTCTCCCCCAAATCTTTCTACTGCCAAACTGGCCACCAAAGACATACCAACAAAATTTTAAATTCAAATTTTATCTCAAAACGATATTTTGCACAAAAGGCCTTTATTTTCAAAGTATTTACAAAAATAGTTTCTTTATTCAGAAAAATTTCAAAATTTAAAATATACTCAACTATAAATAAGAGAATTTATTTAGCAATTCAAAAGTTGAAATTTGCACTCAAAAATATTTTGCACGTGTGAAAATATCAGTTTTACAAAAATTCAAAATAATTAAATAAATAAATTTAAAACTTATATAAAAAATTCTATGGTGTTATAATAGAAGAACTCCCCCTTGGGGGGGAAGGAACCCTGCTCCAACAAGCCGAACAGCTCTTATGAGAAAAAAAGGGAAAGAAGTAATTGTCACCCAGGCAGAGTTTCGAGAATTCAAAGATGAGATCCTTAAAGCCTTCAATACCGCTTCAAGAAGGAGCTGACAAACTAGCCATCGCCATCCCACTCCTCCTCAACGTGAAGAATCCTACAGGTCCACTGGATCTGAAAAGTAAGAAAATGTCGTCCTTCAATGCCTAAAAAAGATGGAAGATCGTCTTGCGCTGTTGAAGCAAGAAGAAAGAAGACATGAAGGAACATACCTTCCTTCCCGAACCCCTTTCTCCAAGAAAATCATCAAGGCTTCTGTTCCGGCCAACTTCAAGATCCCAGCCTTCGACTCTTACAATGGGGAGACTGACCCAGTAGACAACATTGAGAGTTTTAAAACCCTCATGATGATCCACCAAACATCTGATTCTCTCTGTGTAAGACTTTCCAGCAATCCTGAAGGGATCCGCATGGGAGTGGTTCTCTCGTCTCTCTCCAGGGTCCATCTTCTCCTTCGACCAACTTGAGGAGCTCTTCCTCACTCACTTCATCACCTCCTGCAAGAAAGAGAAGACAAGTGTCTACTTATTTAATCTGAGGCAAAGAGAAGGGGAGTCCCTGAAGAGCTATATTCGGTGCTTCATAGCCAAGTCCCGTTCAATCCCCTCGCTCGACTCGGGCGTAGCCACTGCTGCCTTCAGGTACAATGTGAACCATAACCACCTCAAAGCTTCTCTCGTCAAAAGACCTTCTCGGGACTTTTCTGACCTCCTTCAACAAGTCGAGAAATACATTCGAGTGGAAGACGTCATCCGACACCAAGAACAGAAGGCGCCCTCATTCGGAAACAAACGGAAGAGCACCGACGAAGGACCCAGGAAGACCCAGAAGTATGCCTCGGGCCAACGCTGTCAACCCCCAGCGCCACACTTCGAGAAGTACACCCCACTTAATGCCAGCAACTTTGCTATTCTGATGGAAGTCGACAAAGAGGGACTCCTCCGACCCCCTCCTAAGATGAATGCCTCAAGGAAGTGAAGTGATAGGAACAAGTGGTGCGCCTTCCACAAAGATCATGGGTACCTCACAGATGACTGCCGAGCCCTCATGGACGAACTCGAAGGGCTACTCCAACATGTGTACCTCGCCAAGTTTGCTCAAGGAAATGACACTGAACCTCCTCCCGTGAGAGGAGTCAACAAGCAGCCAGAGAAACCTTCCAAGTCCCAAGTCTTGGGACGCATGGAGATATTCCACTCAATCCATGGGGACCTATGGGGGGATTATCTAACTCCTTAAGGAAAGCATATGTTCGTAAAATGAACTCAGTGCACAATATCCCCCCTCCCAAGGACTTGGGAGTTCTGATCACATTTTCAGACCGAGATCTTGAAGGTATTCGAACACCTCATTGCGACTCACTCGTAATTAGCATATGCATGGCAAACCACGAAGTGCACCATGTCCTAGTAGATAACGGAAGCTCGGTAAACATTCTCTTCCTGAATGTATTCGAGGGCCTCAAGCTCAAATGAGATCGTCGTAAACCCCTCGGGTACACCCTCCATGGATTCTCTTAAGCCCCATTCAGATCGAAGGAATAGTCACCCTTGACGTAACCGTTAGGAAAGCTCCAGCTACCCGAACAGAAGCACTAGATTTCATGGTAGTCAACATGAAGTCTGCCTTTCATCGCCATCTTCCTGAATGCCATCTTTGGTCACCCAGGATTAGCAGCCCTTCACGCAGTTGCCTCCTGCCGTACCATATGAAGTTGGAATGTCCTACGACAACAGGAGTGGGGAAGCCAAAGTGTAACACTCCGAATGAACCAGGCTCAGTTGCGCACGCGGCAACGCGTGCACGCACACACGAAAAATAAATCCTAACAATGGCCTACTACAGGCTTGCCTCACAAAGGTGTCATGACTATTAGGTACCTAATGATCCTTGGCAACTATTATATATACACACACAATCATAACTCACTTCCCATGTGGGACTAAGTCACCACCACCTACCATGAACACCATGGCCCCATGATAATTAATTCATAATATCTATAGGCTCCAACCACACACTACCACAACTATAGGCCACATATGTATATACATACCATATATATACATACTCTCCCAAGTATGGGGTATTACACAAAGGAAGCCAAGAAGCCGCTCGAGCATGTTACACAACCAAAATGGGGGCTCGGTCATTCCCATAGATTCTTTGGAACTTCCTTAAGATAGGGGACAAGCCAGCTCTAAACCTGTAGACGAACTAGTAGAAATCCCCTTCTCCCAAGAGGATCAAGCTAAGTTTTTTTAGGTGAGCAAGGCGCTCCCCCAGCAGGGCAAGGACCAGCTCATCACCTGTATAAGGGAGAACCGAGATCTTTTCGCTTAGACAGCCACAGACATGCGGGGCATATCCAAATATCTAATCATGCACCGTTTAAGTGTGGACCTAGAAGTCAAGCATGTCCAACAAAAGCATTGCAAGTTCGCCCCACAGAGGCAACAAGTAATCAAGGAAGTAGAAAAGCTCCTAGCTACCCGCTTCATTCAGAAAGTTGGCTACCCCGAGTGGCTAGTGAATATGGTAATGGTCAAGAAAGTAAATGCAAATGGAGAATCAGCATAGACTTCACCAACCTTAACAAAGCATGCCCGAAGGATCCCTTCCCTTTGCTAAGCATAAATGCCTTGATCGATGCCACTTCAGGCCTTGAGCTCTTAAGCTTCATGGATGCATTCTCAGGATACAAACAGATCCGAATGTTTCCACCTGACATCCCGAAGACACCCTTCATCACTGATCAAGGACTATATTCATACCGAGTTATGCCCTTCGGGCTAAAGAATGCTGGTGCTACGTGTTAGTGCTTGGTGAACCAAGTCTTTAAGGAGCAAATTGGTCGAAACATGGAGGTATATGTTGAGAATTTGCTTACCAAGAGCCTCAGAAAAGAAGACCTTGTGGCCGACCTCCAAGAAGCCTTCAACGTACTTCAAATAAACAACATGAGGCTGAACCCCTTGAAATGTACATTTGAGGTCTCCTCGGGGAAGTTCTTAGGGTTCATGGTAAGCTAGAGAGGTATCGAAGCAGCCTTCGAAAGCCTGAAAGCACATTTTGTCAACCCCCCGTTCTTTAGCAAGCTTACGCTGGGAGAGGTTCTCTACCTCTACTTAGCCACTTAAGATCAGACCCTTAGTGTTGTCTTGGTGAGAGAAGAAGACTAGGTGCAAAAGTCAATCTACTATGGGAGCAAGGTTCTCTATGATGCCGAGCTCCGGTACTTGAAGATGGAGAAGATGGCTTACGCTCTGGTGATGGCTGTCCGAAAGCTCCGACCCTACTTCCAAGCACATTCTATCTGGGTCTTCACTGATCAACCGCTCAAGAAATTTCTCCACAAGGCAAAGAGCTCCAGAAGGCTTATGAAGTGGTCCGTCGAGTTAAGCCAACATGAAATCACTTATCGGCCAAGGACTGCCATCAAGGTCCAAGCCTTAGCCAAATTCATTGTAGAGAGCACTATCCCTGATCCCCCCCCCCCCCCCGCGAAGAAGGAGACAACCCCCCACTATGGAGTGTATACGTGGACAGGTCCTCTTGTCTCGAAGGGAGCGGAGCCGGTGTCATCTTATTAGGTTCCAATGAGTTCATTCTCCAATACTCATTGGGCATCAACTTTCCAGCTTCCAATAACGAGGCCGAGTATGAAATCCTTATCGCCGGGCTCCTCCTAACAAAGAAAGCAGGGGCACAAAGATTCAAAGTGTTCAGTGACTCCCAATTGATAATAAACCAAATTCGAGGCGAATACGAGGTTGGGAATGACCGCATGATCAAGTACTTGACCCATGTGAAGACACTTATGACTACTTTCAAAGAAGCTACCGTAACTAGCATCCCACGCAAGGAAAACGGGCAAGCCGATACCCTCTACAAGCTAGCCTCCTCATCATTTAGCATACTTGACCATACAGTGCTTATCAAGGTCCTACTTAAGCCAAGCATCAAAGAAGATGCGCTAGAGCTCATGTCCATCGCCCGCCAGACACCTACTGTAACACCCAGTGTTAAGAATATATATATATATATATATATATATATATATATATATATAGGAGTGATCCAATGAAAACGTACTATAGCGATGAAAACATGGAAAACCACCTAGGCCGTTGTTGGAAACAACAGCCTAGGTTATAATACATTATAACCTACGCTGGAAACAACAGCCTAGGTGGTTTTCACGTGTTTTCACAACATTTGCGTTTTCAATGGAGCATTTTCCATATATATATATATATATATATATATATATATATATATATATATATAATTGCCTGGGATTAGAGGTCACCAATCAGCTATAGCACCTTTTATGAGGCAGCTTGTGCTGGACAGTTGTACTATATATAAAAAATGAATATATATAATTGTATGAGTATTGGGGTGGGGTGTTACAAATGGTATCAGATACGACTTTCGACACCGAATGTGGGTATAGAATGGTACGGTACGCCTGAGAGGGTGCGAGGTTGGGTCAGGTCGTCCGGTAAATCCACTGAGGTGGACTAGGGGACTGGACAACGCGCAGAATCTGGGTATGCCATTCCATATCGGTTAGAAGGGAATCCCGAATGGGGTTGCATGCCCCAATTTCAGCGAAAACGCTGAATTCTTAAGGGTGGGGGGGGGGGGGGGGGGTGTAACACCCCATGTTAAGAATATATATATATATATATATATATATATATATATATATATATATATATATATATATATATATATATATATATATATATATTGTCGTGCCCCGCTTTTCAAAAATATGGAATGTAAGCACATGATGAAATAACCAAATATAACAATAATCCAACACTAGAAACAACAATAACAATATTCGGGTCAAAAAGACCACAATACAAATAAGTAATAATGTTCAGTTATTAAAGTCTTCATAACAAAACAATGATTATTTAGGCGGCGATGCAAATCAATTCTTCACCATTGTAGTCCTCCTAATCCATCAGACAATTCTCCATGATTACATGTAAGTTTTCCATATAAAAAAAGAGAATAATATGTCCTTAGAGCAAGTCGTGGACAGCAAGTAGAGAAAGCAATGAAACAATGACATTTACGATATAACAATGAATTCAATAAACAATAGAGTCGATGGCAATGAACAATGGCAAAATGATAACGATGCAATGTGCAATTATAATGATCAATAACAATAACAATAAACGATATCAATAATCGATAACACTGTTCAATAATGATGACAATATGCAATGACAGTTCGATGACAGTCTTAAGTCTATTATTCATTTTAATCCTAACTAATGCAGCACTTCATGCGTCCCATTTATTTACCACATGGTTGCTACATGCAACAAGTTATGTTTAGACTTAGTGGTGAATTTTATAGTTCATGTACTCGACAACGATAATCAATATTTAATAGTTGTAATTCAATAATCACTGCACGATAAGATGATTGGCCCCGATACAATACATGATAAATTGGGCTACTGCCATAAGCCATAATCCATCGATAAAATAATAGCCGTTAACAATATTTAGGGAAACATGGTTCCCTCCTCTGAGTACAGTCACTACATTGTTCACTACTTAAGTCACCCTTAAACCCCCGGCTTGTCAACAATTCTTTATTCAATCAATATGCAATGGTTGTTGACAACATTAATCACAACAAATACATCTATGTGAATATGGTATTAAGATGTATAATGTCCATACTCTTACTAACCACAGTCAACTAATACCCCAACATCAGTCATGTGAATAATCAATACTAGCATACAATCTACAATAGTGTGTAATGTCATGACATGAATTACAATAACAATCCCTATTCATATATTCAATAATTAACCACATGAATACATGCAAGATCTCCATAAATCGGAGGCAAAAAGACGGAACGAAGTCAAGACTACTACTTGGATTCGCTCGTGTAAATCTGTAGTATCCCAATGATAGATAACATTAGAAGATATATGATAATCAATATAGATCTACTTGCGGAATTTAATAAACAATCTCTAATACGATACAATACAATTCGAGGGTGAGATGACTTGCCTTTAACAATGACGTTAGATCCGATTATGCAAAGAATAACCAGAACAAAATGCCAGCGACACGACGACGAGCAAATGATCACGATGATCACGATCCGGCTCAGATCTTGATGAGGATCAAGATCGGATAATCGGACGGCTGAGATCGAAGATCAATATCAAGATCAAGATGATGATCATGATCGCGATGATCAAGACGTAGATCGGACAGCCAAGATCAACTATGCTGCTGATGATGATGATGATGATGATGATGATCTGATCTTACGACTTCGATTTGCTCAAGCACTGTTGGCTGAACCCCAGAACAGAGGAGCTTGGGTGCTCGGTGGCTGGCAGGTGGCTACAACGGTCGTCACTTAGGAGTCGACGGGGGGTTCGAGCGGTAGGCTCGAGGAGGAAGAGGATGAGCTTGTAACATCCTAAATTTTTTATTTATAATTAATTGAGAAGTTATTGATTCTACGTGTTTTGCACGTACAAGTTCTTATACTTTTCCCTTAAAAATTCTCTCTTTTATAACATGAACAAATGATCATTTTGAATCTTTTTTTAATTTTCTAAAAAGCCTATTTTAAAAAGCCTAAGACTTATTTTTCTAATTTAGCCCATCCAAATTACTTAAGTGTTTTATTAATAACCCATGGGTCTAAAGCCCACTAATTTGAAGCTCACTAATTAAATTACCTTTTAATTGTCATAACATGTAGTGTAAATTAAATTGGTAGACAATAAATTAACTAATCATGTACAACTTATTAATAGGGGGTACTAGATGAGACACATGCATTGCACTAGAGATGGAGAGATGGAGGTAGTGGCCGGATGATGGACAAGAGAGAGGGAGAGATGGAGGTAGTGGATGGGGTGGTTATGTGATCATGGGTAGTTGCTACAACTCCCTAACTCATCCTAGCCTTTGATCTCTAACCATTTGATTTAATCCTAGCCATCTATTCTCACTCAAAAAATGTATAAATACCCCCTAGTTCTTCTCATTTAGTACACTAGAAAAATTGATTAAGAAAGAAAAGATTGAGAACTTTAGTGAGTAAAAGATTGAGTGTTTTTGTGTGTGTGTGTTCACCCAAGGAGAAGCCGGCCTACATCAAAGCACAAGGAGAGAGAGGTCGGGTTCCATACAAGCAAGGAGGAGGAGACGCGTTGGTGGCACAATCTAGGAGGAGAAGGCTACATTCGTGCATTCTAGGAGATTTCTAGGAGGTTTATACTTATTTTTCTCGAATAGGTGGGTGATTTCTCATGCTTCTACTTTAGACATCATGCTAGGGTTTAAATTGTAAAAATTGCTATGAAAAACTAAGTAGATTGGTCACATGTTTGTTTAAATAGATAGAAATTGTAGATAAAGTGAATACTTGGTAAATTGATTTGCTAGTTGATATAATTGTGATTTCCATGCTAAATTTGATCATGTTACCATGAAATATATTTATTTGAGCCATGCTAAATTGAGAAATTTGTGTTTATGAGATGATTAGTTGATTGAATGCACCATGAAAACCTTATTGATGAAACTAGTATAATACTAATGTAGAAAGACGAGTTTATGTTCTAAAATTATTGATTAATAACAACAAGTAAAACTAAAGAGGAAAAGTAGTCTTTTGTGGAAATTTTGGTTATAAGTAGTGTAAAAATTGTGATTTGTTCTCAATCTCGAAATTATGGACATAGAACATAAAATAGAACTAAGAATGCATGTTTTATAAGTCAAAAATGATTATTAAACTACTGTTTTACTGTAAACTTATATAGTTTATAATATGGAAAGTTTTGATACAAAAAAGAGAAGAAAAAGAACTAAAAACGTTTTGGAATTATGAAAAATTAGTAATTAATAGAAAACTGGATCAAAAACAACCCAACTCGTTTTTAAGATGGGTGAGTCACTTGGACCTACTGGTCATCGGGTACATATTAGAGCGCTCACTGTAGCGCGGGGGTTGGCCTTTGGTTGTGGGTTCGAAACTGGGTAGAGCCTTTTAATTTCTTTTTTTTAAAAATCCAGACAGTACGAAAATTAACTCAAGTGAATAATAATCCACTTCATATCGCCTTAGTGGCTTTGACTCTGTGGTCTTCGGTTGTGTGTCGGTTCGAAACCTAGCCTCCAGGTTTGGTTAAGGAAAATATATTTTTTGGGTTTTTTTTAAAAAATATTTTAAGAGTTTAAAGTCAAATAAAAATTGAGAAAATATTAGAAAAATTTCTAATAATATCTAGACTTCATGAGAATTTTTTTATAAACTTTTGGCTTAGGATAATTAAGAATTTGAGACTAATTGCAAGAAAGAACTTGTTATAAATTATTAAATTAAATTGTCTTTAGATAAAGAAAAATAAATATTTTGTTTAAAAGAATTTTGAAGTGAGATTGGGTGATGGAAAATTCAAAGTGTGAATTTTTGACTTAAGATTGATAAAATGAGAATAAGAGAATTATGTGAAAAAAATGAATTATGAACGTGACAAGTTGAGAAATGAATTTATTGTTTATGCATGAAATGGTACATGAAAGTGAAATATAAGATCATGTTGAATTATGAAAGATTTATGAGTATGAACATTCAATTCTATGAACATGAAATGAATTAAAAGCTAGAGTGTAGCTAAGACTTATACCGACATTGAATAAATACTTTTGAGATAAGATATTGGAAAGAAAAGACCAAGTTTGGGTCGTTGTGTTGATTGATGGTTAAGACCGGTATAGAGGGAGTGCTAACTCTAGGGTATTGGTTTTATTCATGATTCAAAGTAACTAAGGATTAGATACATAGTGAAGATGTGACGAAAGTAAGAGAAAAACACGAGTATGAGGGCCATCGGATTGGCGGTGTGAGAGTGATTCATAGGTTGCCTACTTGATGCGTCATGTCATGGCATGAACAATACTTCGAAATTATCGTCCCGGTGGCGACGCTTTTGGGGTGTTTGGTGACTACGGGTGGTGCCATCGTTCCATGACGGAGGCTGAATTGTCCATAGGCTCTGCATGATGCGTCATGTCACGACGTGGGATTTCTCTCCAAACTGTCTGGACATGGGCTCGTAACTCATAGAACATGTAGGATACTTACCGTAGTTACCGTAGTAGTTTAAGTTATGGCGAAGGGATTGAACCCTACAAGATGAAGAACGATTAAGGGCTTGACCTCGGACCTATGTAGTATGGAATGCATAAAATCGGTACAAGTGCGCATTAGTGTCATGTAACATAACTAATTGCATTAAGGATTAAGTGCACATTCACACACGACATCAATAGGATAATCCCCGTAGCTTTGTTTTGTGACAAGTGTGTGCTTTCTAAGTAAGAGAAATTGATGTATTATATCCTTACGTCGGTTGAATGAACTGACGTGCTCACAGTTCCTATGCAGGATAAAGTGCATGAAAAAGACTAAGGAAGAATTGATGCTTAACGAGTTATTCAAGTATTGTTGTATTTCATTCATGTAAATATTGTAACTTTGCTTCCACTGTTTAAATGTAACTTTGATGTAATAAAAATTTTTAATTCCTTATATCATTGTACGAAGAGAAGTGTAAAGATCTTGTGGAACTTCGAATTCAGGGTGTTACAGAGTAGTATCAGAGCCACGCTTTCAAGTAGTACAAATTTATAAGGAACGGCACCCTAGAGTGGACATTAGAGTGTGCGTTGAGTATAGAGATTTAAATGTAAGTCACTTATATTTGTGTTGCTTTATGATTTATGCTTCTTCTTCTTCTCCTTTCTCCAAGATGGCGAACCATTTGGACCCAGCAGGCAGGTGATGATTGGCACATAATCGAAGAGGACTACTACCCCGGACAAGAGGACTCTGACGAAGAAGATCCTGAAGAATTTGAGGAGGAATGGCCTGAGTCCCGGGAGATCACTCCACCTATGGATTCATCTGATGATTCCTCTGATGAGGAAGACCCAGTTCCGAGCAGTCTCATTGTGTATCTTCAAAGGCAAGGGGAGACTCAGAGGGAGAGAGCAGAGCTACTGCAGGCCCAGTGTGTGAAGTGCAAGGAGGATATTGCAACTCTTAGTCATCGTATTTGGGATCTCGAGAAGAGAAAGAACACGTACGATGTACTGAAGGAAGAAGTGGCCGAACTACGGGAAGAGCTTCGAGAAGCCAAGAGGAACCATAGGGACTAGAATGTTGTATCTTCTTACTGCTTTCAATTGATGTCAGAAAATATTTTAAATTTGAATGTACAAAGTTTGAATTCAATGAAATGAAGAGTTGATTTAAATTCATGTTTTCTACTTTGAATTTAATGGATCTTTTGCATCAGAATATGGCTAGAATAAGAGCTAGAAGCAGAGAAGGCCTGGACATGGAAATGGAGTTAGCGAGAGTCTATCAGACCCTCAATGCCGTTGCCATGAATCAGAACCAGGGGAGGATGCCTGCAAATCCAGTACCTGAGGCAATCAAGCTCGTAGAATCATTTAAGAGGATGAAACCACCAGTGTTTGAGGGAAAGTCAGACCCAGATGCGGCTGGCAATTGGATCAGGGAGGTCGAGACTATCTTTGAAGTCTTGGAAACCCCGGAAGAAAGCAAGGTGAAGTTGGCTGCACTGTAGTTCGAGAAGGACGCAGCCGTTTGGTGGCAGTCCATGAAGCAGACGATGGGAAATTTTATTCTTGGCTAGGAGGAATTCTTGGAGGAGTTCCGCAGTCACTACTTTCCATCTGACATCCAGGAGAAGAAGGCTATGGAATTAATGGCGCTGTAGCAGGGCGGCATGTCGGTCAGAGAGTATGAGACAAGGTTTTCTCAGCTCTCAAGATATGCGCCCGAACTTGTGATGGACGAGGCAAAGAAAGCTCAGAAGTTCGAGCATGGATTAAGGCCAAGTCTGAGATCCAAGATGATACGCCTTGGTATCAGGAGATTTGACAAGTTGGTCAAGCAAGCTGCAGCTACGGAGGAAGACATGGAGCAGTTTCATGCCGCTCAGAACCGGAGGAGCAATTGGCATGTTGGGAAGAGGCCCACATTTTCTGGGAATGTCAGAAGGCAGTCGTTGACTCAAAGGTTCAAACCTACTGGGGCGAACGCTGTTAATGTGGCTGGGAGACCCAGAAATGGTTGGGTGAGACCTCCTGTGGTGACTTGTTTCAATTGTGGGGAGACAGGTTATTACCGATCTCACTACCCTAAGCTGCGAGATGTCACCCATAATGGGCCAACGCAGCAAATTGGGAAGAAGCCGTACCAGCAGGGGCGAGTATTTGTCTTGACTGAGGCTGACGCTGATGTGGTGGATCACGTCATCACTGGTACGAGGGGGGATGTTTAGAAGTATTTTCTTTCTATGGTTCTCTTTTTCTTATTTATTTAGTGAACTGTTATGTAACGAGTGTGTGTTATGTAATAGGAGAACATTATTTGAATGGAAAGAAAGTTGTTATTTTGTTCGATACTGGATCCTCTCATACTTTGTATCTCCAAAATTTGCTAAAGTCTTGGGAGTCGAATCGAAGGTCTTTCTAGGCAAGGTCTTAGCAGTAACTACTCCATCAGGGGAGACTCTAACCACTGATCGATACTATGCGGACTATGAGATCATGATTGGAAATAAAATTTTTGGGATTGATCTGATTGAGCTGAATGTTTTGAGAGTCGATGTTATCATTGGCATTGATTAGATGTCAGTGTACAGTGCGAACATCAAGTGTAAGACCAAGGAAGTAACAGTAAAGGCTCTAGGTGGTCCTGAAGTCACTTTTCAGAGGAAGAAGAGATGTTCAGTTTTGGTGGCTGTTATCAGCAAGAAGGAGGTTCTTGCGGAAGTGCAGCAGATTCTTATGGTTTTGGACTATCCGACTGTGTTCTTGAAAGATTTTTCTGGGTTACCCCCGTAACGTGATGTAGAGTTCATCATCATTATTCAGCTAGGGAGTGCACCCATTTCTAAGGTACCGTATAGGATGGCACTGGTGGAGCAGGATGAAGTTAAACGGCAGATTGAAGAACTGTTGGAGAAAGGTTTTATTCAACCGAGTGCGTCGCCCTGGGGAGCACCGGTGCTGTTGGTAAAGAAGAAGGATGGATCGATGAGGATGTGCATCGATTACCGAGAGCTGAATAAAGTCACTGTTCAGAATAAGTATCCTATTCCACGAATTGATGACTTGTTAGATCGTCTACAAGGAGCAGCTGTTTTCTACAAAATAGATCTTCGATCAGGATACCATCAGGTTCGAGTGAAGACTGAAGATGTGCATAAGACTGTGTTCAGAACTCGACATGGGCATTACGAATTCTTAGTTATGCCATTTGGAGTAACGAATGCACCTGCAATCTTTATGGATATGATAAACAGAGTTCTGAGGTCATTTATTGATTCTTTTGTCGTGGTGTTTATCGACGATATCCTTGTGTACTCCAAGTCGGAGGAGGAGCACACAGTGCATCTGGCTATAGTTTTGGAGAAGCTGCAGGAGCAGGAGTTGTATGCTAAGTTGTCCAAGTGCGATTTCTAGAAATCTGAAGTGGCATTCCTGGATCACATCCTTTCTAAATAGGGAGTGGCAACTGATCCGCAGAAGATAGAGGCGATGAAGGATTGGGCAAGGCCTACCACAGTGAAGAGAATCAGGAATTTTCTTGGGCTAACTGAATACTACAGGAGATTCATTCAGGGCTATGCACAGATAGCCGTGCTGCTCACTGGTCTGACCAAGAAGAATGTGAACTTCAAGTGGACTGAGCAGTGCGAGGCAAACTTTCAGAAGTTGAAAGAGAAGCTGACTACTGCTCCCATTTTAGCTTTGCCTAGAGCAGGTGTTGAGTATGATGTCTACAGTGATGCTTAATGCAAGAAGGGAAAGTGATCGCATATGGGTCTAAGCAACTAAGATCGCATGAGGAGAATTATCCGACTCATGATCTGGAGTTGGTTGCGATTATCTTCGCCTTAAAGCAATAAAGACATTACGTGTATGGTGAGAAGCTGAATATGTACACGGACCATAAGAGCTTGAAGTACATCTATCAGCAAAAGGACCTGAATCTGAGGCAACAGAGATGGCTAGAAGTACTTGAGGACATTCTTCATGAGATTAAGTACCATCCTGGGAAGGCTAATGTTGTTGCTGATGCACTTAGCCGTAGGAGCAATCTGGCTATTTTGATTACAACTCAGAAGCAGCTTGTAGATGAGTTGGATCGGACCGGTATCGAAGTTGTTCTGCAAGGCTTGGGAGCATCCTTAGCTCAGTTTAGGCTTCAGCCCACGCTGAACGAAAGGATCATAGCAAGTCAGAGAGAAGATGCAGAGATTCAGAAGATGAAGGAGCAGGTTGGTGCAGGCAGGTTGTCAGAATTTCAGATCAGGGATGGAGTGTTCTGGTTTGGAGAGAGGTTGTGTGTTCCGGATCAGTCGGACTTGAAGGAGAGTATTCTTCAGGAGGTACATGCTACTCTTTTGTCGGTACATCCTGTGAGCACTAAGATGTACAAGGACATTAAGCAGCATTTCTGGTGGTCAGGTCTGAAGCGGGATGTGCCTGAATTTGTGGCGAGGTGTGAGATTTGTCAGCAGGTGAAAGTGGAGAATCAAAAACCCGGAGGTTTACTACAACCATTACCTATTCCGGAGTGGAAGTGGGATAACATTAGTATGGATTTCATCACGGGCTTGCCCAAGAGTTCAAAGGGCAATGATGCAATTTGGATTATAGTCGATTGACTAACCAAGTCTGCTCACTTCTTGGTGATGAAACTCACTTCGTCTATGGACAAGTTGGCCGAGCTATATGTTGGAAAGATTTTCAGGCTTCATGGTATTTTGTTGACCATTGTGTCTGATCGAGATGCACGGTTTACTTTGCATTTCTGGAGGAGTCTTTAGACAGCTTTGGGTACCAAGACGGATTTCAGCACTGCTGGGCAAACTGAGAGAGTCAAACATATTCTTAAGGATATGCTTTGGTGTTGTGTGCTAGATTTTGGAGGTAGTTGGGAAAGACATCTAGCTTTGGTGGAGTTTGCCTACAACAACAGTTTTCAGACTAGTATCGGGATGGCGCCGTACGAAGCTCTGTATGGTAGGAAGTGCAAAACACCTGTTTGTTGGTTTGAAGTGGGAGGGCGGCAGATGTTTGGGCCTGAGATTGTGCAACAGACCTCTGAAAAAATCGTTCTGATCAGGAAGAGATTGGTGGATGCTCAGAGTAGGTAGAAGAGCTATGCAGACAACCGGAGGAGGGACCTTGAGTTCGAGGTTGGTGACTTTTTCTTTCTGAAGGTATCACCTAGTAAAGGTGTGATTCGTTTTGGCAGAGACGGGAAGTTATCCCCAAGGTTCATAGGCCCATATAAGATATTGAAGCGGATTGGGAAAACTGCTTATCGGTTAGAGTTGCCGGAAGAGTTGTCTCAGGTGCACAATACAATATATGAGCGACTAAGATCGTCTCCTGACAGTTTTTTTTATATATTGTGGCTTTTATAATAGAAATGTTAAGTTTTTTTTATAGAGGTAAAATTCCAATATTAAGTTTTTTTTTTTACTTATGCTGCCCGCAGTTCTTTGTTTGTAGTATTATGCTTGCAACTGGAATTTTACCTCTATCCAAGTTAGAGATGTCGAGGGGAGATCGTTTAGGGTTTCGAAATTTGTATTCAGATTGGGTGGATCGAGCGCGGTGTCTAGGAGAGCGTCGGTGCATCAATTTGGAGCTAGGGTTTCAGATTACTTAGTTCTTCTTAGGCTTTAAAAAGCTGCCCGCAGTTTCTCTTTTAAAATCAAAAGACTATGGTAATTATTTTTCCAAGTTCTCTTAACTTTGAAAAAGCCTACGACTCAAAGTTGTATCATTCCTCCCATTCTTGATACAAATATCAATCAATGATATAACTGAAATAACATTAGGCTTACTCAATGATATAACTTCAAAAATTCTCATACATGTCTTACTCATCTTTGGACTTTTCATCTTTATACAAAATTCTAAAGATTATACAAAAGATTAAACAAAATTCTAAACATTGTAGGCTCAGAACAACAATAAGTCAAGTCTTTGTTTGTAGTATTGTGCTTGCAACTGTCGGATGATGATGCTCTGCCACTTTTCAATTGCTCTAGCCTCTAGCACATCTCAAAATCATCAAATGCTTATCTTGAAGCTGAAACTCATAAAACACTCAGACATTAATAGTTAAAAGTGTGATGTTAAAATAGGGGATAAATTCAAATTATCAAAGATGTAAGAAACACAGTATGGCTCAGCATCACACTAATTTTCTTCACTATCTAAGCTCAGAACTTTTTGAATATCACATTTCATGGACTTTAGAAAAATCTCAGAAGAAGCATAATATTCAGAGAAGCAATAATGTAATATGCCATGTCTGAGGAAGCATAATGCTCTACCTCTTCTCAGATAATTCTATGAGAACCAATAGTGTAACATACCATGTCAAAACCAATCTCATATTCAGAGACGCAGCAAAAGTGTAATACACCATGTCAAAACCAAGTGCAAACTAAAAGAGTCTCAAATTAAGTCCATCATTGCCCAGATTCAGAAAATATTCAATATCTAAAATATGAATGAAGCATACAGTGTAATGTCATCACAGTCATAACAATAATAATGTAATACCATCACATTTAAATCTCATAATGAAGCATAATAGTGTGAATATCATCACAACCATAAGAGAAAGAAGAAAGAAGGAGCTGAAGATGAGGGGTAGGAAAAATGACCAAAATAGCCATCGTTGTAAGGGAGATCAGCGGAACGATTGTGAGCCACTGGATCATGATCATGATCAAATTAACATGGTAACGAATGGCGGAGAGGTTCACCTATGTGAACCAGTTCACTCCTGAGATTGAAGTTGATAATAATGAAAAATTATAACACCCAAGTTGAAAATGAGCTATTACGAGATGTTGAGTTATCAAGAAACAACTTCAACTAAATTTAATTGAAAGTAGTTGAAACTACAATATTTTGTTGTCTACTTAAAGTATTTACAAACGAAACAATAAGGATATTTTGTAAGAAACACAAATCTGAATACAATTGTATGGCTCAGCATCACACTAATTTCTTCACTATCTAGGCTCAGAAATTTCTGAATATCACATTTCATGAACTTAAGAAAATTCTCTGAGGAAGCATAATGAATGCATCACCAATAGCGTAATATACCCACGTCAAAACCAATTTCATATTCAGAGACGCAATGTCAAAACCAATGCCATATTGTAATTGTAGATGTCAAAACCAACTCCGAAAGTAAAAGAGACAATTTCATTATTGCTCAGATTTAGAAATTCTTCAATCACTAAAACCTCGCAATTTGAGTTCATCTTTAGTCCAGATTGAGTGTGAATAACATCAGAGTCATAATGGTGTGAATATCATATATATATAACCAAATTAAATTCGCCATTGCCCAGTTTCAGAAATTATTGAAACACTAAAATATGAATGAGTTCATCTCTGGTGTAGAATGAGTCTGAATATCATCACATCCACAAAAGTGTGAATATCATAATATTCAGTTCAAAGCATAATAGTGTGAAAATCATCACAGCCATAACCAAAATATTGAATTCAAAGCATGAGCATTAAAAGAAGCAGTTCATCTTCAGCCCAGATATAGGCATAAAAGCATAATGAACCCCCACCTCATTCGAAGGGGAAAACTCAAAAAATTTAGACAAAACCAAATACTTTCCTCAATTCATATTATCGATTATAGGGTTATCCATGGTATTAGCACTTCCATCTTGGCCTTCCATACCTACAAACACCATACAGTTATATAAATTAGGCGTAAAGAACATATATTTCTAATCAAGATTCTAAAAAGATTCAAAACAATACTGATTTTGGATGTATATAAACAATAAAAAAAAACTTAACATTGGAATTTTACCTCTATCCAAGTTAGAGATGTCGAGGGGAGATCGTTTAGGGTTTCGAAATTTGTATTCAGATTGGGTGGATCGAGCGCGGTGTCTAGGAGAGCGTCGGTGCATCAATTTAGAGCTAGGGTTTCCAGGCACTCGAGCGTGTAGCTGGGTTTCGATTTCGATTTCAGGTTTTGGGAAGATTTGGAGCTAGGGTTTCGAGATTTGGGGCTTCGATGCTGGAGATAGATCGGGATTTGGAGGGTAGACTGAGAGAGAGAGATAGAAGGGGAAAGAAGATAAAAGCGTGAGAAGAGAAGAGATAGGGATTAGGGTTTCGAAGAGAGCGGGACGATCTTCGAGAGCGGGAGAGAGAGCGCGAGAAGATAAGAGCTGGGATTTGGGTTTGGATAGATAGAGAGCGGCAGAGAGGAGAGCGTGAGAAGATAAGAGATGGAGGGGGAATTCGATTATACCCCTTTTACCCCTCTATCTATCTGAAGATAAGCGGCTGTCGATCTCAGCCGTCCAATCGCGATCAAGATCGATCGGATGGCTGAGATCTCCAGCTTCCGATAAGGATTCCAGCTTCCCAGCTCTTAATAGACTTACTCATATATATAATTAGAAGTCGGTTACCAAGTAGAAATCCTAGGAGCAGAAGTAATAAGCTTCTAACAAAAAGAGCTCCATGAAATATGAACAAGCCAGAGAGAAAAGAGTATCACAGAGTATCATGACAGACAACATGAACCAACATACAAAAGTCTGTAGAAACTATGGATCAATCACAATCAGTTCCTCTCCAGTGTTTGTCTCTAGTGTTTGTGATTAGGTTAGCTTCTTAGGCAGCTGGGAGAGTAGAAGTCAGCAACAGACCAGTCCAACGCTTTTGCTCAAGAATAGAAAATACATCTGCCGCATTAGCAAAAGCAGTGGCATCTGCTGCAACTTGGTCCACAATGATAGAAGCGAGGCGCTGATGACACTACAACAAAAGTGGGTTTTCCCGGTGCTTTTTCTCCGACGTTTTAGCAAAATGCCGGGATAGACCGATATGAAAATCCAAGGGGTCTATTCCAGCGTTTTTACCAGCGTTTTAAAAAAACCACCGGCATAGATAGGTTTGTCCCGGCATTTTTTGAAACACGTCGGGATAGAACCCTTTTAATTCCCCCCGTCTCTCTCAAAACCCCAAATCGGAAACCCCTCACCCAAACCCTAAAAAGCTCTTCCATCTTACATCCACCTTCCCTTCTCCTCTCCCCTTCCAATCTGCTTCCCTCCTCCATCTTGGCCACCGCCGTTAGCCACGTCATCTCCCGCTCATCCGCCGCCTACCGTCTCCTCCCTGAACGGTCAGTCTCCCAACTTTAGCAATTGCCCACCCAAGGAGACGATCTTGCTCAATGGCCTACAATTTCGAGCACTGACTCGTCGTCATGTCATCGTAGATTCTTACATCAAAACCCTCGCTCAAGTCCTTGGCAAGTATATAATTAACCTTAGATCTGATATGCAACTAGTAGTCTATTTAGGTTTAGTTTACATTTATTTATTCTTGTTTTTCTTAAATTTATCTGGGTTAATGATTTTGAAGATTTGGTTGAGATGGATAGGGTGAATGATATGATTGTAGTTAATATTTAGATAGAAGTATTGTTCTATTTGTTAGATTATGAAGATAGCCCTGAATTTTTGATGGGATGGATGAAGAAGCTCCAAAGAAAATAGTGGAGGTACCTGATGGTCATTTATATGTAAACGTGATAAACAAAAGCTTGAAAGAGGGAAAGAGGAAAGATGGATGCCAAAGAGAGGTATAATCTGTTTACCTTCATATTTTTTCTGTGATTTCTTGGTGTGCTTTTCTTCATTTTGTTCTTTACTTGTTTTAGAAGTATTAAAGTATTATTGGGGGCTTGTGAGTTTGTTCTTCTGGTTTCTGGCCATCACGTCTTTTCTCATCTATGCAAATCCTGAGTGTGACCAACCTTCTTCTACAGCCAATTAATGTTAAATAATGCTCTTCTAAGGAAAATGTTGTGTAGCTTGCAAATTGATGGATTTTTTTCGAGTAGAACAAGGAGATGTATATGTAGACAAATAAGTTGAGTTTGTAGATCATCCATTCAGAATTTTTTAAATAATATCACAATTACCCTTTATTTCTCTTAATATAACTGATTGACATGTCTGCAAGAATAGTAACAATGAGCTATATATGTGCTTCAACTAAGTACTGGTCTAAAATCATATTACAAATGAAATCAGCACTGATATATCCTTACACATCATGGATCCCCATCACGTATATATTTGGAGTTTGTTTCAGATTAAAGTCAGTTGATGTCTGTGCTGGTAAAAGACTGACTAATATCTAGGTTTTAATACACACAAAGTCTACATTTGCCTGCGTAATTGCACACAACAACTGCGCAACTTCTCTTTGACTTTGTTTGCGTAAGTTATATATCAATATCATTCATAAGTCTGAATTTTATTTGATTAAATCTTCATGTTGTGAATCACCCTTAGGGGGGGGTGAATAGGGTGATCTTGCGGAATTAAAAATTAACGAAATAAAGTAAAGTAAATGTAAGAGAGACAAGAAACGCAAACTCAGATGACGCAGCGATATAACGTGGTTCGACTCCCAGGTCTACGTCCACACCACCTACTTGTAGCAATTCTTTGCCACAAGCGTTCCACTATACTCAAAACCCTTAATACAGTGATTCTCGGATTCAGGCCGAGAGACCTATTACACCCACAGGACTTCTAATCCAAGTCCTGTCAATCTCACCGAAGTGGAAAAGAAAAGATAAGAAAACTCAAGATCGTTTTGAGATCTTGACTGAAGAATACAACCAAATTCACACTCACACTCGGAATGATTATCGAAGGATTATTTCAAAATGTTTTTCTCAAAAGTACTAGGTGTGTAGAAGACACGGTAGATTCGTTCATATAAATAGAAGAGGAAGTGTATCGATCAAATATAGAAACGATACATTCCAAAACAGTATACAACTCAAGTTGCGGTCGACCGTCAAAAACGTGCGGTCGACCGTTCAGCTCTCTGGCGTAGCTAAAGAGATGAAAGGTCGACCGCTGTCTTAAGCAACTAAAGTTGCGGTCGACTGTGATGCGGTCGACCGACATTATGTACGGTCGACAGGTCTTGGTTATATAATACGAATCCACTTTGTTTTCTTACCATAAATTAATTCATCTTTAATCAATCAAATACAGTAATAATCTCACGAAAATATTACTGAAAAACCAGTCTTGATAGATTGCTTGGAGGCCAATAAATTGAGAACTCTTTTTGAATAGCTTCCTCTTTTGCTTGTATATGCAATCTTCTTTTATTACTTTCCTTGTTTGTATATTTGTGAATCACTCTTGGATCTCTTTTTTATGGTAATTGATCCTGAAAATCTGACACACTAAATTCAAACTTATTAGTATTAGTGAGCACGTTTTGTGCACACCAAACTAAGGGTCAACACATGTCTATATTTTGAAATTACCTTCTCTTCTAACATACATTTCTCTCCTTGTAGTTGGCTTGACAAAGTCACTCTGGAGACATATATCTCTCAAATACATATTCGGTTAAGGTGCGTATGCATAAATAATTTTGCATATTCTATATTTCTCCTTTTGTATTTTGTTTGGAAATCTCAAGCAATAGTTAGCTTCTACAAATCGTTCTAAATGATGTAGTGATTTTAGCTGTCATGCTTACCAAGACTATTATAGAACAAGAAGAAGAACAAATCTTCAAACTTAATCTTTGGTCTCGGGTAGAATATTCCTTTGTCTTTATTGAGGTCCTAATTAATAATTCCATCAAGATGGATGTAAAGCTCAGTTAAATATATAATTTTTTTACTTCTTTTTACATTTTTAGCAAATTGTACGATCACAATACAAGTTCACGATCACAACTGTGCAGGTCAAACCTGCCTAATGGTCAGCCCAAGTGGCTTCTTTCTTTCATCCCAGATTATCCACCGTTCAATTTCATGCTTACCACAGCAATTTATCTCTTTGTATGCATTTCTCACTTATGCAAGATTCCTTCAATAAATCTCACCTTAATCAACCAAACAAATTTCATGAGACTAAACATAATATATCTTATTTAATACTTGTTTCAGTTATCCTACCAGATTTTTGAGATGACCAATACTCTCAAGGTAGCTTTCATTCCCAGTAAAGACAACAAGCGGTTACTGAACAATTTTATTGCTGGAGTAGCAATTTCAGTTAGTGTATACTGTATTTCGCTGGTTCTTGTATCTGTCCCTCAGTTACTGGTATGCAAAATAATTATCTCTGAATCTGTGTTTCATTTTCAAAATAATTCTGAATGCATGCCTCTTAAAGTAATTAGAAATAGTACTTATAGGTGTCAAATAGGTCATTGCAGTCGGATATTATAGTGTACTTTTTGAAGAAAAAAACATTAGATCTGGAAAAAGAATTCACTACAAACTTAGTAGTTAGTACCTTTATTTTTTTTCTTTCAAAAGTAAATAGATGCATTAGATCTGGAAAAAGAATTCACTACTAATTATGATGGAACAGTAGATGTATTTAAATACTATCTTATCCTATTTATTTATATAACTTTTTGCTTATATATCATAAATATCAGATGGAACTGTAATCTGAACAATTATAAGAGTTATCCTGTATCATTATTAGTTTTGGTTTAATTGATTAACTAAGTGGTTTCTAGATACATAGTAATATTTTTCGAAAAAAGAAAATGTTACTCTTTCCTATACTGCAAGCCTGTTTGAATCATAATTAAATCATAATCACATATGATACATACCCATGACCTTTGATAAGCTATTAATTTCAAATACAGTGAAGAACTACTTGGACAAAGCAAAACTTTAGATGATGCTGTTAACATGACTGCAGGATTGGACGACAATGGAATTGTTGGTTTACAGAGGCAAATTATGAGAGGTCCATTACATTCTGTTTGGTGCATTTTGCAAAGTTTATACCTAGTGATGCTGATTACCTCTCATCTCATTTCAACCATTTTTGTTTTGTTTTGTTTTATGCTGATATGTTTACTTATTATATTTTAATGATATTGCTATTTCAAAACTTGCCTTTCTCTATGTTTACCTGATATTGAATGAATGAAATTTGGTTCTCTTTCAGTCTATGATTCGATGAATGATTGGGAGGATTATCGCAGATACGTGAATCCTGAAGGAGCGGAGATGACTCCGGTGAGTCAGCTTTAAGATCAGTATTCCATAAGAGACCATAAGAGAAGTTCCATTAGTATTTTTTTTGAAGTTTGCAGGAGATGTGTGTTTATGATGAATCTATACTATACAATGAACAAAAATATGGCCTATTGGACTCTTACCTCTTGACTTCTCCTTTTATGCAATCTAATCCTAGATTTTGGTTGTTTTTAATTACTATACTATAAGTCGGCCAATTGTAAAGAGGATTCTGAAGTGTTTAAAGGATTTTACATTTTGTTACGTTTAGTATATTTTTTCCGACGTATTTTTATCGTGTAGCATATGCGAATGCTCTAGACAAGAAATTCATCAACCAAGCTAATAAACATTGTAGATAAAGATTGCTTATAAAAGTACAAGTAGGATTAGTTGCACTTTATTCTGGAGATCGGAAGCTATTACTCATGTATTTGGCTTACTATGTTTTGGCTCCAGGGAGTTTATGGGGATGTGTTTCATCTTCGTTATGGTTATGCTCCATATGGTCCATATCATAGTATTCCTGTTGAAAACTCCTTCACATACTCACTGTCTAATTGTTACATCTTATAATAGTATTTCTTTGTCATGTGTATTGTAACTTGTCTTCACTAATTTGCAGCCTCTATTAGGTTTTGCAGCCTCTATTAGGGCTTGATTCTACAATTTCTCATCAGCTTAAGATGTTGGGGAACACTTCATTAGATGTTGCTTTAAATGCTCAGTTCTGGGTCCACATTGGTATTTTTACTGCCATTCCCATGGTTATGGGCTTCATACTAGAAATAGTTTTCAAGGAATGTATTATATCTATATTTGGTGTATAGAAATAAGACTGATGAATTTGGCAGGCACAATTTTATATTTGGTGATAATTTGTATGAGACTGAAGTTGATATTTTCAATTTATTTGTGAAAATTTATTTATTTGTGAAAATGTGTTTATATTTTACTTTTATTTGTGAAAATGCAAGGGAAGTATAGTTTAGTTTAGATTTGATATCCAATAAATAAATAAATAAATAAAAATAATTTTAAAAAAAATCGTTGGCCTAATGTCTAGCTTCTTTCTCCAAATACCCCACCATGCTTTAAATTAAGGCTGGCAATTGACTCGAACCCGACCCGAGCCCGATCAAGTCCGACCCGTTTTTAGTAGGACTCGGGCCTGTTTTTTTTCATTTTTTTCGGACCCGGGCTAAAAAATAAGCCAGTTAAAATTTTCAGGCCGGATTCGGGTGCGTATGGGTCCGACCCGAACCCGACCCGAATAACTTCTCTTCTCAAAACTCCTATCCATCTCTCACTCCCAAAACATCCTCAATCAAAACCATATATCCCCGGCCCACTCTGAGAATCAGAACACAGAAGGTTCCCTAATCGACGCGTCCCTTCATCTCCCTCGGAGTCGGACGGCTGAGCGCTTCGTCTTCAGAGAACGCCAGCCATTTCCCACTCTCCCAGGCAACCAGGCTCCTTCTCTCTAACCCTTGTCAGAGATCGGATTCCGATTACTTCGAGATCTGGCCATGGCGGGCCTTAGAAGCTACAAGAAGAAAGATTGAGAGGAAGAGGAAGAAGATCTGAGGAAAAAGAATAGGAAAATTTCATTCATGACCTTCGAAGATTACAATCAGCTCCGTTTTATAGACGGTTACGCTAGACGACAACTTTTTCAAACAATCACGTGCACAGCACACTTACAAGCTTTCACGCTCTCTTCCCGCCAACAATTTCTATGAAAAAAGAATGTGCGCTTAGCACGTGCTCTCTCTCATCTACAGCTATTTACAGCCAAAGAACTCAGAACAAGAACAAACAAGAACAAACAAGAACAACTCCATCAGCAATCTTGAACCCATTACTCTGACGAACTCACAGGCTTACTCCGACGAACTCAAGGTTGGTCGTTGTTCCCTGACAACTCCTCCCCGCTTAAAAACGAACTTGCCCCAAGTTCGAAGTCTGGAAATCGACGTCGGACCACATCAATGTCAACCCACGACGCATTTTCAACACCAGAGTTTTTCCATTTGATCAATAGATCTATTCCCATTCTCTTCTTCCGCTTGAGTACTCTTCTGTCCAGAACTTCCTCTGGACTCTCTTGTTCGTCTTCTCCCACCCACCATGATGGAAACTCTGAGGAAATGTTGGGTAAGTGATCGCCATGGCATTTCTTTAGTTTCGAAACATGGAAAACATGATAGATAACTGCGCCAACTGGAAGCTGAAGGCGGTACGCCACAAATCCTACTTTTTCGATTACCCTGTAAGGACCAAAGTACCTTGAAGTCAGCTTCTGTGGAGTGTGGTTACGGAGCGAATTCTGCCTATATGGTTGAATCTTCAGCAGTACTAAATCTCTTACATTGAACACTCTCTCCGTGTGTTTCTTATCAGCGAAGAACTTCATTCTCCCTTGGGCATGGGCCATGTTATCCCTCAGCAATTTCAAAATGGAGTCCCTACTAATAAGACCCTTTTCTACTGCTGGCAAACTCGCAGTTCCTCTGATGTACTGGATTCCAGAAGGAGGAGGCCTTCCGTATACACCTTCGAAGGGAGTGGCTTTTGTCGAAGAGTGCCAATTAGTATTAAACCAAAATTCAGCCCACGCTACCCAATTCATCCAATCAATTGGCTTTTGAGAACAAAAACAGCACAGGTAAAGCTCTAGCGCCTTGTTCACATTCTCAGTTTGGCCATCTCCTTGAGGGTGATAGGCGGTGGTGTGCTTGAGTTTACATCCTTGAATCTTGAAGAACTCCTTCCAGAACTTGCAAAGGAAGATGGGGTCCCTGTCGCTAACTATACTCCTTGGCATTCCATGGAGCTTATAGATGTTATCCACGAACACTTTAGCGACAGACTGGGCAGTATATGGATGCGAGAGTCCCACAAAGTGTGAGTATTTAGTTAAGCGATCAACAACAACCAATATCACACTCTTACCCTGACTCTTAGGCAGTCCTTCGATGAAATCCATCGATATATCTTCCCACACGATCAGGAATTGGGAGGGGATTCAAAAGTCCTGCAGGATGGAGATTCTCGTTTTTACTCTTCTGACGAACTAAGCATTCTTTCACCCATCGTTTGATTTCTTTACTCATTCCTTCCCACTTAAATCCCTCTTTATGCGTTGCAAAGTTTTGGTGAATCCGGAGTGTCCTCCTACACTTGAATTATGGAGATCAAAGAAGATCAAGTGTCTTACCTCTGCATTTGGGCGGACCAGTATCTTCCCTTTGTAATACCATACTCCACCTAGATGTTTAAAATCCTCTTGAGCTCCAAATTTATCTTGCAGTTTCTCTGAGAAATTTGCGAAGTAAGGATCTTCCAGAACCATTCTTTTCACTCCCTCCATCCATTCTGGTACCATGAATGTGATTTCACAACACGTTTCTCCTTCTCCTTCTCTCCTTGACAAACCATCAGCTGCGGGATTGTCGCTCCCCTTCTTATATTCAACCGTAAAGTTATAACCCAATAACTTCCAAAGCCTCTTCTCCTGCATTTCGGTGTTGATTCTTGGCTCCAAAATGTACTTAATGCTTCTTTGATCTGTTCTAATTATGAACGCTCCCCCCAACAGATATTGTCTCCATTGTTTTACAGCTTTCAAGATCGCAAAGACCTCTTTCTCATAGGTGGAGAGAACCAATAACCTTCCCTTCAACCCCTTACTCATGTAAGCTATAGGTTGTGACTTGCATCAACACCGCCCCAATACCAGATTGAGACGCGTCCGTTTCTACCACAAAAACTTTGGTGAAGTCTGGGGACCTCAAAATAGGAGTTGTCGTCATGGCTTCTTTGAGAATCTGGAATGCTTTTGAAGCGGCAATACTCCACTGAAATGAATTTTTCTTCAATAGTTGAGTGAGAGGTAGTGCAATTCCTCCGTAGTTCTTCACGAACCTGCGGTAATAGCCTGTTAAACCCAAAAATCCTCGCAGCTCTTTCACTGTCTGGGGCTCTGGCCACCCAACGACTGCTTGGATCTTCCTTGGGTCTACTGCGATACCCTCCTGGCTTATGATGTGCCCCAAGAATCCAACGGTGCTTTTCCCAAATGTACATTTGTCTGCCTTCGCGACAAGTCTGTGGTTCCTTAACACTTCCAGAGTAGCTGCGACATGGTGGAGATGGCTTTCCCAGGAGTGACTGTAGATGAGGATGTCATCGAAAAACACCAGTATGAATTTGCGCAGATACTCCTTAAAAATATCATTCATCAAACACTGAAATGTAGCGGGGGCATTTGTAAGTCCAAACGGCATAACCACGAACTCAAAATGTCCATGGTGGGTACGGAATGCTGTCTTGGAAATGTCTTTTTCACTCACCCTGATTTGGTGATAACCTGACTTCAAATCGATCTTGGAGAAGAAGGTTGCTCCATTTAGTTCATCAAGGAGGTCGTCTATGAGAGGAATTGGGAATTTGGCTGTTGAGAGCACGATAGTCGACACATAATTGCCAACTTCCATCGGATTTCTTCACCAAAATTACTGGGGATGCATAAGGGCTGTGGCTGGGACGAATGAATCCGGAGCTGAGCATTTCCTCAATTTGCTTCTCAATCTCTCCCTTATGATAATGTGGATGTCTATATGGTCTTAAACACACAAGTTTAACTCCTTCGATGATGGGGATTTGATGATCTATGGATCTCTGAGGTGGAAGGGTAAGGTTTTCTTTGAACACTTCAGGGAATTGATCGAGAACTAGCTGTAAGTCTTCAGGATCTCTTTGCAACTGCAGCAACTTATTATCTTCTTCTTCCTCTGATATAGTCGCATGAATTTGGATCATGTATGCTTGGCAGATGTTCTGGTTCATCTTAGATATCTCTTGAGCATTCACCATCTGTAATTGGGAGTTAAGAAGCCCTTGCAGCTTCCTCTTGTTGCCTGCGACTTCAAATTCCATTGTCATATGTGAGAAGTCCATCGTCACTGGTCCCAATGATCGCAACCAATGTGCACCTAGAACCATCTGTGCGGGACCAAGAGACAAAAGGAGTAGTTCAGCTTGAAGCTCCACTCCTTGTACCACGAAATTCACACTTTGGACTTTCCCTTCACTAAACATACACTGTCCGTTTGCCACCGTTACTTTGTACCGAGTTTCATTAATAATGGAAAGATTAGCTTTAAGCGTTGTTTAGGGATCCAAATAGTTGTGGGTTGAGCCTGAATCAATGAGGATATTCACATCTTTGCCTCCGATCCTTCCCTTTACTTGCATTGTCTGGGGATATACTTGATTCCCAACAAGAGCGTGGAAGGAGATTTCAGGGTAGAGAGTATTGTGGAATTGTGTTTGTGTCTGTACAAGTGTGGATACCTCCTCATCTACGGTAACCATCTCACCTCCAACCTCTTTACTTCCTTCCTCTTCTAATCCTTCAAGGAAATAGAATTTTTGAGTTTTACAAAGATGGCCAGAAGTATACCTTTCGTCGCAATTGAAGCACAAGCCTCTAGCTCTCCTCTCACGCATTTCCTGGGGAGACAACCTCTTAGGCACAAAGCTAGTTGCAACTAGGGATGGGGAACTGTTGTGACTGGAGTGAGTTTGAATGCTGGGAGTAGAGGTATGTGGGGAAAAGGAATTAGTCGAAACATTAGCTGAAGGAGGTGGTTTAGGTGGAAGGGAGGATGTTCTGGATATGAATTGGCTTCTGATGCTTCTCCTCAAGCCAGAAAGTTTTTCTTCGTATCCCCTGGCAAGGCCAATCGCTTCATTAACATTCTTTGGATGCTGTGATTTGACATCCCAGCGTATCTCATCTCGAAGCCCACTAATGAAGGTACTTAAGTAGTGCGTCTCCGTCCAGCCCTCGACGAAGTTAGAAATCCGATCAAACTCCTGGACGCAGATCTCGAGATCCCCTTTTTGCTGAAGTTTCGACAGGATCCCCTCGAAGTCTTGGAACTCCGTCGGTTCGAATCTGGTTATTAGCTCTTCTAAGAACATCGTCTAAGTCACCTCTTGAATTCTTGGCTTCAGATGTCTTTGAAACCACTGTGCGGCTCTACCTCTCAAGTTGAGCGATGCATACTTAAGCTTCTGATGCTCAGGTATTTCGTAGAAGTCCACGAACTGTTCAACACCACAGATCCATTCCGTTGAATCCCCTTCGTGGAACATCAGAAATTCCACCTTGAACGGAGTCCTGAACACGGTCCCACCTTCTAATGGTTGAGTAATTAGCAAGGGATTGGAGTTAGAAGCAGTTACCTCCCTACGGATTGGTGGTGGTAGTAGTGGATTTGGAAGCAGAGGTGGTTACGGTGGTCGTGAGTGGATCTGTTGCATCATCGTCATCAGAGAGTCTAGCCTTGACTCGATCGAAGAAATCCTGGTTCCCACACTCTCAGCAATGGCTTCGACCCTCTCGGTGAGGTAGTTTGTTTGGAGTTGGCCTTCCACCATCTGGCTTCTCATGTCAGCCACGACTCCTTCAATCGATGTACTGCCTTCATCGCCCTCAATATTGTCTGGCTCTGATACCAGATTGTCAGAGATCGGATTCCGATTACTTCGAGATCTGGCCATGGCGGGCCTCAGAAGCTATAAGAAGAAAGATTGAGAGGAAGAGGAAGAAGATCTGAGGAAAAAGAATAGGAAAATTTCATTCATGACCTTCGAAGATTACAATCAGCTCCATTTTATAGACGGTTACGCTAGACGACAACTTTTTCAAACAATCACGTGCACAACACACTTACAAGCTTTCCCGCTCTCTTCCCGCCAACAATTTCTATGAAAAAAGGAATGTGCGCTTAGCACGTGCTCTCTCTCACCTACAACTATTTATAGCCAAAGAACTCAGAACAAGAACAAACAAGAACAAACAAGAACAAACAAGAACAAACAAGAACAAACAAGAACAACTCCATCAGCAATCTTGAACCCTTTACTCTGACGAACTCACAAGCTTACTCCGACGAACTCAAGGTTGGTCGTTGTTCCCTGACAACCCTAGCTCTCCTATTTATATGTAGTTTTTTTTTTTTTTTTCATCATCAACCCTAACCCTAGCTCCCAATTCAATCTCATATCTCTGTAATCTGAATAGGGGATCTTGAATTCATCATCTGCCAAGTTTCAATTTCAGGTAAATTTGTTGATTCATTGATTTCAGGTTGTTTTTGTTGATTTTGTGAGAAATTATAGGAATTTGTTAATTCATTGAATTCTCAATCTCAATCTCAATCTTAAGCTTGGGTTAGATTACTGATTGGGAAGTTTATAGGAATTTCCAATTGTTTTTGTAGATTATTGATGTCAGATTGTTTTTTCAGATTGTAGTGAATTATGAACATTATTACTCAAAACATTTTGCAGCAATGCATCTTTCTACAGAAGGGCGAAAACAATGTGCAATCTGTAAGCTTCGCAACTGCAATCTCAGTTTGATGCACAGCTAGTGGTTAATGATCGATTGGTAACTTGGAAGCTAAATCCAATTATCTTTTCAGAGTTCTCTGGTGTCACAGAAAAAGGAACAGGGGGAAGCTTTTCTCGATAACAAGGCTTACCAGGTCCACTGAAAGGTATTTCCTATATTCATCAATCATTTGCTCATACTGTGTGTACTTGCACAATTTTCTTTTGACCATTAGATTTTTTTCTTGATCCAGTGCCGCAACTAGAAAATTCAGTGAAGAACTCGAGCAGCGAACAGAAGATATGTTATCTATCAATACATCTACATTACTTTTGGTGTGTATCTTGTATGCAGTTTTTGCAATTGATTTACTCATCGAAGTAGGATAGAATCATTGAGTTTAAGCACTTGATATGGTAGATGTTCTAACGTAGATTTTTTGTTAACCTATAATGTACGCAGACAAATTAGAGTTAGAATTCTAATTCACGTTTAGGATTATAAATTTGTTCAATCATAAAGTACATGCTATGTTTTTTCAAAAGAAAGTACATGTTGTGTACTAAAAGCACAGCTTGAGGTGGAAGGTTCACTTATGCAATTTCATTTGATTCTATGTGCATCACACATTCTGATCTTCTCCTATGATTGGGAGCATCTTCATATTATTATATTCAATTACAAATGCACTTCTCTAAGCTATTGTGAAGAGACAAATTTAACTCTGAGAATATATACACTAAATTTTTTTGACCTTTCTGGTTTGGTACATGCATGCTGTGTGAAATGTTGACTATGGAGCGTACCTAGAGCTGGCTGCCACAAATTTATCCGGAACTTTTCTACCTTGTATGATCAGCTTCTGTTCCCTCCAATCCGTCTATAGCTTCTCCTCCAAATAGTGGAAAGTTGTAATGCCGAAAGAAGCAAGAACATCTTCCCAATTGATACAACTTGTAGTTAATCAAGGAGTTAATTGTATTTTAGAGGGAAGGTTGTAACCATCAAAAGAACAGGAATATAATCCTTCTGCTGATGGGTTCCTGCAAGAGGGTTTTCCACTGAGAAGTGCTTAACCAACACCTTGTTGTTAGTTAACAAGCATTCCTAGAAAGAACCAGACTCCCAATGTAACTTTCGTTTCCAATTGTATGAAATTTTTCTACATATCCTTGTATTTCGATTAGCTTTATATTTTTCCGTCCTCTTGAACTCGGGCTTATGTAAGTATTGTATATGATGCATGTACAATATTGTATATTTTATTTATCAAAGTACTTTTATAGATTTATGCCTTTTATATATAAGTTGTGTAATGTGATATTTCTTCATAAAGGTGAGGAAAAGGAAGACAATGAAGAGGGATTCATAGCTATTTTTTGTATGAATGATTATTCTGATGAGCTATGCTTTCATGTTATCTTGTATTACATTCTATAAAAAAATTCATGTAATTGCTTTTTTTAAATAAATCGGGCTGGAGAAAATATGTTTGTATGAATGATTATTCCGATTAGCTATGTTCTCATGTTGTCTTGTATTACTTTCTATAAAACAAACTATGTAATTGTTTTTTTTTTTTAAATCAGGCCGGGATCGGGTATTTTTTGTTTATTCGGGTTCGGGCTTGGGCCCACATTTTGGAGCCCAATGTAAATTTGGGCCGGGCTCGGACCACACAAAAAAATTCGGGCTCGGGCTCGGGCTTATGTAAGTCCGGCCCCAACCCGGCCCGTTGCCACCCTTACTTTAAATGAGCTAGACTTGCTCTTAATTCTCCAAGTTTTCTCGCAAATAGCCAAAAATTGTTTAACAAAATCACATTGAACAAAGAGATGAAAGGCACTTTCATTCCCTCTATTGCATAAAACACAATGTTGGCCTAAAGCAAGGTTCCTCTAATTATTAAGACTAGTATAATGTACGTGTGATGAACGTCTAAAAAAATTAAAGTCATCAAATTAAATGAATATATATCAAATAAGAAAAATTTGTTTATATTTGAATGTTTTGAATTGGGCTACACGTGCGGTGCACATTTAAATTTGTTGGATATAGTTTGTACGTATATCATATGTGTTTATATAGTTACAAAGTTAGGGTTTGTTTGTTACAAACTTCAACTCTCCCATTAAAATAGTAAAGATTGTCAATAGTTAATAATTTGTTATTGATCAATAGCCAAGTAAGAATTCTCAATTTCGGGGATCAATGTTTTGCCATATATTTTTATAAATAGCACTGATCACCTCCTGAATTTAAGAAATTATAGAAATTATATTAAGATAAAATAAAGTGTGATTTGGTTTGTGTTTTAAAAATAATAAATCCAATAACATATATATAATGGGTTAAAATTGAACTTTGGGTTAAATTAATGGGCTTCATATTAATAAATAATAATAATAAAAGATGGATTAAGATTTATGGGCTTTCACAAATTAATAAACAATCAAGAACGAATAATAATAATAATAATAATAATAATAATAATAATAATAATAATAATAATAATAATAATAATAATATAACAAAATATCATTTGGGTTTAACAAATTTATTAAAATAATCCAATAATAATAATAATGTATTTGGTTTGGCTAAAACATAAATAATTAACCAAATAAGAAATACAATTAACTTATAGAACTGAATATGATTGTACTACAATATAAAATTATTTTAAAATAGCTACAAATACAATTAATGAATAGAAATGGACTTTCATAGGAGATCCATAAATAAATTTAAAACAAAATGAATTTAAGAAAACATAATTTTTTTATAAAGAATCGAAACACATAAAATACACAAAAAATTCGTATAGGCGAAAACGGTGGTTACAATCCTACTCACCTAAAAAAAGAATTTCGTCGTCGAAATTCATTCAGATGGATGTAGGAAAGTCAAAGCAAAACTTATGATATAACGAAGTAAGAAATTAGAGGGAGAGAAACGAAGTGGTGGCAACACCGGAATAAGAAAGAACATGAATAGGAATGGAGTGATTTAAAATGATGTTGAGTAAAGAATCGATGATTAATTGAATGTAAGAATAAGGAAGTAAACGGTGCAAAGAAGGAGAACCAACATGAGGATCCTGGAAATTGTGGGTTATAGGCCCACCACGCTTCCACTGCGCCACTATAATCGGGAAGACTCCGTCATTAGCGTCAATTAACTCCAGTAACCTGCCTTATGGCTCACCGAATCCTTGGCACATCCAAACGGTGTATCTTTAGCACGAAATTCGAACTCCTGATGATTTAAGATCCTGAACACTTCCTGAGATCATGGGACTCTGCATGTACACCTTAGAGCAAAAGATGACACTTTCTCTCCTGGTGATGTTCCAAACCACATTGTAGATCAAGTAGGTTAGTTTACTTTTTTTTTTATATTAAAGTTTAGTTTACCTATTTAAAACACGTTAAGATTTCTATTGTAATCATCTTTCACTATCAATCCATTTATAACATGAATAACTTTTTTTTTCTTCTATTTATCTTTCTCGTGCGCGAGAAAACTCTTACTTATTCAAGGCTTTTAAGTTTGTATGAGATCAAGTAAATAGTCTATCTTCCGTCCTGCATCACATGGCTACCAAATTGAAGTGTTCATACTTCATAGCTTTCACTGGTCTACATCATCTGTTTTGATTTAAATATCTCAAGTCTAATAATAGAAAATAAGTGGTTTGCAATTAAATTGTTTACCCACAAATCAAGAGATTTCAAAGTAGACGTTTTTCCAACTATATATGGGAAATAGGATAATATTTCACTAATACAAAAAAAAAGTTTCAGAATTAGTGATATCCTGCATTCAACTATTCTAGGTATGTAATTTTATCTAAGGAAAGGTGAGCTTCTCTCTCTAGAAAAACTAGGGAGAGAAGCACACCCCCCAAAAAATCCAAATCTCATATCTGAGCTTAGAGGGCGGCAGCTAGGGTTTCGTTGCCCCCCCCCCCCCAATCGTCGCTGTAACCCCCATTCCTGACAATATGTATTTTCGTGTATTTTCGATATTTTAATTTTTGTAAATTTATTTTTCTGCTAAATTCATTTCGGATCTTATATTAAAGTGTTTTCTAATCAAGATTTTATTCATTTCGAATAATGGTATATTTGAACTTGCTATCTATCTCTAATTGATCGATGATTATTATTATTATCATTCTTGTTATTCTTGTTATTAATCTTGTTATTCTTATTGTTACTAGTAATATTATTATTATTATTATTATTATTATTATTATTATTATTATTATTATTATTATTATTATTATTATTATTATTATTTTGTTTTAAGCCCGAACATGCTCCGTTTATATGTATTTTATTATTTGATTAAATATATATATACATGAACATTTTAAAAACCCTATTTTTCGTTCTTGATTATTATTTTAATTAAGAATTCCTTGAAAATTTTCGTTTTTCTTGTTGGAGCTTTTCTTGTTAATTCCATTATCTTTTATTTAGTTGTGGGTATTTTTATTTTGAACCCGATTGGTTTTGATCTATCTCTTGTTGAACCCCTAAAACCCAATTTTATTTGTTCTTGACCCAAATCCTCCTTTATTGAACCATAAACCTTTAACCCAGTACCCTAATTGTATCCTATAAATACAACTTTACTGCAAACCCTAATTATTGTACAATTTTGAAACCCTAGAGCCGTCTAATCTCTCTCCCAGTTTCTCTCTCCTTTCTCCTCCCTTCCTCTCTCTCTCCACGACCACAAATTTTCCTGCCCAACCCATCTTCTTCGACCACCACCAGCCACCTCCGGCGCCAACCCTCCCGTCGCACCACTCCCAGCCACGTCGCGACCCCCCCGTTCCCCTCACCGCCAGTGCCACCGCCCTTGCCCCTTGGCTGTGCTCTCTCTCTTAGTCTGTGGCTGCTTGTCTCTTTGTATTGCTGTGTTGCTTTGGATCTCTTTTATTGCACGTGCTGTTGGTGGATCGTGCTAGTTCGTGAGTTCGTTGCTTCGGGATCCTTATCCCATATTTTTGGTATTCATTTTCACCGATTAACAAGCAAGGCACTGTCCTCTTGAATTGCTATTTGTATCAAATTCAAGTGTTATTGAAATTTTTGCAAGTAGATCTCTTTGTTATCGTACTATCCCTTGTTTATCTCTTTCGTTGGGTTTATTGAGGGTTTACACGAGCTAACCCCAATACTCTTGACATCGTACCAAATTGACTCCAAAAGTATTGAATCTTGCATATATCATATAGTATGGATATTAGGGTTACACAAATAGTCACGATACAACTAAATTATTCTAGAGACAATTGTTAGGTTGTATGCTGTTTGATCGTTTGATGATTGATTGATGTTAGACTTGTATGTGTATATGTTATAATTTTTATTGATCATGTTTGGACACCTATCATGCTAAGTATACAATTTATTGACTATAGAATCGATACCCGACATGTTCAATTAATTTTATTTTCAAGGAAAATACCCTAAAAACTATACATGCTTACTGACCTGAACTTTGATTGCTGTTTTCGAACCAGTAAATGACCTTAAAATAAAATACTTTCTGAATATGAAATGTAACTCCAAGTGTCTAGTTGTCAATAACATCAACAATTTTTGAATTCCGAGTTTTGTAGCAAAAGTTATGCCCGTTTTACTACAGCTGTGTTTTTACATTTCAGATTTTTCAGATTCTCGTATCTTTCATGTTCAAACAGTAAAAAGGATGATCAAATGATAAAATTTTACTGTGAAAATTTCCAGATTGTTGCTTAACATGTTTAGGAGTCCAGAAATTATTTTTGTCTGAATTTAATAATGAGTTTTGCTGTTTCTAAAAATTAAATTAACAAGATATCGAATTTCTGCCTGAACGTAAAACCTGAAAAAAAATACGTGTTTGACCCAGCTACTGTTGTTGGAATGTGAACTTTAAGTATGCGTTGAAACCGTGTGGAAGTCTAGTTTCCAGATTTTCTGACGGATTCAACTTTCGATTTCTGAGTCAGCGGGAAACTGCATTTTTGTACAGGTTGCGCATGCTGTCCAGAATTTTGGATACTACTTTTTAATGGAGTTAATAAATGTATGTTGCATTGCATGATCCCAATGAGCTATTGTCACTATTTTAACCGTACTATCCATGTGATAAAACTATTGTTCCCCTTTTGATACCATTGTTCACCGAAATGTCCATTAATTGTATATTGTGTTGTTGCATTGATAAATAATTAACAAGCCAGGATTTAAGGAATTGACTAGGATAGTTGATGATATGGGGACTGTACTCGGATGATATCCAGTGTTTATACCGTTATCGGCATCGTGTAAGAAATTACACATGTCTAGTATTTCTACCGTTATCGGCATCGTGTAAGAAATTACACATGTCCAGTGTTATTACCGTTATCGGCATCGTGTAAGAAATTACACATGTCCAGTATTTCTACCGTTATCGGCATCGTGTAAGAAATTACACATGTCCAGTGTTATTACCGTTATCGACATCATACCCAGTACATGAACTATAGAGTCTACCACTATAGTCTAAACGAAATTGATTGTATACATCGAACCTGTGGTACGACACACATGTGACACAGTAGTACATGCATTAGTTAAGAGTTAAAAAGATTAATAGACATAAGGATTGACACATCACCGACATTGCATATTGTTCATCATTGTTCCTATTTGTATCCAATATTGTTTAAGTGTTATTGATATTCACAGTTGGTTACCGTTACCGAATATTGATTCACCGTTACACCGTTGCATTGATTACCATGTTAATGATTATTATCCTCGTGCTATATTATTGATTCCTATTGATCCATTGATTCATTGTTATACCGTTATTCTATTATTTTCTGCTTTCTCTACTTGCTGTCTATGACTTGCTCCAAGGATAATTATCTTTCTCTTTTTAGATGAAGTATTTACACGTAATGAAAGAGAATTTCCTGCTGGAATTGGAGAACAAACATTTTGAAGATTTTAACTTTTAAATTTCTTATCGCTTTAATAAACTTATTGTATTGAGACTTGTTACTATTTTGTATTGGGATTTATTTTTGTTTTGGGCTTATGTCCCGAATTTTGTTATTTGTTTCCAGATGTTGAATTATTATTATTGTATTTAGATATTTTTATTTCTTCATTCCAAGTATTTTTGTTCATGAGATCATTATTTTGCCTGCGCATTTGTTCTGTATTGATTATGTTGTTGAGTTGATCGATTAAATAGCTTATGAGTGACGTTAGTCATTCGTTGGGCCAATATCATGTACTTGTATTCCGTATTTTTGGGAAGCGGGGCGCGACAGTCGCTGTCGTCTGGCTGCCAGCCTGTGCTCATCCTGCGTCGCGCCTCCAGCGGACCTGTGCTCCCCTCCTGATGACGGCGTCAGACAGCGCGCTAGCTGCCCGTCTCCCTGCGCTCGCCCCTCTTCGACGGTGCGCTCGCCCCTCTTCGATCGCTCGTCCAGATCTGTTGGTGGATGTGCCGGCCCTCGTCCAGATTTGCGCTCGCCCCTCTTCGATCATTCTTCACGGTGTGCCGGCGGATGGGAGTCGCGCTGCGTCGCCGTGGATGCGCCGGCCACGCCGTCAACCTCCAGATTTGTTAGTGGGGGTTTGGGGGTGAGTTGTTTGGGGTTGGGGTTTGGGTTAGGTTGGAATTGGGTGGCTTTGCTAGATGTTTGCCCGGATATTTTGTGCGCTTGCCACCATGTCCACACCCTCGAGGCCAATCACGGCGATCTACGGCTTTGATTTGGTTTTTGCGATGGTTGGTAGTGCGTGTGAAAATACCGGGAGTTAGGTTGTCTTGCACGATTGTGGAGCTTGGGCCCAAAGATGGGGTCCCTCCGTGATGTGCGCTCACTTGTCTTAACTTCCGGGGTGCTTGTCTCAACTGTTGTGGAGAGACTATGTTGCAGAGCGACTATGTCGCGCTAAAGCTTCCTCCCACGCTTGTTGTCACGAACGCCATGGATCTGAGGTTCAAGTGTGTGAGGTCGGTGGTTCGGGTTGGGGCCCGTGGGGTCAGGCCGGTAGTTTGTTAGTGTTTGAGGTGATGGGGTGTGGGGTTTGGGTATGGTTGGTCTAGAGTGTCCTACGATGTCGCCGGTGAAGTCTTTACAGCACCTACTATCAGGCTATTGAGCTTCCTCTAGCTTAGGCCACTGGCTCGTGACAGCGTCGTCTTTTTCCTCAGATTGGGAGTATGAGTTGAGATAAGTCTGTGTGGTGAGAAATCGCCGGAGAGAGTTTGAGCGTGAGAGAGGTGAAGGTATCCTCTCCACGGCTCTCTCCCGAAGTATGGTATTTGGTGGGGTGAGCGAGATAGTTGTTTAGTGAGAAATCGCCGGAGAAAGCGCTATCGTGTGAGAGGTGAAGGTATCTCTTTGGTAGCGGTTGTGGGAGCTACTGGCACGTTTGTAGGATGAGTGGTGGAGATGGTGGGAGGGTGCAATCGCTGTGCATGTGCCGTGGGGTTAGTTTTCGATCTGCGGGGCTTGGGCCCATAGATGGGGTCCCCCCAGCGAGGTGAAGGCGGGGATCGGGCGGGTGATAAAATCCTGCCAGACTTGTCTCAGGTGGGTGTGCATGTGCCGTGGAGACACTGTACGAAGCTAAACTGACGTACTTACAATTTTGCTGGACCAAGCTTGTTTGTCGGCTCACCTGTTGTTGGAGGGATTTGTTGTTTGTACGCGTCATGTTGCTTCATATATATTTTATTTTCTGTCTGTGGTTTGTACTTGGGCGCAGTACTCTGAGTTTGTTTCGTTAAGCTCTTATTAATGAAACAGGGTGGTCAGATTCCACATTTTCTCTCAAAAAAAAATAAAAAAATTAATTAAAATAAATTAAAATAAAGCTATTCTAGGTATGTAGATGAGCAGATTCGAGATGAGCAAGCAAATCCTCCATGGATTTTATAAATCAAAGTAATTTTATTATTCTCTCTCAATATCCTCACTTAGGAGGAGAGAAATTTTATTCATAATTTAAGTGAGTGCAAAACTCAACAGCAAAAAACAGGACAGCAATGGAAGTGGACATGACTCCTGTACGAAACTAGCGATAACATGATAAACATAACAAGCTACATTAGACCAAAAAGAGATCGGGATCCCCTCCAGTATTTCCTTCCTCTACTAGAAAGTCCACTGCAGATGATCCGACCAACCATCATGACATTGATATTTGTGCTGATATCATCAATGCTCTAATGAATGGTTAGATCTTGTATTGGACTTCAAGTATGGTATTCAGCATGGCAGTTGGTGTTCTCAGTGTCGCTTGCTCCCAGGGATCGAACACACGTTGCCTTAATAGCATTCACGGTAGTGGTGAGGCAGGCAAGGCAATCTTGGACGGTGATGGTACCCGAACAACTGGAATTCCCATACACGTCGGGGAAAGTTAGGTGCATATTGAACACACGGTTCGGGACACTGGCAGTAGACAGACGCATTCCCTCGAGAACTGTAGCCACATTGGCTTCATAGGCAGTGCCTGGAAGGAATGTACCATTGTTGCAGATGGGGGAAGCATTCACATAAATAGTTGCCCATAAACTCATTGCAAGTGCACTCACTACAATCACCTTCACCCCTACGACATCCATCTCTCCTATATATATTATTCTCTGTATAATTTCTTGGTGGATTTGATGCTGTGTTTAAGAGAAATGTTGCAGTTTTTATATAGACTTATTGTCAGCAAGGAAGGAGTGAGTGACCGGACTCTTAATATTGTTTTATGGTTGTCGGTATTCTTGTTGAGTTTATATTTTTTTTTTAAAGGAAAAAGGGAAAAGGCAACCACCATTACAAAGAGTTCTGATTATATGAGTTCAACTTGATGTTAATTTAATATAATTAATATTTGATCTTAATCCAATGTAGTTGAAAAGTTGAACATGTAATCATTATTGTAATGAATAATTGAACTTATTGAGGGGATTCGATCCTATAATAACAAATCATGGTAGTCCTCTATATATATATCTTATTTATCTGCTTATTCCATATTTTGTCTGCTATTAACTGGTTTCATATGTTTCATCATCTATGATATTATCGGTTGATTATGTTTGTATAATTTGTTGAAGTTATATGTGTATGCATTGGCATATTTACATTGGAATTGGATCCTCAATTTTTTTTCTCTTTGTCTGCACAGAAATGATTGATTGACAACACTCCAAGTAGCAGCAGCACATTGATGTTAAGTTTGTGAATTTATTTTCTTTTTCATTGTTTCAGTATCATGGGGTTAGGGTAAACGAGTAGAACCTTCTTATTGTGCATTTCTATCCATTTTTGTATGAATAACATTGGAATTGCATTTCTTTGTAGCTTCACATCACCAGTCACCAGGCACAGAATATATTAATTGCAATGATCCTAAAGGCTGATCATAGTAAACAAACAACAATTAGATGGCAGAGGCATGCATCTCCAACCGTGCATTCTTGCCTTTTCTCTTGATTTGGAGGTTCCCTGGAAATGCCGCATATAAGATTTTTTCTCTTCTTTCTATTAATGCATACATCTTAAATATTGTGGGCAACTAAAAGAACATGGTGATGACATGAAAAAGTCCAAAATACTGTGAGAGAGAGAAAAGATCAACCTTCAAAATATAGCAAAAGATAGCAAGTAGAAATAAAAAGGATTCGGAGAGATATAACTACAAAACGCACAGGCTATAGCGGCGCTTTTACAAGACTATAGCGGCATTTTTTGGCACCGTTATAGCCCATAACGGCGCTTCTGAAAATACCGCCAAAAACACCGTTACAGCAAGCTTCGTTATAGCCATATGGACTATCGCGGTGTTTCCCGCCGCCGCCGCTATAGGGTGTCCACCTATAACGGCGTTGCCAAACTGCCGTTACAGAAGCAATTCCGTTTCAAAGTTTTTGAAAAAAGTAGAGCTATAGCGGCGTTTTGCCAAGCACCGGGATTGCTCCCCTAAATAATAGCTAGCATTGGTACCCTACAGCGGCGCTTGTCTAGCACCGCAATAAAGGGTACTCAAAAGCGGTAGTATCTATTGCGGCGTTCATTGGTAAACGCCGCGATAGGTCGATTTTTTTTTGGCATTTCGTTATAAAATTTTGAATTGAAAAAACCAGTAATTAATCACATATTACAAATACATGTAATCATATTAAATTTAAATGTTTAAATCTTAAAATCAATAATAACATTGTTAGAGATTATAGTCCCACATTGGGTAGTTGGTTAGTTTTGTCTTTGGTTCCTCCTATATATAGGAGATATTGTACTCAATTATTTCTCAATTCAATATTCAGTATTGTCTTCATTTCTCTCTGATTTATCTTAACATGGTATCAGAGCCAATTATCTAAATTTTTCCTTCTTAAATTCCCTCTACAAAAATTCTCAAATCCCAACAGCCAAGTTATACAAATTTCTTCCCGAAAGCCTATCCCAAAAAAAAAATAAAATAAAATAAAATAAAAACTTCTCATCGGCAATCCCAAATCACCGAAGTCATTGACAATCCCACAATCACCGAAGCCACCTTCAACTTCGTCGTTGTCTTTCCAAATCACCTAAATCACCAAAGCCATCTTCATATTCGGTACACCATCGTCAATCATCGTCATCTTCCGCAATTCCAGTCATCGTTGTTCTTCCAGATTATCGTTCTTCCAGATCGCCGATCGTCCTCGTCAGATCGTCGATCCCGAAGCCAGCACGCGCTCTCTCCGTCAACGTCGAATCCCTAGCCGCTGTCCAGATCCAGATCCCGAACTCCAAATCCAGCTGACATCGTTGGATCCGGCCGCCAGGGAGAGAATTTTAGAGAGATGATGGAGAGAAGCCTCTGATCGTTCCCGAACTCCAGATCAAGCCGCCATCATTGGATCCAGCCGCCCGGGAGAGAATTTTAGAGAGATGATGGAGAGAAGCCTCTGATCGTTATATCATTGCTATCTCATAGCTGCTGTTTTCTATTTTTAGCTCATTGCATTGCTTCTGTAACCCTACTCCTGTTGTTCTTCAAAAAAAAAAAGAGAGAGAAAAATCAAAATAATAATAATAATAATAATAATAATTTTTGCATGTACTTGAATCTCTCATGGAGCATAAATTTTGTCAGTACCTTCCAGTCTCCACTGATTTCCTTCTTTCCTCTGCTAAGGATTGGACTGATTGGTCTGCTTCTGTTGAGGTCATGCTTCTCGGTCATTCTTTATGGGGTCACATTGATGGTTTCACTGTTCGCCCAAAAGATCCCGATACTACCGCTTTCGCTGCCGATAAGCAATTGATTCACACATCTCAAATCACTTGGGATGATCATGACTGTCGAGTTATTTTCTTCCTCATATCCTCTGTTGACCATAGTCTTCATGCTGATCTTCTTCGAGTTCATCCTGCCAAGACTCTTTGGAAACACTTGGTTACCCAGTATGTTTAGAATAGTGGGGCTCGTGAGTATCAGCTCCTTGTTCAGTCCGTTCTTGATCGGCAGGGTGATCACAGTATTCAGGAACATTACACAGTCATGCGCAATATCTGGCACGAATTACAGCAACTAGAGAACAGTGAGGTGCATGTCACTCGTGAACGTCGTCAATTTATGTTCTTCATGATGGGTCTTCGACCAGAATATCAGTCTTTATGCAGTCAATTGATCCATCGAGATCCGGTCCCTCGTCTTGAAGCTGCTATTGCTGAGCATGTTGCTGAAGAAACCCAGTTACGTGCTCTCCCAACTCCTACTTCTCACTCATCCTCTACCAATGAAAGTGTCCTTGCCGTTGCTCCTCGTCCATCCTTCTCACGCAAGCCTCGCCCCAGCTCTACACCTACTCCTTCTGTCCATCGCAGTGTTCCTGATCGTCGTTCCCATTGCACCCACTATCAGCGGGATGGTCATACTCATAGTAATTGCTTTATTCTTCATCCTCAGCTCCTAGCTCAGGCACAGCAGCGTAGACAGCAATAGGGTTTACCTCCTCTCCCCACATCTGGTGCGATGGTCGTCACTCCAGCCATGCCTTCTCCTGCTCCTTATGATATTTCACAACACTGTCTAGCTCAGCTGGATCTTCAAAACTCGGTCTATCAGTGCTGGTTCATCTGCCCCTACTTTCTCTGTCACTCCTGGTATGTCTTCTTCCTGGCTTTTAGATTCTGGTGCTTCACATCACCTCACTAGAAATTGTACACTACTCACCACTCACACTCCACTTACCTCTCATTCACCGTCACTTTACACTGCCGATGGTTCACTACTTCTCACTACACACTGTGGATCTATTAACACTCCAACTCTCACTTTACCTTTCGTCCTTTATGCCCCTCGTTTATCTACGAACCTTATTTCCATTAGTGCTTTATGTGATAGTGGCCTTACCGTTACCTTTACTCCTTTGGACTGTACCATACAGGATCCTTGGATTGGTCATATGATTGGACGCGCTAGCAGACATGGACGTCTATATCATCTAGAGTTTCTTCATGCTCATGATTCCACTTCTAGTTTTGCTGGTATTGTCAGTTCTGATGCCAATTTGTGGCACAGATGCTTGGGTCACATTAGTGCGTCTCGTTTGAAAGATTTAGTTTGTAGTGGTGCTCTTGGTCGTTTTAATTTTACTTCATTATCTGTTTGTCAGGGTTGTAAGTTGGCAAAACACTTAGCCCTCCCTATTAACAATAAAAGCAGTTCTCATTCTACTCATGCTTTTCAACTTATTCACTCTGACATATGGGGTTCATCTCCCATACCTTCTCAAAAATGTTATCTCTATTATGTTAGTTTCATCAATGATTTCACTAGACACACATGGGTATTTTTTATGCACCAACATTCTGAGATACCTGACATTTACCAATTCTTTACGACCATGGTTCACACCCAGTTTGGGGTTCGTATCAAAACTTTTCGCTCAGATGGTGCTCGTGAGTACACCTCTGCTACTATGCGATCGATTCTTCAGTCCAATGGCACTCTTTTTCAGCAATCATGCCCCCACACCAATGAGCAGAATGGTGTAGCTGAACGCAAGCATCGTCACATCCTTAAGACGGCTCGTGCTCTTCTACTCTCTTTTTCTGTTCCTCGCTCTTTCTGGGCTGAAGCTGTCATGACTTCCGTCAGTCTCATTAACATTACTCTTTCGTATGCCTTCTCTGGCATCACTCCTTATGAGGCCCTCTATCACTCATCCCCTGACTACAACGTGCTCCGTATTTTTGGTTACACGTGTTATGTCCTTCTCCCTCCCACTAAGCACACGAAACTCACTGCTCGCGCCGCTAAGTGTGTTCATCTAGGTCTCAGTCCTGAACATAAAGGTTATCGTTATTTTGATCCTGCGGCAGGTCGTATTCGTATTTCTCGACATGTCTCCTTTGTAGAAGACTCTCCTTACTACTTAACCTCTCCTCAGGACACTAGTTTTCTCGATCCTTCACCTATTAAGCCTACTTCCACTCCACTTATTCCTTTTGATCCCACTCCTTTGGCTCCTTTCGCTCCTATTATAGACAGTTCCCCCATTATTCCTACAGAGACAATCCCTGTTTTTCCACCACCTGCATCCCCACAGTTGCCTACACCCACACCTTCCACATACTGACCTTCCACCACCAGTGCGTCAGTCTGCACGTTCTACTGCGTGCATCCCACCACCCCACTACACACCTGATGCCACTGGTCCCTCTGACCAATTTAGTTTTGCCACACTAGCTTCTTACTCACCCTAGTTTCATGCATATCTCACTGCTATACACTCTGCACGTGAGCCCAGGACCTATAAGGAAGCCGTTCCATATCCCGAGTGGCGAAAAGCTATTGCAGGAGAGTTCAGTGCCTTTGATCAGACTGGTACTTGGGATGTTGTTCCACTGCCTATGGGTGTTCAGCCTGTTAGTTGCAAGTGGATCTTTAAGGTCAAATATCGACCTGATGGTTCCATTGAGCAGCACAAGGATCATCTAGTTACCCAGGGATTTACTCAGGAGCATGGCATTGATTATAATGAGACTTTTGCCCCAGTGGCTCAGATGACTACAGTTCACACTCTTCTTACTGTTGCAGCCGTTCGTCAGTGGCCGATGTACCAGTTGGACGTGAAGAATGCTTTTCTTCATGGTACCTTATCTGAAATAGTTTATATGCATCATCCTCCTGGCCTTACTACTCCTCGTCATGTTTGTAGACTTCGCCGTGCTATATATGGCCTGAAATAGGCCCCTCGAGCCTGGTTTGAGTGTTTTCGCCTTTTCATCACCAAGGCTGGTTTTCGTCAGAGTTCACAGGACCATTCTATGTTTATACGGTCATCACCGTAGGGGAGGGTACTTCTACTACTATATGTTGATGATATGATCATTACTGGGGATGACTTCGCCAGCATTGCATCCATACAGAAATACCTTCACCAGCAGTTTCATATGAAAGACCTTGGTAAGCTATATTACTTTCTGAGTTTAGAGATTGTTCATGGATATCAGTGGATACTCATTTCTCAGCAGAAATACACATCAGATATTATTTCCGTTGCATGTCTCTTTGACAGTCGATCAGCTGATACACCCTTAGAGCTTCATGTGAAGCTTCGTCCCACAGATGGTGAGCTCCTTCCTGATCCCACTAGATACAGACAGATTGTTGGACAGCTTGTCTACTTATGTATGACCAGACCCGATATTGCTCATGCAGTTAGTATTGTCAGTCAGTTTGTTTCCGCTCCTACATCAGTACACTACGGTGCTCTTCTTCGGATCCTCAGATATCTTCGGGGCACTATCACTTGCTCATTATTCATGCCTTCTACATCCAAACTAGAGCTCAGTGCATATTCTGATTCAGATTGGGCAGGTGATCCGACTACCAGAAGGTCTACCATAGGTTTCTGTCTATTTCTTGGTGATTCACTGATCTCATGGCGGAGCAAGAAACAGGCAGTTGTTGCATGTTCTTCCACCGAGGCTGAGTACAGAGCAATGGCAGCTACTACTAGAGAGATTGTTCATGTTCGTTGGCTGTTATCAGATATGGGTATCACTCTTACAAGCGCTACTCCACTTTATTGTAATAACCGGAGTGCATTGCACATTGCAAGCAACCCAGTCTTTCATGAACGAACGAAGCATATTGAGATTGATTGTCATTATGTTCGTGAGCATTTTGAGGCAGGGACCATCTCTCTCCATTCTGTTAACTCTTCCCAGCAGACTGTAGACTTCTTCACCAAATCTCATACTGTTCAGAGATTCCGACATTTAGTAGGCAAACTCACATTGTTTGACCCATCGTGAGTTTGAGGGGGGTGTTAGAGATTATAGTCACACATTGGGTAGTTGGTTAGTTATGTATTTGGTTCCTCCTATATATAGGAGATATTGTACTCAGTTATTTCTCAATTCAATATTCAGTATTGTCTTCATTTCTCTCTGATTTATCTTAACAAACATCATAATCAAGAACCAAAAGTCACACATCACAAAAAACAACTCAATAGAAAACAAAATATGTAACACATATAAACTGTCACACAACAAGTGTCAAATGAATATGTTGTACAACACTTAGTTATTACAAAACATAGATATAATTCCTACAAAACATTTTTAAAAAAGTCCAAATTCGACAAACTACAGCAGGGGAGTCTCCTCGTGTGGCCCGCTGTTGCTTCCAATTCCATCGTTATTTTGCCCTAGTGTATGTGCGTGTCTGGAAATCGATGGAATACGCTGGTCCTATAGAAAAAACATAAATATTTCATCATCAATTTGTCAAACAAAAGAAGTAGTAGTTATTAGGGACTTGGATGGTGCAAAAGAGAGGCTTAATAAAGAAAATGGATGATTAATAAAGCAATTCATAAAATTAATACAAAAAATCTGAAGTATATCAATAAGAAGCAAAGTTAATTATAAGATTGTAGTACACTAAACATTGAAACAACAAAAACACTTTTAAGCTTAAGTGAAATTCTGATAGTTGTCAAGTCATTATACTTATCATATATCGTTTTCCTAGAATACCATATCGTATATCTTATCCTATTGTAAGAAAAGTCAAAGAATGGACTAAACTCCCATCAGATGCATTCCAGACACATATTCTGCAATCTGAAAAAGAAAACCAACTTAGTAACCTGAATCACAAGGTTTTCAGGTCTAAATTACGAATTACTATAAGAAATTGAAAAAAGACACAACTTAGAAATACATCACAAAAGGAGATTAATAATAAATTAAAATGCTGAATGAAAAGACAATTTAATTAATTAATGAAGATATTATTACAGTACAAAAAACTCAATAATACATTACAGCAGACTAAGGGAATACATCAACCTGAGGAATGACACAGCCAGTACCCAACACAAAGATTTGTAAATGATTAAACTATTATTACGCAGCTGACACAACTTGACATACATCCTAAAAATCATCTATTTCCATGTCCTAACAAAGTAAACTTCACAATTTGTCCTTCATTTAAGGCCCATGCAACAAAGTAATTACCCTCTAAGATCATCCTGTAATAGGAGCATAGGATATAACTATAGAAGAAGACGAAAGACATTATATTCAATTTCAGTAAACATTCTCCCTGAAACCAAAGATAGAGCCAAAGCCCAAAATGAACATATTTAGATACATCGTAGTCTGCCCTGATAGTTCGGATAGAAAACTTACTGACTAAATTATACGAACGTAGAGACATCTATACTTGGACAATAATTCCTGCATCCTCCAAGTTTTGTACCATTATATGGTGTGAGAGGAGGTTCCACCCACTACTTATATGTATAAGCTACCCTCAATGAATTCGATCGAAGTCATGAAATCTATCTCACTCGGCTTGATAGTTTGTTTTTGAACAATAGCTATATAAAGAGACATACACAAAAATTTTCTTCCAGCATTGTTCTAAAGTTTGTACCAATACATGTTACATGTATACATTATTCCTCACCCTCGGAGACAAAAAATCTCTCTTTCCTACTCTCCCTCAAAATATTTATACATATAATGAATAGGCGATCCACTAGATTACTATTAAGATCTCTATTCCCTAAAATAAATCTGCTCGGAAATTTGATTTGGTATTTACTAATTTTGTCAAATCTATATTTACCCATAACCGGATCCCTGGCCAACTTTAAATTTTTTTGCAGAATTGACTGTTCAAGCATGCTGAAAGCCATATACCCAATACCCGATGATAAGGTTATACAACTATAATTTTGGGGTGGTAAAGGTTATACAGCTATAATTTTGCTGAAAGCCATATACCCAATACCCGATGATAAGGTTAAATCCATGACTTGCAAAATTTTGGTAAAAAACTAAGTGATTTAGTAAATCATACTTCAGAATAATGAAAAATAAAGATAGTAACAGAATAAACAAATCCAATGCTATGAGGCTTTATTTATTTCTCGTTACTTTACATTTAGTTTCTACCTCTATTTTTATTTTTTGAAGACTTAAAGAAGCCTGTAGTGGTAACATGAACAAAACTCGAGCAGAAACTTGTAGGATAGCAAAGACTACGAGAGGCTTATTGTACCACTTATTTGTTTTGCATAGCTGGATTTTGTAGCAGAAGCCTGTTACTTCAGCTACTTGGAGAGCCACAAAGTTGTTAGGTACTTTCAGTACTATCAAACCAACTCTGGAAACAATTACGGGTACTACTATACCAAATCTAAAGGCTAGATGCCTGGATCCAATCATAGTTGCAGTAAAAAGAGCTTGACAAAAGTTATAGCCTTGGCAATGGTCCAAATATCGGTATAGATATCTGATGCAAATATCGGTATCAGAAAACAGAAATAATCCATACATAAGTGGACATTAACTTATATTGTTCAACACAGAACTAAAAGATAAAAATAAACATGCCAAGAGAAGACAGTATTCATAAGGTTTATTGTTCCTAATTTATGTCCGACAGAACCTTTATCCCCCACCATTACTAGCAGCCAGTACATATTAGACAAAGATTGCTGCATGAAATGCTGCTGAAAGGTAATATGTAGAATATTCTTTACTCTATATTCACAAACTATCATTAAGTTTTCTATTTTACATGGATAAGGACTAATCCAAGCGCTTTACTTAATACACCACTAAGTTAGTTTGCCCTCCTTTCCTCCCCAGAAAATCATATCTAAATTCAGTGTGATCAAGTGGGGTTAATAATGATGATCAGAACTATTCTATTTACCCTGAGATAACATGTGAGCTAATCTAAGCTGCAAATTATTGGTTCAAAATCGTAGGAGCTTTATAGAGAATTTTGGGGTGGTAAAGGTTATTCAGCAAGTCATGGATTTAACCTTATCATCGGGGATCGGGTATACAGCTATAAATTTGCAAGATGATAAGGTTATACCCTACTCAATCTCAAATTTCACTCCTTTCATAATTCTCTAACCATTCTAGTAGAAACGTAGTGCAAAGCATCTCCAGAAACTAAAATACAAAATAAAGCTTCCTGCTTACCAGCAAACTGGATTAGTGCCTGCATCCCACCATTCTTCTCAAACAATGCAATTTTTTGGACAGTACCAAATGCTGAAAAGACCTGTAAATTGCAAAGATTATTATTCACCTACACTTAGAAGAATGAAACAAAAACAAGGCGAACAAGAACAAACACTTACGGTGTGAAAGACATCAACTGTTACAGCATATTGCATATTCTCCACAGAAGCAAGAAGCACATTACTTTCAGGCTCCTTTTTCTTTCCATCGGGGCCTAGCGTAGGCTGGATAATAAATAATTTGTGAGAAAAAACAATAATGAAGAACAAGAAGATAATTTGATGTCTTTAAAACCCAAACTCACAAACCCACCTGTAAGGTTCCCTCAATTGCAGATGGGTTCACAGGCAGATAAGGAATAGTGAAATAATTACAATTAAAATAGTGAACAGACAATAATTACTTAGCAAGTGGTTACTAGTGAAGAAAAATTTCTTCGTTATTGCATAACCAATGAGGTGGGTATTTATATACTACATTTATAATTTTTTAATTGTAAAAACCTAAAGTGGGTTCTCAAATGTTGGTTGACATGAAGATTAAATACATTTGCATGTAATATGCATAGCCAATTTGTACATGACAAAACGTACCAAAATCATGCCTTCAATTTATGGTCAGTCTTTTTGCTTACAATGACTTCCCAACAACAGTTGTTCTGCTGTGTTACAAAGGCTATTGGCTTTTCAAACTTTGGTTCAAGCCAATTTCAAATATAAAACAACCTTCACTGGATTGTTTACAGAAAAAGAACTTGAACAACAACCAAGGTGTAATCTCAATCCTCAAATCATCTATGTTTCCTTAGATATCACTACCTATTGTACCGAAGCAATTATATAAAATCTCATAACAATGTCCACATCATATGTATGCATCACTGGCAAAATGCCACTTGACACCTAGGAAGCACGGGTACTTTCAAATGCCCGACCTGACGTACCCGTGTCGGGAGTGTATCGGATGCTGATACTCCTTGAGTACTCCCAGGTGCAAATTGTAAACTGATTGTTACCATTTCGTTAACAATTAAATCATACTGAATGTACTGATGTACGAGTAGGGGGTTTCCAAAACACTTCATTTTTCCATAGATAACCATAGAATGATTGTCCACATAATTAGATGATAAAAAAGGTGAAGTGGTTCGGTAACTTTCTATCAATTTGTCAAGTAGCTGTAAACCAATTATTCACAGTTCTTTAACAATTAGATCAATGCACGCAACGGAGTCTAGTTTACTCGTGAGGTAGCTGCCAAATGACCAATCTAGGGTGAAATTTCTGTATAAAGATATGATAATCTTTTTCCCAGTTGAATAAAGTTTGTACATTTATAAGCAACTAAAGAAGATGGGGACGTGTGTGCCCTGTCTATAAATGTTGGTTTCCATGACAAAGATTTTGCCATTAAAAACAATGGGACATGTTATTTTTAACTCTGATGGTTGATCTGCAACTCTAGTCAAATCTTTTATAAACTTTGTGCTCTTTAACCCAACTGGCTGTAATAAAAGGCATTAGATGATGACAACTATGAACTTATAACTAAAAAGAAGCATAAAGCTAATTATCTAGAGTGTACAAACAAAAATAGGGTGTTCTGCAACACTCAATTGCTTTGGAACTAGACCTTATTTGGTAACTTAAGTTGCAATTTAGTTGCAAAGTTTGGCCAGGCACTTTAAATTTGTAACCCCTATTTTTTGTTTTTCGTATTTTTGATGTATTTTCCTTCTTCTTGAGTATTTGTACTCTCTTGTATTTTTCTTGGACCGTATATTGGAGTTGTTTCAATATATATTCATTTTTGTTTCATTTTGAGCTCTTTGTGTTGATTTGTTCATCTTTTGCTTCGTTCTTCATCAATTGTTGTTCTTTTCTCTTTATTGGATTCTTGTTCTCTCTATTTTGCTCTTGGGTGTTCATAGTATTTTGGTTGGTTACCCTATCTCTAATCCTATTGCTTTTGACCCCTAATTGATTACCAAAGCCAAATTAACCTACAATCATATTTTAAATCCTATACAAATTTTATCCTAATCAAATTCTGTGAGACTAATCCTACTACTCCTCCTAAAATACCCATTAACCCAAATACCCAAATACCCAAACCCTAAACTAAAACCCTATATAAATCTTTCTCTCTCTACTAAACCCTAACCCTAAGCTATCCCCCGGCCTCCCTCTGTTTGCGCCATCAACCCCAGCCCAACCAGCCCTTCGACTGCATCCCGATGCCCCATCCGACCTGCACACCCCCTACTCCCGATCGCCATTGAACCCAACCAACTCCCCAAGTTGCAACCCTATACACCGAGCACTTCACCTCTCCATCTCTCTCCCATCCCCTTGCCGCCTGTCACCATCGCCGATCGTCAGCAGGAGCAGTAGTAGCCATCAACGCAACGCCAGCCGCCGCTACCCCCGATGTTCCCCCTCTCTCTCTTGGTTGCACGTGCTCGAGTTTGCACGTGTGGATCGTTGGTTTCGGTTCGTATTTGCTTTGGTTCGTGGATTCTTTTTCGTGGGTTTTGTTCATTGCCGAGAATTCGTTCCCGTTGTTCTTGGTGTTCTTCATTTTCGTCTTCGGTTAAGGTAAGTAACTTGTACTCAAATTCTTTTGTATGGTACAAGTCAAAAATATCGCTTATAGTGTAGTTGGGTTCTAGAGAAAACTCGTGTGTGTGTGTTATTTTTGATGGGTTTTGTCTCTATAGTGCTATTTGACCATAATTGCCTCACGACACAAAAATCAACATGAAAATAACTTGGTTTGACCGTTCTTGATCTATTCATATATGTGAGATAATTAGGTGAATTATGTGTTTGATGAGATCCATGTGATATGATGGTTATGAATATGTTATATACTCTACTTTATGATGTTTGGACACTTAGTAAACTCTATACCATGTTTGATTGTGATTGGAACGAGTTTCGTGTGGTTTATGTTGGTTTTGTTTTCAAGAGAAAATCAGTATTTGTCGTTGATCAGTTTTGATTTGTATTTTAGACCCTATTAAGGTCAGAATTCTTAATTTTTGTGTTAGACATAAATTGTAGAGAAATTTTTCTTCTTTCCAAACTCTCTGACCTTGATCGATTTCGTTTTTGTATGAGTGAGTTATGCTTGTTTTACTACAGAGATATATTTTATTTCCAGATTTCGTTTCTTGATAATTTTGATGATTAAACTATTTTGATACTAGTTCTAATTATATTATTTTGATCTAAAACTTTGCACAATATTTCTATACCTATCTAGGGATTACCCATAATTTTGGTGGATTTTATTGATGAGTTTTATTCGCCGTTTTATGCTTGTTTATGAAAGCTATACTTGCTGTATTTTGCTCGTTGTTCTGCAAAGAATCATATTTTTACCCTATTTCTTTTTACTGTATTGAAAATATTTATTAAATATGAAAGTTAGCTTATTTTGTTTATTTTCATCTCCCTTTGGAGGATTTTGATTTCCTTTCACGGTTTGCGAGATATTACAGTTTTCGTACAGCAGTATTGGGGATTCTAGATTTGCCAAATTATCGTTTCTCGATATTTTCTAATTTTTGTTGACTACACTAACTTTACTGAAATATTATGAAACTTTATATTCTGATACTAGACATATAGGGGATTACCCCAGATTTTTCCTGTATTTATTTGAGGAGTTTTGATGCTGTTTTTCTGACTTTGGATACGATTTACTGATTTCTGGCTGAACGTATTTTCTGGTTTTCAAATCAGTTTTGAGTTATGATTTTGTGAAATACTATATGGCTTATATATAATCGCGGGATTCTTATGGAAGTCTATTTTTCAGATTCTTCGACGGATTCAGATTTGGATTTCTGTATTAACAGGAATCACTGTGTTAGTACTGTACTGTCATGCTGTCTTGAATATGAACATAAACTGTTTTGCTCGTTTATGTGATGTATATCATCTATGCATGTTTATTTGTTTTCATGAACCTAATACTGATTATACCATGTTAGTTTGATACTATTTCATGCACTATCATGTCTGTTGATAACCATAATAAAAGTGATCAAGCCGGGGTTTCGTAAGGGAAGATCTAGTAGTGAAAAATATGGAAATGTGCACTTAAAAGGGAACTAGTGTTCCATACTGTTACTGTTACTATTACTTTTACTACTACTGTTACTGTTACTTTTACTGCTACTGCTACTGTTACTGATACCTAAGTACACTGTCCCATTATGGTCCACTATGAAATTTAAAAGCGAAACTGTTTGTTGTAGTAATCATGTAGTAAAAACCGGAATGCATGAAGTGCTACCAAGCTAGTAATACACACAAGACTGTGAGAACATAAGATTGATATTGTTAGACTGATACTGTTAGACTGATACTGTTGGACTGATACTATTATACTGTTACACTGATATACTGAGCTTACTGTTACTGGACATTGTTAGTTGCCATATGACACTGTTACTTGACACATTCATTTGTACTGTTAGTATACCATGCTAGTTGACTTTATTTTACTGATTCATGCTAGTTATTACTATTGATGCATTATATCATGCTATGTTTATTTCTGCTGTTATTTTATATTTGATCATTCTATGTACTTGTATCCTACATTATAAGTGGCCCGTAACTTGCATTAACGGGTACTTGTTTTCTCTTTTCTTCTCCTGCAATTATTAATTACAGATTAGGATGGTCAGCTGCCCGACGACATTGGCGAAATGAGATATTAGTGCTGGATTTCTTACTTATTAGTATTGCTATTATTGTTGCTTTGAATAATGTTTTTTGAGTACTTGGATGATTACTTTGTATTTGGGCGATGTGACCTAGGATATTTGTCTTGTCCAGATTCTGATTTATTTGAGCTTAATGTGTTTTGTTTCAAGTAAATTCTGTTGGTTTATTAATTCAATTATGCACGTGTGGTTGACTCCTTTACTTCCAACTCTGATTATTTTGTGAAATGTTGTAAAGATTCCTGAACAGCTTATAGATGATGCAAATCATTCTCTGGATTGAGTCGCGTATCCGTATTCTATATTCTTTTTGGAAAGTGGGGCGTGACAAGACTTTTAGTGGTATCAGAGCCCAGGTTTGACTAATGTATCAGTTGCCGAATATATTAGACAAGCTCTGCTCGAACTGGGATCGGCTCAATATTTCACCAACCATGCATACGTAAATGAATTATTATCAACTTTGATTCTGGATGCTAATTGTTTTGATTTTTGTGCAGCTATGGCTCGTGGGAATTCTTCTCAGCCTGATCCGATTGAGGCTGTCACTACTGTGCTTGAGCAGCTGATTAATTAGCAGCAAAACCACAGCGATCTAGTGATGGCTGCTCTTGAAACTGCTTGGGTTCCGCCTCCCATTGTGCCTGTACAGGCAAATCTTCCGCCTCGTCCAGGAACAGTTATGGATTTCATGAGGCTGCATCCTGACAGTTTTTCTGATACTGAGATGCCTTTGGAGGCTGGATAGTGGTTGATCCGGACCGAGCGCTTGTTTTTAGCGACACGTGTTGCCGAGGCTGATAGGGTGGATGTGGTTTCCATCCAGCTGGTAGATTTGGCTCATATTTGGTGGATGGCTGAGTCTGAGCGACTTGAGAGGCCTATTGCTTGGACTATTTTCATTCGGGGATTCTTGGAGAAGTTCTTCCCAATTAGTTTTCGAGTTGAGATGGAATAGCAATTCCTGGCCCTGAAACAGGTTAAGTCATTATTCTATTTTAAAATTTTGTTACATACAAACAGTGTTGTAACATGGACTTCATGAAACAGGGTTCCAGGTCAGTGGATGAGTACGCAGCTGAGTTTACTAGACTTAGCCGCTTCGCTACCGTTCTTGTGGCTACCGAAGAGGATAGGGCTCGTAGATTCACAAATGGGCTTGAGCAGGATATCAAGAGGCATCTTGTCTCTCTCCGTTTACGTACTTATGCTGAAGCTCTTGAGGCAGCTCGAGCTCAGGAGCAAGCTCGTGGTGGTTTGGTTCCTTCTTCGTAGACTGTTCCACATCCTGCTACTAGGCCTTCTGGTGGTCCTGTTCGGAGGCCTGTCCCAACCCATCCGGTCAGAGCAACTCCGTATCCTTCTGCTGGTTTCCAGCTCCGTATCCTTCTGCTGGTTTCCAGAAGGGTGGTTTTTGTGACTTCTATCAGATATCTGGGCATGAGTGTAAGAATTGTTGGTGTGTCAACCACCGGTGCTTTAGGTGTGGCACCGCTGATCATCCAGTACGCCATTGTCCGCAGCAGTAGCAGGTGGCTCTTCCAGCCAGGGATCCTGTTAAGCAAGCAGGCCCAACTCGTGGTCCAGTTAGGCCTCCGCTTCCTCCTCAGCGTCAGATTGTCGGTCAGAGGACTGCTATTCCGAGGAGAACCGGTATCTGTTGCCCAGGATCGATGATTTGTTCAACCAGTTGAATGGGACTACTATTTTGTCGAAGTTGGATCTTCATTCTGGGTATCACCAAGTCAAGGTGAAGGCTTCTGATATACAGAAGACTGCATTCAGGACTAGATACGGGCACTATGAGTATTTTGTGATGCTGTTCGGGTCACTAATGCGCCAGCTGTATTCATGAGTCTTATGAATCAGGTTTTCTCTTAGTTCTTGGATAGATTTGTGGTGGTCTTCATTGATGATATTTTGGTATATTCTTGGAATCGAGAAGATCATGCTGAGCATCTTAGGGTGGTTCTGCAGACTTTAAGAGAGAATCAGCTCTATGGAAAACTTAGCAAGTGCGAGTTTTGGCTCGACAAGATTTCTTTCTTAGGGTACATTATTTCTGGCGATGGTTTTTCTGTAGATCCAGCCAAGGTTGAGGTTGTGAAGGTTTGGACTACTCCTAAGTCAGTTTCCGAAGTTCGGAGTTTTCTTGGTCTTGCAGGCTATTATCGGAAATTCGTTCAAGATTGCAGGGCTGTTAACTAAACTAACAGGAAATGATCAGAAGTTTTGTTGGTCTGGTGAGTGCAATGAGGCTTTTGTTGAGTTGAAGAACAGATTGATGTCAATGCCTGTGTTGACTATTCCAGATGGTTTAGGCAGATTTGTAATTCACTGTGATGCTTCTGGTAAAGGTCTTGGAGCAGTTCTTATGCAGAAGATTTGTGTCGTTGCGTATGCATCAAGGCAGTTGAGGCCTCATGAAAAGAACTATCCTACTCATGATTTGGAGTTAGTGGCAGTGATCTATGCTTTGAAGCTGTCGAAACATTATTTACTTGGAGACAGCGTGGAGATCTTTACAGACCACAAAAGTCTCAAGTATGTTTTCACCCGGAAGGAAGTAAACATGAGTCAAAGGCGATGGTTAGAGCTTATGGCCGATTATGACATCAGTTTGCAATACCATCCTGGTAAAGTAAACTTGGTGCCAGATGCTTTGAGCAAGAGACCGGCAGTTATGTTTCTTACTCGGTAGAGTGATCTCTTGAGCAGATGAGGAGATTGGATTTGGAGGTTTTTTTGCCGAGTTCTGGTCGGAGTTATCTTGCGCTCTAGCTTCAGTCTTCTCTTATTGATCAGATCAAGGAGGCTCAGGCTGGTGATGCACAGTTGCAGGATTTTCGAACTGAGGTTGAGTCTGGGTTCAGAACGGACATGGTTATTCATGCCGATGGTTCGCTTCATTTTGGTTCCCGGTTGTGTGTTCCTAAGGGTGGAGTTCATTAGAGGTTGCTTGAGGAAGCTCATCAGTCCTCGTATTCTATCCATCCTGGCGGTATTAAGATGTATCGAGATTTGAAGCTTCATTTCTGGTGGCATGGTATGAAAAGGGCCGTAGCTCGGTTTGTTGCTCAGTATTTGATCTGTCAGCAGGTTAAGGCAGAGCATCAGAGAACCGCTAGATTTCTTCAACTGCTTCCTATTCCGAAGTGGAAGTAGGAGCATATCACCATGGATTTTGTGACCGCTTTGCCGAGGAGTCCTAAGGGTCACAATGCTGTTTGGGTGATTGTCGACCGTTTGACGAAGAGTATTCACTTCATTCCTTTTCGTGTCGGTCAATCTACTGAGAGCCTTGCTGAGAAGTAGATGCAAGAGATTGTCAGGCTTCATAGGGTTCTAGTTAGTATTGTATCCGACAGGGATACGAGATTCAGATCTCAGCTTTGGGAGAGTCTTTAGGCTAGTTTGGGGAGTAAGTTGAAGTTCAGTACAACTTTTTATCCCCAGACTGATGGAAAGTCAGTGTACCACCCTAATTTTCATTTATGAAGATTCTGTGATTTTACGTGTTTTGCACTTATAATTTCATTTGTATAATTTCTATTATAAAAATATTTCTTATATAGTATTTGTTCTCTTTATTTTCCAAAAATTAATTTTCTTTAAATGCCTAATTATCTCTTTTAAGCCCACTCTATTAATTAATTAATTTAATTATTAAAGCCCATGATTAAATTGGCCCATTGGTGAGCCCATTTAACTTAATTCTCTTTTAAAATTGCCTAACTTGTAGTGTAGATTCATTTTATGAACAATTAATTTTGTCACATGAACAAATTTGTAAGTGGGGGACACTAGAGTGGCACGTGCATGCACTAGCATGTGCAGTGTGCACACTTTTGGGTAGTCCGGATAGGATTGGGAGAATGGGAGGGGTGGGAGTGGTGGAGAGTTGGTTATTTTCATCCTCGGAAGTTATTTCAACTCCCTACTTCATCTTGGCCCTTGATCCTTAAACATATGATCTAATCTTAGCCTTCCATTCACCCTAAAAATTTGTATAAATACCCCCCCCCCCCACCTACACTAGTTCTCCTTACACCTAAAGTTGAAAAAGAAAGAGAGAAAAAAATACAAGTTAGTAAGACAAAAGAATGAGGAGTTTTGTGAGTTGAAAAGATTGAGTGCTAGTGTGTTCTTCATCCAAGGAGAGGTGGCCGGTTTTTCCAAAGGGGGAGGCTCGGGTTCTAGCTTGCAACAAGGAGGAGGTGGCTTTTGTGGCTTGATCTAGGAGGAGAAGGCTTCACTCGTTCATTGCAGGAGATCTCTAGGAGTTTATTTAATTTTTCCTCTCCATTTAATGTGGGTGGTTCTCTTAAACTTCTAATTATACATCATGCTAGGGTATGGTTGATAAATTAAGAAGAAACTTTAGCTAATTTAGCCATGTGTTATGAAAATGAGACAAATTGCTATTGGTTTGAATGTATGTTAAAAGAGTATTAATTAATTGCAAAATTATGATTGTTAATGTAGAATTTACCATGCTACCATGCTCTATTTGATTGTCATGTGCTAAATTAAGAATACATGCTTGTATGTTAAATAATTGAAAGAAGAACTATGGAAATATGTGATTTTGATTATTGAATTGTTGAATGGCATGAAAAAAAATTTTATTACTGAGATAATTGTACAATGTTAATAAAAATATTATAAGTGATCTAGGAAAATTTTAAGTGCAATTTATAAGGAGAATATGCTTATTTCCCCTAAATTCAAAAATTGAAGAACAAAATGAAGTAGAGAGCAGATTATGTTTTTTTTTTTTGTATCAAAAATCAAATTTTATTTTACTGAAATGCTGTAATAAGATGAAAAATAAAATCTGGAGTTTTTGAATAAATTTGGAGAAGAAGAGAACTCAAAAACATTCATTTTTGGTAAAAATTCGAAATAACCGAGTCTCGGACTTAAACCCCTAAAAACCCCACTCTATATCAGTTTGGTCTCTTAGACCATTTGGTTATTGGTTGCTTTGGGCGCTTACTGTAGCGTGCGGGTGTGTCTGTGGTCTTGGGTTCAAAATTGGGCTTCGGCCTTTTGGTTTCGTTTTTGAATAAAACCCCCAATCCTGAAACCAAACCCCTTAACAAATAAACCCCGTACCATGATGTGGTTGCGCCTTAGCTCATTTGGCTTGCGGTGGCGGCTGGCTAGTCTGTGGTCATGGGTTCGATTCTTGGCTTCGGCAGGGATTAAAACTTTTGATTTTTTGGCTTTAAAAATTGATTTTTGGATTTTAAAAATTTGGAAAAATACTATAATTATTCTAAAATTATGTGAATTCAATGAAAATTATTTGTGCATGATTTGACTAAAATAAAGATGATTTAGAAGTAAAAAATTAAGTAGAATTGCATGAAGTTGACATTGATATAAATATGAAAAGTGATTATTTTCATGAGAAGATTATACTAAGTTATAAAAGAGGATTTTGAATGAAATAAAATTTAAGTGTGTTATTTATGAATTTTATTGCCTAATTTGGGTATTGTATATGAGTGAAAAATACGACTTTGTGACTATTGAATTAAGCAAAGGAAAGAAACTATGGTATGAGAATCTAATGTGTTTATCGAAATAAAATTTTGAGCATGAAATACAAGAATTGAAATTGAACTTGATATGTGAGATTGATTAGTCGAAAAGAATAGAAATCATGTTAATTATGAAAAAGAACTTATGAGTATAAAGACTCAATTTTTGTGATTATGAATTGAAATTGAGAATTAGAGTGTAGCTAAGCCTCATACCGGTATTGAAAGAAAAATATGTTGAAATGAAATCTGAAATGAAAAGACCAAGATTTGAGTCATGTTATATAAATGGTTAAGACCGGTATAGTGGAAGAGCTAACTCTAGAAAATTGATTTTGTTCATATTCAAATAACTAAGGACTAGATATATAGTGAAGAGGTGATGAAAATAAGAGAAAAACACGAGTATGAGGGCCTTGGAGCTATGGTGTGTGAATATTCACAGGCTGTCTTCACGAGGCATCGTGACATGACGTGGATATGTCTCCAGGAATCCGTACCACAGGCGACGCTTGTGGGGTGTTTGGTGACTGCAGGTGGTGTCATGTCCCATGACGGAGGCTGAATTGTCCATAGGTTCTTCACGATGCGTCGTGACATGACGTGGGATTTCCCTCCAGGCTGTCTGGACATGAGCTCGTAATTCATAGAACATCTAGGATACTTATCGTAGTTACAGTAGTAGTTTAAGTCATAGCAAGGGATTGAACCCTACAAGATGAAGAACGGTTAAGGGCTTGCCCTCAGACCTATGTAGTATGGGATGCATAGAATCTAAACAAGTGCGCATTAGTGTCATGTAACATACATAACTGCATTAAAGACTAAGTGCACCGCACAACACGACATCAATAGGATAGTTCCTTGTAGTTTTGTTTGTGATCAAATTTGTGGTTTGTTTAAGTATTTGAAAATCGTTATACTGTTCGGCATAGAGAGCATAGCCGTGTATAATATTTTGTCGGTTGTAAGCAACTGATGTGCCCATAGTTTCTATGCAGGATAAAGTGATTAACAAGACTAAAGAATGCATGCTAATTAAAGAATGATCCAAGTGTTGTACATTTCAATTCATGTAATTTGTTGTAAATTGCTTCCGCTATAAATATGTAATGCAAATATAAACTCTGATGTAGCAAAAGTTTTTATTTCCTTGTAAAAATTGTACGAAGAGAAGTGTAAAGATCCTGTGGAACTTCGAATTCAGTCTATTTTGAAATTCGAGGTGTCACAGTCAGAGCGGACTATTCAGATTCTTAAGGACATGTTGCGATTGGGAGGATCATTTGCATCTCGTAGAGTTCTCGTAATTCAGGCCTGTCATAAAGCTGCACCGTTCGAGGCACTTTATGGACGTAAATGCAGATCACCAGTGTGCTGGGATGACATTGGTGAGAGGCAGTTGTTGGGTCCGAAGTTGATCACCAGGATAGTTGATGTTGTGACTCAGATCAGAAAGCATCTTCAGGCAGTTGAGGATAGGCAGAGGTGGTGAGCTGATGTCCATCGGAGGACTTTGGAGTTTGTTGTTGGTGACCATGTTTTCCTTAAGGTATCGTCGTGGCGCGGTGTCATTCGGTTCGGTGGTGGGGGCAAGCTTAGCCCTAGGTTTATTGGACCGTTTGAAATTTTGGAGTGAGTAAGCAAGGTGGCCTATCGTCTTGCTTTACCGCCAGCGTTATCAAGAGTGCACGATGTTTTCCATGTCTCACAACTCAGGAGATATATCCGCGATGAGAGTCATGTGATCAACTACTCTGAGTTGACCGTACAGCCGGATTTGACTTGTGAGATTCCGCCAGTTGCTATTGTGGATCGGTGGGAGAAAGTGTGTAAGAAAAAGGTCATCAAGCTGGTTTGTGTTGCTTGGAATCCTCACTCGCCTAGTGAGTCGACTTGGGAGCTGGAGAAGGAGATTCAGCAAAAGTTTCTTCATTTGTTTGAGTAGTTTTTTGTTTTGTTTGTTTCTTTTCTTTTGGGGTTACCCTATGTATCTTCTTTTTGAATTTCGAGGACGAAATTCTTTTTATTAGATGGGTAGGATTGTAACCCCTGTTTTTCGTTTTTCGTATTTTTGATGTATTTTCCTTCTTCTTGAGTATTTGTACTCTCTTGTATTTTTCTTGGACCGTATACTGGAGTTGTTTCAATATATATTCATTTTTGTTTCATTTTGAGCTCTTTGTATTGATTTGTTCATCTTTTACTTCGTTCTTCATCAATTGTTGTTCTTTTCTCTTTATTGGATTCTTGTTCTCTTTATTTTGCTCTAGGGTGTTCATGATGTTTTGTTTGGTTATCCTATCTCTAATCCTATTGCTTTTGACCCCTAATTGATTACCAAAGCCAAATTAACCTACAATCCTATTTTAAATCCTATACAAATTTTATCCTAATCAAATTCTATGAGACTAATCCACTACTACTCCTAAACTACCCATTAACCCAAATACCCACATACCCAAACCCTAAACTAAAACCCGATATAAATCTCTCTCTCTCTACTAAACCCTAATCTTAAGCTATCCCCCGACCTCCCTCTGTTTGCGCCGTTAACCCTAGCCCGACCAGCCCTCCGATTGCATCCCGATGACCCATCCGACCTGTACACCCCCTACTCCTCATCGCCGTTGAACCCGACCAACTCCTCAAGCCGCAACCCCATACACTGAGCACTTCACCTCTCCATCTCTCTCTCATCCCCTTGCTGCCCATTGCCATCGCCGATCGTCAGCAGGAGCATTAGTAGCCAGTGTTACAACGCCGACCGCCGCTACCCCCGATGTTCCCCCTCCCTCTGTTGGCTGCACGTGCTCGAGTTTGCACATGTGGATTGTTGGTTTCGGTTCGTATTTGCTTTGGTTCGTGGATTCTTGTTCGTGGGTTTTGTTCATTACCGGGAATCCGTTTCCGTTATTCTTGGTGTTCTTCTTTTTCGTCCTCAGTTAAGGCAAGTAACTTGTACTCAAATTTCTTTGTATGATACAAGTCAAAAATACCGCTTATAGTATAGTTGGGTTCTAGAGACAACTCGTGTGTGTATTATTTTTGATGGGTTTTGTCTCTATAGTACTGTTACCGCTAAATTTGGTGTGAGGGCAAACAGATAGAATTTGTGGATTCTTGGGAAAACTGAATAGCAAACCTAGAGCCTGTCCACCGGAGTTTGATCGTTGACTCCCGCCGTTCACCTGCAAAAAGTGCGAGACACCGGGGTTGATCCCGACGACGCACCCTCCGACGCTCAAGTCAGTAATCAGAAAAGATTATAAAAGAGCATAAACTGGCAAAAGATTGATTACCTCTTAATGGTAGTGGATGGGGGGTATTTATAGCCGCCTTTGGGATCAGTTTAGGAAGGAAATTCCTAATTCCCAGTGGGAGGATAGAGCGAATCAGGGCCGTTGATTAAGCATAATCAGAAACCCTAATTCTATCCTGCTGGACAGGGTTTGCTGCGGGGTGGAACCCGCACCCAGTTGAGGTGGATCCATTCGTGGGTTATTGGGTCTTAGGAGGGAAGACCCAGTACCCGTCTTAGATCCATTTGTAAGTGAAATTACCATTTTACCCCCAAGCTTTGAGATTCGCGCCTGATTTGGACGGTTCCGATTTAACCCCATTTTTAGCCATATCACGAGCCCCCCACTCCCGAAGACTAAGTTTGATCAGCCTTTGAGGAGTAGTTTTACTGTTTCAATGGCTTGCGAAGTTGTATCGGAGTCCAAATAGGAGGTGCATAATCCTTGTGTGGGGGATTATGGTAATTGTTGAGTTAGTTGCGTGCCCTAGGTTGCTCTTGAGCTTTTCTGGATTTTTGGCAATTTTTCTCAATTTTTATCTATTTTTTGGACCATTTATTTAATTTCATGAAGCGTTGATTCGTTGTTCGGGGGTTTTAATTGACTCTTCTAAACAATAATTATTTACCTAGGGGCTCAAAAATATTTCCCCAAATTTATAATTATTTTTTAGAATTTTTAATTAATTTTCCCGAATTTTTAATCATTTTTTCGCAATTTTTAAATAAATAACCCGATTTTAATAAATAAAAACTAATTTTTAATTCTGAATTATGATGTGGCGAGATCTGGGCCGTTCATCTCGTGTTGGTGCGAATTTCTGGAAGATCAGATGGTCAGGGTCGCTCGGCACCATTTTCTCCGTATGAGTAGTTTGGATGGCTAGTTGCTCGGATTCCGAGCAATGTAGCTCGGCGTCATTTTCTTCGTGTGAGCAGCTCGGATCGCCAGTCGCTCGGATTCCAGTTTCCGAGGGACGTGGAGCGATCTGAGCCGTCCATCAGGTCAGGGCGTGAATTTTGAGGAGATCTGATGGCTTTTATCGCTCGGCTTTCCTTTCTCCGTGTGAGCAGCTCGGATCGCTTGTCGCTCGGATTCCGAGCTACTTTCTCGTGTGAGCAGCTCGGATCGCTTGTTGCTCGGATTTTGGTTCCGAGGGACATGGAGCGATCTGTGCCGTTGATCACGGCGCAGATCTCGAGGGTAGGTTCAGATCACGAAAAAATGCTATCTTGTCGTATTGTGGGCGTGGCGTGATCTGAACCGTCTGATCGAGATCTTGCACGAATTTTGGGGAGAAAGTTGTTTTTTTTCAATTCGCAGCTCGGATTGATAGTTGCTCGGATTCCGAGCTACTTTCTCGTGTGAGCAGCTCGGATCGCTTGTCGCTCGGATTTTGGTTCCGAGGAACGTGGAGCGATATGAGCCGTTGATCACGACACGGATCTCGAGGGTAGGTTCAGATAATGAGAAAACGCTATCTTGTCGTTTTGTGGGCATGGCGTGATCTGAACCGTCTGATCGAGATCTTGCACGAATTATGGGGAGAAAGTTGTTTTTCTCCAATTCGCAGCTCGGATTGGCAGTTGCTCGGATTCTGAGTTACTTTCTCATGTGAGCAGCTCGATCGCTTGTCGCTCGGATTTTGGTTCCGAGGGACGTGGAGTGATCTGTGCCGTTGATCACGGCACAGATCTCGAGGGTATGTTCAGATCACGAGAAAATGCTATCTTGTCGTTTTGTAGGCGTGGCGTGATCTGAACCGTCTGATCGAGGTCTTGCACGAATTTTGGGGAGAAAGTTGTTTTTCTCCAATTCGCAGCTCGGATTGGCAGTTGCTCGGATTTCGAGTTACTTTCTCGTGTGAGCAGCTCGGATCGCTTGTCGCTCGGATTTTGATTCCGTGGGGCGATCTGAGCGCTTCTCAATTGCTAAGCAGGGTACCTCGGTGTCTTAGGGCTTGAGACATATCCGAGCGGTGCAGCTCATACCGAACCGTCGCTACTCTTCTGAATGGTTGCCGCTCTTCGCTACTTAGTCGTTTGGGCTTCTTTAACGCCTTGAGGGGAGGCCGAAGAGTTGCGACTTTACGTTACAAAGCCCAAGAGATGTTTCTTTTGCTATAAGTTTTCACCAACCCTCACACTTTACCTCATTCTTCACTTTCATTTTTTACTTTCACTTGTACTCTCTGCTAGCAGAGTTTTCGCTCTCGGGTGGCGCTACTAGCTGTCGCGGCAAGGGGGTTCGAATTCCGGCGATCTTTCTGTCCGTAAACGTCACTTCAAGGTTAGTCTCTCCCTTTATCCTTAGAGAATGGTTAAGTTTTCTTCTGAGGACGAGACCCCCACCTCGGACCAAGACATCGGCCGAGCGGTGGTGGTTAGGCCGAGCAAGGGGAAGGAAGTTGCCGAGCCGGTGGAAGTTAGGCCGAGCAAGGGGAAGGAAGTTGCCGAGCCGGTCGGGGTGGCAACGATAGTTGAGCACCTGAAGACAGCAGGAGAGTTGGGTCGGCACCCATCTGTTTTATCTAGTGTTGGCGGTGTGCGAAGTTACCCCGAGGATATCTTGGAGAAGGTGTCGCAGGGTACTGCTCCGTCATACGAGGAGAATGATCCGAGGGACCCTTCCGAAGTGGATCAGATTTCCTCAATCTTGACCGAGGCAGACCTGCATCGGTTCAGGAGTGGGTTTCGGATCCCCAAAGAGTATTTGCTTCTACTTCTTGGGCCTGGTGTCCGAGCATGCACGGTGACTTCGGCTAATACTTGCGTCTTTCTGTATGACGCGCTGAACGCCGGACTTCGGCTGCCACTGCACCCCTTCGTGGTCGAGGTGCTGTGGTGGTATGGACTGAGTCCCTTTCAGTTCATGCCGAACATGTGGCGGCATGTCATCGCGTTCGTCCTTCAGTGCCAAGAGATTGGCGTGCAACCGGAGATGGTTGTGCTTCGAAGCCTCTACCGCATCTGTCAGATGAGCAAGATGGAGGAGAGGTACTATTTGGCGCCGAGGAAGGGCATGAAGTTGATCGAGAACCCGGACTCGATCAAGCACTGGAAGGAGAAGTACTTTCTCATTCGTGCTCCCGAGCCGTGGGTCTTTCCGACGCCGTGGAAGACAGGGGTCCCGAAGTGGGCGAAGAAGGAGCCCGTACTCACTAAAGAAGAGGAAGAGGTGGTGGAGAAGCTCCTCGGACTTCCGACCCTTAGTTGGAAGGACATTACCGAGGAGGTCTTGTTTCGTGGGGGTCTCAGTCCGATCGACCCCAGTATGCTTTCTCTTCTTTTCTCGCTTTAATTTTATCTTTTGGTTAATTTTTTCTAACTCTTTTGCTCGGCTTTTTTCAGAGAGCCCCGGCTTGGACTATAAGGGATTGATGGCCAAGGCTCGCGCGGCGAAGGAGCAGGAGTCGAGGAAGAGGAAGAGGACTGTAGCAGGGCCTCAGGGGGGGCGAGCTGCGAAGGTCCCCTCGGCCTCCCCAACCATTGTGGAGCCAGTGGTCGAGGCACCTTCGGGTGCACCCGACCAAGGCCCTTTGGAGATGCCCGCCCCAGCTCCCTCGGAGGTGCCTGCTCAAGTCGCTCAAGCCGATGCGCCCGGGTCGTCGAGCGGGGTGTTTACCGTGGGTGCTACCTTGGCTCTTGAGGTCCCACCCCTCACTGCCGAGGCTGAGAAGATCCTCACCGAGGAGCATAAACGCCTCTTCGTCCCTGACTGGCAGGTGATGAAGGTGGGCGGGTTCCTCGGTGATGGGGGCATTTGCATGCAGGCGGTGAAGCACCTGCCGACCCCCAAAGACCGAACCGCGATGAAGGTGGGTTCCGTAGGCGACGATGCCATGTAGATAGCTCGGAACACGATGTCGGTGAGTATCAAAAATTTCTCTAAAACTTTTCTAAGTTTTTTCGTTCGGGAATAACAGTTTCTCTTATGTCGCTTGCAGACTCTCTGCCACTTCAGTCACTTGCTTGAGGAGTTTGTGAACCAAGAGAAGGAGATGAAGGTGCTGAATGATCGGGAGAGGTCAGAGCGCGCCAAGGTGGTCAAACTATTCGAGGCCGAGCAGCTACTTTCTACTTCGTGCGCTACCGAGGTGGCCGGTCTTGAGGCAAATCTTACCGAGGCTCTGAAGCACTCAGCTACCGAGGCTGCCAAGGTCAGAGCCTTGGAGAAGGAGAAGGCTCGTCTTGAAGAGGAGCTGTCCGAGGCGTTGAGGGAGTCCGAAGAGGCTCAGAAGGCGTCCGAGGAGGCACTGAGCAACCAGGCGTCGAGGGTGGCGGCAGCAGAGCAGTCCGTTCGAGACGAGGCCGAAGCCCACATGTTCAAAAACATGGAGGAGGCCTACGCTCGAGCGCTGCAGCACGTGGCGGCTCGCACCCCCGGGTTCGACAGCTCCTCTTACTACTTTTATGACCCCATAAAGGAAGAGGACCAACTGCCCCTGGCTGAGCTCACCGCCGAGCAGGAGGACAAGGAAGTCGAGCACGATGCCGAGGATGAGGTGAACACTGAGGGGGCGATAGTCACCGTGCCGAGTGATGACGTGTCGGAACATCCTCACGAGGTGGACCCCTGACTTAGTCGCCTCTTTTCTCGTTGTTTTTGCTTCTTTTTTTGTTGTAACGCCAAACCGCGGACTGGCCACCGCTCTTTTGTATATTTTGAATTTTAATGAAATGATTCACTTTCTGAAACCTTGGCCGAACGTTTAAACTTTTTGACTAAGTGTTGAAGACACTTTTTTGTTTGTGTTGAGAATTCAAGCGTTGCGGACACCCTAAAATTTTGCTAAGTGTTGAAGACACTTTTTTGTTCGTGTTGAGAACTCAAGCGTTCGCCAAGTGCTGGAGGCTCCTTTTGATATTCTTTTACTTTTCAGGTTGAGTCAAGTTCGACGGCCGAGGTCTCTCGCCTTCGTACTGAATTGAAAACGGCGAAGCGGGCCCTCTCTCGCAGCCGAGAGTGCTTCCTCAAAAGCAAGTTGGGTCTAGAGGATGTCAAGGCAAAGGCGAGAGGGTATTTTTCCGAGCTGAAACAACTACGGAAGCGATCTCGTGAAGTTCGCCTTGAAGGCGAGGTGGAATTGCTCCGAAAGGTGTTGTTCGACGTTACTCGAGCGGAAGGTGATCTTGTGGCGGAAGTTCAAGATTTGAAGATAGGTAAGGAAGAACTTTTGGCAGAGGAAGACGAGTTAGCCTTGGCAGTGGGTAAATTGATGGCCGAGCGCGACGAGTTGACAGCAAAGGTTGACGAGTTGAGGAGGGTTACGGTTGACAGAAGTATCGAAGTGACCCACCTTCGTCATATCATTGCCGATAGCCCTGGCACTAGAGGCTCTGCTCGGCTCCCTCGCTTTAAGATATATGTGAAGGACGACTCTTTGAAGGATTAGATTGTCGAGCTCGAGGAGGAAGTCGCTCGACTCAAGCCTCAGCCGGCAAGAATCAACGTTCGGAGCACGTCATGTACGCGCGAAGAGAGTGAAAGGGGAATCTCTTTTTACGAGCTCGCGACTCGTTCGCCTATCGTTAGGTGGAGCCCGGCCGATGCTCAAAGCGGGGTGGCTGCCTCGTCTAGTGGCGCTTCGGTTGGGGCCATGGTCAGAGGCGGCGCCGAAGAGGCATCTCGATCCGTTGGCCTACAGATGAGCTCCGAAGTTAGGAGACGCCGTCCCCGAGTGTCTTTGAACCGAAACATCCCCATTCTGAAGAAGCGTTAAATAAGTTGTTGTAATTATGCTTCTTTGAGTTTTTTTAGCGCCCCGTAGTAGTAACTCGGTCTTGTAATTTGGGTTCCTTTGTCGAACTTTTTAATGAAATAAAAGATCGTTTTCTTTCTGATGTTCGTGTGTTGGACGTGCATGGTAGTTCGATTCGAAACGAGTCATAAGAACCAAATGTTAGCTCTTTTAAGTACTTTTCTCTCATGTCTAGTCTAGTTGTAGAAATTTCACGCACGTCGACGGTTGTAGGAGCAATTCCGAATGGCGAACCGCTTCTAGCTCGCTTCAGAGCGAGCTTGCGAAGCGGAGTTGAGCCAAGTGTTGGACTCTGGACTCGTCGTTTGAGTATATTTCAACGGTTGTGGGAGCAGTTCCGAATGACGAACCATTTCTAGCTCGCTTAAGAGCGAGCCTGCGAAGCGGAGTCGAGCCAAGTGTTGGACTCTGAACTCGTCGTTTGAGTATGTTTCAACGGTTGTGGGAGCAGTTCAGAATGGCGAACCACTTCTAGCTCGCTTAAGAGCGAGCCTGCGAAGCAGAATCGAGCCAAGTGTTGGACTCCGAACTCGTCGTTTGAGTATGTTTCAATGGTTGTGGGAGCAGTTCCGAATGGCGAACCACTTCTAGCTCGATTAAGAGTGAGCCTGCGAAGCGGAGTCGAGCCAAGTGTTGGACTCCGAACTCGTCGTTTGAATATGTTTCAACGGTTGTGGGAGCAGTTCCGAATGGCGAACCACTTCTAGCTCGCTTAAGAGCGAGCCTGCGAAGCAGAGTCGAGCCAAGTGTTGGACTCCGAACTCGTCGTTTGAGTATGTTTCAACGGTTGTGGGAGCAGTTCCGAATGACGAACCATTTCTAGCTCGCTTAAGAGCGAGCCTGCGAAGCGGAATCGAGCCAAGTGTTGGACTTCGAACTCGTCGTTTAAGTATGTTTCAACGGTTGTGGGAGCAGTTCCGAATGGCGAACCACTTTTAGCTCGCTTAAGAGCGAGCCTGCGAAGCAGAGTCAAGCCAAGTGTTGGACTCCGAACTCGTCGTTTGAGTATGTTTCAACGGTTGTGGGAGCAATTCCGAATGGCAAACCACCTCCAGCTCGCTTAAGAGCGAGCTTGCAAAGCGGAGTCGAGCCAAGTGTTGGACTCCGAACTCGTCGTTTGAGTAAAAGAAATTAAAAACAGTGAGATGTACACAATCACAAAAAATATGGAAAAAAGAAGCTTTTTATTGATAACAACTAGTCGGCCGCTTCTAAGTTGCAAGCCGTTATTACATTGAAGAAATAAAGATGCAAAATACAAGTGAAAGGTAAGGAACGGTTTGACATCCGAAGGTACTTAGAGAGGCGTTCAGGCGCTCTCTTGGTACTTCATAAGATGGTCGGCATTCCAAGTCCTGGGAATCTCTCTACCTTCAAGATCTTCTAGGCGGTATGTACCGAGCCGAACTACTTTGGGAATCCTGTAGGGCCCCTCCCAATTCGGAGCTAGCTTACTCTTCTGGCTGGGGAAAGAGATAGCCAGTTTTCTGAGGACTAAGTCCCCTTCTTTGAGATTGGTAGGTGACTCTCTTGTTGTAGGCTAACTTGATCCTCCTTCGATAGTTTTGTTGGCGAATTGAAGCTCTTTCCCGTAGCTCATTAATCAAGTCCAAGTTTGCCCGAATCTCCCTAGCATTCTGTTCTTCTTCATAGGCCATGAGGCGAGGAGATGGTAGCCCGACTTCCAAGGGGATCACAGCTTCGGACCCATAGGTGAGGTTGAATGGCGATTCACCTGTAGGGGTCCGCTTCGTGGTGCGGTAGTTCCACAGTACGTTGGGAAGTTGATCCGCCCATAAGTCTTTGGCCGCCTTATCTAGCCTTTTCTTGATACCGGAGAGGATCTACCGGTTGGCATTTTCCACTTGGCCATTTGTTTGAGGATGTGAGACGGAAAAGAAGTGCTGCTGAATGGCGAGGTCTTCACACAGAGATCGGAATGCCGCGCTTGTAAATTGTGTTCCGTTATCGGTTATTAGAACCCGGGGCACACCGAACCTGCAGATGACGTTCTTCTAGAAGAATTGAAGCACTTTGTTCTCAGTGATTGTAGCCAAAGGCTCGGCCTCTATCCACTTTGAGAAGTAGTCGATTGCCACAACTAAGAATTTGAATTGACCGGGAGCTGGTGGAAATGGTCCTAGTAAGTCCATCCCCCACATTGCGAAAGGGATCGGACATGATAGGGAGGTGAGTTGTGCTTAGGGTAGGCGACGAATGTTGGAGTACTGCTAACAGGAACTGCATTGCCGGACATGCCGTTCGGCATCTTGTAGGAGGGTAGGCCAGAAGTACCCATAGTTCAACACTTTCCTGGCGAGGGACCTTGACCCTGAGTGTGCTCCGCCTATACCTTCGTGGAGCTCATGCAAGGCAAATGTTGCTTCTTTCGGGGAGAGGCACCGCAAGTAGGATCTGCCGTCTACTTGGGTGTAGGAGCGTTTGTACAAGACCCCCTCAACAAGGGTGTACCACTCTGCTCTGGTTCGGACTCTGCGAGCTTCCCTTAGGTTTTTAGGAAGGAGCCCATACCTTAGAAATTCTATCAGAGGTTTCATCCAGTTGTCTTGAAGTTGGACGGGCAGCGACTCCATCGAGTCGGGAGTTTCTTCTTCTATGCTCGGTCTCAGGAGCCCTTCAATCAGGATGGTCTGCTCGAGACCTTGAAGGGAGGAGGAGGCTAACTTGGAGAGGGCATCTGCTTGGGAATTTTCCTCTCTGGGGATTCGCTGAATTAGCGCCTCTTCAAATGAAGCCATGAGATTTTGGACCTTGGCTAGGTTCTTAGCCATTCGGTCATCTCTTGTCTCGTACTCACCCAAGACTTGATTTACGACCAGCTGCGAGTCGCTAAATATCCGGAGGCATTGTGCCCCTGCCTTGCGAGCCATACCGAGGCCGGCTATAAGGGCTTCATACTCCGCTTCATTATTGGAGGCTCTAAAGTTAATACGGAGGGAGTATTGGAGAACGAAATCATCTGGGCCTGCCAAAATGACTCTGGCTTTGCTTCCCTCGGTGCAAGAGGACCCGTCTACATATACTGTCCAAATAGGAGGCATGTTTGCTGCTTGGCTAACCTCTGGGATGGTGCTCTCAATAATGAATTCAGCTAAGGCTTGAGCCTTGATTGCAGTACAAGGCTGGTATGATATGGCATGCTGGCTCAGCTTGATTGACCACTTCATCAGCCGGCCCAAGGTCTCGGGTTTGTGCAGAACTTGCTTAAGCGGCTGGTCGGTAAGAACGACCACCGAGTGGGACTGAAAATAAGGGCGAAACTTCCTAGCTGCCATAACCAAGGCGTACGCCATCTTCTCCAGCCTTGGATAGCGGAGCTCGGCATCCCGAAGTACCTTGCTCACGTAGTAGATGGGCTTTCGAGCCTTGTCTTCTTCCTTCACCAGAACGGCGCTGAGGGTTTGTTCGGAGGCAGCTAAGTAGAGGTAGAGTATTTTCCCGGGGATAGGCTTGCTGAGAAGAAGGAGGTTGACTAAATAGGCCTTCAACTGATCGAACAATTCTTGCTGCTGTTGACCCCATTCGAAGACCTTAGCCCCCCTGATGGCTTTGAAGAAGGGAAGACACTTCTCCCCTGACTTGGACAGAAAGCGCCCTATGGCTGCGAGGTGACCCGTGAGTTTCGGAACATCTTTCACACTCTTGGGAGAAGCCATGTCCGGTATGGCTTTCATCTTCTCGGGATTGGCTTCGATTCCTCTTTGGCTAACCATGAAGCCTAGAAATTTCCCGTACGAGACCCCGAACGCACACTTGTTCGGGTTGAGCCTCATGTCATGTTTCCTCAATACATCGAATGCCTCCTGCAAATCGGCTACGTGGTCGGCCCCATGGATGCTCTTGACCAGCATATCATCAACATATACTTCCATGTTTCGGCCGATTTGGTTCTGAAAAACTTTGTTGACAAGGCGTTGGTAGGTCGCACCTGCATTCTTCAATCCGAAGGGCATTACCCTGTAGCAGTAGAGCCCCTGATCGGTGACAAAGGAGGTCTTCTGGATATCCGGAGGGAACATTTGAATTTGGTTATACCCGGAGAAGGCATCCATGAAGCTGAGCAACTCATGACCCGAAGTGGTGTCAGTCAGTGTGTCGATGCTTGGAAGAGAGAATGGATTTTTAGGGCACGCCTTGTTCAGGTCCGTGAAGTCGATACGAATCCTCCAACTCCCATTAGACTTATTAACCATAACAACATAGGAGAGCCATTCGGGGTAGTTGACTTCTTGGATGAACCGGGCCTTAAGGAGCTTGTCCACTTCTTCCTTGATAGCATGTTGGTGCTCAGGGGCAAATTTGCGCCTTTTTTGTTGGACCGGTTTGGACCCCGGGGCAACACTCAAGTGGTGGACAAGGAGCTCTTCGGAGATTCCTGGCATGTCGGCAGCCGACTATGAGAAGAGGTTGCGGTTCTTTCTGATGCATTGGACTATGTCGGAACATAGGGCAGATGGGAGGGTCTTGCTGATGAGGAACTTGCAGTTCGGATCTTGCTCGGAGAAGAGCACTTCCTCCAATTTATCCACCGGTTTGGATGTTGGCCAGACATTCTCTTGGGGAATCTCTAGAGTCTCGAAGGAGAGGACTGGTCCCCTGGTAGAGGTCATGTAACATTTGCGGGCCATCTCTTGACTACCCCTTACATCCCCTAATCCTGCCCTAGTGGGGAACTTCATCTTGAGGTGATAAGCCGACGGGACGGCCTCTAGAGCAGCTAGGCCAGGTCGGCCTAGAATCACATTATAAGCAGCGGGGACATCGACAACCATGAAGTCCATCGGCTCCGTTCAGGTAGTAGGAGTTTTGCCAGCGGTTACGTCAAGGGTGATTACCCCTTCGATAGTCACTGGCACTCCCGTGAACCTGTGGAGTGTGTAGCCTGGGGGCTTAAGCCTGTCCCGGGATAGCTTGAGTCCTTTGAAAGCAGTGAGGAAGAGGATGTTAACGGAGCTACCATTGTTCACCAGTATCCTCTCCATTTTAAAATTCGCCATATGGAGGTTGATGACTAGCGCGTCACAATGGGGGGTTCGGACACCTTCAAGGTCTTCATCTGAAAAAGTGACTGGTACTCCGAGGCCTTTGGGAGGGGGCATGCCATGTACTGAGTTGACCTCTCTGATAGAGGCCTTTCGAGAGGAGTTGGAGGTGCCACCCATAGGGCCTCCATGAATAAGATGTAGGATGCACTCCTCTTCGAACTCGGGAGTTTCCTCGCGCCTTTCGGGATGCTTGTTGCCCCCCCCTGAGGGGAGGAGAAAGATCGGTCTGGTCTTTTCTCACAAATTTAGACAGCTGCCCCCTTTGGATGAGGGCCTCGATTTCATTCTTCAGGGCCCGACAATCATTGGTGTCGTGACCGTGGTCCCGATGATATCGGCACCACTTCTCTTTGTCCCTCTTCTTGCCAGAGGTATTCATCTTCGGGGCAGGAGGCAGGACCCTTTCCTTCTCGACCTCCATGAGAATAGTGGAAATGTTGGCATTAAAAGGGGTGAACTTCTCGAATCTTGGAGGTGGGCATCGCTGGCCCCCATTATCCTTCTGGAGCTTCTTAGCTCCTTCTTCTTCAGCTGCCTTTCGTTTGGTCCTTGTAATATCCCGGACGGATATTATATTGTATAAATTATTATTTTAAAGCAAAATATTTTTAAATGTGAATTTCTTGGTTTTACACATAAAAAGTTACCTTGACCTATATACTGGTAAGTATATACAGGTATTGTATCAGTTTTGTGCACTTGTACAAAATCCTGAAAAAACGCATTTTTGGAAAAAATGTCTGGAAATCCCGGGCAGACACTGAAAATTATTATTTTATCATTATTTTACTTTTATTACCCAAAATAAAATATTTTTGGTAGATATCACCCGGTCTTGTTGATGAACGTAATCTGTGTGTATATACCAGTCTGTATACATCTGTATTGTATCAAATTGGTACTGGAATCTTCCGGGCTGATAATAAAATTTATTTTATTATTATTTTCGGAATTAAATTATTTTTGTACAGATTGTTCGTTTTCATGAATGAAAAATATCTGTATAATCAGATACACGTACGAAATCGAACTGTGTCGATTTCGGGCGTTTAAACAAATCATGTAGTATGTGATTTTGGTAAATTATATTTTATTTTAGATCCATCATGATGAGATGGAGGGCTAGGATGGATTAGGACTTGATTGTAAAGATTATTTGCAAAATAAACTTGAATTGTTTTTGACCACAAATGAAAAGGGACACATGGCTTCTCCTACACCCACATACCCCTTCACTTTCCCTTATAAAAAAAACCCCCTCCTTCACCAAGTGGCCGGCCCCTTCTTGCTTCATCTTAGGGATAGGAAAACCCTTCCTTCATTTGTTGTGTTTCCCAAATCCCTTCCCATCTCATCCCTTCTCTACTTCTACTTATTTTGGTTTTAGAAAAAAAAAAAAAAAAGAGGGATTGAAAGAAAAAGAAAGAGAGAAAGAGAGATTTTCATGGGTTCTCTTTCATGGAGTTCTTGAAGAGTTCTCCATAGGAGCATGGAAGGAGATGGTTTGCTAGCTAGTCCTTCCTACATAGAAAAATCAAGGTGGGGGTTTCTCTACTTTCTTATGTGTTGTTTTGTTTAGATTTGTTCTCTACTTATGCCTAAATATGTGTATGTATGCTTTATGTTGCCTAAAACAACTTGGACTAAACTATGTGCATATAAGTAGTAATATGGATCAAAAGGATCCTATGAAGAGTATGAATGGTAGAACTTGAGAAAATAACATAAAGATGAGATCTTTTAGCTTATTTTTGGTTATGTTGTCTCTATGGTTAAACTTCACTAGTTGGACTTAAATTTATGCATAAGGAGAAGTTGAAAGGATGGAACTCACAAAAAGTTCATAAAAATGGGACCTTGAACTTGTTATGTTGTAGTTGTTATTTTTGGTTACCTTGTTAAACATAAAGTTATCAACTTGGACTAAATACTATGTGCATATGAGGCTAAGTGAGTAAGAACGGTCACATACCCATTTTGGTGGTGGTAGAACTAAACATGCTAATCAAAGACAAATCCCTTGTTATATGTAGTTTCCTACTTTATTAAAGATCATGTCTTTACTAACTTTTGTTCATAAAAAGGTAAGTTTTCTTGATGTAGGAATTGTAGGATTGAAGGAAAGTAAGTTTATTTATAACTAAATAAGAGTTGATTATTGTTTATGTAGGAACATGTAATTTGGTAAAATTAGTTCATTGTAATAAATGGGGCATGTAATCCCTAAAGGAAATAGGTTTGTAATAAGTAGTAACTTATCATGCTTGAGTTAGTATGTAGGACTACCATGCTTGAGTTATATTAGATCATGCTTGAGTTGTTGTCTAGGTCAAAAAGAAACCCATTCATGCTATGTGACATTCTAGTAACTTATCATGCTTGAGTTAGTAAGTAGGACTACCATGCTTGAGTTATATTAGATCATGCTTGAGTTGTTGTCTATGTCAAAAGAGAACCCATTCATGCTATGTGACATTCTAGTAACTTATCATGCTTGAGTTAGTAAGTAGGACTACCATGCTTGAGTTGTTTTAAATCATGCTTGAGTTGTTGTCTATGTCAAAAAGGGAACCCATTCATGCTATGTGACATTCTAGTAACTTATCATGCTTGAGTTAGTATGTAGGACTACCATGCTTGAGTTATATTAGATCATGCTTGAGTTGTTGTCTATGTCAAAAGAGAACCCATTCATGCTATGTGACATTCTAGTAACTTATCATGCTTGAGTTAGTAAGTAGGACTACCATGCTTGAGTTGTGTTAAATCATGCTTGAGTTGTTGTCTATGTCAAAAAGGAACCCATTCATGCTATGTGACATTCTAGTAACTTATCATGCTTGAGTTAGTAAGTAGGACTACCATGCTTGAGTTGTGTTAAATCATGCTTGAGTTGTTGTCTATGTCAAAAAGGGAACCCATTCATGCTATGTGACATTCTAGTAACTTATCATGCTTGAGTTAGTATGTAGGACTACCATGCTTGAGTTATATTAGATCATGCTTGAGTTGTTGTCTATGTCAAAAGAGAACCCATTCATGCTATGTGACATTCTAGTAACTTATCATGCTTGAGTTAGTAAGTAGGACTACCATGCTTGAGTTGTGTTAAATCATGCTTGAGTTGTTGTCTATGTCAAAAAGGAACCCATTCATGCTATGTGACATTCTAGTTAACTTATCATGCTTGAGTTAGTAAATAGGACTACCATGCTTGAGTTGTACTAAATCATGCTTGAGTTGTTGTCTATGTCAAAAGAGAACCCATTCATGCTATGTGACATTCTAGTAACTTATCATGCTTGAGTTAGTAAGTAGGACTACCATGCTTGAGTTGTGTTAAATCATGCTTGAGTTGTTGTCTATGTCAAAAAGGAACCCATTCATGCTATGTGACTTTCTAGTTAACTCATCATGTTTGAGTTGGTATGTAGGACTACCATGCTTGAGTAATATTAGATCATGCTTGAGTTTGTGTGCTATGCCAAAAAGAGAACTACCATGCTAAAGATTTGTTGTAGTGAATGATTCTAAGAGATGAACCAATGCTCCATGGTTGTTCTAGCCAACTCTTAAAAAGAAACCCATGAAACTAGCTCCATGATGGTTCTAGCTAATTTGATAAGAACCCATTCACGTAGGTTCTAGGTGATTCTAGCTCAACTTGAGAAAGAACTCATGAATCTAGTGTATGTAGTTCTAGTTCAATTTAGGGCAAAAAGAACCCATGAGTTCTAGTAGTGTGAGGTTCTAATTAAAGTTGGAGCCTATCATGAGAACATTCTTCATCTTCCTTGTATGAGAAATTAATGGATTGAGAAAGTTACTAGTGTGGATAGCTTGGTAAAAGCTCGTCTAGGGTCTTGTAGCTACTCTAGGGGTCATTGATCATCAAGACTCGCATCTTACCGCCTTGGGAACTAGGATAAAATCTCACCTTGGGCACCGACGGATCTTAACTGGTGTGGGTTGATCGCGGGCCGAGGGTGTTGACGAGATCCAAGTTAGGGGTAGTGATGAGTAAGGGAGATCCCGTCGCTAATGTCTTGGATCAATAGGCCATAGGGTGGGACCATGATAAAATCAAGAATTTCTTAGTTAAAGTCTCGTAGGTCGTTTAGGTTAGTGACATTGTTAGGTTAGTAACGCATAAAGATCATTACTTAACCATTTTGCCAGAAGGAGAGGAGTTGGTAGTAGGGGGTACCTTACGACCAACTCGTCCTTGGGGCCGACCTTAGGTGGTGTTATTGGGTTGTACCTTCCCGTCAAAGGGATACGTACGGTGCCTTCTCACGAATTGGGAGCACGGGTTGCGTATCGCACACTGTTAATTCCTGAAGTGCCATGATAAGGCGGGCGGAGCTAGGGGATGGACCCCGGAACTTCGTCGGGTCCTTAGCCAGGGGGAAGCGAACAGGCCATAGATCACGGTCTATGAGTTATAGGCGACACAGGATAGGCTTTATGCTATACTGCGCTCGGAAGACCCTGTGTTCGTCTGGTTTTTGAGTGAGGTCCGGTGTACCGGGTAGTAGTGGCAAACATAGACACCATGAGCCTACTGCAATGGTGGGACTTGACCACATGTGCAACCTCATCAGTCATGTAGTATCTGTCAGGAACAGGTTGTGTACAATTAGAAATTCATAACGCGGGTTCAAATCCCTATATTTGGAGAAACGGCTTGAGATGGGGCGTATGTAGTATGGGATGCATACTGTTCCGGAGACTTGCTTGCATTAGAATAGGAGCATCCTAGATAAGTTGACATTGCATTAGATTCTAGTCATTGCACTCACGAACACTTAAACTACACCGACATATTTTACCATGTTTTATATGTTTGTTTTTGGAGATTCGCTGCTTAATTATCAGCCCTTAAGCGTCAGTGAATACTGACGTCCCCACTTCAATAGGTATCGCAGTGTAGAAGTACAGGTATTGGATCGTAGTCGTGGATACAGGATCACCAACCGGGAGGACTCCAGTAAAGGCATGGTTTACAAATGAAGTGCCTGATATTGTCATCTTTCATTCTTATATACTCTGATGTAATGTGGAATCAATGGAACCACTCGGTCTGTAATATTGTAGTAGTAAAAAAAAGGTTTTAAAATTCTCCACAAATCTGTGTATTGTGACTAATTGAATGTAAAGGTCCTGGCTCATGTCTCGAATTCTCCATATAGGAAGTTCGGGGCGTTACAGTCCTGGAGGAAGACCCCTCAAAGGTGGAGTGATGCTCAGCTTCCTCAGCCCGAATATACTTCTCGCTTCTGAGAAGGAGGTCGGAGAAGTTTTGCAGGGGCTTCTTGGCTAGGGAGGACCGAAGGCTGGAGTTAAGGACATTTGATTGGAAGGATGCTGCAGCGACTAACTGGTCGAGGGAAGCGATGGACCTAGCTTCCGCGGTGAATCTTTTCACATAGTCTCTGAGATTCTCACCCTTCTTCTGGTTGAGGTAGAGTAGCGAGATGCTGGTCTTCTCTGTGTGGCGGCTACTTACGAAGTGGGTGACGAAGAGGGTCTCAAATTTTTCAAATGAGAATATGGAGGATGGGGCGAGGCGAGAGTACCACTCTCGAGTGGGACCTTTGAGGGTGGCCGGGAAGGTTTTACACAATAGAGCATCGGAAGCTTGGTGTATCAGCATGAGGGTCTTGAAGCTCTCGATGTGGTCTACGGGGCCTGACTCCCCAGAGTAAGTCTCGAACTGTGGGGGCTTAAAGCCTATTGGAACGGGCACCTCCATGATTGTTCGAGAGAAGGGAGGTCAGCTTGGACGGAGGGTCCTTCCTCTAAGCTCATCTTCCTTGTCTAGCTGACCCAGGCACCTCTCCATTTCGTGGAGATGACGGTAGATGATGTCATCCCTTCGACGGTAGCCAAACGAGCCTCTGGACTCGTCTTTGTACGAAGGGGAGCGGGGGCTACGACGACGGTAGCTCAGGGAGTGACGAGGACTAAGGTCATGATGGCGGTTGCTAGGAGCTGGGGGATGAGTTAGGGACCGATGGCGAGGACTTTGGACTGGAGGAGGAGTGGAGACCCCCTGAGCATTGTTGTTGTTGGTTCGGAGATGGAGGTCTTGCAAGATGGTTGCCTGGAATTGCTGGAATTCGGCACGAGTGATAGGAGCATTATCATCCCTCGGGGGTTGCCGATCAATTGGGAGCAAGGCCTTCTTCTATGGTGCTCAGGGGACTCTCTCCATCTTCGGTGAGGAGGAGACCTACTATGTTCTCGGCGATGAGGAGATCGCTCATTTGGACGTTGTTGGCGGGAGACTCCCTCTCGGGTCCGCCTTTCATCCAAACGGCGGCGAAGATGCTCTTCTTTATGCCGATTGTTGAGGGTGTTGCGGAGGTCATCGCAGGCCCAGGGATTGTGAGATGTCATGGAGTCGGTAGAGGGGTTGTGCACGGAGACGTGGTCGTGTTGGAGAGGTTGTTTCTGAGGATTAGGACGGGATCCCCCCGCACCAGCATTTTGAGGCCCGATTTGACCCCGAGGGGGCTGAAGATTCTGAAGAGGAGGTTGGTCCTGCAACGGGGCTTGGTCGGACTGAGGAGGGAGGCCCTGCGGCTAGACCGTTTGGAGGGGGATCTCCTGCTGTTGAGGAGGAGTAGGTCCACAGTTGGACCCCCTGGATCTAAGTTTCCTTGGAGGCATGGCGGAAGATGATCTGGCCAATGGGAAGAGGAAGGATTGTTATTCGTGGGTTCCCACAGACAGCGCCAATCTGTTACCGCTAAATCTGGTGTGGGAGAAAACAGATAGAATTTGTGGATTCTTGGGAAAACCGAATAGCAAACCTGGAGCCTGTCCACCGGAGTTTGACCGTTAGCTCCCGCCGTTCACCTGCAAAAAGTGCGAGGCACCGGGGTTAATCCTAGCGACGCCCCATCCGACGCTCAAGTCAGTAATCAGAAAAGATTATGAAAGAGCATAAACTGGCAAAAGATTGATTACCTCTTATTGGTGGTGGATGGGGGGTATTTATAGCTGCCTTTGGGATCAGTTTAGGAAGGAAATCCCTAATTCTCAGTGAAAGGATAGAGTGAATCAGGGCCGTTGATTAAGCATAATCAGAAACCCTAATTCTATCCTGCTGGACCGGGTTTGCTGCGGGTTGGAACCCGCACCCAGTTGAGGTGGATCCGTTCGCGGATTATTGGGTCTTAGGAGGGAAGACCCAGTACCCGTCTTAGACCCATTTGTAAGTGAAATTACCATTTTACCCCCAAGCTTTGAGATTCGCGCATGATTTGGACGGTTCCGATTTAACACCATTTTTAGCCATATCACGAGCAATCTGTTGCTGCTAATTTTTGTGTGGGGGCAAACAGATAAAATTTGTGAATTCTTGGAGAAAACGATAAAGCAAACCTATTGATATGTTGACCTTCACCAATGTGTTGACTTGGTCTCTTGCCGCTGCTGCGAACCTGCAAAAAGTGCGAGACACCGGGATGGATCCCGCGACGCACCCTCCGACGCTCTTGTTAGTAATCTGAATGATTAAGCAAGAACTTTAAACTGGAAAAGTACTAATTACCTGGTAACAGTAGGGGGAGAGGGGTATTTATAGTCACCTGAGGGATCCCTTTCAAGATATGAACATATCTCTACTTTCCGGTATGAATGGATAGAAGCGGTTAAGATCACTTCTTAGGGATAATTATGAATCTGAATTCTTCTTTATCCTTCTAAACTGGTTTGTAACGGGTTGGGATCCGTACCCAATAAGACAGATTCGTTTATGGGTTATTGGGCTTTGAATAAAGACCCAACTCCCATTTCAGACCTGTTTGTAGGTGAAATTACCGTTTTATCCCTGAGCTTTAAGATTCGTGCCTAATTTGAACGGTCCCAATTTAATCCCATTTTTAGCCATATCACGAGCCCCCCACTCCTGAAGACTGAGTTTTACAGTCTTTGAGGAGTAGTTTTTTTGTTCTAATGGCGTACGGAATTTTATTGGTGTTCTTAAGGGAGTTTGGATCTTGCTTGGGGTGTAACGGTGTTATTCTGGGCTTGTAAAATGCCCAAAAATATCCTTAGAATTTTCTGGATTTTTTGTGATTTTTCCATATTTTTCTGAATTTTTTCTCATTTTTTCTCATTTTTTATTCATTTTCCGAATTAAATAATTAATTACTGAAAATATTAATTAATTATTCTAATTAAATAATTATATTTTTCAGAATTTTAAAATTACTTTTCTGAATTAATAATTATTTTTAGAATTTTTAATTAATTTTTATTATTATTAAATATTTTTTGGATTTTTTAAATAATTAATACAAATAAATTAATTAATTAATTAATTAAATATTACCTGGACACGTGGCGCATTTCTGGACGTCGATCGTGATCAGATGGCGCGCATTGCAAAGCAGATAATGTTCTGGACACGTGGCATATTTCTGATCGTCGATCGTGTCGTAGCGCGAATTTTGAGATGATCGGACGGCTTGTGTAGCTCGGCCGTGTTTTTCTCCACATTTGCAGCTCGGAACACGTGTTGCTCAGAATCCGACCCACTTCGCACAGCCACACGTGTTGCTCGGAATCCGACCCACTTCGCGCAGCCACGTGGCTCGGTCAACGCTTGCGTTGACCACCACGTGGCACAACTTTTTTTTTTCTTTTCGCGCGCCCAGTTCTTTCTCTCTTCTCCCCGATCCGTTTTCTTCTCCTCTTCTTTCTTGCTTCTTTGCTCTGTTCTTCTATCTCTCTCGACCGGGAGCCTACCTCCGAACCCAGCTCCCACCTTGTCTCCGCCTTCGAGGGCGTCGCTGGAGCTTGAGGAGGAGAAGCTCGATGTAGGGAGCTTCAAAGCTCGGCCATGGGGTTAGTCGGGAGTGAGGTCGACGCCAGAGAGCTCGGCGAGGAGGAAGCAGAGCTCGGAGGTTGAAGATGAACTCGGAGATAATGGAGCTCGATGAGGGAGACGTCAGAGCTCCGGGGTTTGTCGAGGGAGTCGAGCTCGGCTATGGGTTCAGTGCTGTGGAGGTCGACAATGTGCTCGGCAGCGATGAGCTTGGAATTGGAGAAGAGCTCATCGTTGAAGGTGAGTGGAGCTCTGGGATTCGTCGAGGGAGACGACGGAGCTCGGCGAAGAAGTGGCAGAGCTCGAAGGTGGAGTTCGGAGTGGGCTCTGCTTTCGGATGAAGGTGACGAAGCTCCTCGTTGGAGCTCGCAGCGAAGGCGAGCTCGCCATTGGAGCTCGGAGGTGGAGTAGAGCTCGGAGCTCGTCGAGGTGAGAGGAGTTCGGCTCGGGGGAGCTTCGACGATGGGTGGCGCTCGGCATTGTGGAGCCCGGTTCAATGGGTTCGATGGAGATGGAGCTCAGTGCTCGGAGCTCCGGAGTGGGAGCTCGGCTCAGTAGTGGCGAGGCGGTTGGATCGAGAGCTTCAAGAGGAAGTGAGGGAGCTCAGATGGTGAGGAGGTTCGTGCTCGGAGCGTTGGAGATAGTGAGCTTGGCAATGATGGGTTCGTCGAGGAGTTCGGAGCTCCTCATTGGAGCTTGCAGTGGAGGTGAGCTGTGAGCTCTGTGGCGGAGCTCGGTGGTGGTCGTTGAGCGAGGAGAGCTCGATTGCGAGCAGTGTTGAGGAAGAGGGAGACGGAGGTTGAAGGTGACAAGCTTGGGGTGCTCGAGTTTTGGTAAGGAAAGGCCACAGTTCGGTTGTTTGAAGAAGAAGGTGGTTTTTTGGCCGGAGAGTGGAGAAGAAGGGGATGGCGTGGGTGTGAAGTTCGGGTTTGGATCCCTAATGGGTCCAAACCCGGCCCACCGACCCCTCCTTTTTTTTTGGTCGTCGAATCTGAGCCATGGATCGCGTTTGTGCACGAATTTCGAGGCAAATTTTTTTGCCATTATGCAGCTCAGTAGGACAGTAGCTCGGATTGTAGATCCGAGCTACATGGCTCGATCTGGACGGTTGATCACGATCGTGGTGCGAATCACGAGACAAGAGGCTCAGATTTCGAGAAAACGTTATCTTGTCGTTTTGTGGACGTGGCGCAATCTGAGCCGTTCGATTGTGATCGGGTGCAAATCATGATGATAAAGTTGTTTTTCTCCAATAGGTAGCTTGGAATGCAAGTTGCTCGGATTGTAGATCCGAGCTACGTGGGGGGATCTAGATGGTTGATCACGATCATGGCGTGAATCCTGAGGCGATAGTTTTTGCCATTTTCTTGCTCGGCTCAGTTGTGTTGCGATCCATTTTCCTGGTGCTACGGAGGTCCGATCGGGGCGTGCGACGTTTCGAAGCTAACTCGAAGATCTACAACTTCTCTTTAGGAGTGGGATGAAGATTCACCCTTTTTCATGGTCAAAATACTCCTCAACTTTGACGAGGCAAGGGGTCGGAGCTCGACGTCGGCATCTTGGAGCTCGTCCAGGTGAGAGGGGGTCGAGCTCGGTGATGTTCTGTTCGATTTTGGCGCCAAATCGAAGAAGAGGAGCTCCGCTCCTAGGAGCGAAGAATATGGGCTAGGAAGATCCTCATAAGAGCCATGGGAAGATCCATTCTTGGGGGTGAGTGCAATGAGCAACTCTATAGGAGAGTTTTGAGCTCCGATCTTGCTTAGAAGAGGCCCACTTTGGAGGCAAGTGGAACGAAGAGCTTGGCTCTATGAGAGAGCTATTTGGGAGACGAGTTTGATGAGCGACTCTAGGAGAGAGTTGTGAGCTCTGAACTCGTTGAGAAGAGGTCCACCTTGGAGGTGAGCGAAGTGAAGAGCTTAACTCTAGGAAAGAGCCATATGGGAGACAAGTTTGAGGAGCTGCTCTAAGAGAGAGTTGTGAGCTTCGAACTCGTTGAGAAGAGGTCCGCCTTGGAGGTGAGCGGAGTGAAGAGCTTAACTCTAAGAAAGAGCCATCTGGGAGACAAGTTTGAGGAGCAGCTCTAGGAGAGAGTTGTGAGCTCCGAACTCGTTTAGAAAAGGTCCGCCTTAGAGGTGAGCGGAGTGAAGAGCTTAACTCTAGGAAAGAGCCATCTGGGAAACAAGTTTGAGGAGCAACTCTAGGAGAGAGTTGTGAGCTCCAAACTCGTTGAGAAGAGATCTGCCTTGGAGGTGAACGGAGTGAAGAGCTTGGCTCAAGCAGAGAGCCATTTGGGAGACGAGTTTGAGGAGGAACTCTGGGGGAGAGTTGTGCTCCGAACTCGTTGAGAAGATGTCCGCTTTGGAGGCGAGCGGAGCGAAGAGCTTGGCTCTAGGAGAGAGCCATTTGGGAGACGAGTTTGAGGAGGAACTCTAGGAGAGAGTTGTGAGCTCCGAACTCGTTGAGACGAGGTCTTCCTTGGAGGTGAGCAGAGCGAAGAGCTTGACTCTAGGAGAGAGACATTTGGGAGACGAGTTTGAGGAGCAACTCTAGGAGCGAGTTGTGAGCTCCGAACTCGTTGAGAAGAGGTCCGCCTTGGAGGTGAGTGGAGCGAAGAGCTTGGCTCTAGGAGAGAGCCATTTGGGAGATGAGTTTGAGGAGCAACTCTAAGAGAGAGTTGTGAGCTCCGAACTCGTTGAGAAGAGGTCCGCCTTGGAGGTGAGCGGAGCGAAGAGCTTGGCTCTAGAAGAGAGCCATTTGGGAGATGAATTTGAGGAGCATCTCTAGGAGAGAGTTGTGAGCTCCGAACTCGTTGAGAAGAGGTCCGCCTTGGAGGTGAGCGGAGCGAAGCGCTTGACTCTAGGAGAGAGCCATTTGGGAGACGAGTTTGAGGAGCAACTCTAGGAGAGAGTTGTGAGCTTCGAACTCGTTGAGAAGAGGTCCGCCTTGGAGGTGAGCGGAGTGAAGTGCTTGACTCTAGGAGAGAGCTATTTTGGAGACGAGTTTGAGGAGCAACTCTAGGAGAGAGTTGTGAGCTCCGAACTCGTTGAGAAGAGGTCCGCCTTGGAGGTGAGCGGAGCGAAGAGCTTGGCTCTAGGAGAGAGCCATTTGGGAGACGAATTTGAGGAGCAACTCTAGGAGAGAGTTGTGAGCTCCAAACTCGTTGAGAAGAGGTCCGCCTTGGAGGTGAGCAGAGCGAAGCGCTTGACTCTAGGAGAGAGCCATTTGTGAGACGAGTTTGAGGAGCAACTCTAGGGGAGAGCTTTAGCACCGAACTCGCTGTTTAAGTGAGATTCAACGGTTGTAGGAGTAGTTCCGAATGGCGAACCACTTCTTACCCGCTTATGAGCGAGTAATTTGAAGCGGAATCGAGCCAAGTGTTGGATTCCGAACTCGTTGTTAGAGGGGGTTAACGAGGTGTAGGAGCAATTCCGAATGGCGAACCACTTCTTACCCGCTTATGAGCGAGTAATTTGAAGCAGAATCGAGCCAAGTGTTGGACTCTGAACTTGTTGTTAGAGGGGGTTAACGAGGTGTAGGAGTAATTCCGAATGGCGAACCACTTATTACCTGCTTATGAGCGAGTAATTTGAAGCGGAATCGAGCCAAGTGTTGGACTCCAAACTTGTTTTTTGAGCTTAGTAAGTTGCGGGAGAATGGAGGTCTGCTCGGGCGGAGGTTTATCGCCTGTTGCTCTTCTTCCCTGTCAATTCGGCCGAGGTGCCTCTCTATCTTGTGGAGACGGCGGTAGACTGAGTCTTCTCTTTGATCATATATTGCCAAGCCCCGAGACTCATCTTCGTACGAGGGTGGACTGGGGCTACGGCGATGGTAGCTTGGAGATGGACGAGGACTATGAGTGTGAAGGCGGTGGCTCCTAGTTGGCTCATGAGTAGGTGGCCTCTGTTCGTTCTTTGGGGCGATATTGAGGTCCCGTAAGACTGTTGCTTGGAAGTCTTGAAGATCTGCCTTTGTGACTGGTGCCTCTCTAGCTTGGCGGTCCCTATGTGTGGCTCGGCTTACTGGAGAATGAGTTCTCCGCCGATGACGCTGAGGAGACTCTCTTTGCCTCCTCGGGGGAGGTGATCTTCTAGTTCTTGGTCGGCGGGAGGTCCGAACTCTTGAGGCCCCTGGGTGCTCAGGTTGATGGACTCCCCCAAGGGCTCGCCATCCATTCAGGCGAGTTCTGAGGTCGATCCCCTTATAGCGGTCGGAAATCACCTGACGAAGATCCCGCTCGGGAGGGCTTCGAGAAGCCATAGATTCACCTGAAGGATTGAGACCCGCGACATGATCATGAGGAGGATGTTGCTTCGGACGACTCCGACGGGAGCCCCCTGGGCAGCCCCCCGAGACCCAGGAGGGGCCTGTGGAGGAGGAGCACCTTGAGTTGGAGGAGGGGAGGAGGAAGATAAGTGGTTTTTCGGCTAGAGACCGCTGCCTTCCCCTTCTGTTTTGAATGCATGGCTTGAAACTAGGCTCGCTGATAAAGTTAGGTCGGGTTGCTTTTTCGTTCCCACAGACGGTACCAATCTGTTGCTACTAATTTTGGTGTGGGAGCAAATAGATAGAATTTGTGGATTCTTGGAGAAAACGATAAAGCAAACCTGTTGGCCTGTTGATCTTCACTAATGTGTTGACTTGGTCTCTTGCCGCTGCTGCGAACCTGCAAAAAGTGCGAGACACCGGGATGGATCCCGGCGACGCACCTTCCGACGCTCTTGTCAGTAATCTGAATGATTAAGCAAGAACTTTAAACTAGAAAAGTATTGATTACCTGGTAACAGTGGGGGGAGAGGGGTATTTATAGTCGCCTTAGGGATCCATTTCAAGATATGAACATATCTCTACTTCCCGGTGTGAATGGATAGAAGCGGTTAAGATCACTTCTTAGGGATAATTATGAATCTAAATTCTTCTTTATCCTTCTGAACTGGTTTGAAACGGGTTGGAACCCGTACCCAGTAAGACAGATCTGTTTATGGGTTATTGGGCTTTGAATAAAGACCTAATTCCCATTTCAGACCTGTTTGTAGGAGAAATTACCGTTTTACCCCTGAGCTTTAAGATTCGTGCCCAATTTGAATGGTCCCAATTTAATCCCATTTTTAGCCATATCAAGTACTATTTGACCATAGTTGCCTCACGACACAAAAATTGACATGAAAACAACTAGGTTTGACCGTTCTTGATCTATTCATATATGTGAGATAATTAGGTGAATTATATGTTTGATGAGATCCATGTGATATGATAGTTGTGAATATGTTATATACTCTATTTCATGATGTTTGGACACTTAGTAGACTCTATACCATGTTTGATTGTGATTGGAACGAGTTTCGTGTGGTTTATGTTGGTTTTGTTTTCAAGAGAAAATCTGTATTTGTCGTTAATCAGTTTTGATTTGTATTTTAGACCCTATTAAGGTCAGAATTCTTAATTTTTGTATTAGACATAAATTGTAGAAAAATCTGTCTTCGTTCCAAACTCTCTGACCTTGATCGATTTCGTTTTCGTATGAGTGAGTTATGGCTATTTTACTACAGAGGTGTATTTTATTTTTTTATTTCTAGATTTCGTTTCTTGATGATTTTGATGATTAAACTATTTTGATACTAGTCTTAATTATATTATTTTGATTTGAAACTTTGCACAGTATTTCTATACCTATCTAGGGATTACCCAGAATTTTGGTGGATTTTATTGATGAGTTTTATTCTCCGTTTCATGCTTGTTTATGAAAGTTATACTTGCTGTATTTTGGTCGTTGTTCTGTAAAAAATCGTATTTTCACCATATTTCCTTTTACTGTATAGAAAATATTTATAAATTATGAAAGTTAGCTTATTTTGTCTATTTTCATCTCTCTTTGGTGGATTTAGATTTCGTTTCACGGTTTGCGAGATATTTCGTACAGCAGTGTTGGGAATTTCAGATTTGCCAAACTATCGTTTCTCGATATTTTCTGATTTTTGTTGACGAAACTAATGTTTCTGGAATATTATGAAACTTTATATTCTGATACTAGACATATAGTGAATTGCCCCACATTTTTCCTGGATTTATTTGAGGAGTTTTGATGTTGTTGTTCTGACTTTGGATACGATTTACTGATTTCTGGCTGAACGTATTTTCTGGATTCAAATCAGTTTTGAGTTATGATTTTGTGAAATACTATATGGCTTATATATAATCGCTGGATTCGTGTGAAAGTATATTTTCATATTCTTTGACGGATTCAGATTTGGATTTCTGTAGTAACGGGAATCACTGTGTTAGTACTGTACTATCATGATGTCCTGAATATGAACATACACTGTTTTGCTCGTTTATGTGACCGTATATCATCTATGCATGTTTATTTGTTTCCCTGAACCTAATACTGATTATACCATATTAGTTTGACACTATTTCATGTGCTATTATGTCTGTTGATAACCATAATAAAAGTGATCAAGCCGGGGTTTCTTAAGGGAAGATCTAGTAGTGGAAAATATGGAAACGTGTACTTGGAAGGGAACTAGTGTTCCATACTGTTACTGTTACTGTTACTTTTACTGCTACTGCTACTATTACTGATACCTGAGTACACTGCCTCATTATGGTCCACTATGAAATCTTAAAGCGAAACTGTTTGTTATAGCAACCATGTAGTAAAAATCGGGATGTATGAAGTGCTACCTAGCTAGTAATACACACAAGACTGTGAGAACATAAGATTGATACTGTTAGACTGATACTGTTAGACTGATACTGTTGAACTGATACTGTTATACTGTTACACTGATATACTGAGCTTACTGTTACTGGACACTGTTAGTTGCCATATGACACTGTTACTTGACACATTCATTTGTACTGTTAGTATACCATGCTAGTTGACTTTGTTTTACTGATTCATGCTAGTTATTATTGTTGATGCATTATACCATGCTATGTTTATTTCCGCTGTTATTTTAGATTTGATCATTCCATGTACTTCTATCCTACGTTATAAGTGGCCCGTAACTTGCATTGACGGGTACTTATTTTCTCTTTCCTTCTCCTGCAATTATTAATTGCAGATCAGGATGGTCAGCTGCCCCACGACATTGGTGAAATGAGATATTAGTGCTGGATTTCTTACTTATTAGTATTGCTATTATTGTTGCTTTGAATAATATATTTTGAGTACTTGGATGATTACTTTGTATTTGGACGATGTGACCCAGGATATTTGTCTTGTTCAAATTCTGATTTATTTGAGCTTAATGTGTTTTGTTTCAAGTAAATTCTGTTAGTTTATTAATTCAATTATGCATGTGTGGTTGACTCCTTTGCTTCCGACTCTGATTATTTTGTGAGATATTGTAAAGATTCCTAAACAGATTATGGATGATGCAAATCATTCGCTAGGTTGAGTCGCGTATCCGTATTCCGTATTCTTTTTTGGAAGCGGGGTGTGACAAAATTTGCAACTTAAAAGTCATTGCAACTTGCAACTGGTACCCATTTTGGGTGCAAATAAGTTGCAAGTGGAATTAAGTTTGTCTAAGTTTCACTTGCAATATTTTTACCACATCATAAAAATTGCAACCGTAACTGTAAGTACAACTGATAACTGCAATTGCAATGCAAATAAGATTGCCAAATGCCCCCTAAATGTTTGCGAGACGAAATCTACAGAATAAAAGACATTTGTAACCTTGGCTTGATCTAAAATTCTTGAATGACAAAGTCCAAAATTATTGATTCAATCCATAATCTTCAATCGTAAGTTTGTAACTGTTTAAACTAATGCAAATCAAAGGGAATAAAATTAACACAAATCAAAAGGAACCATGACTTCAATCACAAAATTAGGATAACTGTTTTATGCACATTTTCATACCTGCCGCGATGTGACTGAAACTTTATGTTCAGATCTATATGAGCAGAATATGAGATTCGCAAATGACATGAGGCAACATGTTCCGGAAGTAGGTATCTGAGATAAAACATCCAGTCAGTGTCTCTAGGAAAAAAACATACAACTCAATCATTGTACTCATAATTAATATGTGAAATGAAAGAGGCACTTTGGAATACTCCTTCTGTCCAAGCTACTACCTCAGTGCCCAATAGCTTCTTTGGCTCTTTAACAAATGGAGTGTCAACCTACCAAATCATAAAGATAAGATTAATACAAACAAGAATGTATATAATGTGACTGCATAACTTCTATAATCAAACTTCAAATTCTAACCATAAGGTCGTTCACTAACATAAATAATCGAACTAAAATGCATGGCTCAATCAAGTCCAGCTGCTAGTAGACTAAAACAGATATATAAAATAGAACGTAGAGTGCAAACCTCGAGAAACCAGGCAGTGTCGCCAGGGGAGTCCTCTCTTAAGGATCAAAATCCGATCCTTATTTACAAGAACAGTCGAGTGGCCTTTAAACGAGACGGGTTTCTTACCCAATACCGTAGGTTCAGACCTACAAATCCAATGATAAATTAAATCAAACACCATGTGTGCACAATTGGACAATCTATAAGCAAAAAGAGAACACCAAATCTCACCATTTTCCTGTCAACTTATCATGGATTTCAACGTCAGCTGAATGATCATAGTCCACAACTACATACTTGTAGCGCCCCGGATTTCCAATATGATATCTTAGAAATACGTGGCACAATTCCCAATATCAACTTCTATTGCAATAGTAAACATAGCTAAAAACATAAATAATTTTTATTTCAACTTTCATTATAATAATCATTTACAAACACAACGGAATACAAAACACCTTGAATTACAATCTTTTTCTTTACAACACATCTTTTACAAATTTACATAAGCTCTATAACATCATTCTACCACAAGCATCCAAATCCCAAGCTACAAGCACCTACCTGTAAAATATGAGGTTAGAGATAACCCTAACTCCTAAAACTACAGGGGTCGGCCATAATGGTGTGAGTGACATAAAAAGAAAACAACATAAATAAATTATAGAGCATAGAGTCATAAACAACATGCATTAAAAGTAAGAATAAATGAAGTAAGAAATAACAATAAGTAAAGCATGAAAACATCAAGGAATATAAGATAGTAAATAGTAGAGCACGAAAACAACAAGAGAAACTAGACTAAGTGTTAAGTGTAAGAAAAACAGAAAACAACAAGCACAAAACCAAGTCAAGAAACACAATTGCTATATGCTGACTCTCTAATGCACACTTGTCGGATTCTATGCATTCCATAGTACATAGGTCCAGTGCATGCCCTTATCGATCTCCACTTTATAAGGTTAGATCCCTCGTTATGCAACTAATCCTACTACTGTGATGGAAACAAGATCCAGAATACTTCGCGAATAGGCACCACAGCCCTCAATACGCAAGCATCATGTAAGAATAGCTCTAAAATCGGAGAATCTCCTCCCAACCGTGTACCCCACGAATAGGCTTGCAAGGCCCTCGACGTGCAGATACACCAGGTACATTCCGTGAATAGGTCTGCCAACTCTCGACACGTGAATGCACCCTACATGCTCTGTGAATAGGCCTGCAGACCCTCGACACACGAACATACAAATGTCATCTCGAGATAGAACACAAACAGTCATGGAACACATCCGTTGGACTAAACAGACCAAGAGCCTATACTCACGTTTTCCAAGTTCCATCACATCTCCACTAGTGCCTGTCCTTATGTTGATTATTATTAAAACACAAAAATCCCCATCTCTAAAGTTAGTGTATCCTGTCGGACTTAATTCCACAACAACCAAACCAAGACCCTCCAGGTCTAAATCAACAAATCTCATCTGCCGGTTCACAGGACTCCCACTCAACTTCTAGAGATATCATCAATACCAAAACTCACAAATCCATCGTCAAAACGATCATATGAAGAAACTTCTCCAATCAACAAAACCCAAATCTTTTATAAAATTCCAGAATCCAAACAAATATTAAATCTATTAAATAACCGAAAACCATATTTTAAGTTGTAGAACATCACAAAACATCAACTCCTTTGAAAACATGTATAGCTCAATAATGTCCAAAAGAATACATTTAAAGTTCCAACACAAATCTCTATAGAACATTTAAATCTGTAGTAAATGTATTTTGAAATAATATAATATTAAAGGAACAATCATTCAAAGAAACATCAGAAAAACTCAAGAAAATATCAGTCATAGCAGTAACAGTCAACTGTAAACAGCAGTCGGTCGACTGTCCAAAGCGAAAACCCAACACTTCAAGAAATAAAATTCTAAGTAGTGGCAGTCAACTGTAAAAAAGTCATCAGTCGACTGTCCAGAGCGAAAATCCAAAACTTCGAGGAAATATCAAAACAGAGCAGAGACAGTCGAATGTAAAAATGGGTCAGTCGACTGTTCCGCGTAAAATCCAAAACTTTAAGAAGACATAAATCAGAGCAGACCAGTTGACTGTGTAACGTGGTCAGTCGACTGTCCCGCATGAAAATCCAATACATCAACAAAACACAAATCTGCGTAGTGACAGTCGACTGTATAATCTGGACAGTCGACTGTCCCGCAGAAAAATCCAACACTTAAAGAAAACATTTAATTTCATAGCAGAGACAGTCGACTGTTCTACAGGAAAAATCGAGACTCAAGAAAATACTTCAGCCAGGACCCCGACAGTCGACTGTCAACATTGGTCGGTCGACTGTCAGTCCTCCAGAGTGATATTTTTGTTGTGCACATTTCAACCGATACGGAGTTTTACTTTATAAAAACCAAATCTGTAAAAAATACAATTCTGATATGTTCAAATACGACTTGTAGAGTATATAAGAGTCCATAAAACCAATCAAAACCACTTTGAATTGATGAAAATAGTTTTTTGATGAATTTCTTCAAAATAAAACATGAATGTATGCATATATCAAAACTAGAGTTTTTAAGAATCAATCATACATCAAATAATTTCGTATTATGTTCCAAACCATATCGATGCCGAAATAATTAAGATTCAATCGAAATTCTACAAAACACACAAAAATCTAATTTCTTCAAAACAATGAAATAAGATATCTATGCACAAACGTTTGTGCGCTAAGAAAACTTCAAAAATCATCAATTAGAAATAGTGAAATATTTAGATTTAACCTCAGTACTAAAACCAATTATATCCAATTGAAAACTTCTCAAAACTTCACAAAATCACGAAATCCCCAAATTGATCATAATGCATAGATCCAAATCTAAACCCCCTTTCTCAAAACTCCAAGACTAAATTCTTAGATCCAATAACCATTAAACTCATCCACAATCATTCACAATAATTCGTCCACGCATATGAGCAATCATAACAATCACTAATCAAATTTCTACTCAACGAAAAGCCCTCAAGTAGAGTTATGCATTTATACACAAGTAAAGGTAATCTTTTATCCACTTTTATGCAATATCATCATACAACAGTTCTCAACAAGTCAAAACAGCAAATATGTGAGGAAAAACAACCTACTCATGATTTCTAATCAGTTCTTTAACAAACTCAAGTCAACAAATTATGGTTTCAATTAACAATAATATAGTTTCATGAAAGGATTCACTTTTAATTCATCTACTCATCAAAACTTCATATATCATCATACAAACTCCTAGCATACTTTCTAATCGATAGATCATCACATACAACATACATGAAACAAAACAAAACAAAATATGTCACTCACCTTGTTGAAGAGATTAAACGAATATGATAAGGCAATACGAAAAATCCCTCCTTCGCAAGAAATCCAAGATCTCCTCTTTAAATCTCCAAGAAATAATAATAATAAAATTATTTGTGTTATGCAGTGAAAGACAGCTGCACTCCACTTTTTAAATAGGCCGGAAATCAAGAGAATTAGGGTTTTGAACATATTTGCAAAATACTCCTTTTAAAATATATCTTTACATATATAAATCCATATACTTGGAAACTTGATAAAACCAATTTATTTGAGATTTAAAATAAAAACAACCTTCATAAAGTCAGCCGGCACTGTTTGAGAAACCCAGAAAAGTAAGTTTGCATTTCCATCCCTATAAATAGCAATTTTGCAAAAAGATCCTCTTTTATCAAAACTTGTAAAATAAACCAAATTCTTTAAAACAAAAGGTAAACTTCTTACCCTAAGTTGACTAGAAATTATACCCAGCCCAAAAATCCAAAAATCTGGAGTTTTCACTCCAATTGGTAATTTTGCACAAAAATCCTTCTTTTTGAAATATTTGCAAATAGGTCCAATAATTATCAGAAAAATCTAGAAAAATCACAAATAATCTCAAATAATAAATAATGAGTTTTCCCAAATTAATTTTGGCTTTTGAACTTCCCAAGAAAACATTTACACGTGTTTTGCACGTGTAAGAAGATAAATTTTTAGATAAATATTTACTAAATCACCAAAATTTATTTTAATTCATTTATAAATCTTTAAAATAATATTTAAAAAAATGGGGTACTACAATATTAAAGACAAATATCACACAAAAATTAAATCTCACAATACTACCTTATCCAATATAAGAGACGAATTTTTGTCAATCACATTAACTCACAATCTTACTGCCAAGGTCGGTAGTGGTTTGATAGCCTTTAGATACTGAATCATACCCAGGAATTGAAGATATACCAGTGTTTCCTATGAGAGATTTTGGAGCTTCTCCCCCCTATGGATGCATTCACAGATCATTAAGATCAGCTGGATAAGACTATTGATACAATCATACTTCATAGGAATCGAACTCACCACTAACGATACAATCATACCTATTAATACATCATAATCATAACATTCACAAACCCTAATTATTCTTCTGTCCAAAACAAAAATTCCCACAATCAAACAAGCCATAATTTTTCCCCAATTCCATAAACCCTAATTTTTCCTTTCACAATCCCAAATGCTCAAATCTACAAATTAACATATTATCAAATTCTCATATTCATACCTAGCGTTTGAGAGAGGAAGGAAGATGATGATGACCAGAGTGATGGCGCGGGGATGGCAACGGCGACGTGGAGGCATGGTGGTCGGGGCTAGGGTTTGTGAGAGAGAGACGTGGGTGCTAGGATGGTCGAGGCATGGCGACGTGGGGGCAGCACGAAGGTCACGGCGACGTTGGGCTACGGTCGACAACAACAGGGGATGGGGACGGCGACAGTGAATGGAGGTTAGGGTTCGTGAGCGGGAGAGAGAGAGAGAGAAGGAGAATTTTGGGGGGGGGATGAAAATTAAAAAAAATTTAAATAGGCGATAGAGAGGGGTTATGCCGGCTTTTCTGTGTAAACCGCCATTATAGGTGGAGTCAATCACAGCGTTTATTGCAAATGCCGGTACAGAGGGTATGTTTATAAAAAATAAAACTCCCCATCACCTATTGCAGCGTTACTAAGCAACGCTCCGATAGAAACGCCGCTAAAGGCCTAGCAGTTTGTAGTGCGTTAGAAAAAAAAAAGTTAAGAAAGCAGTAAGAGATACAAAAGGAAAAACTTATGATGATTTATACACTAAATTAGGAACAAAAGAAGGAGAAAATAATATATATAAGCTTGCTAAACAATGGCATAGGAAAATAAAAGATTTGGATACAATTAGATGTATTAAGAGCGAAGATTCAAGAGTCTTAGTAAATGATGAGGAAAGTAAGGAAAGATGGCGAAATTACTTTGAAAAATTATTAAATAAAAATGTTGTGGGTAACTTAAATATAGATGATCCAAGGGAGAGTCGAGAGCATATATTTTTCCATAGAATTAGGATCTCAGAAATTTGAAATGCTCTATGAAGGATGAAAATAGGAAAAGCTTTAGGACCAGATGGTATACCCATTGAAGTTTGGAAGTATCTTGGGGTTGTAGGAGTATGTTGGCTAACAAGATTATTTAATGAAATTTTGAGGACTAAGAAGATACCTGATGAATGGAGGAAGAGTATTTTAGTACTTATATATAAAAATTAAGAAGATATATAAAGTTGCTCCAACTCCATACAATGAAAATTTGGGAGAGAGTAATCGAACATAGACTGAGAGAAGAAACTACAGTGTCCGAGAATCAGTTTGAATTTATGTCTGGGAGGTCAACAATGGAAGTTATTTATGTACTGAGGAGATTTATGAACAAATATAGAGGGAATAAGAAAGATCTACATATGGTGTTTATAAATCTAGAAAAGGCATATGATAAAGTTTATAGAAACATAGTATGGTGGTCGTTAAATAATAAAAGAGTAACTATTCGGTATATTGAGGTAATTAAGGATATATGAAGTGGCAAAGATCACAATTAGAATAACCACAGGAGAGACCAGTGATTTTCGTGTTATAGTAGGTTTACACCAAGGTTTGACTTTAAGACCTTACCTCTTTGCTTTGGTTATGGATGAACTGACGTGAGGAATAAAAGATGAGGTGCATTGGTGTATACTTTTTGCCGATAATGTCGTCTCAATGGATGAGACTAGAGCAGGAATCAAAACTAAATTAGAAATATGAAGAAACACTTTAGAAGCTAGAGGCTTTAGAATAGCAGAACCAAAACAAAGTATATGGAGTGTAATTTTAGTGATATTCGGAACACAAATGAGGAAGTAGTGAAGCTTGATGGTCAAGAGACACCAAAGAAATACCGTTTCTGATATTTAGGCTCGATTACAAAGAGATAGGGAGATATGAGAAGATGTTATACATAAGATCCAAGCAGGGTGGCCTAAGTAGAGAAGTATCAATGATGTTTTGTGCGACAAATGTATAACTTTGAAGTTGAAGGAAAAATTTTATAGGATGGTTGTTAGACCATCAATGATGTACGGAGCAGATTGTTGGGTAACAAAGAAACAACATGACTAAAAAATGAGTGTAGCATAGATGAGGATGCTGAGTTGGATGTGTGGTAAAACCATGGTTTCTTTTATAATCCTGCAGCTCTTCGTAAATGTACGGGTGGAAGAACACCAAATATAGGAAGTTGTATGGTTGTAAATTGTGTGAACGAAATTTGGTTGTTTCAAACCTGGACATGGTGTCCGGTGTATGCATGGTAATGCTGAATGGGTAAGAGTGAAATGGTTGTTGCTTCTGTGTAATTAATACCCTTTAAAAATTGTAGTTCTTCAGACATTTTTTGTGAATGAAATAATTTTTAAAAATTAATTTGTTAAGATAAATCAGAGAGATGAAAACAATGCTGATTATTGAATTGAGAAATAACTGAGTACAATATCTCCTATATATAGGATTGAACCAAATACAATACTAGCCTAATACCCAATGTAGGACTATAATATCTAACACCCCCTCTCAAACTCACAGTGGGTCAAACAGTGTGAGTTTGCCTACTAAATATCGAAATCTCTGAATAGTATGAGATTTAGTGAAGAAGTCTGCCGTCTGTTGTGACGAGGTAATAGAATGAAGTGACATGGTCCCGGTTTCAAAGCGCTCACGAACATAATGACAATCAATCTCTATATGCTTTGTTCGCTCATGGAATACCGGGTTGCTTACAATGTGTGGTGAACTCCGGTTATCACAATGAAGAGGAGTAGCTCTTGAAAGAGTGAACCATATCTGATAACAGCCAACGAACATGAATAATCTCTCTAGTAATAGTTGTCATTGCTCTGTACTCAGCTTCGGTCAAAAAACATGCAACAAGTGTCTGTTTCTTACTTTGCCATGAGATCAGCGAATCACCAAGAAATAGACAGAAACCTGTAGTAGACCGTCTGGTAGTAGGATTATCTGCCCAATCTGAATCAGAATATGCACTCAGCTCTAGTTTGGATATATCAGGCATGAATAATGAGTGAGTAATAGTGCCCCGAAGATATCTGAGAATTCGAAGAACAGCATCTTAGTGAACTAACGTAGGAGCGGAAACAAACTGACTGACAACACTGACTACGTGTGCAATATCGGGTCTGGTCATGCATAAGTAGACAAGCTGTCCAACAATCTGTCTGTATTTAGTGGGATCAGGAAGGAGCTCACCATCAGTGGGACGAAGCTTCACATGAAGCTCTAAGGGTGTATCGGCTGATCGACTGTTAGAGAGGCATGCAGTGGAGATAATAACTGATGTGTATTTCTGTTGAGAAATGAGTATCCCCCGAGATCCATGAGCAATCTCTAGACCCCAAAAATAACGTAGTCTGCCAAGGTCTTTCATATGGAACTACTGGTGAAGGTATTTCTGGGCGGATGTAATGCCTGCGGAGTCATCCCTAGTAATGATCATATCATCAACATAGAGTAGTAGAAGTACCCTCCCCTGCGGTGATGACCGCATAAACATAGAATGGTCCTGGGAACTCTGATTAAAACCAGCCTTGGTGATGACAAGGAGAAAACACTCAAATCGGGCTCGAGGGGACTGCTTCAAACAATAAATAGCCCGACACAGCCAGCAAACATGGCGAGTTTGAGAAGGGAGGCCAGGAGGAGGATCCATATAAACAACCTCAGATAAGGTACTATGAAGAAAAGCATTCTTCACGTCCATATGGTATGACGGCCACTGACGGATGGCTGCAACAGCAAGAAGAGTGCGAACAGTAGTCATTTGTGCAGCGGAAGCAATTGTCTCATCATAATCATTGTCATGCTCCTGAGTAAATCCTCGGACTACTAGACGAGCCTTGTGTTGCTCAATAGATCCATCAGGTTGATATTTGACATTGAAGATCCACTTGTAGCTAATAGGCTAAACGCCCTCTGGCAGAGGAACGACATCCCAAGTACCAGTCTGATCAAATATACTAAATTCCTCTGCAATAGCTTTCCTCCACTCGGGATATTGAATTGTGTCCTGATAGGTTCTGGGCTCACGTGTAGAGTGTATAGCAGTGAAATATGCATGAAACTGTGGTGAGTAGGAAGCTAGGGTGGCAAAACCAAACTGGTCAGAAGGACCAGTGGCATTAGGTGTATAACGTGTCGGAGGAATTCCAGAAGTGGAATGTGTAGACTGACGAAGCTGTGGTGGACTTACAGGGTATGGGGGTACATGTGGCAGTGGGGAAGTAGGTCAGGTGGGTGCTTGCAGCTGTGGAAATGCAGGTGGTGTTTCAGTAGGGGGAACAACAGGTGTAAGGACAGCAGGAGATGTGAATGGAACCAGAGGAGTGGGATCAAAAGGAATGTGTGAAGATGAATTCGGGGAGCAAGCAACAGCTGAGGAATCGAGAAATCTAGCATCCTCAGGGGGAGTCAGGTAGTAAGGAGAGTCTTTCACAAAGGATACATGTCGAGAAATGCGAACACGATCCGCTGATGGATCAAAACAACGATAACCTTTGTGTTTGGAACTGAGACCTAGGTGAATGCACTTAGCAGCACGATCGGAGAGCTTCGTGCGCTCAGTAGGAGGGAGAAAGACGTAACAGATGCGCCCAAAGGTACGGAGCATACTATAGTCGGGAGGTGAGTGATAAAGAGCCTCATAAGGTATCGTACCAATTAGGGCAGACGAGGGAGTAATGTTAATGAGACTAACAGAGATCATGAAAGCTTCAGCCCAGAAAGAACGAGGAGCGGAAGAGGAGAGTAAAAGAGCGCAAGCCGTCTCAAGGATGTAACAATGCTTGCGTTCAGCTACACCATTCTGCTCATGTGTGTGAGGACATGATTGCTGAAAAAGGATGCCGTGAGACTGAAAGATCGATCTCATAGTGATGGAAGTGTACTCACAAGCACCATCCGATCGGAAATTCTTAATGCGCACACCGAACTGAGTGTGAATCATAGTCGTAAAGAACCGGCAAATATCAGGTATCTCAGATCGCTGACGCATAAGAAAAACTCATATATGTCTAGTGAAGTCATCGATGAAGGTAATATAATAGAGATAACATTTCCACGAAGGTACAGGAGAGGGTCCCCATATGTCAGAATGAACAAGTTGAAACGGATGGGTGGTTTGAGAAGTGCTTTTGTGACTAAAGGGTAGTGCGATATACTTGGTCAAATGATAACCCTGACAATCAGATAAATGTTTAAAAGTAAGAGAACCAAGGGCACCACTACGAGCTAAAGTATGGAGACAAGACGCACTAGTATGACCTAAACGTCTGTGCCACAGATCAACATCAGAGGAAACAATACCAGCAAAACTAGAAGGAGAGTGATGTGCACGAAGAAAATCTAGATGATATAGACGACCCTGACGACTAGCACGCCCAAACTCCTCACCAGTGCATGAATCGGTAATAAAACAACCGAAAGAGTCAAAAGTAACGACAAGACCACTATCGCACAACGCACTAATAGAAATAAGGTTTATGGATAAATGAGGAGCATATAAAGAACATATGGTAATGTGAGAGTGGGACAGCTAATTGTCCCTGAGTGTGTAACGAGAAGTGGTGAGCCATCAGCTGTGTATAGAGATGGAGAGTGAGAGGAAAGTGCAGTGCAGGTGGTGAACCGTGTCTGATTACTAGTGAGATGATGTGATGCACCAAAATCTAAAATCCAGAACGAATTCATACTGGGAGTGGCAGAGAGTGCAGGAGCAATGGAGCCAGCATTGATAGACTGACCCATGGAGCTGTAGTTCCAGCTGAGTGAGGCATTGCTGAAAATTAGCCCAATCAGCAGGAGACGGCAAGGCTGGAGTGACGGGCATGGCCGAAGATGTAAGGAAAGAAGTACTGCGAGGAGGAATAAAACTAGTGTTGCTGTGACTGAGAGCATAATGAGGAGGGAGATGTTGTTGGTGTTTGGATCGGGGTAGGGGGCAGAACGGTGCTACTGGTGTCGAAAGTAGAAGTGGGGGTAGGATGAGGAATGATGCTGGGAGAAGATAAAAGGCCAGAAGCAGACTAAAGGTGGCACTGGTGCTGTTTGAATCTGGAGGAGGAACGAGAAGCGGTTGCAGCAGGGAAGCTGGTGGAGGCGGAAATATGTGGGAGAGACTGAGATTCCATAAAGCAGTAGTACCTGTAAAAAAAATTAATTTTTTTTTTTGAAATTTTTCGATTTTTTTTCGATTTTTTTTTTTTTTGAAAACAGAAAAATTAAAAAAAGTTTTTTGGGAATAGAGGATGCAGGTGTATGCGAGGAGTTTCGGGTTTGGTTGTATTAGGAGAAACGGGTTTGGGTGTATAAGGAGTTTGGATTTGGGTGTATTAGGGAGAAACGGGTTTGGGTTGACAGGGTATGTGGATTTGGGAATGGCTTGCTATGGTTTCGGAGTAAACGGGTTAAACAAGAGATCAGTTTTAAGGTATTGGGTTTAGAAGAGAGATAGAGAAGTAGGGTTAGGGTTTGAGGTGGGAGAGGAGAGGGGCGGGGAGGGTTGGATCTGGCTTCGTTGATGGGTGTTTGTTGTGGTTTCAGAGTCGATGGGTTTCGGAGTCGATGGGTGACGATGATGGGTGACGACGGAGGCAATGGGTTTCGGAGTTGATTTTTGGGGTTTTAGGTATTTGCTTCTAGATGATGACGATGGTATAAGGAGTTTGCTCTGATATTTGCTCGAGTGGCTTCTTCTTGCTCCGATGATGACGATGGTGACGATGGTATTTGCTCGGGTGCCTTCTTCACGTTGGCAACGATGGGTTGATGTGCGGTCTGATGCTGAGGAAGATGGAGATTTTTTTTTTTGGCTGTTGGAATTCCAGGGTTTTGTGAAGAACGAAAAATTTGTATAACTTGACTCTGATACCATGTTAAGATAAATCAGAGAGATGAAAACAATACTAATTATATAATTGAGAAATAAGTGAGCACATCTCCTATATATAGGAGTGAACTAAACACAATAGTAGCCTAATACCCAATGTGGAACTATAATATCTAACATAATTATCGATGTTTTCTTTTCTTGTTTCTCTTATCTTAGGGGCCGCAATTGGCCAAAGCTCGACCAGAGTACGAAGTGGACGATGAGTCTGACCAGCATCAGAGTGTGCTTGTGACAAAATAATGTTATAACTAATTGCGCTTGAACTTAGTTTTCGAGGAGATATATTAAATGGGTCGGGTTTGATTTAAGCCTAATAATTCTTCTTTTGATCTCTGAAATATGTCATTTACTAACCATTATTAATTATTATTTTTTCCCAAATGTGTATCCGAATTTTGATATGAAATGCCAATACGTTTTGTCTCGCCTTTCACTTTCTCTGTCTTGTGCTTCTGGAATGTGCTCCGAACTCGTTGTTCAGAGTTAGTGCATTGTTGAGACAATTGTAATCCTTGTTTTCGATTTTTCGATTTTTCTTTTTTTGTAATTCTCATTCCTGTAATTAGTTATTTTAATGATACATTCTTGTTATTCATCTCACTACAAACGAAGAAGGTAATCCCGACACTTTTTTTTGCCATTCCCAACATTTTTAAACGTCGAGCTTGATACAGGCAGCATTTTTAAAAACACTACCGCAAGTGTCGGGGATACCCCTGCTGGGGATGCGAAATGGCTTTCCCGGCGTTTGCAACCGCCGGGGTAGACTTCTTAGCTATCCTAGCGTTTGGAAACGCCAGGGTAGGCGATGTATTATTTTTTTTATATACTTATAGCTATCCCGACGTTTGAAAACACAGGGGTAGATATATATATATATATATATATATATATATATATAATCAAGTACAATCAATAAATAATTCATTCCAAATAATCAAAATAACCCTTCCAAATGACAATTCACTTAAATAACTTATGATCTTATATGAACCACCAAATATTCTAATACATAATTCAATTTACAATAAATAAACTTCTATATCCACGATCAATATACATCATTCACGCCATCATTTCCTGTTGGATGCATGAGCTTACAAATTGTGAAGAATTTATTCTACTTATGAAACAGCCTTTCATTATCTGTGATTTATCCCAAGCTGTATAAACCCTATTGTTAAAAGCAATTTAGACATAAAATCAGGGAGTCCACGTTTATATCATGTTCAGATAGGTCGTCATACTTGTTCGGGATGTTCACCGTCTGATCGCTGACAACTTGGAATTGCACTGGCTGGTCATTGAGACAATACCGCCTGAGAATTTCAATGGCCTTCACTAAAGTGGTTCTAGAAGGCTTATTCTCATGGAAAAGATCACCTCCAATTGCAAGCAGTAAGAAATCCACCTGCACCAACAATAACACTTGTAAACTCATCTTCACAACAAAAATGGGTTTAACATTCAAATCCCACCAACATGAAAATATCTACGGATTCAAAGCAAAAGTTGACTCCATCTCTCCAAAGCACCTGGCCAATGTCAACTAGACAAAAACAAAATCGTAATCCATATCATCAATCCAAATTTATGTTGGTATCACTCCATCTCTCCAAAGCACCTGGCCAATGTCGTTGTATGTTTTTATCCCTTCCTACTTCAAACATATTATTCAGGGAAGAGTGTTTTATAGTCCATTTTCAAGTGTAAAAGCATGGATGGACTCATATACGACTTAATAAAAATAGGAACCAAAAAGGACAAAAGGTTGGTTTTTCATCATTTCAAGAAGCTAAAATGTATTAAAGCAGTGATAAGTAGTTGACATACAGAACTCTCAACTATGTCATTTTCTTCATATTTCTCTGTTTCTTCGCTTGTAGGAAAGTCAACATCTTCTTCTGCAATGCTTCTAACTGCAGCAGAGGCAGAGGCAGAGGCAGAAGTAGATATGCAACACAATTAAGCCCAAATTTAACAAAGAGTTCAAAGAATAAGTCAAAAATAATGACAGAAACCATCTAACTACAAATGATCAAAACCTGCAGATGGTCAATAACAATCGACGACTAGAAATATAACCTGCAGATGATCAAAACCTGCTGCCCAAGAGTCAAAACAACGTAAGGATCACTGCTCATATAATCTCTTATTACCAATTTTGTGCTTTTTACTACTTTGACCTTCAATATTCCCATAAACTTGATCATGCCCGCCTTCAAACCAAAACAGCAACAAATCAGTTACTAATGTTTACTGATACAGGATAAAGGCTGTCAATGAGTAATTACAACAGATATTACTTATAACAGATATTATGGCATTTTAACCTTCCAGGCTAAGTTCTTTTTTGACTGATGAACCTGGATCGCTCTTCATTACTTGCGTCTGGGGTCGTTTTAAATATCATGCTGCAAACAAAATGACACAAAATGGGGACAGAAAAATTTAATAATGACTTCACAGTAAAAAAAGGAATGAAAATGACAAAATCTAAATAAGATTGAATGACCTGATTTGGAAGTTCCGTTAACCTTTTCAGATATTCATCTCTCTTTACGGCTTCAGATTCTGCTTGGATCATTTGTCCAACCTTCAAGAACGCAGTAAAAATAAATAACTCTCTGCAGCTAATATTTGCAATTTATTGATAGGAAAAGTTAAATTACCGATTCATAGAAAGTATGTATCTGATGAGACTCCAGGTACACAGCTATATTCGGAATGTTAGTTAGGAGTTCCGATACAAATGGCTCATTTCTCTTGAACCTCAAATGTAACCGAATAATTGACAAATCAGCTCATGTGTTTGTTATGCATGTTGCTTGATGAGAAAAGGAACACTGTGACAAAGAAAAACATTGGGGAAAAAAAAACTTTAGAAAACCAATTTTTAGATGGGCTTTGTGTAGACGGGCATTTATAGTGACAAATATAAAAAGGATAGTGACAAATATAAAAAGGTGGTTGGCTGTGTAAGAGAAAAAATCATTAAGTCAGTATTCAAAAATTGCCTGCATTGAATGCTAAAGGTTAATTAAGCAAAACTACTTCAGTTCCAGGGTGAGAAGCATATATTAGACAAGGCATAAGGAAATCCTGTTTAGACTAATAGAGGTGTCTTACTTCCTAAACAAGGCGTTGTATCTTAATCCGCCATCACATACTTTAAAATCTAAATAAGACGCGTGTGAAACCACACCGGCTAGTCATATTTAAAACAGACTATTTCAGCCTAAATTAAGCACAACGAACACATTTCCAGGAAAGCCAACTGATATGGGCTAGGAATGACGTGGCCCATCCTGGGCCACAGGATCCCCTCAGGATACGCGCACCTCCTGATTCTCCAGATTCGCCACGTCAGCGTCGGAAAACCGCCCGAACCGCTGCCACGTCAGCCCGGAAACCGCTCGGGTATCTACCACGTCAGCCCTAAACCGCCCGGGTTTCCACCGCTTCAGCCACATGGGCAACCGGGTCCAGACCCGGCCCCAAACGGGTCCAGACCCGGTTGGGATCTTCTATAAATACCAGACCCCTACTCCTTCTCCAGGTAATGAATCCTTTGCCACCAAAATCCTAGTTACTGTTACCTTCACTCAGTGACTGACTAGATCGTCGGAGGGTCTGCCACCAGGACCAACCCCGGTGTTCCGAGACCGTCTGCAGGTACACAAGACCCTCGGATCCGAGCCGCAAAGATCCGAGCCCAGCATCAGCCTCCACCTCAATACCGCCTACCTCGGTACCGTTCGCCCAGCCAAGGGTCGTCTGCATAGGTGTCTCCCCTAATACAAATCGAGTAAGAACTCACGCCTGGTGCATCCACACGTTCCCCAAAAACAAACCGCATCAGGATGGCGCCGTCTGTGGGAAACTGTCTATCATAGACGCCGATCCGAGCCTCGCCTCCAACGGTACCCTAGTGAACGCCGAACCAAGCTCCGCCCCCGTCGGCATTAGCATCGACCCGAGCTCACATGGCGCCTAAAGCCACAAAAGTTGTTACTTCCGCACGTCAACACAACGTGCCTCCGCAAGGCATCGATGCTGATGCTCAGGGACCAAACAACAAAAGGGTCAGCCATGGACACCAACCGAACGCCTCCCGCCCTGTTCAGGGCAACCTACGGGGGGTAATCTCGAACCGCCAGGCCAGCCGTGGCAGGGGAGGAGCCGCTTCCAACTCGGCTCCGAACCATCCCAGACCCCCGTCTCAAGGGGCTCCGAACCATCCCAGACCCCCGTCTCAAGGGGCTCCGAACCATCCCAGACCCCCGTCCCAAGTACGGGAGCCTGCGCTCAGCCGGGTCGGTCGGTAGCAGTCCGCCCAACCAAACCGAGCCGGAGGAGCCCCGGTTACCCACCAGGAGTTCCAGGACTTTCGAAGGGAAATCCTGGGTGCCATCCAAGGGGTCCCCGTCAACGAGAACGCCCACTGTTCCCACACACGATCGCAGGCCGAGGCTACCGTATCTCGCCAATCAACAATCCCCCCAAAGTATGATGGCGACATTTTGAAGCGCCTCCAAGAAATGGAGGAGCGCCTCGACCACGTTGGTAATGGCAGCCCTAGGGCAGCTCAGGGGTACAGTCCGGTTCGTCCTCCTTTCTCCGCACTCATCCTGCAGGCGAAGATACCCCGCAATTTCCGTCCGCCTCAGTTCGAGACATATGATGGCGAGGGCGATCCTGCTGATCACATGGAGGGCTTTAAAACTCTCATGATGATTCACAGCGCATCGGATCCCCTCCTGTGCCGAGCCTTCCCCGCAACACTCCGGGGTCCGGCTCGGGAATGGTTCTCCAAGCTCACCCCCGGCTCCATCTATTCTTTCGACCAGCTGGAGGGCAGTTTTCTCACCCACTTCGTAACCAGCCGAAAGGCCGAAAGAACGAGTGCATCACTACTCGGGCTCCGGCAAAAGGAGGGGGAGCCCCTCCGAGTGTTTGTCCGGAGGTTCACCACCGAAGCGAGGTCGGTCTCATCCCTCGATCCCAGTGTTGCCTCGGCAGCCTTCCGCCACAACGTCCGACATGGACAGCTAAAGGCCTCCCTGGCGAAGAAGCCGCCGATAGACTTCCCTGATCTCCTCAACCGGGTCGAAAAATATATCCGAGCCGAGGAGGCACTCAATCCCGAGGACCAGAAGGAAGCTCTCGGGAAGGGGAAGTGCAAGGCCGACGAAGTTGAGCCGGCCAAAAAAGCTCCCAGAGACGGGGGCTCCGCAAAGAAGGTTCTGCCGGTCCCCCGCTTCGAGAGGTACACTCCGCTGACGCAGAACGTGTCGACAATCCTCTTGGCGATTGAAGATAGCGACCTCGTCCAGTACCCTCCTCGACCGTCCAACAATACCAGCAAGAAGAGGGATCAACGGTTCTATTGCCGATTCCACCGAGACAACGGGCACGACACAGATCACTGCCGAGCTCTGAAGGACGAAATTGAGGCTCTTATCCAACGAGGGTACCTCCGAGAGTTCAGACGAGAAGGCGCCCGGGAACCGAGGGACAACAGGAACAGGAGGGATTCCCCTCCTCCCCGAGGGCAACGACAGCGTCCCGAGCGGGATCCGGATCCCGAGGAGCCGGAGGTCAAATGATCCTGCATTGCGTCCACGGAGGGCCTATGGGAGGCGAATCCAACAGTTTCCGCAAGGCCTTCATCCGGGATGTCAATATCGTTCAGGGCCCTCTCTTCCCACCGGTCCAGCAACTCCCCGTCTCCTTCTCAGGAGAGGATCTGGAGGGGATCCGGCTCCCTCACTGTGACGCCCTCGTCATCAACCTCAGTATGGCAAACTTCAACGCCCGAAGAATCCTCGTAGACAACGGGAGCTCGGTCAACATTCTGTTCCTCGAAGCATTCGAGAACCTAAAGCTCTCCCGTGAGAAACTAAAACCCGCCGGGTATACCCTACACGGATTCTCCGGCGTCCCCGTGACTATTGAGGGGATCGTCACCCTGGACGTCACGGCAGGCACGAAGCCCAACAGAAGGACCGAGTCCATGGACTTCATGGTTGTAAATGTGAAGGCAGCCTACAATGCCATCCTCGGCCGCCCGGGGCTCTGCTCCCTCCAGGCGGTTCCCTCGGCTTACCATCAGAAGATGAAATTCCCTACCAATACTGGCGTCGGAGTCGTCCGAGGGAACCAAGAAGCAGCACGTTCGTGCTACATGATGGCAATCGGAAGCGGAGTGTTTCCCCTCGATGCCGTCGAACTGGAGCCCCAAAGAACCCAGCCAGAACCAGAACCGGTGGACGAGCTGCAAGAAGTCTCATTCGAGACCGGGGATGCGTCGAAGCACTTTCGAGTAAGTTGCTCCCTCGCCCCCGACCTCAAGACCGCCCTAATCGCCTGAATTCGACGCAAACTGGAAGCCCTCTGACATGCCCGGTATCTCCGAAGACCTCATCATGCACAAGCTCAGCGTGATCCCCGGGTCGAAGCCAGTCATCCAAAAGCGGCGCAAATTCGCCCCTGAGCGACAACAGGCTGTAAACACAGAAGTGGACAAGCTCTTGTCCGCGCGTTTTATACAAGAGGTCAGCTACCCAGAGTGGCTGGCAAACGTCGTCATGGTGAAGAAGGCAAGCGGGAGTTGGAGGATCTGCATAGATTTTACCGACCTCAACAAGGCGGGCCCCAAAGATCCGTTTCCTCTCCCCAGCATTGATGCCCTGATCGATGCTACCTCGGGTCACGAGATCCTCTCCTTCATGGATGCCTTCTCAGGCTATAACCAAATCCGGATGTTCCCTCCGGACATTGCCAAGACGTCCTTCGTCACAGACCTGGGGCTGTACTGCTACCGGGTCATGCCCTTCGGGCTAAAGAATGCCGGTGCCACCTACCAGAGACTCGTCAACCGAGTCTTTAAAGATCAGATCGGGCGTAACATGGAGGTATACATCGACGACATGCTCGTCAAAAGTCAACATGGACAGCACCACGTCGTCGATCTGGAAGAAGCCTTTGGAGTCCTTCGAACCCACAACATAAGGCTCAATCTGGCGAAGTGCGCCTTCAGCGTCTCCTCGGGAAAATTCTTAGGGTTCATCGTCAGCCAGCGCGGCATCGAGGCGAACCCCGAAAAAATTCAGGCCATAATAGACATGGCCCCTCCCAAGAATGTTAAAGAAGTCCAGAGGCTAACGGGGCGACTGGCGGCCATCGGCCGTTTCCTCTCCAAATCCGGAGAGAAGTCTCTCCCGTTATTCAAGGCGCTACGTGGCACTGGAAAGTTCGAGTGGGGTACTCAACAACAAGAGGCCTTCGCCCAGTTGAAGGAATACCTCGCCAACCCACCTCTCCTCAGCAAGCCCGAACCAGGGGAGCCACTCTGGCTCTACCTATCTACTTCGGAGAGTATACTCAGCGCCGTCCTCGTCCAGGAAGAGGAAGGGGTTCAAAAGCCCTCTATTATGTGAGCAAGGTCCTGCTCGACGCCGAGACCCGATATTCCAGGATGGAGAAAGTAGCGTACGCCTTGGTCATAGCCGCACGGAAACTCCGTCCTTACTTCCAGGCGCATTCGATCCAGGTGCTCACAGATCAACCCTTGAAGGCCATACTCTACAAACCGGAGAGCTCCGGTAGACTCGTCAAATGGTCGATCGAACTCAGCCAATATGACATCGGCTATCAACCCCGAACGTCCATCAAAGGGCAGGCCCTCGCCGAATTCATTACAGAGTGCACCATCTCCGAGCAACCCGCGAACAAAGAAGCCGACCAGACGTGGAAAGTTTACGTCGACGGCTCCTCTTGTGAAACGGGGAGCGGTGCTGGAATCATCCTTCAGGGCCCGGATGGTTTCCTCCTCCAGTCTTGTCTCCGCCTCAACTTCCCAGCCTCCAACAACGAGGCTGAGTACGAGGCTATGATCGCCGGGCTCAACCTAGCTCATCAAGCCGGTGCCAAACAGATCAGGGCCTTTAGCAATTCTCAACTGGTGGTCAACCAGATCACCGGGGACTACGAAGCCCGTGACGATCGCATGATCAGGTACCGAGCCATAGTCCGGCGCCTATTATCGTCCTTCGACGAATCGGCTGTCTTAAGGATCCCCCGGGAGCTGAACGCCCAGGCCGACGCCTTGTCAAAATTGGCTTCCTCATCATTTGAAGGCCTCGACCGCACGGTCCTGATTGAAGTCCTGCTGAAGCCGAGTACAGACTCCACGGAGATTCTGTGCATCGAAGACAGAGCTCCTCCCGACGACTGGACCACCCTTATCAAAAAATTCCTAGTCAACGGAGAGCTCCCCGAAGACCGAGCAGAAGCAAGGAGGATCAGGGTCCAATCTGAAAGATTCGCGGTTATCAATGCCACTCTCTTCCAAAGATCCTATACAACGATCGATGGCAGGCCATACCTCCGCTGCCTAAGCCCAGGCGAAGCCAAGTACGCCCTCAAGGAACTGCACGAGGGGACCGACGGATGTCACATGGGAAGCCGTTCCCTAGCGCGGAAGGCTCTAAATCACGGGTACTACTGGCCCACTATGCTGCAAGATGCCCTCGCCCTAGTGAAGAAGTGTGGCCCCTGCCAAAGGTTCTCCCCCGTGAAGAGGGCTCCTCAGGCGAACCTCCGGTCCATGGCCAGTCCGACCCCCTTTGCGATGTGGGGAATGGATCTGGTAGGCCCATTCCCAAAAGCAACGAGCCAGCGGAAGTTTCTCATTATGGCGATCGACTATTTCACGAAGTGGATCGAGGCCGAGCCATTAGCAACGATCACCGAGCGACAGACTCAGCAGTTTTTCTGGAAATACATCGTCTGTCGGTTCGGGATTTCGCAGGTGCTCATCACAGACAATGGGACTCAGTTCGCGGGTAAGAATTTCTGCAAGTTCTGCAAAGATCTCGAGATCCAGCAGCGCTTTTCTTCAGTACGCCATCCCCAGTCTAACGGTCAAGCCGAGAACGCGAACCGCCAAATCCTTGACGGCCTCAAGGAACGACTCGACAACTCTTCTAAGGGGTTATGGGTCGACGAATTACCGAGCATTCTCTGGGCCCACCGAACGACCAAGAGAATCCCCACGGGAGAATCCCCTTTTAATCTGACATACGGCGCAGAGGCCGTCATTCCCGTGGAGATTAGGATCCCTTCACCCTGTATAATGGCTTTCGAAGAGGTCGAAAACTCCCAACAGCTGTGAGCCGACCTGGACCTCATAGACGAGGTCAGGGAAAAGTCCGCCATTAGAAGAAGCATCTACCAGCAAAGAATCAAAAAATTCTACAACAAGAAGGTGCGCCCAACTGACATCAAACTCGGAGATCTTGTCCTCCGAAAACTGGCGGTTTCCAACCCCGGCCAGAAGAGAAAGTTGGCACCAAATTGGGAGGGCCCCTACAAAGTATCCGAAGTCGTGCGCCCTGGCACGTACCGCCTGACCAGTGCCGAAGGCAAGCCCATCAAAAGGCCCTGGAACGCGGAGCACCTAATCAAGTTCTTAGGAGGGGAGTAGCCTCCATGTAAATTATCATGATTGTAATCGGCACTTCGTGCCTAGTCTTTTGTAAAAGTTCAAATGTATTGTAAATATGCCAGCTTTCTTAAAACAAGCCCACGGCTTCGTATTTTGTACATATAAAAAACATATCTCGAACAACAGAGAGAGCCCAAAAAGCTTCCCTTACAAGCTTGGGGTTCGGCGCTCGGATAACAGCGCGAGCCCAAAAAGCTTCCCTTGCAAGCTTGGGGTTCGGCGCTCGGATAACAGCGCGAGCCCAAAAAGCTTTCCTTACAAAGCTGAGGTTCGGCGCTCGGATAACAGCGCGAGTACAAGAAGCTTTCCTTACAAAGCTGGGGGCTCGACGCTCGGATAACAACGTGAGCCCAAAAAGCTTCTCTTACAAGCTTGAGGCTCGGCGCTCGGAGTCTTTCTCACCGGTACGGGAGCTCGGCATCCGTCCCTCGCTCGGTTTGGGCTTCTTCAAGCTCATCAACCTATGTACGGGGCGACATCCGCCAGCCACGCCCACACCATCTCTCCCTGAGAACAAGTGCAGGAGCTCGGCGTCGACCCCCGAGCAAGGCGGGCTCCTTCACCGAGGAACCGTGACCTTGACGCTCGGCGGCGACCCTCTGCTACGCCCGCATTTGTCTTTCTCACCGGTATGGGGGCTCGGCATCCGTCCCTCGCTCGGTTTGGGCTTCTTCAAGCTCATCAACCTATGTACGAGGCGACATCCGCCAGCCACGCCCGCACCGTCTCTTCCTGAGAACATGTGCAGGAGCTCGGCGTTGACCCCAAGCAAGGCGGGTGCCTTCGCCAAGACACCGCGACCTTGACGCTCGGGGTGAGAGGAAGGTTAGGGGCCCATCCGTAGGAGAGATGGTCCACGTTCTGCTCGGGGTAGATATGTCTAAAATGGGACTTGGCTTGTTCGTATGCCTCGTCCTGCGCCACCATGACGGTCTCCCCCAACACCGACTCCATCTCCTCCAGTGTCTTCTTCCCCTTCGCCGCCTCGGCCGCGATCTTCGCCTCAAGGTCCTCCCGATCCTGCTTGTGGATCCTGGCGAGCGACTCTATCTGGGCCTCGTGGACGGCAATCATCTACCGAGCTTCTTTCAGCTCATTCGTGGCCTTGTTCAGGTCACGAAGGTACTTCTCCGCATTCCACCTCTCGATAATAATCTCTTTCTCCAAACACTTGTGGAAGTGCTGGCCATGGAGCATCGCCTGGTCGAAGAAGAAAAAGATCAGAAAAAATTCCCAGTCATTGAGTACAACAAAGCCAAACCAACTTACCGAGATGGTTGCCTGGGCCCACCGCATATAGGCCTGGTCCGCCGTCTGCGCCGCCAGGGCCATCCGATCACGCTCGGTGGCGGCCTTCGAGACGAACTCGACCGCCACGGGTCCGTCAAGCAGAGTATCGCCCCGCACGATCGACCAATCAGGGGCAAACGGCAGCGTGCCATGCTTGCTCACCATCTCCGCGGCAGACGGACGGACAGGGGGGTCTTTTTTCCGGGGCATCCACGGTCTTGCCCGAACCACCCGCAACATCCCGAGCCCCCCTCGACGAGTGGGAGAACTGAGAGTGCTGCTTCTTAGCCCTCTTCGCAGCGGAAGGCTCCTCGGCCGCCGGTGCTGGCACCTGGGAAGAGGCCCCGGTCTGCGCGGCCAGTTTCTACTTTTCGGCCGCTATCCTCTCCTGCTCGACCTTCTTCCTCTTCTCTGCCCTCGCCTTATCAGCAACAGCGAGCAATAACTTCTTCGCATCCGCCTGTTGAGTCATCATCCCTACAAAAACACAAAAAGAAATGCTAACGTTAACACGAAGGCAGGAAATGAACATATTCGGAAAGAGACATACTAGGGTCGGCAGGACTCAGTCCGGCCCGGGCGAGGTGTATCTCGGTCACTCGCGGCCACGCTATACTGTGCCCCCCGGTGATCTTCTCCACCCTTTTCCACTCTTTGGCTGTCAAGTCGCTCTTCCTCGGAGGCTTGTGCTTCGGCTTGACGAAGTTCCATCCGGTCGGAATTTCCCAAGACCCCTCAGTCCGAACTATAAAATATTTCTCTTTCCATCCCTTTATAGAGTCTGGATGACCGTGCATAACCTTCTTGTGCGGTCTCGGCGAAAAGTAAAAAATCCCCTCCTGATCTCCGAGCGAACCAATCCCAAAAATAGCTCGGAAGAATGTCAACCTCGGCTTCACTCCCTTCTCTTGACACTTAAGAATGAAGCAGACTAAATGCTTCCAGGAGTTCGGACCATATTGCATGGGACACAGCTTCGCCCAGTTCAGAACCCTCTTCACGAAGGGATGCAGCGGCAGCCTCAGCCCTGAGAGGAACGCGTCCTCAGGAAACATACAGTACCCCGGTGCCAGAGCCGTGGTGGACCGAATTCCTGGGCTCGGAAGGAAGATCTGGAACTCCCGCAGAATATAGTAGGCAGCCCTGATAATGTTGAGGTACTCTGCCTTCAGAATGCTCGGGATGCTATCTGCGCGGATCTTCACCCGAATGTCTTCACCCAGCACTGGCGGGATCGGTTCGATGTCCTTAATATCGTCAGGATACATCCGAATCGACCCTGGATTCCTGAAGGTGACCGGGGGAAACTCGAGACCCGGTCTCGGTGCGTACTCATCAGGTGAGGAAGGACTGTGCGGGATAGTCATGGCTTTCTTCTTCCGACGAGGACGAGCCTTACGCTCGGGGGACGGCGTCGACAAGAGGGGAAGTGGTGGAAGATCTTCTCCGACCCCAGTCGGCCTTCCAGCCGTGCTTTGACCAGCATCCTGTCCTTCGTCCTCATCCTCCTCGTCTTCGTCACCACCCTCGGCAACCTGCTCATCTTCGTCCCCCTCCTCTTCATCACCTTCCCACTCCTGATCCTGTTCCTCCTCATCCTCGCCATCCCCCTCATCCTCTTCCTCCTCGTCACCCTCATCCATGGGCTCCTTCCCCGGTCTTGTAGACCTCAACGGGGACACCACAAAGACAACATCGTCCCCATCATCTGACCCAGGGTCGGTAAGAACCTCCTCCTTCACCCTATACTTGCTCAAGGACGACGACGTTCCCTACTCTGATTCCTCTGCGGAACGACCTGACGAGCTAGCCTCGGATCCGAACTGAGTTCGCGACATTACTAAAAAGAAAAATACTAACCTGGAACGTAGAAAGTTACGGTCACCGAAAAATCTGCCGACAGCAAGTAAAATTCCCGCTCTTGTTAAAAATTGGAAAGTGAGTAATAAAATGAAAAGGAAGAAATGAGGGAGGGGATGGGGTTTTAAAGTGGGAAAGCGACTCCTCGATTCTCGCGAAAAAGATCTGGCCGTTAGATCTTAACTGACAAGATCTAACGGCCACCAAGATCTGAAAAAGCTTTGATCTTTGCGCCCATGACGTCAGCAATAGGCATAAAATTATCCCACTGCCCCTCCACGTTTTCTATAACAAAAGAGGCTTTTCTCCGTCAAGACAGAAGGGTCGACGCTCGGATAGAAGCACGAGCCAGTAATTCCCCTTCTATTTTCACAGAAGGGTCGACGCTCGGATGGAAGCGCGAGCCAGTAATTCCCCCTCTATTTTCACAGAAGGGTCGACGCTCGGATGGAGGCGCGAGCCAGTAATTCCCCTTCTATTTTCACAGAATGGTCGACGCTCGGATGGAAGCATGAGCCAATTCCCCTCCTACTTTACAGAAGGGTCGACGCTCGGATGGAAGCGCGAGCCAGTAATTTCCCTTCTATTTTCACAGAAGGGTCGACGCTCGGAGGGAATCCCGAGCCCCAACTGCTCCTTTGTCATGGTGGGACTCGGCGCTCGGATAGAATCTCGAGCCCCAACTACTCTCCTTTGATATAGTGGGACTCAGCACTCGGATAGGATCCCGAGCCACAACTACTCCTTTGATATAGTGGGGCTCGGCGCTCGGATAGGATCCCGACCCGAGCCACAACTACTCCTTTGATATAGTGGGGCTCGGCGCTTGGATAGGATCCCGAACACTAACTACTCTCCTTTATCGTAAAGGGACTCGGCGCTCAGATAGAATCCCGAGCCCCAAACTGCCCCTCTCTGATGTTGAGGGGCTCGGATGCCGACCCCTAGTACTCGACGAATCGAGCCCCAAAAAAACCACACCTCTCTTCCAACTAGCAAGAAGATCGTCCTCCGACCCAAGGAGCTCGGATGCCGACCCCCAAACACTCGGCAAGCCAACCTCCCACAAGAACCAATCTCATATAAAATCGGCCTCAGCGCCCCCTCGCTCTTCCAACTAACGAGGGAACCGTCTACTCATCCGCCAACCCCATAGGCTCACTTGCTGACCCCATAGACTCATCTACCGAGGTGATGAGGGTTGGCAAGCCCCAACAGAAGGGTTCGACGCCCCCTCGCTCTTCAAACTAGCGAGGTGGCCGTCTGCCGACCCTTGGGCTTGTCCACCGACCCTTGGGTTCGTCTACCGACCCTTGGGTTCGCCTGCCGACCCTTGGGCTCGTCTGCCGACCCCCCAAGCCTCGGCGAGCGTCGCTTTGGCTCCCCTACTCTACACGGCCGCCCGTGCAAACTCCAATAAGGGATCCATCCCTCCTACCCCCCTGGCCTCCTCGGAAGGTAGCAGATCCTACTTTCTCACCCCAACATCCCCCCTGCTCTTCCTACGGAGGCAAAGAATCACTCCTACATAGCTGGCTCACCCAGCCCTACAGGAGTGTGGGGCTTGTGATATGGGCTAGGAATGACGTGGCCCATCCTGGGCCACAGGATCCCCTCAGGATACGCGCACCTCCTGATTCTCCAGATTCGCCACGTCAGCGTCGGAAAACTTCCCGGACCGCTGCCATGTCAGTCCAGAAACCGCCCGGGCATCTGCCACGTCAGCCCTAAACCGCCCAGGTTTCCACCGCTTCAGCCACACGGGCAACCGAGTCCAGACCCGGCCCCAAACGGGTCCAGACCCGGTTGGGATCTTCTATAAATACCAGACCCCTACTCCTTCTCCAGGTAATGAATCCTTTGCCACCAAAACCCTAGTTACTGTTACCTTCACTCAGTGACTGACTAGATCGACGGAGGGTCTGCCACCGGAACCAACCCCGGTGTTCCGAGACCCTCTGCAGGTACACAAGACCCTCGGATCCGAGCCGCAAAGATCCGAGCCCAGCATCAGCCTCCACCTCAATACCGCCTACCTCGGTACCGTTCGCCCAGCCAAGGGTCGTCTGCATAGGTGTCTCCCCTAATACAAATCGAGTAAGAACTCACGCCTGGTGCATCCACACGTTCCCCAAAAACAAACCGCATCACCAACCTAACAAATTGCCCATGTTCAGAATCAAAGTCATTAAGACAATTAATTGACCTCCAGAAATTTCAATTGTGGTCAAAATACATACATGATCAGGAACAAGGTTTATAATAAATATCAGTATTACATATACATAAAACTGATTTATAACTATAAAACAAAAATTGTGTGGGGTAGGGGATAACAAATGCAATGAAAAAAATATATACCTGGTGGTGTAAGTTTAACTTCAATGACAAATCCATGGTGAAGACACTGCACACTGATCACTTTGAAGTAATGCAATTGGACTGAAAATAACAATTAACTGATTTTACTAAAGATGAAGTGTCACATGTGTACCTCAGAAACCATGCATATGTGCACATGGGTGAGAAATGAAACGAGAGCTAAGTTTAGTTAGCTTTCAGGTCCGAAGACTTGTAGGTAATCAACTGAATGAAGCTCAACAATGGTGAGAAACCTATAAAAGTTATCAGTTATGTTGTTACAATCAGAATGGTTAGAAGAATGTGAAAGAAACCGATAAAGTTTACTCTAAGGCTAAAAAGAGATCAAACTTATGGATTTAAAGAGACATCCTTCCATGTCTAAATTATCATACTTAAATGAAGTACTTTAGAATTATGTTTCCTTGTCATTCTTTTAAAGCAGTTATCTTTTTCCCTTTAGGTTGAAGAGTTGATTGAATGACAGATGCACATTAAGACTAACATAGTCCATTATAAGTTAAACAAGCTATTAGAAGAATCTATAATCAGATTAATAAACATGGTTACATCTCAAGCATTAATCCTTCAAAAGCATTCTCCTTATTAGTCCATTCATAACCCCTTAAACATAAAAGAGAAGTTCTTTGCTCACATGGAGAAAAGGATGGAACTAAGAATTCAATGTAGACCTAGACCTAATTACAGTAGTTCACATAAAATTCAACAAATCCAAATGCAACTATTGCAGAGGCCAAAACTCAACTTTTGCAGAACAGTCACAAATTTGTCAACATTAACTACATCAACAATGCATCAGAATAAACCTGTGACCTGTCCAAGGTCTCCTATCCATGCAATCCGCCCTCTGCGCCAACAAAAGAAAGGCACCTTGTCCAGAGCACCATATCCAGAATCCACAGTGGTACTGATCAAGAGCTATGAATATAATCACAAATGTCATGATTGATAAAAATTAACGTAACATATGAAGAAGCAATCTGAGAATTGTAAGGACCCTTTAGATTCTACCAGCATAACGGATCAACACACGCCATAAAAACAACAGTAAAATCACTGATTAGCAGTGACAAATAATTTAACAATTTCCTCAGTAAAAATAGCTTAATAATCAATGCCACGGGGACGGGGACGGGGACGGAGGAGGACGATGACAGCGATGGAGGAGGGCGACGAGCAAGCAACAGGGACGGGGACGGGGACGGAGACGGATCCTTGGGACGGCGCCGAAGGCTAGAAGAGTGAGGGATTTGGGGGTGGGGATTTGTAGAGAGTGAGAGGCGAGAGGCAGGATCGAGCGCGAGAAGAGGGTTTGGGTGAGAGGAAAAATAGGGTTTGGGTGAGAGAAAAATAGGGCGGGATCGAGCGCGAGAAGAGGAAAATTGGGGACTGTGGGATCTAGGTTTTGCTGATTTGATCATTATAATCTCAAACGCCGGTGTAGGTTCATACACTGGCGTTTTTTTTATTTTAAAAAAAAACGCCGGGTTCCTAACAACTTCGCGGTGCTTTTTTTAAAATGCCGGGAAATCTCCAACGAAACTACCCGAGTTTCGTCGGATTTTCCCTGTTCTTTTGTAGTGTCTTCTTTCAGTCCATTTTATTTTCATCGTCAAACCCGAGATTCTTGTACACTCTATTTATTGTGTATGATGTGTTCATCCATTTATTGCATTATTTCATTTGGTTCTTTCAATTTAATCCATTAATTAATCAATTACTTGTATAATGTACGTGCGATGCACGTCTAAAAAACGTAAAGTCATCAAATTAAATGAATATATATTGAATAAGAAAAAAAAAGTTTATATTTGAATGTTTTGATTTGGGCTACACGTGCGGTGCACATTTATATTTGTTGGATATATAATTTAGACGTGTATTATATGTGTTTATATAGTTACAAAGTTAGGGTTTGTTTGTTACAAACCTCAACTCTCCCATTAAAATCGTAGAGATTTCTTGTTGGATCCTAACCCATTAACCCGCAAACCCATTAACCCAATTTCCCTATTATCTGCCAATTGACCAAATCAATCCCCTCTCTACGTACAACTCCCCAATATCTCCACAATCCCCTTGATTATCTCCTAACCACCCTACAATCCCCCATTAATTACTCATCTCCAACTAATACCGTAACCTAAACCATAATCTCTATCAATTAACCTAATTTCTAATTTCCTCTCCAAAAACAACACAGCCACACCCGACTCTTCACTTTCTAATCTCCCCCCCGCTCGCGCCACTCTAACCCAACTCTACTCCTGTCGACCCCCCGCCTGCAGCAACCCCTGTCGACCACCAACCGCCACCACCTGCACTTCCGAAACCCAACCCCACTGCCATCCTCTCCGCCTGCACCCTGATCACCACCGAGCACAACCACCCTCGCCCTCGCCCTCGCCTTTGCCGCCGCCACCTTCTCCACCTTCGCTGCACCCCGAGCGCCATCGCTCTCCATCCTGACGTCGACTGTCTCCTCTTTCACAGGAGACCACCTCCCCGTCAGCTAACCACAGTTGACCCCCTTGCTGTGTGCTGTCGTCTTCTTCCAACATTGTAGCCCTGCCTTCACTCCTCGTCAACAGCCCCATCGCCGAGCCTCCATCGTAGCGTCGTGCTTGCTGCGCTGCCATTGTTCTTGCCGTGTGTATTGCCTCTTATTGTTCTCGATGTTATTTTCGTCGGTGTTGCTGCTGTTCTCTTGCATTGCTGCTGCTGCCGAGCCACCTCTTTGTTGTTGCTCATTGCTTGCGACCATCGAGGTCGTTGCCATTGTCACTTGTGGTTGTTGTCGTTGTCCTTACTTGTGTACGTCGTTTGCCCGTGTCTCACCCATCATTGCGCTGCCGTGCGTTGCCGTCAGGACTCTCGTTCCCGCTATTCGTTTACATTCGAAATCGTCGTCTAGAAGGTAATTCTCTCTTGAGCTAATTCGTTATTCTTGTTCAAGAAATTGTTTTAATTCCGCAAGTATTTCTAGTTCATTATCGTATCGTAATTGTTTGGTACCCTTCAAGGAGACTCCTACGAATTTGTCGGCGAAACCAAGTAGTAGTTCTCTTTTCGTGTCATTAGGTTAACAGTAGAATAAAGACTTGAAACTTATCAGGATGATACTGAACATGATTAGGAGTCAAGTTAATATTTTTATAAAATTAGTTAACGATTTTCTAGACCCGTTATGCATGCAAGAATATGGCCCTAGATCGCTACCAGATCACTAGTTCAGTAAATAACCAACCTTTTGACCTTGTTACTGTTAATATCAAATAAAATTTATTAAAGAAGAATTGTAGCCTTGTGTGTCTGGAATCCACACCATCTGACGATTTCGTGATCTGACCTACGGATTGCAAGATACTCAGATTCTCGTGGAGTAACGTCTGACTTCCAGGATACTGTCTAAAATTACATCGCTATGTTTAATTACTTTTTTTGAAAGGAAAATGTGGAATATGGCTACCCTGTTTCATTAATCAGAAATTAATAAAACATACAAACTACGAACAGGAAATAAAACACATGATCCGTACATACAACAAATCCCTCCAGCGGCCCTGAAGGGTGGGCCGACAAACCGATAGTCCTCACACACTATCGACGAGGACAAACCTACTTCTCTAAAATTGTAATGGACCCCATCTTGGGCCCAAACACAAAGCTCGGCCCAGAAAAATTGTTGTACGTCAATTTAGCTTCGTACACTGCCTCCACGATACGTGCACACCCACCTGAAGCTAGTCAGGCGAGATTTTATCACCCGCCGAACCCTGCCGTCTTATTGATGGGGGACCCCTTCTTTGGGCCCAAGCCCCGCAGGCAGGATTGTGACATCCCTTGAACCTAATCTTCCCCTTCTCCTCCCCACAATCTCGCAAACATCGCTCACCCCACCAAAATCGCAGTCAAAGAGAGTCGTGAAAAGGATACATTTGCCTCTCTCACGCTCTAGCTCTCTTTAGTGATTTCTCACAAATACAGACAAATACGACATATAGTAGTGAGGAGTAACATCTTCACTCACTCACTCTCACTCTCTCTCTCAATCAAAAAACCTAAAACAAATCTCAACTAACTGAAGCATCACCTTCTTCTCTCTCCCTAACGGGCGGTGGTGTTGGACGTCTGATTCAATGATGAGGGCGTAGTGGCAGTGCTGCCTCGAAGACGTCTGTCAACTCATCGATGGGGGGACCCCTTCTTCGGGCCCAAACCCCGCAGCCGTGCAGGAACAAATAAAATCTACTTACTCCCTTCAGGCAGGATTAGACACTCGCCGAACACAAAGAGAAAGCCACTACCAAAGAGAGAGCCATGAAGAGGATACCTTCACCTCTCTCATGTTCTTGCTCTCTCAGGTGATTTCTCACCAAAGGAACTCTCTCACTCACCCCAACCAAAACCATGATCCAAGAGAAAGCCGTGGAGAGGATACCTTCACCTCTCTCATGCTCTTGCTCTCTAAGGCGATTTCTCACCATACAAACACTCAAAGAGAGATTAACTCATCTCTCTCACTGACTCTCACTCTCAAATAGAAACCCAAACCCAACACCAATCTCACACCATGGCAGGCAGTGGTGTTGCCGAAGTGAGGGATGCTGATGAGGGAAGAGGTGCTCAGTCAAAAAGGCAATGGCCTTTGCTGGAGGAAACTCAAGAGATCGAAAAAAGGCGGCGCACAAGCAGGGCATTTGCAATTCGTCGACCTAGTGAAGGCACTGCAGATGATGCGGGCTCCACCACGGAGGACACAGAACCCACCCCTCGTCGTGCTGGCTCGAGCTGCGGCTGAACGGAAGCAAAAGTCGACGACGAGTTCCGACTAGTGGTGGTTGTTGGCTCGTTCCTCCACCGTAATCGAGCAGCGGAAAGTCGTCGTCGCAGTGGTCGGAGGAGGTCCCCATCTGGGACACGGCGAGCACGATCTCGTTGTTTCTCCCCTAAAGTCGAGCGAGGGAGGAAGCACGGACATCGATCGGAGGGGGGGCTAGGTCGTTGGAGCCGTAGGATGGAGGACGAACAGGGAGGGGCAATGAGGGACGAACGGGAGAGGGCGGCGAAAACCTAGCCGTCACCCCCTCCAAACTCATATCTAGATCTAGGATTTTCTTTTTTTGGGTTTTTTTTTTTGAGGAGCTTCTCTCTCTAGAAAATCTAGAGAGAGAAACTCCCGCTAAGTTTAATTAATTGAAAAAGTAGGTTAAATTGAGAGTTTAGGCCTGAGATTAATTGTATTGTTGCTAAACCCTATTGAGAACTAAATTATGATTTTTATTAGATTTTTTAATGATTTTTCGACCAACTTTTATATACAAGAACTCGATCCTAACTTGCTGCTTGGACATGAAACTAGTAAAGAATAGAACTTTCCATCTAGTTACTGTGATTATAATGCACTGTGTGAATATGCGTCGGAACTGGCAGAGAGTCTAGTTTCTAGAACCTCTGACGGAATCTGATTCGCTTCCCCATAGCAGCGGGAAAGTTGACTTTTATATAACAACGTCTTGTTGTCTAGGAACTGCATTCTTTATATTGATTGTAAATTGTTTAAACCTTACATTGCACTGCATATTATTCATTGTACAATCCTTGACACATCGTTCATATCGTTTCTTGATACTTATTCCATTGATTGCACGTTCATGTTTCATGTTAATAAATAAATAACAAGTCGGGGTATAAGGGTCGACTTGGTAGTGAACAATCAATGACTGTACTCAGCTGAGGGGCCCATGTTTCCCTATATAAATTCTTGTTATCTTGTATTCTTGTTATCTTGTATCGTATTGTGGATAAATTCTCATTATGGATTGTGGATGGTGGATTCTTGTTATTGTTATCGCGCCGAGTACACGATCTGTAGAGTTCATCACTTTAGTCTAAACGTTCACTACTTGTATGCACCGAACCTGTGGTATGAGACACAGTCAGTGTTCTAAAAAGCGGCCCTCCAATGCCTCGCCTAGAGGCTAGGCATTTAAGAAAATCAGTTAATGGTTCTAGGCGGTTAAAAGTAGGTCTAGATGGCGCATAATTAGTGTAAGCGGGTCTAGGCGGGCTAGACCCGCTTAGGACTTAATTATTTAAAAAAAAGGGACCCGACTTATTCCAACCCGACCTGCTCTAATACACTCAAACCTTTAAAACTTCTCTTTCTCCTCTAAATCCCCCGTAAAAAACCCCGAAATCAGTTTTATTCTCTAAATCCCTAATTCATCTTCTCTAAAACCCCCAAATCACCTCCTCCGCCTCCCTTCTCGCAGCACGCTTTAATTTCGACCTCCTCCGCCTCTCTCCTCCTTCGCCTCCCTCCTCGCAGTCGTTGCTCGCAGTCGTCAACACAACCTCCTCCGCCTCCCTCCTCGCAGTCGCAGCTCTCACTCACTCTGTCACTCAGTCACTCAGTCATCAAAACCTCCTCCACCTCCCTCTTTGCAGTCGCAGCTCGTTTCAACTTCAACTGATGTCAATACAACCTCTCTCTCCTCTCTTCAGCTTCAAAATAAAGTCGTCAACACAACCACACACTGTCTCCCGCCTTACTTCACCTCCGATGTCAACACTACATCCTCTTCTCTCTCAAACTTCTCCTGACGCAACCCTCCCCCATCCCCCGACTCAAGCCTTCCGCTTCCCCACACTGTTTGCTCCATGAACTGGAACGGCCGAACATGTAATCTCCATGACTGATCTTCGTCATAGATTAATACTAGTCTAATAGATGAGTATAAGACTATACAAAAAAAGGAAAATACTAATAATAATACACTGATTCGATTTTGTAAAGCTCATCCTGCAATTGCAAGGAGAAATATCAAGAGTAAGAATGGGTAACAACAAAACAAAACAAAATGATAAAATATATGAATAAAATATATACATAAATAAATAAATATATAATATATAAATAAAACCGCCTAGCGCCTAGCCGCTTAAGCTCCGCTTACAAGGCCTAGGTGCTAGGCACCCATCGGCCGCCCGACTACCGCCTAGCGACTTTTAGAACATTGGATACAGTATTACGTGCATTAGATAAGATAATAAAATATGATAGACCTAGGATTGACACTGCATTAATCTCGATTATTGTTACCGACTTGAATCTTGTTTTATTGTATTATTACTCGTTAACATGTTGACTATAGACCTTACCTTGTTATCGATAATTTCATTGACAGTTGATATAGTACTTGTTTCTCGTTCATTGATATTACATGTCATTTTTATTGTTCCTTGCTTGTTGCTACTTGCTGTCCGTGACTTGCTGTAACGGACATTTCTCCCACTATAGACTATGAGCTCGTATGTACACAGGAAGAAGTGCCTTGGTGAGCAGACCTTCTAGGGATTGGAGCCGAATTATTGGCCACAATAATTGTCTTGTCCTTGACATTAAATTCCAGTATTATTGTTATTATCATACTTTGTATTGGGCTTTGTTGACTCGAAGTTTGTTTCTTTCCAATTGTTGGTTATTGTTGAGACATTTCATGAAATATTTATGTTATGTGATTTCATTATAGCATGCGTGGTTGAATTTTTATTGCATATTGTTGAGATAAACATTATAGCTTATGAATGATGCAAATTATTCGCTGGGCCTTCGTTGCGTGCTCGTATTCCCGTATTTTGAGAAGCGGGACTTGACAACAATCTTGGACGTCAAGCCGAGCTATGAACCCATTGTTTGGAGCAACAAGTTGTTGGAGTAGCTTCAGTAACATGTTTAGTTCCGAACTCGTTTAGAGAGGCTCAGATGTCAAGCTGGGTTCTAAACTCATTGTTTTAGAGTTGGCGAGTTGTTGGAGTAGCTTGGATGACAAGCTGAGCTTCAAACTCATTGTTGTGGAGCTAGCGAGTTGTCGGATTGAGTGACAAGCTAAGCTCTGAACTCGTTGTTATGGAGCTAACGAGTTGTTGGAATAGCTTGAAAAACGAGTTGAGCTCCTAACCCGATGTTTGAGTTAGCAAGCTGTTGGAGTTGCCCGAGCAAGAAGCTGAGCTCCCAACCCATTGTTTCGAGTTAGTAAGTTGTTGGAGTAGTTCGAGGGACAAACTCAGCTCCAAACTAGTTGTTTAAAGTTAGCGAGTTGTTGGAGTAGCTCGAGTAATGAGTTGAGTTTGAACTCTTTTTTACATTTGGGAAGTTGAACAAAATTCTACGAAGGAAATGTAAAATTTTATTGAAAAAATCAATCTAAGCATCTTCCTTGAGTGTCTGGTTGTATTACATGCAATGACCGCTATATAAATCGGTCTTATTTATTACTAATTTAGTGTGTGTGTGTGTGTGTGTGTGTGGAGGGGGGGGGGGGGGGGGTTAAGCACCCTTGTTGAACTTCATCAAATGCTCCGCGTTTCCGATGCTTGATATCTCCTTCTCCCCTAGCCCATTTTGGATACCTTGTAGCGTCCTTCCCAGTTAGAAGTAAGTTTCCCCTTCTTGCATGGCTCAAAGATCTTAAGCTTTTGCAGGACTATGTCGCCTTCTTCCAGATTTGTCAGTCAGACTTTCTTGTTGATGAACTTCTCCACCCTTTGTCGATAAATTTGTCTCTACATGCCATATTTCTCGCTAACTTATTCAACGAGGTCTAGTCTCTCCGGGAGATCATCTGAATTTTTTGCCACGTCGAAAGAGAGGATATGTGGATAAGGCAGCTCAACCTCTATTGGGATTAGAGCCTTAGATCCATATGTAAGGTTGAATGGAAACTCCTGTCAGGCTTATTTTGATGGCCCGGTAAGCACGCTTGAAAGTTCTTCAATCCATATTCTTTTGTTAGGGCCATCAAGAATCTGCATTTTGTCGTTCTCAGCCTGACCATTTCTCTGAGGATGCAAAATGGAAGAAAAACATTGGTCAATTCTCTGATCATAGCAGAAGGTGCAAAATTTATTGGCAACGAATTGGTCGGTTGTCAGTGACGGGAATCCGGGATATTCCGAACTTGCAGACAAAATTTTTCCAAAAGAATTGTTCTAGCTTCTGCTTAGTGATGGAGGTCAGTGGTTCTGTTTCGATCCATTTTGTGAAGTATTTGAAAGCCACAATTAAGAAGTTTCTATGTCCAGTTCGAGGAGAAACGGTCCAAATAGATCCATCCCCCACATGGTGAGGGGGATCAGACTCGACATGGGGCGAAGGTCGACCTGGGCCCCTGATTTTGTTGCAGAAAACTTCTCACGGGGGGCACACCGACGAACAAAATATACGGCATCATAGAGGACCGAAAGTTAATAAAACCCATGATTAAGGACATTCCGTACTAGAGACCTTGCAACTATGTGGCCACCACCGATTCCTTCATACACTACCTTAAGGGAATACTTGGTATCCTCAGCGCCGAGATATCGTAGATAAGGTTTGCCAAATGTAAAAGTTTGTAGAGCACCCTTTTAACAAGTGCGTACCTTTCCGCTGTGGCCCATACCTTTCTTGCTTCTTCCAGGCTTGTTGGGAGGATTCACTTGTCGACGGAGTCTAACAAGGGTTTCATCCCGTAGTTGTCTCCAAGTGATTAAGGAGTGATGACCACGACTTCTAAAACTTCTTCTTCGATGCTAGGCTTAAGTAAAACTCTAATAAGCACGGTGTGGTCGGGTCCTTTAAGTAAATGGGAAACTAACTTAGAGAGGGTGTCTGCTTGCCCATTATCCTCACAGAGGATGCGAGTGACTTTTGCCTTTTTGAATGTAGCCATGAGTTTCTTAGTGTAACTCAAGTACTTGATCATATGGTTATCCTGGCCAATCACCAACACCACCCACCTCCATCATCATCATTGACCCACACTAGTAGAGAAAAAGGATATCAGCGAATGATTATCTCAGATAATTGTTTTACAGGGATTATTTAAGAGGATAAATGTCCCTAGAAACAAAAAACTTACTCGCTAATGTTAAAAACTGATGAGGGATTAATAACACCAGTAATTTACACGTGTAATGCACGTCTTAATAAATATATATATTTTAAAAAATAAAAACTTCGACGTAGCGTGGACTCGAACCTAAGTCATCCTTCATATTAGTTATGTACGTACGATACACGTAAATTGGTATGTTTAAAATGACAACTCCAACTCCAACTCCAACTCTCTCATTATATTTCTTCAAAAAAAAATATTTAAGAAAAAAAACACTCTCAAATTATAATATTAGTTTAGATTAGATGTGAAGAAAAAAATATGTGCAAAGTACTAATTGCATTTTATTACTCCATGTAGGTAAATGTAGACCCATTCTCCTACAAAAAACTAAACGCACACTCTCTGTCTCACCACCACTACCAACAACAACAACAAAGCCTTTTTCTCAACTAGTTGGGGTCGGTAACATGAATCTTGATTTTTCATTCTGCTCGGTTAAGCGCAATATCTTCTATAAGGTCACAAGCTATCATATCTTTTCTCACAGTTTCCACCCAAGTTAGTTTAGGTCTTCCTCTACCTTCAATACTTAACAAATCACCCTTTCTAACCGGGGGCACTACTAAGTCTACGTGTGACATGTCCAAACCACCTGAGCCAATTCTCTCTTAACTTATCTTGATTGGAGCTACCTTTAGCATGTCTCGTATGTGCTCGTTTCTAATTCTATCATTCTTTTACCACACATCCATCTTAGCATCCTCATCTTCGCTACACTCATTTTTTGGACATATTGTATCTTTGTTGCCCAATGCTCTACTTCATACATCATTGCTAGTCTAATAGCCGTCCTATAAAATTTTCCCTTCAACTTCAAAGGTATACGTTTGTCACACAAAACGCCACTAGCACTTCTCCACTTAAGCCATCCTGTTTGGATCCTATGTATAACATCTTCACAAATCTTCTCATCTCTTTGTATAATCGAGCTTAAATATCGGAAATGGTCTCTCTTAGGTATTTCTTGACCATCAAGCTTCACCACTTACTCAGTTGTGTTCCGAATATCACTAAATTTACACTCCATATACTCTGTTTTAGTTATGCTTATCATAAAGCCTCTATCTTCCAAAGTTTCTCTCCACAATTCTAATTTAGCATCGACTCCTACTCTAGTCTCGCCCACTAAGACGATGTCATCGGAAAAAAGTATACACCAAGGCACCTCATCTTGTATTTCTCGCGTCAATTCATCCATAACTAAGGTAAAAAGGTAGGGGCTTAAGGCCGAACCTTGGTGTAAACCTACTGTAATAGGAAAATCACTGGTCTCTCCTGTGGTTGTTCTAATTGTGGTCGTTGCCCCTTCATACATATTCTTAATTACCTCAATATACCGAATAATTACTGTTTCGTTATTTAACACCCACCATCCTATGTCTCTAGGGACTTTATCATATGCTTTTTCTAGATCTATAAAAACCATATGTAGATCTTTCGTATTCTCCCTATATTTTTCCATTAGTCTCCTTAGTACATAAATTGCTTCCATTGCTGCCCTCCCAGGCATAAATCCAAACTGATTCTCAGTTTATGTTCGATCACTCTCTTCCAAACTTTTATTGTATGACTCATTAATTTAATCCCTCTGCAGTTAAAGAAACTTTGTATATCTCCTTTATTTTTATACATAGGTACTAAAATACTCTTTCTCCATTCATCGGACATCTTCTTAGTCCTCAAAATTTCATTAAATAATTTTGTTAGCCAACCCACTTTTACATCCCCAATACACTTCTAAACTTTAATGAGTATATCATCTGGTCCTAAAGCTTTTCCTATTTTCATCCTTTCTAGAGTATTTCGAACCTCCGATGTCCTAATTCTACGGAAAAACATATGCTCTCGACTCTCCCTCGAATCCTCTATATTTAAGTTGCCCACAACCTTTTCATTTAATAACTTCTCAAAGTAATTTTGTCATCTTTCCTTAATTTCCTTATCTTTTACTAAGTCTCTTGAATCCTCGCTCTTAATACACCTAATTGTATCAAGATCTTTTGTTTTTCTATCTTTTTGTTTAGCAAACTTATAAATGTTATTTTCTCCTTCTTTTGTTCCTAATTTTGTGTATAAATCATCATAAGTTTTTTCTTTTGCATCTCTTACCGCTTTCTTAACTTCTTTTCTAACGGCCTTATATCTCTCTAAATCTTTTTCATTTATACTCTTTTGCCATATTTTAAAGGTTGGTCTTTTTTCTCTCAAAATATTTTGGATTTCTTCTTGCCACCACCATGTTTCTTTATTTAGCAACCCTCTACCCTTAGATTCTCCAAGTACCACCTTTAGAATTTTTCTTATGTACGTAGTTATTTTAGTTCACATCATATTTGTTTCTCCTTCCCAATTTCATGATGCTCCTTTAAAGACTTTATCTCTAAAAACTTCTAGTTTTTCTCCCTTCAAGTTCCACCACCTAATTCTTGATTTCCTAGTCTCCTTCCTTGCATATATGTGTTTTCCAATCTTAACATCCAATAGCATTAATCGATGTTCCTCTCTCTTTCTAAAATAAGTATTTGCTAGTATAAGGTCATACGAAGCCGCAAAATCTAATAGAGCCTCTCCACCATCGTTCTTATTTCCAAATTCATGTCCTTCATGCACCCTCTCATATTATAATTAGTTTCTCACCTAAGGGTACTCTTTGAATTATCTCATCCATATCTTCCGAAAATTTATTTTTAGCTCGTGCAGCTGATGGGAACATCGGTTCAAGACAATTTGGGCATTTCTATCAGCGCAGGCATCGTCTAGGACAGCTGCTTCATTATCTTAGTATTTTATTTCAATACCATATTTGTTTTTGAAAATTATTGCAATATGTAGTAGTTTTACGATTTGCACCATTTTTTTATGCATCAGAATATTTTTTAGATTTTATAATATTTTGAGAATTATATCAAGATTTGTTTTGAGCATATATATAGGTCTTGAGATTAATGAGTAATAATACTATTCTTGATTTAAAAAAATTACAGTGTTGAGTTTTGCTCTTCATCCTTTTTTTTGTGAGACAATTGAGATACAATTTAGGTTTTGTGATCAACTCTAAATCTACCCAAAAAAAAATCCCCAAACCCTAACTCAGCTGTCATCCCCTCTAACTCTCTCCTTCTTCATCTGCATTCCGTGTAACCCCTGTTTTCACAAATATGTATTTCATGTGTATTTTCTATACATAAAATTTTTGTAAATTATTTTTCTTTCTGCTTCCAAATTCTTTTTGATAAAATGTATTCTTGGATCTTCTTTTAAAGTCTATTTTTTTTATCAATAATTTTATTTGTAACTAGTTTCCAATGATTCTTATATATGTATTATTATTATTATTATTACTGTAATTATTATTATCATGTTTAGGATAATTGTTATTATTGCTATTATTATTATTATTTTGAATGTTTATTAAAAATCTATTTCTATGTATTAATTATATTTGTACTAATTTCAAATAAATTCTATGTTTTAATGCAAATTATATTTTGTTATAAACCCTATTTTATTTTGTTATCTTGTTCCCTATTGGATTTTAAAACCTAAAACCCAAACCCGTTAAAACCCCCTTTGGATCCTAATTAAACCCAGACCCAATCCACTTATACCCTATAACCCATTATCAGATCCATTAAACTATACCCAAAACCCATTATTAAATCATCAGTTATACTCATTACACTTACCTAAACCCATTTCCTTACTTAACCCAATACCCTGTTTACTTAATACCTACCCGTTAACACCCCCTCTACCCATTCCACCCATCAGCCGTTCACCCTCATCTGCAAAACCAAACCCTAGCTTCAACTTCAACCCACCTATATAAAATCCATCAGCCTGTTCGTCTTCCCCATGCACCCTAGCCGCTTCGTCTTCTCTCCCCGTCTACCCCTCAGCAACCTACATCCTCTCTCCCGTTCATCCTATCCTACACCCCCCGATCCTCCCTTCCTCGACCAACCCTCTCTCCGGTCTTGCTATCTTCCATTGCTTCACCCCTCCGACACCTCAGCTAGCACACCGCGATGGCCCCCGTTTCCCCTCCTTCTGTCGCTGCGCCGCTTGTCAGCCACAGCATAGCAGGAGCAGCACCGCAGCGCTGCTCCCCTCGACGACGGTAGTAGTGACGGACGGCATCTACAACAGCGACAGGGAGATCCACTGCCGCTACAGCTGCCCGTTGTGCTCGACGTGGCTCGACTCCCCTAGCCGTGCCGCTGGTTCTCCCTCTCGCTCTCTTGTTTGCACGTGTGAAAGTTGCTCGTGTTAGGGTGTGATCTCGGGTTTTGTTATTTGCTCGTGGTTCATGTGGTTCGTTCGTTCGTGTGTTCATTGAGTTCATTGCCCAGGAATCCGTTCCCGTTATTCTGCTCTTGCTTCATCGTTCCCGTCGTCGTCTTTCAGGTAAGTAACTTGTATTAAATTCCTTTGCAAATACAAGTACTAAATACCACCTGTAGTGTAGTTGGGTTCTAAAGAAAATTTGTGTGTGAAACCCCTTTCTGATATTATCTCTATTGTGATGATTTGACCATAATTGCCTCACGACACATGACATGAATAAACTTAGGGTTGACCACTTTTGATGTGTATGTTCATGCTATTTTGAGATATCTGTGCTTGATTTGTTATTCGTGGTAGACTTGTTGTGGACTTGTAAAATACCCTATACCATGTTGTTTGGACATCTAGTATACTCTATTTTGTGTTTGGTTGTGTTTTAGATGACTTCTATGTGAACTAGTGGATTTTGTGCATATGCGATATTTTCAGTTTTGCCGGTTTTCTCGTTTTGATCAGTATTTTAGATCTTATTAAAGTCAGTATTTGAAATTATTTTGTGAACATGAACTGTAGAGAATTCTGTCTATTTTCCGACCCTTTTGATGGATCTCAGTTTCTATTTACGGTTTGTGAGTTATATCAATTTTACTACAGTGGTGTCGAAAGATTCCCAGATTTTGTTTTCTATGAATTCTGAAGAGTAATCTATTTTTATTCTGATGTTAAAATTATTATTTTGATCTGAAATTTTTCTCAGTACTCCTAGACTTGATTGGGGTTTACCCAGAATTTTGGTGGATTTATTTGAGGAGTTTTATAAACCTTTTCATACTCGCAAATAAAAATTTTATATGCAGAATTTTACTACTGTTCAGTAAAGAACCTGATTTTCGACCTAATTCTACTTGCTGTTTCTAAAATATTTCTGAATATGAAAGTTAGACTACTGTATCTATTTTATTATCCTTTCGGCGAATTTGGATTTCGTTTTATAGTTTGTGAGATATTATTGTTTTCGTACTGCAGTGTTTGTGATTTCAGATTTACAAAACTGTCGTGTCTTGTTGTTTTCTGATTTTACTTGACTACTCTATTTTTATTAAAAAATTCTGAAACTTTATATTCTGATGATACACATATAGGGGAATACCCCAGATTTTTTGTGGGTTTAAATAAAAAGTTTTCATGCTGTTTTCCAGACTTTGAATACAATCTTCTGATTTCTAACTGAACGTGTTTTCTAGATTCAAATCTATTTTGAGACTTGATTTTGTGAAATACTATGTGACTTATAAGTGTTTACTAGATTTGGCCGGGAGTCTATTTTCCAGATTCTTCAACGGATCTAGATTTACATTTTTGTAGCAACGGAAATCTCTGTTTTAGTACAGTACTGTCTTGCTGTCCTAGACTAGCATTTGTATTGTTATATCCCTTTATGAACTATTTATCATCTGTACATGTTTACCTGTCACCCTGAATCTGTTACTTGTTCATGCCATGTTATTCTTGCCCTGTTATGTGACATATATGCCTGTTTGATAATAATAACAAATAACCAAGCTGGGGTTAAGGGAAAGATCTAGTAGTGGACAATATAGGAGCCTGTACTCAGAAGGAGACTTGTGTTTCCTGTATGACATGTTACCGATCAAGTTTGCCGATCAAGTTACCGACCAAGTTACCGATCAAGTTTACCGACCAAGTTCTGTGATTCTGTGATACCCGAGTACATGACCTATAGAATCCCCTACGAAATCTAAACGTAACTTGTTTGAATGTAGCAACCATGTAGTAAAAGGATGGATACATAAAGTGCTACCTAGATAGGACTTAATACAAGACTTGACCATGACACTTGAACATGATAAGTGATTACTTGATACTTGATACATGTTACCTGTACCCTGTTAGCATATTATGTTATTTGACTGTGTTTTCTGATTCAAGTTAGTTATCCTGTTTTGTTATCATGTTATTTGTTATCCTTTCCCATGTACTTGTACCTTCACTACAAGCCGTCTGTAACTTGCATTGACGGGAGTTTGTTTTCTTTTTTCTCTTCCTGCAATTTATTAAATTGCAGATTTTGGAGATCAGCTGCCAGATGGAATAGGCAAGATGATATACTAGATGTTGGAGTTTTGCTATCATGATTTTTCTGCTATTATTATTATTTTCTGTTGCTATTTGAATAATGTATCTTGTACTTGGATTATTTGTATTTGGGCAATGTAACCCAGAATATTTGACTTATTCAGATCTGATTTATTTGAGATTAATATATTTTGTTTCAAGTAATTCTGTTGGTATTGATTCATATATGCATGCTTGGTTGACTTTTCTTGCTTCCGACTCTGATTATTCTTGTGAAATATTGTAAATATTCCGAACAACTTATGGATGATGAAAATCATTCGCTGGGCTTAGTCACGTATCCGTATTCCGTATTCTCTTTTGAAAAGCGGGGCATGACATTCTGAAACCCTAGCCTCCATCTCCGACCTTACCACCACCGTCGCGTCAACTCTGGACACCCCACCGGCAATGCCACACCACCTCCAAAAAACCACAAACCGCTTCCTCACCCCCCCTCGAATCTGTCTCCCTCCTCCCCCGCTGCTCCTCCCCCGAGCTGCACCTCCTAAACCCATCCCAAAGCCCTCCACCCATCGACTTAGCCACCACCTTCGACAACCACCGTCCCGCCATTGTTGGGCAATTGAAGCCCCCTCGATAACCCCCAACCGTCTCCCTACTTGTCTCTCATCATTGCCGTTCACCTTACAGCACCATTGATTTACTGCTCCCCCTCAAACACCGACACAGCGTGCCTCCATCGATTGCCACCAGCTCCGCCCCTTTTCCTTGCTGTCACCGACGACAGTCGCCAACAGCCTGCAACTCCCACTCGAGATCTCAACGTTTTCTTCGACCCGGAATTTCTTTCCATTCTCTGTTATTTGTGATCTCGCTTATTGTCTCTATTATATTATTTGATTTATCTGTCATCCACAAATATTGAAAGTGGGCGTTTCTACTTGTTAATTAGAGTACAAATCAATATTGCATCTTTTACTTGCTAAGAACGCTTAGGGATATAATAATTGATTGTTAGAACTGAATCGTTAATTGGGCCTGTTAAACTTAATTCAATTCTTGAAGATTCATCGAACCGATTAACTGTTTTAATTTATAACTTGATCCGCATTACTTGTTGGTAAAATTGATCCTTTAAAATTCTTGGAAATTCTCTATTTAGGATTAAATTTTATATCATTTTGGTATCAGAGCCAAGATTCTTAAAACCCTAGTTCGTGCATCATTTAGGCATCATTTATTGCATTCACTTAGGATCGTTTTAGTGTCTTTTATTTTTCTTTCTTTTTAGATCATTTCAAAATTTTTTAAAAAACTTAGGTGCATTTAGGACACGTTTTCCCAAATTTCAGCAAACACACGATCCCTAGTTTTCAACTATTGGTGAATGCGTCTTCGCAGCACCATCACAGATCCTGAAGAGCCTTTCTTGTCCCTCCCAAATAGGGATGGCGAACGGGTCGTACGGGCCGGGCCGGGCCCAACCCGTACGGGTTGGCACAAATACGTAGCCGGTCCGGGCCGGGTTGCACCCTTATACGGGCCGGGCCGGGCCGGGCTAAGTTTTCGTTTGGGTGGCCCGCCCAACCCGTGAACCCTTTAGGGTTCAACCCGGGTTGGGCCGGGTCGACCCGCGGGTTGGCCCATTTAATAATTTTTTTTTTTGGTAGCTTAAATTAAAATAATAATAATAATAATTTTACAAATGATGTATACAAACAACCATATCTTTGTTTGATGAATACTACAATTCTTCAAAAATTATAATACTAAGTAAGTAATAATACTAATAAGTAATAATACTACAATTCTTCAAATATCCCCAAATGATGTTTAATTATAATACTAAGTAAGTAATTCAGTAATAATACTAATAAGTAATAATACTACAATTCTTCAAATATCCCCAAATGTTGTTTAATTATAATACTAAGTAAGTAATAATACTAATAAACAAAAAAAATCGTAATAATAATAATAAGATTGAAAGAGTGAAATTGACAACAAATTTAGAAATATTATTCATATGAATTTAAGTTATACAATTTGAACAATTTATAACGAAATGAAGAATTCAATCCACAAATAAGTTTTATACAATAACATATTTCTTATATACAATTTTAATTGAGTACAAGTTTTCTAATTTGACATAACAAGCAAAGCTATTGTCGTTGTTGTTGTTCTTCGGGCGAGTTGCTCCCACTTGTGGAACTTGATAGTGCTTTCCCTTGCGTCCTATCTTCAGCCTTCAGCCAGTCTTCTGTGCAAACGAGCTTCTCTAATGCCTCGGGCTTCAACCGATTCCTGTAATCAGATAGAACCCTGCCACTTGTAGAAAATGCACTCTCAGAAGCAACTGTAGAGACAGGAGGAGTTAGTAAATCTTTAGCCATAATTGACAGAATACTAAAAGTGTGTTCATGTTCTTTCCACCATTGTAAAATATCTAGTGGAGAAAGAGTAGGCTCAGTATCCTGTTGGTTATACCAATTTAATTCATTTGGTTGATTAGTCCTAGGTTTTTTAGATTGAATTTGTTTAAGTAAACTAAATGTTCTATCACCAATTCTACTTTTACCCTTACCTTTAGAACTACCAGAAGAAGAACTAACTACAGAAGTTGTACTACTAGAAGCAAAACGTCTATCATAATAATCATACAAGTTATTTAACGTAGATTCAAACTGAACTAAAAAAGTAGCGCAATCAATTGTTAATTCTACATTGTCCTCTAAATATCCAAAAAATATTTGTATCAAATTCTTCGTACCTTCTAATTTGATACGAGGATCCATAACAGTAGCAACACAAATCAACATAGGAGGAGGAAAATAATACTTCAAAATTTTTTGAAATGCAGGTATTACAATGTCACTAATATAGGGATCATTTAACATTCCGTTAAATATTTGCATCATGCTAACTAATTCAATAAAAATGCTACTAGAAATAGATTCATATATTTTTGAAAACTTTAAAGTTGCGGTTTTAAAAGGTTCTAAAAATTTCAACAAAGATTCGGCAAAAAACCAATCATTGGGAGTCATTTCAAAATTGTGCATATTTTTTACGATACAAAAATCATTTACAACAGCTTTATAATCGGTGACAACATTTAGTAAATCAAAAGTAGAATTCCATCGGTGTCTAACATCCTTTGGAAATTTTCTAAAAGGAACATTCCTAACCCTACACCAAGCTTTCCATTCTTCTAAAATGCTTGGACTTAATGCAATGAAATGTACACAATTTCTAATTTTATGTATATATGGATCAGCTATTTTTAATGCATCTTGAACACATAAATTTATAATATGACATACACATCTAACATGAAAAATATTGTCAGATGGAGGGTTTAATACAGATTTTAAAGTAGTAATTGGTACATTGTTGTTAGATGCATTATCAAAACTAATAGTCATAATTTTATCGCGAATATGAAAAACATCACAAATTTCTATAATACGGTTTGCTATTTCAGCGCCACTATGGGGATACGACAACGACGCAAGTGATATGATTCTTTTATGAAGAATCCAATCATTGTCGATCCAATGACAGGTTATTCCCATCGTTGGAATATTGTTGACACCCGTCCAACAATCCGAAGTTAAACTAGCCCTACAAGTTAAACTTCATAAAATTGCAATCAAAGCGTCCTTCATTTCCATGTACACTTTAAAACAATCCGATTTGCAAGTATTTCTCGGAATTCTTTTAAAATGAGGGTTTAAGGCCGTTTGATTAAAATGTTCCAAGTTCCTACTCTCGGGATAGAAAAATGGTAACTCTTCCTTAATGACTAATCGGGCCATTTCTCGACGAACAAGTTCGGGATCATAAGGGTGGCTATCTACTTGACCGGTCCTAGGGTTGATTTTTTGTTGGCCTTGTATTTGATCAAGAAGTTCTTTATGATTATGTTGTATGTGCCTACTAATTGTACCGGTGCCGTCACCCCTCTTGAATTTGTATGTTTTACTACATGTTTTACACACTTTCAAACCTATACCCGGAGTATGTTCGTCCGGGATATAATCATAAAACTTATGCCAATCGCTAGTTTCTCCTCTACTTTTCCTACTACTACGGGGTTGTGTGGTTTCGGGTTGTTGTTGTTGTTCTTCTTCTTCTAATTGTATGTCACCTACAACATCCATGTCGTGTGTACCCTATTGTTCCATAGTAGGATCAATGTAATCTTGGGCGGGCTCACTAGTTGGGACAATTGGTGGCCTACGTGAAGATGAGGAGGAATCTTGTCCGCTACGACCGCTACCGCGTGATCTAGACATAATGTAGTAATGTGCTAAAGTAAAGTATGTAAAAAAAAATATACAATGTAGGAGCGGTGAATTATACAAAAAAAATCTAAAAAACAAGAGGGTTGAGATAGAGAAGTTCAAAAAAACGAACAATAATTTTAACTACAACGCAAAAAAAAATTTAACAAGAGAGATAGAGATATTTTGATACCGTTCACCGTGGAATACGCGTATGTAAAAAAAGCCGCTAAAATAAGAATAGAATAGAAAAGATGGAGGAGCGCTTTGCCGATTCCGCAATTGAAGAGTTGAGAAGAGGTTGAAGTAGATTTGACGAGGGTTGAAGAGAGTTGAAGACGTTGAAGATGTTGAATTTTGTTTCCGATACGACCGAAATTTGATCGTGTATATGCCTCCTTGTACACTTGTTTGATGAATACTACAATTGTTCAAAAATTCTTTACAAATGATGTATAATAGTAGAGAGAGTAAGAGAGTGAGGTGTGATTTTTTATGAGATTTTTGGGGGATATTTATAGGCTAAATAAGTGGGAAAAAACAAAAAACAAAAAACAAAAAAAAAACCTAACGGCTCGAAGAGCCGTTTACAACGGCTCTGGCCAGACAGACAGGAGACAGCGGCAGCAACGGTGTGATTTTCGACCGTTCGACCCGCGGGTCAACGGTCGACCCGTCACGGGTTGACCGTTCGACCCGTACGGGTCTAACGGGTCGAAACCGCGGGTCAACCCGCGGGTTGGCGGGTCAAATTCACGGGTTGGGCCAGGTTCGTGGGCCGGGTTTCGCGAATTCGATTCGCGAAAATGGCGACCCGGGTCGACCCGGTACTGTTCACCGGGTTCGACCCGAACCCGCGAAGCTATTTAACGGGCCGGGTTGGTGGGCCGGGTCGCGGGTGGGTCGCCGGTTGACCCGGCCCAGTTGCCATCCCTACTCCCAAACCATCCAACTAGGAACCCTAGATCTCCGCGAACCCCTCCTCGAACTGAGATGGACAACTCTGATATTTTCACTCCCCTAGCTGTTATTAACTCTTGCCAATATCAATCAGAGGCTTGAGAATGTAGAATTAAATCAAACTGTTGCCCCTAAGCTTCATGCTAATCATCAGATCCCTCAAGGGAATGATCGTGACGGTCGACATCAAGATCGTGACCCTGACGAACAATACAAGAAGAATATTAAGGCTGGCATTCCCCATTTTGAAGGCCACATGGAACCCCAATCTTATCATGTTTGGGTCTGTGCCATGGACCACTACTTTGTATGCTTTGACATGAGGGAAGCCCTGAAAGTCAAATTTGCCACGATGAAATAATGGAAAAAGCTCAACAACACTAGACCAATCTTGAACAAGACCGTAGAGGCCGAGGCTTGGTACCCATAGCCACTTGGGAAGCCATGAAAGAGAAGCTCAGTGAGAGATATGTACCGTTATCGTTCCATGCCCGATTGCTAGATTCGTGGAACCAACTCTATCAAGGAAGCAAATACACCCAAGAGTATGTTGATAAGTTTGATGACTTCATTATTCGGTGCAATGCCTTAGGTAAAGAGAGAGAAGAACAAACTCTCTCTAGGTTCAGGGCTGGATTACTAGCCGATCTGAGGAACGAGCTAATTCATATAAATGCGGACTCATTAGTAGCAGCTTATGCCCTTATCCTCGATATGGATTCCATTAAAGCCAGTTCTTATTATAAATCCAGCGATTCGAGTGATCATTCCTCTAGAATGTCCTACATTGACCCCTCTAGCCCTAAGCCCCCTCTTCTCAGAACCCCAATAAATCTTACCCCAGCAAACTTAATTCAAATTCCTATCCACCTAGAAATAACAATAAGGGTAAGAATACCGAAAAAGACTACTCTAAGATTGATCATCTCACTAAGTGCTATAAATGTAAGGGATACAACCATGTCGCTGGCAACTGTCCCAACCCTAGTAAGATCAATATAGTAGAGGGTACTGCTGTCATCGCTGATGATTCCGACAATGAGTTTCCCTATGAGCCTATTGAAAGCGATGACTTCGGCGAAGAAGAGGATGACCAGTATCTCCACTGTATTCGGTCAATCCAATCACATCACTTGAATGTAGTCAGATGTGCTTTGTCCTAGCCAAAAGAAGAAGATAATTGGAAGCGCACTGCTATATTTTACACATTTACAACTATAGGTGGCAAAAAATGCAAGGTAATTGTTGACAGTGGGAGCTGTGTACGCTGTCTCTTCCGCGGTCTTAGCTAAGACCGGACTTAAAGCTAAACCTCATCCACACCCATACAAAGTATTTTGGATTGATGCAACAATCCTCCAAATAACACATCGATGTTTGGTCCCTGTGGACTTCAATGCTTCCAAAGAGCAAATTTGGTGTGATGTGCTTAAAATGGATGTGGGTCAAGTCATTTTAGGGAGACCTTGGTTATACGACCATGATGTGACCATATATGGTCGATCCAACCAATGTGTATTCCAGCACGACGGACTAAAAATAAAGGGCAAGGAAGTAATGTATATGAGCGAAAAGAAACTCACGAAAGAAATTGACAAAGTGGCTACAATTCTTCTACTCACACGAGAGAAGTCCCTAAAGATCCTAAGTCACTCATCCCGCCTCAATTACTCCTGTCCTACAGGAATTTGCAGATGTGTTTCTTGCTGACCTCCCCAACCAGTTGCCCCCACTGCGTGACATCCAACACGCTATTGATCTGGTTCCTGGAGCGAGTATACCTAACTTGCCAAATTATCAGATGAACCCGACAGAGCATGCAGAGTTGAAAAGGCAAGTTGAAGAGTTATTGGCAAAGGACTTCATCAGAGAAATCCTAAGTCATTGCGTTGTTCCCACTCTATTGATGCCAAAGAAATATGGAACCTGACGTATGTGTGTGGACAACTGTGCCATAAATAAGATCACGGTAAAGTGTCATTTTCCCATTCCCCATTTGGATGACATGTTAGACATGATGTCTGGTGCCACAACCTTTTTCGAGTTTGATCTTAAAAGTGGCACCACCAAATACGTGTTCGTCCTGGTGATGAATGGAAGACCACCTTCAAGACGAATGATGGCCTGTACGAATGGATGGTCATGCCGTTTGGAATGACGAATGTCCCAAGTACGTTTATGAGAATCATGGTGCAAGTACTCCATCCCTTTATGGGCAAGTTCCTTGTGGTGTACTTTGATGATATTTTCATTTACAGCCGATCCGTTGAGCAATATCTTGACCATTTGAGACAGGTCTACGGTATTTTGAGGAAGGAACAACTTTACGCTAATTCTACCAAATGTACCTTCTCTCTGACCAGACTATCTTTCTGGGATTTATCATTTCTGCCAAGGAAGTATCCCCTGACCCAAAAAAAATACGAGCTATTACTGAGTGGCCTGAGCCCCAAAATATTCATGATGTGCGGAGTTTTCATGGTCTCGCCACCTTTTATCGTCGGTTTGTGCAAGGATTTAGCACAATTATGGCTCCAATAACCGACTGTTTGAAGAAAGGTGGATTTGTCTGATCGAAAGAAGCCATAAAAGCCTTTGAATAGATCAAGAAGATAATGTGTCACGCCCCGCTTCCCAAAAATACAGAATACGGGTACGTAACAAAAGCCCAGCGAATGATTATTATCATCCTTAAGCTGTTTCAAGAAATCTTTACAACATGTCACAGTAAAATCAGAGTCAGAAGCCAGAAAAGTCAACCACATGCACATATGAACCAAATACCAATAAGAATACTTGAAATAAAATGCATTAATCTCAAATAGTCATGATCTGAATAACACAAATAATCCTGGGTCACATCGTCCAAATACAAGAAATAATACAAGTCTCAAAATACAATATTGTCCAAAATAAGCAACAAGAATAGTAATAGCCAAAATTTCAGCCTCTAGCCCATCATCTTGCCAATACCTTTAGGAACCTGTCCTCCAAAATCTGCAATTCATAGAATGCAGGTTAAAGGAAAAGAGAAAACACAGTACCCGTCAATGGCAAGTCCGGGTCACAAAATAGAGTAGGATACAAGCACATGGAAACTAACTAACCACATGATATACTAATAGGTAAGGGTAACATATGTCAAATGTAAAGTCAACAGGTAAACAGGTAGCATGTATAATTGTCAGGTAATCAGGTAGTCAGGTAAATATGTATCAAGTATCAGGAAATCAGGTAACAGGAATATCAGGATAATCATGTAACAGGTATACAGGTAACAGGTAATCATGTATTAATATCTTGTATTATTACTATCTAGGTAACACTTCATGTGCCATCTTTTTATCACATAGTTATTACAGTCAATGCAGTTTCGCTTTAGATTTCGTAGTGGACCATAGCAGGGCAGTATACTCAGGTACAGGAAACAGTAATCCAAATCATATACCAAATTCCAAATAATCCAAATCATATACCAAATTCCAAATAATCCAAATCATATACCAAATTCCAAATAGTCCAAATCATATACCAAATTCCAAATAATCCAAATCATATACCAAATTCCAAATAGTCCAAATCATATACCAAATTCCAAATATGGGAAACACAGGCCCCCTTCCGAGTACACATTTCTGAATTATCCACTACTAGATCATTCCCTTAAACCCCGGCTTGTTTCTTTTATTATTAAGATCATCAACAGGCATGAGAGTGTACTAAATAATGTCAAACTAACAGGTTATAATCAGGTTTAGACTCAGGGAATTAGATCAGCAAGTATAGGTACTATACCTTTACAAATACGAGCAAAATAGTGTATGTTTATAATCAGGTCAGCAAGACCAGTCTGTACAAAAATAGTGATCCAAAGATCTACAGGCATGCAAATCATGATCCGTCGAAGGATCTGGAAACTAGACATCCACACGCTTCTAACGGGTATAATAAATCTATATACTAGTTCACGACATCTCACAGTTTTCAAGTACAGCTAGAAAACAGGGGAATAACTTAAACCACATGAAAACAGCAGGTAAATTCATCAATTAAATCCACGAAAATTCTGGGGTAATCCCCTATATGTATAGTCTCAAAATATAAATTTTCATATTTTTCCAGAAAGTAAAGTTATGTTGTCAAAAATGAAAAATAACACAAAACACGGTTTTGATGGATCTGGAATTCCTCAACACTGCTGTACAAAATTGAACACAACTTGCAAACAGCGCATCGAAATCCACTTTCGCCAAAACGGGGTGAAAGTAGATATAATTACCCAACTTTCATATCTCACATGAAATATTCATACAGTAATTAGAAATAAGGAGAACACGGCATTCAACATACAATCACACGTAGTTTACAGCAAAAGTGCTCTATGGAAAAGAATATAAGACATCACTCAAAACTCATCTTTTAATTATCACAAAAATCAGGGAACTACCTAACATCATGGTGAAACAAACATCATGGTGAAACACTGGACAAAGTCTTGTGGCATGAAATTATGTATAACTTGGATCTTGAAAATCAATTGTCCACAAAACTACCCCGAACTGAATCTGGAAACTACCGATACACAGTCACCAAAATAATCATAATTAATTCATACGAACTCCAAACAGGGTGAAACCAGTGGGGTTAGAAAATAGACTCAGTCCTCTACAAATTACTCAGAAATAGTCATGTTGAGATTCGGACTCTAATCCAGGTAAAAACAGCAATCAATCCAGTACCATCCAAATTTCCAGATTTCTCAACTAAACTTCAAAACGTCATAACTCTTACAAAAATGATTCAAACTCATCCAAATTCAAAACGCAGCCTACCCATTATCTAAATATCATATCTAAGGGTTTCTATCATGTCAAAATCTAATATTTCTCACATGGGCGTTCAAACAAACATCGGTTATACAATATGTCACATACGCGATCAAAATCGCGTTTGGGTGAATCCTAAGGCATAAACCTATCAAACTCCATGTCCTAAGTCATCTATGGCCTGTTTTGAACAATAGAGAAGAAACCCACAAATAAAAATATGATCTTTGGCCTCTCTAGTCTCAAACTACCCTATGTGTGAACTTTCGACTTGTATCAACCTAAGAAATTTAAATACAAGTTACTTGCCTTGTTGACGATGAACACGGCGCTACGAAGCCTAGCAATGAAAACCCACGAGCGAGAAGCCTTTCCACGCGATTCCACGCGAACCCACGAGCCGAAACGCGTCTACGATCGACTCCTTGATGCACGAACTCAAAGTGGGCGATACCCACTTCTCCAAATCAGCGAAGAGAGGTGTAGGGGCTATTTTGAGATGGATGGGTGCTGTTTTGGTGAAGGGTCGGCCACAAGGAGTGCAAGGAAGAAGGGTTTTGATGTATGGAGTGGTATAAGGATGGATTAGGAGATGTAGTAGGGTTGGAGGCTGATGGGAAGGGTCGGTTTTGAGGAGGAAGAGGGCAGGCCGGGAGCACAATATGGAGAGGGAAGGAAGAGGCCGGTTTGGAATAGGAGAGGGAGAGAGAAAAACTATTAGGGGATCAAATGTGGGTTAATGGGTAGTGGATATCAATAGGAATAAATGGGTATACAATTGGGTAATGGATATTGGGTAAATTTCAAATGGGGATACAAAATGCAATAAATCCTATGGCTCCTAAAAATCTCCTTAAGGGCCAAAAAATGTCAAATTGGTCAAAACTCCTCTAAAAATCATCATGACCCTAAAATAAATAATAAAGATGAATGAGGCCAAGAAAATATGAAAAAGAACTCAAAATGGCGGAAAATGGGCAAACGGCGCACAATCAGCACAAGGAGGTCAAAATGAAAGAAAAATAATATAATTTGAAAATAATCTAATAAGAAAATTAATACAATAATTAATAAATATAATTTATGAAATAATCTAATTTTAACAATAAAAATAATTATTCAAATAACCACACTAGCAAAAATAATACGGATAGTAACAATATTACTAATAATAAAATGATAAAAATAATGAAGGTAATAATAACAATAATAAGATCTATATTAAATACAAAATTATAGAAAAATAGTTACAGCTAAAATTATGGATCAAAATAGATTTTAAATGGAACTCCAATAATACCTTTTGACAGAAGAATTTGAAAACCGGAAAAATAATTTGAGAAATTTTTTTAAAATACAGGAAAATACACTAAAATACACTTTTGGGAAAACGAGGGTTACATAATGACTCAGACACCTATCATGAGGTTGCCTGATTTCACTAAAGTCTTCGAAGAAACGTGCGATGCTTATGGTATTGGTATAAGTGGAGTTCTCAGTCAAAAGAGTCATCCAGTTGCTTATTTCAGCGAAAAGCTGAACGAAGCAAAATAAAAATACTCCACTTATGACAAGGAGTTCTATGCGGTAATTCAATCACTTCGCTATTGGCGACATTACCTCCTGCCGCAAGAATTCGTTATTTTCTTAGACCATGAGGCCTTAAGATTCCTTAATTCTCAACAAAAATGGAATCCGAGACATGCTCGATGGGTAGAGTTCTTACAAAAATATTCGTATACCATTAGGCTTACAAAAGGGATTGATAATAAGGCCGCGGATGCGCTAAGTCATTGTCACATGATCTTATCTACACTGTGCACCAAAATTATTGGTTTTAAGAGATTAAAATATGAGTATGCCTCTTGCCCAGATTTTCACGAGATCTACATCTCTTTGAAGGATGGCATCACTCGAGTGATAGATGACTATTTCTTGAAAAATGATTATCTCTTCTATCACTCCAAACTGTGCATTCCTAGTACATCATTACAAGAGTATCTTGTTTGGGAATTCCACGTTAGTGGCCTTGCTAGACACTTTGGGCATATCAAGACCATTGATGCTGTAGAACATAGGTTTTATTGGCCTAAACTAAAGGGAGACGTTGTAAGACTTGTTAACAGGTGTCATACTTGCCAACTTGCCAAACAAGAATAACACAACACATGCCTGTATACCCTGTTACCTGTTCCCAGCTGTCCTTGGGAAGATGTGAGTATGGATTTCGTGTTAGGCTTACCGAAAACACAAAAGAAACACGATTCCATTATTGTCTTCGTGGACCGTTTTTCTAAAATGGCCCACTTCCTCCCATGCTCAAAAACTTTCGATGCATCTCGTGTAGCTTAGATCTTCTTTGATAACATTGTGAAGCTACATGGGTTGCCAAAAACCATTATGTCTGATAGGGATGTGAAATTCGCGAGTTATTTTTGGAAGATCCTGTGGCACAAGATGGGTACGTAATTGAAGTTCTCTTCAGCCTTCCACCCACAGACTGATGGACAGACTGAGGTTGTCAATCGGAATCTTGACAATCTCTTGTGTAGTCTTATGGGGGAGAACTTCGGAATGTGGGACTTAAAATTAACGGTTGCTAAATTTGCTTATAACACATCTAAGAATATAACCACTGGCATGAGTCCACATGAAGTTGTACATGGTTATCGTCCTAGGCAGCCCATAGATCTTGTCCCTATGTTAGAACATCACTGAGTCTCAGAGTCTGCATCTGTATTTTCATCCCGCATTCATGACTTGCATAAAGAAATTTTCAAAAAAAAATAATGAGAATAATTTTAATTACAAGCTAAGAGCAGATATTAGAAGAAAATTTAAAACTTTTAATGTGGGTGACGAAGTGATGGTTCGGATTCGTCCGGAACGGTTTCCAGCTGAATCCGTTAAGAAGTTGAATGTATGTGCTGCAGGCCCATTTAAAAATCTTCATAAAATCAATGATAATGCCTATGTCGTTGACTTTCCTGAAGGTTTTAGCATAAGTAAGACTTTCAATGTTAAGGATCTAGTACCCTATGAAGATCCAGAACTTAACCCTAGAAATCCTCTTATAGATGAACCTACCCTGCAGCCTAATGGTGAGATTCCCACATTATCCCCACTACCTGATACTACTTACCAACTGACAGAAGAATTTGATAATATTTTAGAAGATCAGATAATCTCTACTAGAGATGGTGGTATTCATATGTATCTGGTAAGATGAAAAAACAAGTTGGAGTGGGAGAATACTTGGATAGATTGTGAAGAGCTCCAGCGCTTGGATATAGACCTTCTGGAGCACTATGACAGAAGAACTGGTTTTGTCTCGACTGGGACGAGCCCTCACCCACCCGGGGAGAATGATGAAGACATCGGTTCAAGACGATTTGGGCGTTTCTATCAGCGTAGGCATCGCCGTGTAGGACAGCTGCTTCATTAGCTTAGTATTTTATTTCAATACCATATTTGTTTTTGACAATTATAGCTATATGTAGTAGTTTTACGATTTCCACACTTTCTTTTATGCATTAGAATATTTTTGAGATTTTATAATATTTTGAGATTTGTATCAATATTTATTTTGAGCCTATATATAGGCCTTGAGATTAATGAGAAGTAACACTATTCTTGATTTTTAAAAAATTACTGGGTTGAGTTTTGCTCTTCACCCTCCTTTTTGTGTGAGACAATTGAGATACAATTTAGGATTTGTGACAAACTCTAAATCTACCGCACACAAAAATCCCCAAATAAAAATCCCTAACCCTAACTCAGCCGTCATCCCCTCTAGCCTCCATCTTCGACCTCACCACCGCAGTCGCGTCGACTGCGAACACCCCACCGCCAACGCCGCACCACCTCCGGAAAACCAAAAAACCCCTTCCTCACCCCCTGACTCTGTATCCCTCCTCGACCGCTGCTCCTCCTCCGATCTGCAACTCCCGAAGCCCTCCACCCATCAACTTAGCCACCACCTTCAACAACCACCGTCGCCGCCATTGTTGGGCAACTGAAGCCCCTCGACAACCCCCAACCGTCTCCCTTGTCTCTCATCGTTGTCGTTCACCTCGTAGCACCATTGCTGTACTGCTCCCTCTCAAACACCGATACAGCTTGCCTCCATCAATTTCCACCAGCTCCGCCCCTTTTCCTTGCTGCCACCGCCGACAGTCGCCAACAGCCGACAACTCCCACTCGAGATCTCGACTTTTTCTTCGACCATGTACTTTCTTTCCATTATCCGTTAATTGTGATATGGCTTATCATCCTTATTATATTATTTGATTTATTTGTCGTGCACAAATATTGAGAGTGAGCGTTTCTATTTGCTAATTAGAGTACAAATCAATATTCCATCTTTTTTGCTAGCTAAGAACTGTAACGACCCAAATTTTCACCCATTTTTTAAAAACCATTTCTTACTTAATCGACTTTTTACTTACACTATTTTTTACTCAGAATAATCCTTATAGATTTCAATTAAAATTCTGGCAGTCTCTCTTGAAATATTAGCTCTGTTACAGAAATTTCTTACGGAATTCTACAAACAATTACATGTAACCCAACACAGTTGCTGGAGAAGTTGCTGGAGAAGTTTCTCAAGGGTTTCCTCCCATCCTCTTCTAGGAGTTCCCTTTTGAAAAATTGTAAGTACCAAACAACATGAGATATGAATTTGTTGATATATTATTTGAACCACACAAACTAAATTATTAAATCAAGTGAATAAGTTACCTAACAAACCAAGTTTAGGAAGTTGCACTGCACGCATTACTCGTAAATGACTATGGATTTATTAGACAAGATCATCGATGCAAAGCATATCATTAGTCAAAAAACTTCAACAAATCACAAAGCTTGTTAAAATTTGTTTCTCATATTATATACTAAAATAAATAACTCAAGTAGATTCGAAGACTTTACCTACACACATTGAGCCCGATGCAATAGTGGACAACTAGTTTCCAGATCTCTGATAGAGTGCAAGGTTGTAATTGATGAAAATAGTTCAAGACTTGTTCCCGATCACACCCAATTTTATACTAAAAATCAAATAATAAATCCAATATGAAAAAAACCTAATAAAGTAATAAACATGATTAAAATTAAAACTACAGTTTTACTAGTCACCTTTAAGTTCCTTGTGAAATTTTTTGAATGTTCTATCGTATTTCGGACGAAACGTAGATGGTCAAATACATTGTTTGTATCGTAAATCCCAAATTGCCCATAAATGTCCAAAGATAACTATCAATTTAACAATCCCATGGTAAACTTGGTACAATTCTGCGATGATCCTTCCAAGAATTTACTTTGTCCACCAAATCCTGTAACTACTTAACTGTTTCTTCAAAGGTCACGAGCAAAGATAATTTTTGTTGAATGTTCAGTAAACATGGATGGCACTTGAGAAGTATTTTTCGAGAATCCCTAAAAATTAAAAAAATTTAAAAGTTAGAAATATAATATCAAAATTCCGACAAGAGTATACTTTTAAACTAATAACTTACTTGCATGTAGCCGTCTCCAATAGTGTTAAAAAATCATCAAATTCCATATCAAACTCTCGTAGTGTATTCCACAATCTTGCATGTACTTCTTTGAAACTTTTGGCAAGAGAAGTCCATTTATCATTCTTTTCATGTTCAGGTATATTACCTTTCAATATAAGAAAAATTAATTACTCGATTCATAGTATTTATCAAAGAAAAGTTTATTAAAAACAAATGTTCATCTAATACATTAATTTCTAATTTGTAAGGATAATTACCTTGATGGTGTTGTTAGATGATAGATTAGTTTAGTCCCTTAGTATTCTCTTCTCTCCTATATATAGGAGACATATTGTACTCAGTTCATTCAATCAATAATAAAGAATATTTTCCTATTCCTAATTCTAACATGGTATCAGAGCCTATCGTCCTATAAGGTCTATACTTATTTTATCGTCGTTGTCAAGGTGGAGTGGTTCTCGTCTTCATCAGAATCACTCCACCTTCCGACATCTCTTTTTCCCTCCCAATCAACTACCAAAATCCTAATCTCCTTCTCCTAATCAAATCTTCAAAAAAAATCCTAGCCGTCATCAACTATCTCCCACCAAAACACTAAATCTCCAAAAATCCTAGCCGTCATCTAACAACAAGATCCAAAATCTAGCCATCACAATTCCTCTCTCCTCTTTCTCTCTCCCCGACTGATTTCCCACCTGATCAGAAACCCATCACTGTAGCACTGTCTTCTCTGGCCTACTCCCGGCGCCTCCTCGTCTCCGACGACTCCCAACCCTGTCGCCGCCCTCCAATCGCAACCCCCATCTCCGACGACCCTCTCCATGTCGGTTAACGACTTTTTGGCTTGGCGAATCTGGCCTTCACCGATGACTGTCCTCTCGTCGAGTGCGACGATGATGATTTCCAGGTGGCTCTTCCACTGGCGAATTTGGTGTTCTTGATTTCAAACAGCGCCAACCTTCATTTTCTTCTTCTTCGTCTCAGATCTGGATGCCTTCAAGAGATCTTCGTCTCAGATCTGGATTTGATTGTTGGATGTAATTGTCAGCAGATTTTAGTCTCTTTTGATTTGATATTGTCCCCCCCCCCCCCCCAAAAAAAAGGTCGTCAACTCACTCCGGTTGATCGATCGTGAGTTTGAGAGGGGGTGTTATCAATATCCAGTTCTCAGTCATCGACTATGTCTTAAGTCAGGGGTGAGATCTCAGCATCGACTATGTCTCAAGTCAGGGGTGAGATCCCATCAGTCTCTTTCTCTATTTCTCAGTTTAGAGGTGAGATCCTAGCATCGACTATGTCTCAAGTCAGGGGTGAGATCACATCAGTTTACTTTTCAGTTTCTGTCACATGCACCGTCAAGCGCCGTTTCTGCATCACAGTTTGCCGTTTCTTCCATATCAACATCGTCAGTATTCCAAACTCTTATTGCTTGAACCAACTTGAGTTTGAGAGGGGGTGTTAGATGATAGATTAGTTTAGTCTCACATTGAATAATGTATTGCTTTAGTATTCTCTTCTCTCCTATCTATAGGAGACATATTGTACTCAGTTCATTCAATCAATAATAAAGAATATTTTCCTATTCCTAATTCTAACAGGTGTATTTTCTCAATATTAAGTTTAATCAACAACCGAGAAGTGGTCACATCTTTTTCGTATAATAAATCTTGATCAGTTATGTTTCGTAATTCTAAACTGAAACCTTCGAGGAAGTCCCTCGCATGTATCACTCCCCTATAAGATAAGACAATAAATTAATTAACAATGCACTATATTTCATAAATAAAAAATAAAATAAAAAATTATGCACGGGAAAAAAAAAATCTTATTTTATGTTATTCTGAAATGTCAGAGAAATTTGGCCCTCTTCCATAAATTCGGTTGACGAAAATTCAGCAGCACAATTCAGTGTAGAAAAAAGTCCCTTCGCAATCTTCTCCGTTACTACAATTCCATCAAAGGTGTCTTCTAACCGCAATATATGAGCATGATGAAAACTTCTGCACTCATCACGTTTGTCCAATTGTTTAACTGACTTCAACTTAATGTCTTTTACTACTTTACCGTTTATAGTATGTTTCCATCATTCCCACTGTCCATTATGAAAAATTAAAATCCTAACAAAACAAATTGCAATCTTAATTAATGTAAAATTACATTAATTAAGATTGCAATTTGTTTTGTTAGGATTTTAATTTTTCATAATGGACAGTGGGTCGGAAATTATTTCAAGAGACTTGATCTTATATGACAAAGTTGATGAAACTACTTGGAATGATGACGAGGACCTGCTGCTGCCACATTAGCCCAAAAGGAGATAAAATGCATAATGTGAGTCAAATTGCCAGAAATACTATTGCAAGTTCTACGAAAGTAAAGATTATTTCTGTCTAGCCATAAAACCCAGGTCATTGCGGCGATAGCTAAATACTACGCTTTTCTCATGGCCCCCCTCTCCGTTGCAAACTTAGGGCCTACCTATAGGTCCTCGTAAGTGCTAGGATATTGAGTCGTCCCTAGGGCGCTGAGTACCTCTACGAGTACCGCTTTACTTCTAGGACACTGAAGAAAAAGATGGTCTCTGGTCTCAAGGGCGGCGTGGCAGAAACCGCATTGAGGGTCCGCATTCGGTTGCTGCTTAGCGAGGTTTTCTCTAATCAGGATCGCGTCATTCAGTACCAGCCATAAGAAGGCTTTGATTTTAAGTGGAGCTTTCGTCCTCTAGATGACGGTAGTCCACTTTGGGGAACACCCCCTAAAATGGATGCGCTTGTACAAGGAGCGAACAGTGAACTTGCCGTTCTTCTCCAATCCCCAGAATTTTTTGTTTAGACCTTGGGAGCAGCCAATACCAGCGTTGGAGATGTAGGCCTGAAGCTTCGTAAGTTTGAGGTGGGAGCCTATGTCAAGCGGCTGTTTGAAAGATGGATTCCAGGTACCTCTTTTCCATGCTGCTGCCACCGTGCAATGTGGTTGTGATGCCTGTTCGTATAGATCGGGGAACAGGGTTCTGAGCATCTGATCAGCACACCACTTGTCCCACCAGAACCTGGTGAGTCTTTCGTTACCGATAACTGACTTGACGCAGCTAGTGAAGGGTTCGTATGCCTTGGTGATGCCTTTCCAGAACCAGGAAACCCAGGGGCCTATCCTGAAGCCCAGGTTTCTCGTCTCATTCCCTTGCATATAGCCCTGGACAAATTGCTGCCACCCTTCCCCATTAGGGTGGAACACTTTCCACCACCATTTGCCCAGAAGTGCCAGATTCATGTCTCGCAGATCAATAATACCTAGGCCTCCATGCACCTTTTTTATACACGCATTTTTCCATCTGATTAGGTGATAACCACCTCGGTTCGGGTTAGCCCTTTTCCAAAGGAATCGTTTCCGCATCCGATCAATTCTTTGGATTACCCATCGCGGTATTTCAAAGAAGGAGAGATAATAGGTCGGGAGGTTCGAGAGTACCGCGTTAATAAGCGTGACTCCCCCTCCCAAAGATAGGGCTTTGCCTTTCCAGCCTGCTAGATGTTTTTCAACCCTGTCAATAATGGGCATCCAATCCGCCTTTTTTAGCTTCCCGGGTCTAAGTGGTAATCCAAGGTATTGAATTGGGAAGCTCGCTGTGGAGCAGTTTAGGGCTGTGGCGTGTTCAAGAGCCTCTGCCGGGGTTAGGGCAATGGGGGTGAGAACACTCTTGTGGAAGTTAACCCTAAGGCCAGACCAGGCTTCAAAGCAATACAGAATCTCTTTGAATACGGTGGTTTTCCCAAGGTTGCCATTGTCAAATAGAAGAGTATCGTCTGCGTATTGTAGTATAGAACAGCCTTGACGATTGGCTCCCTTAGCTACCGGTGTGATCCAACCTGCTGTACTGTACTTAGCCATCATGGATCTAAGCACGTCTGCCACTATGGTAAAGAGAAGGGGTGAGAGTGGATTGCCCTGTCTAAGCTTCCGTTTGCAAGAGAAAGGGTGGTCTGATACCTCATTTACCAAAATTGCCATTCTGCTAGTAGTAAGACAGGCGTGAATCCATCTGATCCATCTGTCCCCGAACCCTCTTCTAGCAAGTGCTTCCAACAGACAGTCTCATTCAACAGAGTCATAGGCTTTTTCGAAATCTAGCTTTAGGAGGTAGCTCATAGAGTTCGAGGTGTGGCAATGATGGATAGTCTCCTCAGCCGTTGCTATACTGTTCTGTATATAACGTCCTTTGATGAATCCCGTCTGGTCGTAACTAATGAGACCATCCATGACCTTACCCAGTCTGTTAGCGAGAGTCTTGGTAATGATCTTTACGGAACAGTTTAGGAGGCTAATGGGACGAAATCTCCAACTCGTCGAGAATCCTCCTTCTTAGGAATCAGCACAACCTCTGCGTAGTTGAATCTCCCTAGTTTCAGCTTATGATCGTGGAAATCTGCGAACACCTTCAGGAGATCACCTTTGATTTCCTCCCAAAAAATCTGATAAAACATAACCGGGAAACCATCTGGACCTGGAGCTTTATCTTTACAAACCTCAGAATCCTCAGAGAAGGGGGCTTCGAGGGATTGCAGACTAGGGTCTGGGTAGGCTGCATGGTCATGCCAGAAGTCATGTTGGAGAAGGATTCTGAAGTCTGTATTTTTGCCCAAAAAGGCGCTTGAAGTGGGACTGGAAAGCTATCTTGATAGCAACGTCGCCTTGAACCAATCTGGAGTCCGAGTGGATCGAGTGAATGAGGTTAGACCTACGTCTGGCACTGGCAACCCGGTGGAAGAATGCAGTATTCGTGTCTCCCTCTTTGAGCCACGAGATTCTGGACGATGTTGCCACTTGATTTCCTCAATCCTATATAGTTGGTCAATCTCCTGTCTGTATTGTAGCAGATGATTCCGCTCGTCCTGCAGTAGATCCCTAGTCTCTTCGGTCTGTTCGAGTTCCTCGATACCTTCTAGAAGTGACTCCTTTGCTCTCCAAATTAGTGCAAATCGGATCCGGTTCCATTTCCTAAGCTTGACTTTGAGTCTGCTAATTTTTTCACACCAGATAGCGGATGCCTCCCGACCCTTTGTTGGGCGAGACCAACTCTTGTTAACCATATGGTGGAAGCCCTGGATTTCTAACCAAGCCTTCTCGAACCAAAATTTTGACGGTCTTCTTGGATGGCTTTCCCCGGAAGATAAGAAAATAGGCACGTGATCTGAAGTTGGTTTAAGGAGAGATTTGGCCGATGTCAATGGGAATTTGGTCTCCCAGTCTGTGGAGACCAGAATCCTGTCCAGCTTGGCCAAAATGGGCGTTGCTTGCATATTCGACCAGGTGAAGAGCCTATTAGTGATGGGGATGTCTACTAGATCCAAGTCCGTGATGACTTCATTAAAAACTTCCCTATCTGGGGCACTAGATCCTCTGTCTCTGTGTTCAGAGGCGAATCTAGTGATGTTAAAGTCTCCCCCCACCACCCAGGGGTGTGGCCATTTCGCTTGAATCGCTCTTAGTTCCTCCCAAAAGGTCGTTCTAGACGCAGAGGTATGCGGCCCATAGACTACCATGATGGACTGCGTCCACCCGTCGGATTTACACTTTAGCACAGCTAACAAAGAAAATTGTCCGTTGAGCTCATCGAGGCAGTTGAAAAGGTTAGTTAAAGCCCAGAGCGATGCCCCCAGATGCTCCAACTGAAGGGGTCATTCTCCATTCAGAAACACGAGAGCCCCCTACTCTATTAAGCTTGTGCATGTGTGATAGTTTGGTCTCTTGGAGACCAACAATATTAGCATTTGACCTGGCTATGACTTCCTTGACCATTTCACGTTTGCTCCGCCTACCGAGGCCTCTAACATTCCAGAATAATACTTCCATTAATTACTGATAGACTCGGGATCGTGACTCGGATTAGGTTTCGAGTGCAAGTTAATGTTAGCCCTATCGGTTTCCCACCCCCTAATCTTATTGAGGAGAAATGCGTTCCTATCTGTATCGCCTACCACTAGACCGCAAGTAGTGGCTAGACTAAAAATTTTATTATCCGTCATGAAATTAAAAATAGAAGCAAGGAAAGACCGCGTACCTCTGTCGTCAGTCTTGGTGGATTTAGCGGCCATCGCGATTTCCAAATAATCATCTAGGGACTCCTCATTAGTCCTCTTTGCCGCTTTCTGAACTGTGAAACTTGTGTCCTGCTGGGAAGATGGGTAGGTGGATGAAACAAACTCGGAGGAGGTGATGCGGAAATCAACATCAAAATCATAGTCCTCTGACTCTCCCTCAGAGTAGACAAAATCATCTTCAAGATTCAACCTGCCTTCCCGATCGTCTTCATCACACTGAATTTCCAGTTGTAGAGTAGGCTCTCTCATCACGGACTCCTCATTGAGCCCACAAATTGATGACGATTCTACCAGAATAGCGGGGCTTCCTATCGCGGATCCCTTAATGGTCCCACTACTCGTCGATAGTTGTATCTGATTGTGTTTGGGCCCCTCTTTGGGCCCACTAACACTCTTATATAACCCCCCCCCCCGGTAACTCTCCTTCCTTTCCGCTAGAAGCTTTTAAGGTCTTCTCTCCTTCGTGATGGAGCAGAACCCCTTTCTCGCTAAACGATGCTTCCGCTGTCTTTAATGGGACACGTGGCCTGTGCGATGCTTCGGTTCTGTCGCCTTCGCCACGTGTCTCACTCTGAGTGGGGGGCGTCACATACGAGGGCAGCACTTCCGAGGCATTACTTCCCATTTCATCGTTGCTGTCTTCACCTACTCCTTTTACCTTCAGCTCCTTCCTCTTTGAGCTCTCTTCTTCTTCGCTGCCAATACCTAGTCCCTTACCACTTTGAGCTTTCCCCTTTTCCAGAGCTAAAGCCCCAACCCTAGGGTCTCTCTCCTTTTGGGTGGGTACTCTGTCAAGGGGTCTTCTTATATTCATTTTCTTCCCCAAAATGAGAGTCTTCCCTGTCGACTCATGCCCTAAAGCTACCAACTCTCGCCCCTTTGGAAACGGCTCTGCAGGTCTTGCATGTCGTTTTCTAGGGCGCTTTTGCCCTTTTCCCATTTAGCGCGGCCTGCCTCCACTCTCTGGTCTTCTTTGGCCTTTCCACCATCAACTCCAATGTGTTGACTGCCACTTTGAGCTTTGCTTCGGTCTTCCCTTTGCGGATTTCTTTTCTGAACAGCGATACCTTCCAAATCTGGTATCTTGAGCAGATCCACCATTGGATTTGTTGAGTTAGTTGTCCCTGAAGGTTTTGGATCATTGGATCTGATGGTCAAGCCTTTTTCTCGACTATCTTTGAAAGGAGAGCCTGTCCCCAGTTCTGATCCCTCCGCCGTGTGTCCTTGGCGTTACTCCTGCCCTTTCACCGCTTTGATGAGCTCCCGGTGAGCCCTTTTCACTTTGTGTACCCCACCAATGGTTAGGTCCCACTGTGGCGAAACCACTTTCTTGTACGACCTGTTGTCTCTGAGCGCTGATGCATGAGTGGGGGAGATGATGGCTGCCTGCTCTATCTCTGGTTTCGTTCGCTTGTCGAGCACGAACCGGACGAGGTATGATTCTTTGAAGGAGAAGACTTTGGCTAAACGGGGCATCAATGATATGTCAGCACTCCTTATGAGGATTCTAGCCGAGACGATCTCTGAGCGTCGCACCGTCTTCTCGTCTATCTCTTCAATGGATCCAAAGTCAGCGACAATCTTTTGGAGTGCCTCCCTCTTCCAAAAGTGAAGGGGGACATTGTGGATCCATATCCAGTACCTGTCTCTTTGAGGGAGCTCCACTCCGAAACTAGGTGTCCATGCAAAGAATTCCACTCTAAAGTACCCAAAGTCGACAATTCCCATACCAATAACTTTAATCATCTTTTCCGGCGACAGAAATGAAACAAGGAATTGTAAGTGACATTTTCTTTGCGACCCAGTCTCTATGGACTCTCATTGACCATTTTTCGTTAAGAGCGTGGAGGAGATGCACCTCCGAAGGGCTCCCCGATCTAACTTTGGCGATTGCACACCATTGACTAAGCCATCTCTTTTCATTCTTGATCGTATCTAAACTCTTTGCAAGCTGAATCAATGTGGGGTTATCGGGAGACCTGCTCGTCTCACTGGCCGTTCGTCGTCGTTGTGAGTCTCAACCATATTGGTACAAACGTATGAGAGGTGCCCCCACTTCAGACATTTGAGACAACGGACTTCTTTTGTGCATTCGCTCCTGTAATGGCCCAAGTCGCCACAGTTGAAGCACGGTTCAGGCTTACGTCTCCCCTTCCTTTGTTTCTTATTGTGTTGGAGGTGTTCGATTTGAGGGTTGGGGGAAATGCTCCGTCTCTTGTTTCTTTTCCCAAGCACTTGCACCCACTGTTCCCCCCATTCCTCACCTCCAGAGTCCTTTGCTGCTGTAATCCCGTCTTGCGGAGCCCCCTCGTGGGCTCGCTCGACGCAGGATTTAAGCCTAGAGTCCTTCTGGGTGGTGGACTGGAGTGGTGGTGGGTGCTGGGGTGGGGGGGCTTGGTCGGAGAGATATGTAGATGTTCTTGGTGAGCTCTGTAGTTGTTGTGGTGGTGGGAAGATTCTGCACCCTTGGGATGTGGCTCTGAATGTTTGTGTTGGTACTGAGGTTTGTACTGTGTTGGTGGGTCGTACTGCCGACGTTGGTCATGGTCGTAACCCCTGTGGTGACGCTGGTCTGAGGGGGGGGGGGGGTTCTTAGGCCCATTGTGGCTGGTAGGAGGACCCCATCTTTGGGCCCGTCCCCCGTAGGTCTCTTCTCGGCCATGATGACTATAGCCCCTGTGAGACTCCTCTCCATGGCGATAATGACTAAAGCTCCTCCCCTCACGGCGCTGATGCGCACTTTGGTGTGCACGCGTCGGGGAGTGAGCTCGTCTGAGCCCCTGAGCTACCCTCTTTTCAGGAGAGGGGTTCAGGTGTGGGGTGGGTAGCGGTGGTGCTGTGGGTGGAGCCAGTGCAGAGGGAATGAGAGAAGGGTTGAGTGTTGTGGTGACGGTTAAGGGTGGTGGAGAGGGCTGCTAAGGGGGAAGCAGGGTTGTTGTTTCTGTTGGTGCTGGTGCTGGTGCAGGTGGGTGACGGGCCCTCTCATTAGGCCCGCACCCACTGAGTTCGAGCTCCGATAGCATGGGAAAGAAAGATCAAAACTTGAGAGTTGTGGGAAGGTGAATGTTGTAGAAGGTCCACTATGAGTTGTCAAAGTTCGGAGTTGAGAAAGTGAGAAAGCAAAGAAGCCAGGAGGAGAGGAAGGACACAGGAGGTGGTGGTAAGAGTCGGTGTGGATAAAGGGTGGGGGAAGAGTATTGGAGGAGGCTGAGGAGTGGAGGTGGTGGAGTGGGAAGTCTAAGGGGTGGTGGTGAGGGTGGAAGGTTTGGAGAAGGTGAAGGGATGATTGAAGATCATCTTCGATGCAGCTTCGGTACTTACAATTTTTCAAAAGGGAACTCCTAGAAGAGGATGGGTCCAGAATACTACACTAGAAAGACAGTCAGACATCCCAATGTTTCTGCCGATATATTTCATACTGAAGCTCAACTCCTTTTGTAAACTCTGGAAGATATTCGCAAAACTTGTAATTGTTGTATGTACATCAGTTGCTGGAGAAGTTTCTCAAGGGGCAAAGGATATTGCCATCATCCTCTATCTGTCGTTATTTGTTTTTTTGGGCTTGGAAATGCTTACAGTGATGTGCATGTTTACTACGAAAGGTGATTTGGGTTATTGTATCGATAACTGAACTATCGATAACTGTTGATCACCCATGTCGTTAATAGAGGATGATGGCAATTTCCAAGCCACAACTGATCACCCATGTCGGTAATATTTGCTGTTGTACTACATGTGTTTGGTATTTGAACTGGTTGTTATAACTGGTCTTTACACTGAAAATTGTCCTTCACGGAGATGAAGGTGTTGTAGATGGCGCAACACTGATCAAACACTATCGATGTTATGCTATAATTCTTCGGGGAAAAGCACAAAATTTTTGGGTTCATCACAGCTTACGAGTTTCTGCTGAGTGCTGACCATAGGATTAGAAGATTTAATTCCAAGGTTTCTTTTTTATAGGTTTCCTGGCTCGCATTTGTTGTACATGAAATGTCCTGCTTTCCGAGGAACAAGAAATTGTGATATGAACTGAGACCCAATTCGAAATACAGTTCCATATACAGGATGATCCATGTTGAGTTATACAGGATGATCCATGTTGAGTGAGTAAGCAGGTAATTAGCAGAAATAAAAAAGGAGTGGTTGCTAATTGCACACATGACGATACTCACTGAAAAGGAGGGTAAATGAAAGAGAAACAGAAAAGGTACATATCGATACCAGCATGTCTGATAATCATAGATATCGGCATATAATCTCCAATACTACAGAGACAGAAAATGTCTGGTTTTGAAGCCTCACAAAATAGAACTGTGTATACATGCAATGCATCTGCATGCAATCACAACATAATTGTTCCATAATTACGTGACACGTCCTAAAAGGTTTACCCCAAGATTGAGTTTCATCCTATTGCAGCAGTATAATTCAGTATAGAATCAGCATAAATATATAAAAAATATATATATTCATAATTTTCACGGACTCTTATAACATATATAGAAAATGAATGATGTTTTTCTTGAATATATTTTGTGCACCTACACTAAACTTGTAGATAGAACAAAACCAGAAACAAAACTTTACATCTGGAGATTATAGAAATATTTTTATGGATAGAAGATGAAAATTTCTAGTAAATTTCGAATCTGAACACCGAGATGTTACTGAAGTCATGCTGAAATCATATTCCAGCTGAAATCCCACAACTTTTTGGCTAACTCTGTATCTGAAGATTTCGAACTCGGTTTAGCTATGTTGCAGTTGTTGAAATACTTTCCTGTAACCCCTTTAACTTGAGGATGCAGAGCTACATAGCAGGTTGTTGCAGCACCCTGTAGATATTGAAGAAACACATGTTCATGAACTATGCTCTGTGATTATCATTTCATACTAATTATTATTTTATCAGATTGTTGTGTAACCACAAATAACTCAAAAAGGAAGTATTTGTATGACCATAAATGAATTATTTTTTACCATAATAACCACCAGATAACCATGATGATCATTTGAATAAGGGGAGAATCAACGGGAAAGGAATTTAAGGTTTGAAAACCTGTGAGGAAAACCTGTGAGGTAAGAACTAATAGTCCCATTTTTCGAAAAAAAAAAAATATACAGCAAAGGTTAAAGATCCCAATTGCTTTCCGATATTAGAAAATTGATCGAAACAAGTTTTATTTTGAACATCCCACTATCGAATATCTGTAACTTTACGAGACCACATGCATGACATATTTTATGTAACATACATGATAACTTTACACGAATTATAAATATTTTATGCTATACTCAAAAGGTCTTGTGTTAAAAATACTATTTCCGGAGGAGGTCAACCAAATTATTAACAATAAAAAATTGCGGCAGGTGTTTTTAGAAAATCAGAAGAAAAAAAATGTCTATCAAATATATGTAAATGTTTCCTCTAAACAATGGATGGAACCAAATGCAACTCTGACCCATTTTAGAGGGATTATGCCAACCTTCACAAAGTCAATTTGGGTGATGCAATGGAAAGAAGAAATTACGGTTACCTATCACTGGATTTGTCTGAAAAGGAAATGGACAATGAACATGTAACAACTATGCTACTTGATAAAGAACTTAACCTGACATGACAATACAATTTTATGATGTATTATATGCCATTGCACCCCCAAGATACTGTTAGAGATCAAGATGAGTAATTAGGGTTAGGGTTTATCTCATAGCCGCTTAAGATATTATATCCTGCTTATCAGTATTGGAATATCATAGAGCATTACCTCTAGACCAGCTTTTATATGAGATGAACTGGATTTAGGGTACTGGGCTTTATGTCCACTCGATCCGGTCCAACAATTAAACAGATAACACGTGCAAAGCATGTGTTGCCCCATAGAACATTATACACAATAATATTCTATTACATTGAGAATATAATTATATATCCAACAGATACTAGATCCAAGAATTCAATTTTCTAAAAAAGTTTAGTAAGGATAAGAATTGGGAACTTTTGATCTCTCCTGTCATACCCCTATCACTTAGCACACTAAACTCTGCTTTTAAAAATGAGTATTAAGTGGGAAACACGTATATGCTGTGAGAGAAAACTTTGCATACGGAAAATGGATTTTACTATAAAATTATCAATTATCACCACTGTGTTAACCTTATTCATTACAGAAGGAGAGGGTAGGAAAAGGAACAGAGAGTGCTATTAGAGGGACCAAAATATCTAAATTCTATCATAACAAAAGAACAGTACATATCTTCTTTGAAAAACAAATCATCAAATTAAAGACTTGTGATAAAGACTGTTGTTGGGGTTTCAATTGTTGTTCTTGTATCAAAAAGCAGCACATTAATGAGTAACTTCATACAGGGAAGAGGGAATACAGGTATATATAAATATATATTGCATTAGAGTAATAAATAGATTAAATTACTGCTGGACGCTTTTCATCACCATTTTGCCGAGAGTATTGGTAATGGCTGCATCAAAATGTAGGAAGGCAATCAGAAACCAATCATTTTGACTAGTAGAAATAGACTCAAATATACAGTATATTACAAGACCCAAAAAAGAATACATTTCATGCAACTAAAAATTAGTTTGGACTAAGTTGGAGAGATCTGCAGTTCATCCTAACATATCTCAAGTTTAAAAGCAATACAGTTGTTTGCTAAATACATGAATGGAAAAAATTGAGAAGCAACTATTCTACATATTAATAATGAATTCAAGAGCTTATTTATGGAACCTAAATTAAATCATGTCTTACCATTAATGAATTTTTGTTGGCAAAAAAGATTCGTTCGTTACATCAACTCCTGGATGAAGTGAGTTAGCAGTAATGTTTACGTTTTCTTTCTGTTCAACAAGCACGAAGAAACAGCGAGTAAATTTACAATAAGCAAGCAACAAAAAGTAACAACTGATAAAAGAAAAAATGAAAATATAAGAGAGAGAACGCAATTATAGATGAAATCTAGTTTTAAAAGCATTAAAAAGTTACAGAATAGATGATCCATCAATTCCCTATACTGCAAAAAGTACTTAGATCTGTGATCTTAGTAAATATCATTTATGTGCCTGTTACCGCTAAATCTGGTGTGGGGGCAAACAGATAGAATTTATGGATTCTTGAGAAAACGAACAAGGCAAACCTGTTGACCTGTTGACCTTCACCGTCTGTTGACTTGGTCTCTTGCCGCTGCTGCGAACCTGCAAAAAGTGCGAGACACCGGGGTTGATCCCGGCGACTCACCCTCCGACGCTCAAGTCAGTAATCAGGAAAAATTATGAAAGAGCGTAAATTGGCAAAAGATTGATTACCTCTTAATAGTGGTGGATGGGGGATATTTATAGTCGTCGTTGGGGTCAGATTAGGAATGTAATCCCTGTGATTAGATAAGGAATGTAATCCCTAATTCCAAGTGAAAGGATAGATGTGAACCAGGGCCGTTGATTAGTATTAATCAGAAACCCTAATTCTATCATGCTGGACCGGGTTCATTTCGGGTTGGGACCCGTACCCAGTTGAGGTGGATCCGTTCGTGGGTTATTGGGTCTTGAAGGAAGACCCAGTTCCCATATCAGACCCGTTAGTAGGTGAAATTACCGTTTTACTCTTGAGCTTTAAGATTCGTGTCCGATGTGAACGGTCACGATTTAATCCTATTTTTAGACATATCACGAGCCCCCCACTCCTTGAGACTGAGTTTTACAGTTTTCAAGGATTAGTTTTGTTGTTCTAATGGCGTACGAGATTGTATCGGTGTTCTTAAGGGAGTTTGGAATCTTGCTCGGGGTGTAACGATGTTATTCTGGGCTTGTAAAATACCCAAAAATATCCTCAGAATTTTTTCTGGATTTTTGGTGATTTTTCCAGATTTTTCTGAATTTTTTCTCATTTTTTTGAATTTTTTATTCATTTTCCGAATTAAATAATTAATTATCAAAAATATTTATTAATTATTCTAATTTAATAATTACTTTTCCAGAATTTTTAAAATAATTTTTCTGAATTAATAATTATTTTTAGAATTTTTAATTAATTTTTTTTGATTTTTTAAATATTTTTCGGATTTTTTGGATAATTAAAACAACTAAATAAAAAAAATAATAAATAAATAAATTAAATATTACCTGGACACGCAGCGCGTTCCTGAGGGTCGATCATGATCAGATGTGCGCGCATCGCAAAGCAGATCACGTTTGGACACGTTGCGCGTTTCTGAGCGTCGATCATGATCAGATGTGCGCGCATCGCAAAGCAGATCACGTTTGGACACATGGCGCGTTTCTGAGCGTCGATCGTGTCGTGATGCTATTTTTGAAAAGATCGGACGGTGCGTGTAGCTCGGCAACATTTTTCTCCAATTTTGAGCTCGGATTGGCACTTGCTCGGATTCCGAGCAATTTCGTGCACATTTCGCGTAGCTCGGATTCCGAACCACCTCGAGCTGCCACGTGGCGGCCACGTGGCAAAATGATATATATATATATATATATATATATATATATATATATATATATATATATATATATATATATATATATATATTTTTTTTTTTTTTTTTTTCTTCTTCGTTGCCTTCCTTTCTCCTCTGCTTCCTTCTTTCTCCTCCTTCGTCTTTCTCCCTCTTCGTCTTTCTCCCTCGTTCCTCGTCTTCGATTTCACCCCCGGCCATCGTCTCCGAGCCCCTTCTTCAACGTGTCGAGCACCCCGTGCAGGGGTTCATGGAGCCACGACGTTTGGAGGCGAGCTCAGCGACGTGGGGGGCTTCGACGAAGTGAGAGCTCGACGCAGCGGTGGAGAGGTTGGAGCTCGGCAGAGGCGAAGGCCTCGACCATGGCGCGCTCGACGGAGGTGGAGCTTGGAGATGCGAGGGGAGCGAGCGAAGGGGGGAGGTTGACGAAGATGGGTGTCGGAGCTCGGCCATGGCGGAGCATGGTCGCGAGTTCGAGCTCGGAGTTCGTGAAGTTCGACAGCGGAGCTTAATGGAGGGGACTTGACGTCGGAGCTCGTGAGGGAGGTGGAGACGGAAGTGAGGATGCCAAGCTTGGGGACAGAGTTTCGGCGGAGCTTCGCCGATGAAGCTCGAAACAGAGGTGACGAGATTGGTGAAGACAGAATGGAGCTCGGCGAATCTGAGCTTGGAACTTCGGCGGAGCGGAAATGTTGTAGAGCTTGGAGGTCAACGAAGGAGGAGCGCGACTCGGCACCGTTTGATGCTGTGATTTTTCTCGAGCTCGACGAGGGGAAGAGCTGAGCTCAGATGTCGGGTTTTTTGGCAGTGGAGGTTGCTGGTGACGAAGGGGGGAGCTCGATGGTGGTCGTCAAGCTTGGTTCGATGTGTTCGGCTCGGCATTGTGGAGCTCGGTTGCGTGAGGAAGAGACCGTCTTTGGGTTTTGTTTTTTGGTTTTGGCGGGAGAGTGGAGAAGAAGAGGAAGGGAAGGGGTTCGGGGTTCGGGTTTGACCCTTTGTGCTTTTTTTTTTTGGCTTCTTGTTCGGCGAATCCGAGCACGAATTTTTAGGCAAATTTTTGGCCACTTTGCAGCTCGATAGGGCAGTAGCTCGGATAGATCCGAGCTACGTGGCTCGATCTAGACGGTTGATCACGATCGTGGCGCGAATCACGAGACAAGAGGCTCAAATTTCAAGAAAACGTTATCTTGTCGTTTTGTGGAGACGTGGCGCGATCTGATCCGTCCATCACCTTTTGCGCAATTTTCGTAAAGATCCAACGGTTGGAGCTGCTCGGTATCGTTTTTCTTCACTTTCGAGGGTCGGATTGGCACTTGCTCGGAATCCGAGTGAAGTGGCTCGGTTTTTTCCTCGCGCGAGTGGCTCGGCTCGGATTTCCGAGCTATTCGGTGCAGCTGTATTGCGATCCACTTTCCCAGTGCTACGGAGGTCCGATCGGGGCGTGCGACCGCTCATTTCGAAGCTAATTCGAAGATCTACAGCTTCTCTTTAGGAGTGGGATGAAGATTCACCCTCCTTCATGGTCAAAATAGCCCCACAACATCCTTGTCTTCATGAAGTTGAGGAGTGTTTCGGTCTTGGGAATTTTGGAAGAGGAGCTCCACTCCTAGGGGCGGAGAAGATGTGCTAGGAATACCCTTGTGCTAGGAAGATGTGCTAGGAAGATGTGCTAGGAAGACCCTAGGGGCGGAGAAGGGGGGCGAGTGGCTCGGATCGCTAGTCGCTCGGCTCGGAATACCGAGCGACGTGGAGCGATCTGAGCCGTCGGATCTCAGCGCAGATCTCGAGGCGGGCACAGTTTCCAAGAAAACACTATCTTGTCGTTTAGTGGCGCTGGCAATATCTGGGCCGTCTGATCGAAATCATACGCGAATTTCGAGGGGAAATTCGTTTTTCTCCAATTCGTAGCTCGGATTGGCACTTGCTCGGAATTCGAGCTATCCTCTTGGTCGTTGGGGTCGGATCTCCTGTCACTCGGATTTTGGTTCCGAGGGACGTGGGGCGATCGGAGCCATTTGGGAGACGAGTTTGAGGAGCAACTCTAGGAGAGAGTTGTGAGCTCTGAACTCGTTGAGAGGAGGTCCGCCTTGGAGGTGAGCGGAGCGAAAAGCTTGACTCTAGGAGAGAGCCATTTGAGAGACGAGCGTGAGGAGGAACTCTAGGAGAGAGTTGTGCTCCGAACTCGTTGAGAAGAGGTCCGCCTTGGAGGTGAGCAGAGCGAAAAACTTGACTCTAGGAGAGAGCCATTTGGGAGACGAGTTTGAGAGGGAACTCTAGGAGAGAGCTGTGCTCCGAGCTCATTGAGAAGAGGTCCGCTTTGGAGATGAGCGGAGCGAAAAGCTTGACTCTAGGAGAGAGCCATTTGGGAGACGAGTTTGAGGGGGAACTCTAGGAGAGAGTTGTGAGCTCCGAACTCGTTGAGAGGAGGTCTGCTTTGGAGATGAGCGGAGTGAAAAGCTTGACTCTAGGAGAGAGCCATTTGAGAGACGAGCGTGAGGAGAAACTCTAGGAGAGAGTTGTGCTCCGTACTCGTTGAGAAGAGGTCCGCCTTGGAGGTGGGCAGAGCGAAGAGCTTGACTCTAGGAGAGAGCCATTTGAGAGACGAGCGTGAGGAGGAACTCTAGGAGAGAGTTGTGCCCCGAACTCGCTGTTTAAGTGAGAGAACCAACGGTCGTGAGAGCAGTTCCGAATGGCGAACCACTTCTAACTCGCTTACGAGCAAGTTATTTGAAGCGGAATCGAGACAAGTGTTGGACTCCGAACTCGTCGTTAGAGGGATTCAACGGTTGTGGGAGCAATTCCAATGGCGAACTACTTCTTACCCGCTTATGAGCGAGTAATTTGAAGCAGAATCGAGCCAAGTGTTAGACTCCGAACTCGTCGTTAGAGGGATTCAACGGTTGTGGGAGCAATTTCGAATGGCGAACCACTTCTTACCCGCTTATGAGCGAGTAATTTGAAGCAGAATCGAGCCAAGTGTTGGACTCTGAACTCGTCGTTAGAGGGATTCAACGGTTGTGGGAGCAATTCCGAATGGCGAACCACTTCTTACCCGCTTATGAGCGAGTAATTTGAAGCAGAATCGAGCCAAGTGTTGGACTCCGAACTCGTCGTTTAAGGGAGGTTAACGAGGTGTAGGAGCAATTCCGAATGGCGAACCACTTCTTACCCGCTTATGGGCGAGTAATTTGAAGCGGAATCGAGTCAAGTGTTGGACTCTGATCTCGTTGTTAGAGCTTAGTAAGTTGTGGGGGCAGCCATGTAAGAGAAGCTGGATTCCGAACTTACCATTTAGCGAGTTGTGACTCGGAGAGATAGAGAAGAAGCAAGAGCAATGATTTTTAATGAAAAATGTAAAGTTTTATTGAGATAAACTAAGTGGCCGCTTCAATAGGGCGAGCCATTATTACATGCTGTTGGCCGAGTTACAAGCATCGGCCTTATTGAAAATCAAGACCCTACGTCTACAATAAGGTGAAGACCTTTTGGGAGGAGCTGGGAGATTCGGAGTCTTGAAGCTCGGCGGGCCCTTCTGTTCGTTTGTTGGCTCCTCAGGGGGGAAGCGCAGCCCCCTCTTTTTGGACGAACTTGGTCAGGTGCCCCCGCTGTATGAGTTCTTCGATCTCCTCCTTCAGAGCCCGACAATCATCCGTGTCGTGGCCGTGGTCCCTGTGAAAGCGGCACCACTTATCTTTGTTCCTCTTCTTGCCAGGGGTATTCATTCTGGGGGAGCGCGGAGTAGTCCTTCCTTGTCCACCTCCATAAGGACTTCTGATATATTAGCAATGAGGGGGGTGAACTTCTCAAAACATGGAGTCGAGCGGCGCTGGCCATTACTGTCCTTCTGGAATTTTTGGGACCCCTCTTCACTTGTGTTCTTCCGTTTGTTCCCGGAAGATGTCTCCTCAAGAGCAAGGGGGTTGAGAGCCTCTTCCGCCCGTATGTACTTCTCCACCCTAAGTAGGAGCTCTGAGAAGTTTCGAGGAGGTTTCTTAGCAAGGGATGCCCTGAGATTGGCATTAGTGACGTTGCGCTCGAATGCGGCAGAGGCTACTGACTGGTTGAGGGAGGGAATGGACCGGGCTTCGGCGGTACATTGTCTAACGTAATCCCTTAGGCATACATTTGTTTTCTCGACCCGGCGGCTACTCACGAAATGAGTAAGGAAGAGCGCTTCGAACTGATCGAATGAGAAGATGGAGGCCGGGGCGAGTCGAGAGTACCATTCTCGCGCAGACCCCTTCAGCGTGGCAGGAAAGATCTTGCAGAGGAGGGCGTCTGAAGCATGGTGGATCATCATGAGAGTTTTGAAACACTCTATGTGATCTGTGGGGTCTGACTCCCCGGTATACATCTCGAAGTGAGGCGGCTTGAAGTTTTCTGGGATGGGGGCCTCCATGATGGTGCGGGAGAATGGAGGTCTGCTCGGGCGGAGGTTTATTGCCCGTTGCTCTTCTTCCTTGTCAATTCGGCCGAGGTGCCTCTCCATCTCGTGGAGACGGCGGTAGACCGAGTCTTCTCTTTGGTTATACCTTGCCGAGTCTCGGGACTCATCTTCGGACGATGATGGACTGGGGCTGCGGCGATGGTAGCTTGGAGAAGGACGAGGACTGAGAGTGTGAAGGCGGTGGCTCCTAGCTGGCTCATGAGTAGGTGGCCTCTGGTCTTTCTTTGGAGCGATATTGTGGGCCCTTAAGACTGTCGCTTGGAAGTCTTGAAGATCTGTCCTTGTGACTGGTGCCTCTCCAGCTTGGCGGTCCCTATGTGTGGCTTGGCTTATTGGAGAATGAGTTCTCTGCCAATGACGCTGAGGGGACTCTCTTTGCCTCCTCGGGGGAAGGGATCTTCTAGTACTCGGTCGTCAGGGGGTTCGGATTCTTGAAGCTCCTGAGTTCTCGGGTTGATGGACTCGACCAAGGGCCCGCCATCCATTCAGGCGAGTTCTAAGGTCGACCCCCTTTTGGCGGTCGGCAATGTTTTGACAAAGATTCCGCTCGGGAGGGCTTTGAGAAGCCAGGGATTCAACTGAAGGATTGGGACCCGTGACTTGGTCATGAGGAGGATGTTGCTTTGGATGACTCTGACGGGAGCCGCCCTGGGCAGCCCCCCGAGACCCTTGAGGGGCCTGTTGAGTAGGAGCACCTTGAACCGGAGGAGCGAGAGGAGGAAGGGAAGTGGTTCTTCGGTTGGAGACCGCTGCCTTCCCCTTCTGTTTTGGATGCATGGCTTGAAACTAGTATCGTTGATGAAGAGTGGTCAGGTTGCTTTTTCGTTTCCCACAGACGGCGCCAATCTGTTACCGCTAAATCTGGTGTGGGGGCAAACAGATAGAATTTATGGATTCTTAAGAAAACGAACAAGGCAAACCTGTTGACCTGTTGACCTTCACCATCTGTTGACTTGGTCTCTTGCCGTTGCTGCGAACCTGCAAAAAGTGCGAGACACCGGGGTTGATCCCGGCGACGCACCCTTCGACGCTCAAGTCAGTAATCAGGAAAGATTATGAAAGAGCGTAAATTGGCAAAAGATTGATTACCTCTTAATAGTGGTGGATGGGGGGTATTTATAGTCGCCGTTGGGGTCAGATTAGGAATGTAATCCCTGTGATTAGATAAGGAATGTAATCCCTAATTCCCAGTGAAAGGATAGATGTGAACCAGGGCCGTTGATTAGTATTAATCAGAAACCCTAATTCTATCCTGCTGGACCGGGTTCATTTCGGGTTGGGACTCGTACCCAGTTGAGGTGGATCCGTTCGTGGGTTATTGGGTCTTGAAGGAAGACCCAGTTCCCATTTCAGACCCGTTAGTAGGTGAAATTACCGTTTTACCCCTGAGCTTTAAGATTCATGTCCGAGGTGAATGGTCACGATTTAATCCTATTTTTAGCTATATCAGTGCCCACGAAGTGTATTTATCAACTCAAATAAATGTTCATTGATCACTTCTGTAGGAATTAAGAGACAACAATCCAACTTCATATACCTAAGTGTAGAATGAAGAGTGAGTGTGAAGTTCTGTGGAAGAGTGCATCGCATAGAGTATAGAAACCTGAAATCCATAGTTTAAGCAAGAAGGAAAAATATAATTTGAAATTAGAAAGCATACCACAATACGCCTAGAAAGCTCATTTGGCCGAGAACACTGATGTGCTACCATCGGCTTGGATTAGATTATTTAATCTTCCGTTTCATTGCTGGGTCAAATCGGGGTTCCAGAACTTGATCAAGAGCTTCAGATATGTCACTGAGCTCGATAAGAGTACAACTGTGCATTCTCGAAGGGATTTCGCGCGAATTAGAATTGGTTTTGAGGCGAAGGAGGACATACCGTCGATGATAATAGCAGAGTTCGAAGGAGAGGTGTATGAAGTGAAGGTGGTTATGGAGATGAAGAAGATCGTCACGTTCAGTTGCGACAGGTTCAGGGTCTCAACCATGGAATCTGAGGGGTCGAAAGAGCAGGAGGTAGACGATGAACGTAGGCCATTAGATTCGTTGGAGATTAACAGGGTCCTCTATCAATCGAAAAAGGTGACAACATCCAACAGCCATCTGATTGAAAGAGATCTCATCGATACCGTCCATTTCAAATGCCGAGTGCGGTTGACTTTGAGATTGAGGCGGGGCAGCGAAATTCTGTGGTAGGGGACAGCTGTACTAAGGAGAGAGAGGGAAAGAGTATAAGGAAAGCAACTGACACTGAGGGTGATGTGCGGAAGGGGGAGTGTCCAAGTCGCCATCCCTTGCAGCCGGAGAAGGGTCAGATCAACAACTTTTGCAAAGGGGAATTTTTTCCCAAAATGACACTTTTTTTGAAAGTTTTTTCCAAACCGCTCTATTTTTTTTAGATTTCCCAAAGCATCCCACTCGGTCTTTGAAAGACCGAGTCTAGTTAAAAGTTGCGCGGTTTCAAAGACCGAGTCTTGCACTTCGAAAAATCGAAGCGCAAGACTCGGTCTTTGAAAGACCGCGCAACTCCGCGCAACTTTTAACAAGACTCGGTCTTTCAAAGATCGAGTCTTGTACTTTGGGGTTTTCATTGCGCAGATCTGCTTTCTTCTTCTTCTCTCTCTCTATACTTTAACCTATTATATTTCTCTAACTCATCTTCCTAAATCTAGGGCGACCTCCTACCCACAAAATCTCATCTCAATCTAAATATATTTACCAATTCTTTCCTAACCCTCTTACCTTCCACTATAAAAACCCGAAACCCATCTTTTGAAAGATCCATATTTTGGATTTTTGCTAAATTTGAAGAGGATAGCAACTTCAACTCTTTTACCCAAATATCTACGGCTCTATCCTTGAAGCTTGTGAAGGTATGATGAATCTTGCCTTTAATTTTCTACCTTTTTTTATAGATTTTGTTTGTGGTTAGATAATAACTCGCATATTCGTATAAATATACGTAGGTATGGATCTTGAGATTCCTATTTGGTTATACTTTGGTGGTGAAATAATTCGTGATCCAAAGATTGGTAGTTGCTATAGTGTGTTGGATCCGGAAATAGTTTGAGTACCTCGTACCATTACATTTGCTAAAGTAGTTGAGAAAATTTATGAAGTTACTAATTGGGATAGGAATCAATGGAAGGTGAAAATTTTAGCTCGATACGCACCAAGTAGAGGAGATGGTCAGTATTTTATGACAGTGCCCATATCTACTGATAATGCGCTGAAGTCAATGATTGCTAGGACATTTGATCCCAATTGTGCTTGGTCTGCATTAGAGTTATATATTCAGCAAATTCAAATTTTGAATGCTAAGCCACATGATATTCCCAGTTCAAGCTTCATAAGGGTAGTACCTACACAGCAGATGAGGTCTAACCCCACTCAATCTTCACAACCAAATCCACTGTTCTCACAAGAAAATACCTTCACGAATACTAGAAACCCGGATTCTACAGATGTTGAGTTACGCCAACCTAGTCTGGTTCCTGACTATGTTCCAAATGACAGTGTATTTGAACTCTTTCAAATTGCAGTGGTTAACAACAGCTTATTAGACGATGATGAAGAAGAGGAAGAAACAGACGATGATGAAAGTGTAGAAAATGATGATGGAGAAGAAGATGATGATGTAGCAAATGTAAATCCTACGAACAACAGTTCTAACGAAGTGAGAGCTACTGATAGCTATGCTAATGTTAACGCTCGTGTTACGGAGGAGATGGCTCAAGGTGCTAGAGTACACCCAATTCCACAAGAGTCTTCTGGTTCTTCCAATGTAGACGAATTGTACGTTGGACAGGAGTTTGTAAGTAAAGAGTCCATTTAGCAAGCTGTCAAGGTGTATTCTATCAAGAAACATCGTGAATTTATCACATTAAAAACAACACCGTCACTGTACACTGTTAAATGCAAAATGGCACCTAGAAAACGTACAATTGAGGAGATCGTACAAGGTCCCCCAGGAGTAAGTGATGGTGGATGCCCTTGGAGATTACGAGCTATTGTTCCAAAGGTGGGGAAAAATTTTGTGGTGAAGAAGATAGTTGGGCCTCATACTTGTACGAATCCCACGTTGAATCAAGACCACTGTAAAATTGATGCTAACCTTGTTTGTAATTTGATTGTGGGTGTAGTGAAGAAGGATATTGCTTTATCACCGCGGGCAATTATTGAGATTGTGAAAATAGAATATAATTATCAGATTTCATATAAGAAAGCTTGGAAAGCAAAACAAAAGGCAATTGAGAGGCTGTTCGGTACCTTCGAAGAAGCATACACGAAGTTGCCTTTTCTACTAACAGCAATTCAAGCAGCAAATCCAGGAACTGTTGTCCACTGGGATAAATATGAGTCTAGTCCTAGCAAGGAAACATTCAAGGGAGTATTTTGGGCATTTGGTCCTTCGATTGAAGGTTTCAAGTCTTGCAGACCGGTTATTAGTGTAGATGGAACTCACTTGTACGGTAAGTACAATGGTTGTTTGCTTATTGCTGTTTCTCCGGATGCGAATGGTTGCTTATTTCCATTTGCATTTGCATTGGTTGATGGAGAGAGTATAAATACGTGGACATGGTTCATGAGTTGCATCCGGTATTATGTCACCGATCGCACTGAGTTGTGTGTTATCTCGGATCGTCGTGCTGGTATATTGTCTGTTATGGATTTGCAAAACGGAGCTTGGAACGAACCGAATGCATTTCATCGATATTGTATGCATCATTTTGCCACAAATTTTTTTAGTAAATTTGGTAGCAAAGCATTGCGGAAAAAGGCCAAAATTATAGCGTGTCAAAACCAATCCAAAAAGTTCATGGCCAAACTCGCTGAACTTGAGACCGTCAATGTCGAGGCGGCTAATTGGTTGAAAGAGAAGCCGGTTGAGAAATGGACACTTTATGCAGATGAAGGTCGAAGATATGGAATAATGACTACGAACCTGTCAGAATGCTTCAATTCAGTCTTGAAAGGAGTTCGTAGTTTACCAGTAACTACGATTGTTGAGACGATCTTTTTACGTCTCAACTTTTACTTTACTACTCGTCGACAGGAAGCTAGTAAGCTTTTATGTGAAGGGAAGATTTTTGCTAAAAGTGTACATGATTTGATTGATAGTCGCCGTGAAAGAGCAAACCAACATGAGGTTACAATGTTTCATCATCAGCCTGGAGTTTTTTCCGTGAGAACGGGTATACGCATGGTAAATGGAGGACGGAAGGGTGGGAACTTGCACACCGTGAACTTGGGTACGAAAACATGCACATGTATGAAGTTTCATCTATATCATATTCTTTGTTCTCATGTATTAGCAGCCTGTGCATATCGTGCAATCGATCACAAGCCTTATGTTGATAAATTTTACCTTGTCACGTCATTAGCACAAACTTGGGCTCCTGTGTTTAGTCCTGTAATGCCCTGATTTTTCAATTAATGAAAAATTATTTATTTTGCACCTAGTGTGCACGTGCAATATTTTTGGTAAATATTTTCTTCAAAGATGAGTATAGATATTTTAATTTGTGCTTTTAATTATTTTATACAAAAGCCTTCTTTTAAATAGACAAAAAGCATTTTCTTTTAAAAAGCCCAAAATGTAATTCATTTATTTTATTTTCAAATAATTATTTTGGCCCATAAAACTAAAGCCCATGGACTATTTTTATGCAACTTGTCATGTAGAATACAATTTAAAAGACTATTTTATTTTAGACAAAAAATTTAATGTACAATTTTTGGGCCTAGTTGCATGCACGTGCACTACACGTACACGTGCAATATGCACTTTCTCCTAGCATGGCCGGTTGCATTCTTTGGAGGGAAACTCAAATTTTGAGTGGAGTCATGGAGTGATGGTTATTGGATCATGGGTAGTTTGTGTAAATCCTCATTAAATCTCCACCATTTGTTCCTAACTCCTACTTCAATCCTAGCCATCTATTTTCCTTGATTTTTAGTATAAATACCCCCTCCCATGGATAGTTATTTTGTGCTTAATATTCTCTTCCAAACCTATAATCTAATAGTATTATCTAGTAGTATTTTGTGAGTTAAAAGATTGAGTTGTGAGTGGGTATTGTGCTTGCTTTCAATCAAGAAGAAGGAGAAGCCGGCTATTCAAAAGAGGAGAGCTCGGGTTGGAGGCTTGTGCGTGCATCAAGGAGGAGGAGCATTTCGTTGCAAGGACATTTGTCTAAGAGATTGCTAATTGTTCTTTTCTTCAATAAGGTGGGTAGATTCTCCATATTTCTAACTTAGAAATGCATGCTAGTTTAATTAGAAAGATTGAAGCATGAAAATGATTAAGAAGAGCACACTTGAATTGGGAAAAAATGACTTCTTGAATGATTGAAATGTGTACATACACATTGATATGTGGTTCTATTATTTGAGTTGTATGTGGATTGATTAGAATCATGGATTGATTGATAGAAAACACATTTTTTCCATCAAGAATTACACACAAAAGTTAGTAGCTTGATTATACCCTTTTCATGTGTTAAATAGATCCTTTGTGTTGATATGGGCATGAATAAATTAAAATATGTGTTTTATGTTAGGTAAATGATTAAAGTCAGAGAATTAAGGTGAAAATTCATTGATAAAAAGATTAGAATACTACAATGCAAAGAAATGTCGAAAAGAGAAGAAATGTAGTATTATAATGTATAATTTGAATTAGTGTATGAAAATACGTTTTAATTGTTACAAAAATTATTTTGCTCATACTGGTATGTAAATTATGTGAAGTAGTATTAATCTGGAGTTGTACAGTAATTTTTATGAAGACCAAATGAAATTGGGACTAATTGAACATCGAAATGTTCTAAATAACAGAGAGCACGGGTTAAATGAATATGAAATTATATTAGTGACAACCTGAGCACGTAGCTCAAGTGGTCATAGGGTGCGGTTGGGTTCCCTGTGGTGATCGGTTCGAATCCTCTGGGCAACACATTTTATTCCATGATTTTTTTAAATAAAAGAAGAGCAGCAGCCGAGAGCTCTTATGGCTCTCAGCGCCTCTTTATGACGCCAGTAGCATTCGGCCTAGTGGTTGTGGCTTTCGGTTGGGTTCTCTGGGGTGCTGGGTTCGAATCTTGCCCTCGGTAAGATTGAAAAATCTTTTTTTGGGGGTTTTTAATTGTCCAAAAAGTATGAAAAAAATATGGTTATTCTTCTAAAAATATATGGGACTTTATCAAAATGATTTGAGAATTATTGCATGAAATAAAATGTGATTTGAGAATAAAATGTGTAATGAGCAATATGGTATATAAGTGTATTTTTAGGAAAATTATAACTTGCAAAAAGAAATTAAAATGAAGAATTAGAAGATTAATAGAGTAAAGATTGAAGTGATATTATGTGATGGATGTGAAATGTGAGTACTTCGTTAGTGATGTAATCGTCACATTTGAGAATGATGTGACAACTATGAAATGTGAATTGTTCTCGTTGGAGAATAGTGCGACAAATTATGATGCGTGAATGTCCATCTTGATTGAATACTAGTGATGTGGGTTTTTAATGTGAATATAATAATTCACGAGTACATGAGGAATAGTTGAAATTAATGCATAATTGTGGAATATTGAATGAATTAGAAATCATGATCGGAAAAGTGGAATGCTTTTGAGTATGATAACTCAACATGGGAATTTATGAGTTAGAAATGCTCATTTTTGGAAATTGTGAAATGAAAATTGAAACAAAAAGAGTAGCTAAGTCTCCCCCGGCATTTGGAAATAAATGAAATGAAATATTGAAATGAAAGACCAAGGATGGTCATGTTGAATGAATGATAAGTCCGGTTTAGTGGAGAGGCTAACTCTAAAAGCTTTGATTTTATTCATGATTTTTAATAAAAATTAAGGATTAGTACATAGTGAAGAGGTGATGAAAGTAAGAGAAAAACATTGAGTATGAGGGCCATTGGACAGCGGCGAGAGCGTATCCCAGGATGTCCCATGATGAGTCTGGACGAGGATACTGCTCCAGAGTACCGTCCCGGTGGCGACGCTCGTGGGATGTTTGAAGACTACGGGTGGTGTCATGTCTACGGTAGGAGCTGAATTACCACAGAATGTCTGCATGATGAGTCATGTCAGCGATGGGATTCCCTCCAGGTCGCCTAGACATGAGTTCGTAGGTCAGAAAATATCTAGGATACTTACCGTAGTTACAGTAGTAGATTAAGTCATGGCGAGAGATTGAACCCTACAAAGATGAAGAACGATTAAGGGCTTGCCCTCGGACCTATGTGGTATGGGATGCATAGAATCCGAACAAGTGTGCATTAGTGTCATGTAACATAAATAAATGCATTAAGAACTAAGTGCACAATCACAACACGACATCAATAGGGTAGTCCCTTTAGTTTGAAATGTGACAGGTTTGTGTTTGCTAAATATGAAAAATAAATTATACTATTTCCGGCATAGAGAGGATGGCTATGTATAATGATCGTCGGTTGAATAAACTGACGTACCCACAGTCTTGTATGCAGGTAAATGGTTTGACAAAGATTAAAGAGGAACAAATGCTTAAAGATTACTCAATGTTGTTGTATATTTGTTTCATTGTTGTAAAGTTTACTTCCGCTGTGCAATGTAAAGTGTAATATTGATGTAAACTCTGATGTAAAGTGAAAAGTTTAAATTTCCTTGTAAAATTGTACTAAAGGAAGCGAAAAGATCCTGTAGAACATCTCGAATTCAGTGTATTTGGGATTCGGGATGTTACAGAGTGGTATCAGAGCCACGCTTCTACGCTTTCACACTTGTACAAATTTATAAGGAACGACACCCTAGAAGTGGATATTAGAGTGTGTGTTTAAGTTTCGAGATTTAAATGTAAGTGACTTACATTTGTGTTGCTCTAAGACTTATGCTTCTTCCTCTCTATTTCTAAGATGGCTGAACACTTCGGCCCTGCTGGAGACGACGACTGGCATATCATTGAGGAAGAGTACCATCCTGGACAGGCAGATTCCGAGGACGAGTACTACCCAGGGCAAGCAGATTCTGATGGAGAAGAATGGCCTGAATCCCGAGAGATTATCCTACCTCCGGATTCATCTGATGACTCTTTTTCTGACGAAGAAGAAGAACCAATTCCAAATAGTCTTGTGGCTTCTCTTCAGAGGTAGGTAGAGACACTGCGAGAGAGAGTTGGATTATTGGAGGCTCAGCTGGCAAAGCGCAAGGACGACTATTCTGTTCTCAGTCATCGTATATGGGAACTCGAGAAGAGGAAGAATCTAACTGATGTGCTGAAGGATGAAGTTGATGAACTACGGGGAGGATTTCGAGAAGCGAAGAGAAACCGTAGGAGTTAGACTGTTGTAGCTTCTACTATCTTTCATTCTGATGTCAAGAAATATTTTTCAATTCGAATGTATAAAGTTTGGAATTCAATGAAATGCCAGTTGATTTAAAATTCTTGTCTTATACTTCGAATTTAATGGATCTTTTGCATCAGAATATGTCGAGAAGAGGAGCTAGAAATGGTGAAGGGTTGGATCTGGAAACGGAACTTGCGAGGATCTATCAGACGCTCAACACTGTGGCTATGAACCAAGGAAGGGGGCCTGCGAATCCGGTGCCCGAGGCGATTAAACTGGTGGAATCGTTCAAACGAATGAAACCACCTGTAGTCGAAGGGAAGTCAGACCCTGATGCGGCTGACAACTGGATTCGTTAAGTAGAGACAATCTTTGAAGTGCTGGAGACCCCTGAAGGCAGCAAGGTCAAGTTGGTGACTTTGCAACTGGAGAAGGATGCGGCTGTTTGGTGGCAGTCGATGAAGAGGACAATGGGAGGCATAGTTCTCGACTGGGAGGAATTTCTGGAAGAATTCAGCAGTCACTATTTTCCCTCCGATGTTCAAGAGAAGAAGGCTATGGAATTTCTATCGCTACAGCAAGGTAGCATGTCAGTGAGAGAGTACGAGACTAAGTTTACCCAGCTCTCTAGGTATGCTCCGGAACTAGTGATGGATGGGGCTAAGAAGGCTCGTAAGTTCGAGCATGGATTGAGGCCAAGCTTGAGGTTCCGGATGATACCACTTGGTATCAAAAGATTTGACAAGTTGGTCAAGAGAGCAGCAGCAACGGAAGCAGATATGGAGCAGTTCCATGTTGTTTAGAACCGGAGGAACAACTGGCAGTCTGGAAAGAGGCCTGCCAATTCTGGGAGTTTCAAGGGGCAGCCATCTGTGAACGCTATTAGTGTGGCTGGAGGACCTGGGAATAATGTGGTGAGACCTCCTGCGGTAACTTGCTACAACTATGGTGAAACGGGGCATTACAAATCTCAATGTCTCAAGACACAGAGTAGTAATAGTAATGCACCAACGCAGCTGACTGGGAAGAGACCGTACCAACCAGGGCGAGTATTTGCCTTGACGGAAGCTGATGCTGATGAGGTTGATCATGTCATCACTGGTACGAGGGCTGTTGTTTAGAGGTTTTTGTCATTTCTTTTCCCGCTGTTTAGTGAAATTGTTACGTAATGAGTGTGTATTATGTAACAGGCGAACTTTATCTTAATGGAATGAAAGCTGTTGTGTTGTTCGATACTGGATCCTGTCATACTTTGTGTCTCCTAAATTTGCTAAAGTGTTGGGAGTTGAACCGAAGATTTTTCCAAGCAAGATCTTAGCAGTAGCTACTCCATCAGGGAAAACTCTAACCACTGATCGGTATTATGCTGATTGTGAGATTGTGATTGGAGATCGAATCTTTGGCATTGATCTGATCGAGCTGACTATCTTGGGAGTCGATGTTATCATTGGCATTGATTGGATGTCGGTGTACAGTGCAAGCATCGAGTGTAAAACCAAGACAGTAACAGTGAAGGCTCCAGGTGGACCTGAAGTCACTTTCCAAGGGAAGAAGAAGTGTTCTAGGCTGGTGGCAACTATCCGCAAGGAAGAGACTCCTGTAGAAGTGCAAGGGATTCCTGTGGTTCGGGACTATCCGACTGTGTTCTTGGAAGATTTTCCTGGGTTACCCCCGCATCGTGATGTAGAGTTCAACATCACTGTTCAACCGGAAAGTGCACCCATTTCTAAGGCACCGTATAGGATGGCTCCAGTGGAACAGGATGAGGTGAAACGGCAGATTGAGGAACTGTTGGAGAAAGGCTTTATTCAACCTAGTGCGTCACCTTGGGGAGCACCAGTGCTTTTGGTAAAGAAAAAGGATGGATCGATGAGAATGTGTATCGATTATCGAGAGCTGAATAAGGTCACTGTTCAGAATAAGTATCCTATTCCTCGAATTGATGACTTGTTCGATCGTCTACAAGGAGCAGCTGTTTTCTCCAAAATAGATCTTCGATCAGGATATCACCAGGTTCGAGTGAAAGCTGAAGATGTGCACAAAACTGTATTTAGAACTCGACATGGGAATTAAGAATTCTTAGTATGCCATTTGGAGTGACGAATGCACCCGCAATCTTCATGGATTTGATGAACAGAGTTCTGAGGCCGTTCATTGATTCTTTCTTCGTGGTGTTTATCGACGATATTCTCGAGTACTCCAAGTCAGAAGAGGAGCACACCGAGCATCTGGCAGCAGTTTTGAAGAAGCTGGGAGAGCAGAAGTTGTATGCCAAGTTATCCAAGTGTGATTTCTGGAAATCTGAAGTGGCATTCCTAGGTCACATCCTTTCTAAGGAGGGAGTGGCAACGGACCCTCAGAAGATAGAGGCAGTGAGAGATTGGGCTAGGCCTACTACAGTGAAGGAAGTCAGAAGTTTTCTTGAGATGACTAGATACTACAGGAGATTCATTCAAGGTTATGCTCAGATAGCCGTGCCGCTTACTGGACTGACCAAGAAGAATGTGAACTTCAAGTAGACTGAGCAATGTAAGGCAAGCTTTCAGGAGTTGAAAGAGAAACTGACTACTGCACCTATTTTGGCGTTGCCTAGAGCAGGTGTTGAGTATGATGTTTATAGCGATGCTTCACATCGTGGGCTTGGTTGTGTCTTAATGCAAGAAAGAAGAGTAATCACTTATGGGTCTAGGCAACTACGACCGCATGAGAAGAATTACCCGACTCATGATCTGGAGTTGGCTGCGATTATCTTTGTCCTGAAGCAATGGAGGCACTACGTGTACGGTGAGAAGTTGAACATGTACACGGACCACAAGAGTTTGAAGTATATATATCAGCAGAGGGATCTGAATCTGAGGCAGCGGAGATGGTTGGAAGTGCTTGAGGACATGCGACCTGAGATCAAGTATCATCCTGGGAAAGCTAATGTTGTTGTTGATGCACTTAGTCGCAAGAGCAGTTTAGCCAGTTTGATTACAACTCAGAAGCACCTGATTGAGGAATTGGATCGAGCAGGTATTGAGATTGTCTTGCAAGGATTGGAAGCATCTTTAGCTCAGTTGAGGCTTCAGCCTACACTGAATGGAAGGATCATTGCAAGTCAGGAGGTTGATGCTGATATTTTGGAGATGAAGGAGCAGGTTGGTGCTGGCAGGTTGCCTGGATTTCAAATCAGGGATGGAGTGCTGTGGTTCGGAGATAGGCTGTGTGTTCCAAATCAGGCGGACCTGAAAGAGAGTATTCTTCAGGAGGCACATGCTACTCTTTTGTCAGTATATCCTGGGAGTACTAAGATGTACAAAGACATCAAACAGCATTTCTGGTGGTAAGGTTTGAAGCGGGATGTGGCGGAATTTGTGGCGAAGTGTGAGGTTTGTCAGCAAGTCAAAGCCGAAAATCAGAGACCCGGAGGTCTATTACAACCGTTACCTATTCCGGAATGGAAGTGGGATAACATCAGTATGGATTTCATTATGGGATTGCCTAAGAGTCCTAAAGGCAATGATGCAATTTGGGTCATAGTCGATCGACTGACCAAGTCCGCTCACTTTTTGGCGATGAAACTCACTGCTTCGATAAACAAGTTGGCTGAGTTGTATGTTGGCGAGATCGTCCGGCTTCATGGTGTTCCGTCAACTATTGTGTCTGATCGAGATGCGCGGTTTACTTCGCATTTCTGGAGGAGTCTTCAGACAGCTTTGGGGACCAAGACAGATTTCAGCACTGCTTTTCATCCGCAAACCGATGGGCAGACCGAGAGAGTCAACCGTATTCTTGAGGATATGCTTCGGTGTTGTATACTATACTTTGGAGGCAGTTGGGAAAGGCATTTACCTTTGGTAGAGTTTGCCTACAACAACAGTTTTCAGGCTAGCATTGGGATGGCGCCGTACGAAGCTTTGTATGGCAGAAAGTGCAGAACGCCTGTTTGTTGGTTTGAAGTTGGGGAGCGTCAGTTGTTTGATCCTGAGCTTGTGCAGAAAACCTCTGAGAAGATTATTCTGATCAGGAAAAGGTTGGTAGAAGCTCAGAGCAGGCAGAAAAGCTATGCAGACAACCGGAGAAGGGTCCTTGAGTTTGAGGTTGGTGACTTCGTCTTTCTAAAGTATCACCCAGTAAAGGTGTGGTTCGATTTGGCAAAGGCGGGAAGTTAGCCCCGAGGTTTATAGGCCCGTATAAGATATTGAAAAGGATCGGGAAAACTGCTTACCGGCTTGAATTACCGGAAGAGTTGTCTCAGGTGCACAATGTCTTTCATGTGTCTATGTTGAGAGGTTATATTCCAGACCCAAGTCATCATTTGCCTGAAGTGCCGGAAGGTTTGCAGTTGGATCTGAATTACATCGAGTCTCCTGTCGAGATTGTTGATCGTCGAGAGAAAATCTTGAGGAATAAGACGATACCGATGGTCAAGGTAGTCTGGAGAAACCATTTGGTTGAAGAGGCTACTTGGGAGTCTGAGGAGAGGATGTTGAAGGACTATCCTGAGCTTTTTACTTGATTGTATCTTTTGTATCTTCTTGTTCTTGTTGTGAGTATTGTATTTTTGTTTCTCTCACTCTTGACTGTAGTTCCGGGGACGGAACGATTCTAAGGAGGGAGTGTTGTAATGCCCTGATTTTTTAATTAATGAAAAATTATTTATTTTGTACGTAGTGTGCACGTGCAATATTTTTGGTAAATATTTTCTTCAAAGATGAGTATAGATATTTTAATTTGTGCTTTTAATTATTTTATACAAAAGCCTTCTTTTAAATAGACAAAAAAGCATTTTCTTTTAAAAAGCCCAAAATGTAATTCATTTATTTTATTTTCAAATAATTATTTTGGCCCATAAAACTAAAGCCCATGGACTATTTTTATGCAACTTGTCATGTAGAATACAATTTAAAAGACTATTTTTTTTTATACAAAAAATTTAATATACAATTTTTGGGCCTAGTTGCATGCACGTGCACTACACGTACACGTGCAATATGCACTTTCTCCTAGCATGGCCGGTTGCATTCTTTGGAGGGAAACTCAAATTTTGAGTGGAGTCATGGAGTGATGGTTATTGGATCATGGGTATTTTGTGTAACTCCTCATTAAATCTCCACCATTTGTTCCTAACTCCTACTTCAATCCTAGCCATCTATTTCCCTTGATTTTTAGTATAAATACCCCCTCCCATGGCTAGTTATTTTGTGCTTAATATTCTCTTCCAAACCTATAATCTAATAGTATTATCTAGTAGTATTTTGTGAGTTAAAAGATTGAGTTGTGAGTGGGTATTGTGCTTGCTTTCAATCAAGAAGAAGGAGAGGCCGGCTATTCAAAGGAGAAGAGCTCGGGTTGGATCATATAAAACGGTGCAAATTAATTGAAGTAGCAAACACAGAGCAAAAAATATATTATATGATTTTTTGAATTATTTTTAAAGTTTTAAAATTTTTAATTTTTTTAGTTTTTAAAATTTTAATTTTTTAAAATTTTTTTTAATATTTTATTTTTCTTAAATTTTTTAATAGAAGAGGGAGGAAGAGAGAGAAAAAAATAATTAAATAAATATAGGAGTTGTTTTGGTTGGGGGATTTGAATTTGAGTTTTGGGGAAAAATATGTATTGTGAGGTTAGATTTGGGCCTTTGATTTTTGGGGGGATTGAAGGAGAGCCACTTGATAGCTTTCTTTGTGTTTTGTTATATAGATATATATAAATGCATTGAAGTGAGGGACATTGGACAAAAAAAAAATAAAAAAAAATAAAAAAATCCAGCACTAATACATCATCTCACCAATACCATCTGGCAGTCGACCATCCTGATCTGCAATTAGTAAATTTGCAGGAGTAGGAAAAAGAAAACAAGTACCCGTCAATTGCAAGTTACGAGCCACTTATAATGTAGGATACAAGTACTGGAGATAGATAATTCTAAGTAACAACCATAGCATGGTATAAGTGTGTCAACAAAAATATAATATCTAATATGAATCGGGAAAATATAAATAAGTAACATGGTATACTAACATGTACAGGTAACATGTATCAAATGTCAAGTAAACAGGTGAACAGGTACACATGCAACAGGTATCAGGTAATAGGTAAACTGATAACAGGTATACAGGTAATCATGTAACAGGATAATCAGGTATACAGGTAAACAGGTTACAGGTAATCATGTAATGTCAAGTCTTGAATTATTACTAACTAGGTAGCACTTCATGCATCCATTCTTTTACTACATGGTTGCTACAACAAACAGTTTCAGTTTAGATTTCATAGTGGAGTCCCTAGGGCAGTGTACTCAGGGTTCAGGATAACAAGAATAACAGGAACAGGTAGAATCTAGTGGTTTTCTTCCGAGTACACCTTCCTATAGGGAAGTTTGCAGTCAGGTACAGGAAACAGACATAACCTAGTGGTTATCTTTCGAATACATCTTCCTATAGGGAAGCATGCATTCAGGTACAGGTAACAGGATCGTGAATCATGTAGTCATGAACACGTAACAGGTAGGCAGGATACAGGTCCTCTTCTAAGTACACGTTTCTATATTTTCCACTACTAGATCTTTCCCTTAACCCCGGCTTGGTCATTTATTATTATAATCTGGCATGCATGTATGTGTCACAAAACAAAGCATGGATAACAGAGTATAAACATGTATCAGGTTCAGGGTGCAAGATAAACAAGTACAGGTACAAGATAACACATAACAGGGTAAAACAACTAGTTTTCTAATTCAAGACAGCAAGACAATGTTGCACAAAAACAGTGATTCCCACTACTACAAATATTCAAATCTGGATCCGTCGAAGTATCTGGAAAATAAACTTTCACACGAATCTAGCGAGTATAAATAAGTCATATGGTAATTCACAATATCATAACTCAAAACAGGTTTGAATCCAGAAAACATGTTCAGTCCGAAATCAGTAAAACGAATTCTCAGTCAGGAAAACTGCATCAAAACCTCTCAAATAAATTCAGAAAAAATCTGGGGTATTCCCCTATATGTATAGAATCAAAATGTAAAGTTTCATAATATTCTAGAAAAATTAGTTCAGCCATAAAAAATAAGAAAATATCAAGGAACGATACTTTGGCCAATCTAGAATTCCCAACATTGCTGTACGAAAACTGAACTATGTCGCAAGCCGTGAAACGAAATCCAAATCCGCTAAAGGAAAATGAAAATAGATAAAATAAACTAACTTTCATATTTCACAAACATTTTCCATACAGTAAAAGGAATCGGGGTGAAAACACAATTCTTCACAGGACAGCGAGTAAAATACAGCAATTCTAGTTTTCATAAATGAGCATGAAACAACACATAAAACGCATCAATAAAATTCACCAAAATTCTGGGTAATCCCTAGATAAGTATAGAAAGACTGACCAAAGTTTCATATCAAAATAATATGTGTAGCACAAGTATTAAATTAATTTAGTTATCAAAATCAACAAGAAACGAAATCTGGAAAAGATCGACACCTCTGCAGTAAATCAGTCATATCTCACACATACGAAAACGAAATCAAGAAAGGTCAGAGGGGTTGGAAAATAGATGAAATTCTCTAAAACTTATGTTTTATACCAAAATTAAGTTACTGACTTCAAGACAGTCCAAAACAGCAAACAAAACAGATCAGAGTCAAAATACACATTTTTCTCTTTTAACGACAACTCAACATATATCATACAAAACCTGTTCAAAACAAAATCAATCATAAAATCGAGTCTACCAAGTGTCCAAACATCATGAATTAGGGTTATTAACATATCTAAAGCAAGGCTATCACATGGTTCTCAACAATTATCCAAATTCTCACAAAAAGTCTCACATACATGATCAAATTAAGAACGGCTAAAACCTAAGTTAATTTATGTCAACATTATGTTGTGAGGCAACTATGGTCAAGTTTTCACAATAGAGACAAAATCCATCAAAGATAACACAAACAAGAGTCGTCTCTAGACCCAACTACACTATAGATGGTATTTTTGACTTGTATCAAACAAATGAATTGGAGTACAAGTTACTTGCCTTAAATCGGAGATGAAACGAACTCCAAGAATAACGGGAACGAATTCCCGGGCAACAAACCAAAATCCACGAACAAGAAATCCACAAATCAATGAATAATTCGCACGATCCCATGTGTGAACCTCTCAAGCAATAGAGAGAGACCATAAGAGAGAGAGCGGGGTCGGGTGCAGCCTGACCGTGGGCGACGACAGCAGTCAACGGTGCCGGCAAGGAGGAGGGGACGAGAGATGAAAGTGGGGCTCGGTGGTCGATGGAGGATAGGGTGAAGGGGGTTGATCGGGGGTGTGGGTGTCGGGTGCAGGTCACAAGGGGTGACGGGGGCTGGGCGCTGGCTACGCACGGCGGAGGGCGGCGCAACCACGGGAGAAGGAGAGAGAGGGTGTAGGGAGGCCGGGTAGTAGTGCTTAGGATTATGGTTTTGGTGAGGAGATGAAGGATATATATATATGGAGGTGATTAGGGTTTAGTTTAGCTTTGGTAATCAATTAGGGATCAAAATAATAGGATTAGGAATGGGGTAGACCACCAAATCACCAAGAGCACCCAAAAAAATAAAAAATAAAGAGAACGAGAAAACAATAAGGAGCGAAAACAACAACCATGAACAAGAACAACCAAGAAATCGGAAATAACTCGCAAAAATCAAGAATGAGAAAAGAAAATGAAAATATATTGAAACAACTCAATATACGATTCAGAAAAATACAAGAGAGGGTACAAATATACACGAAAAGAAAAATACACCAACAATACGAAAAATGAAAAACAAGGATTACATATATTTTTGGCAATTGCCATTTCGGTTGCCAAATATAGCCGGCTATTGTAGCGTTGCAACCCAAATTTTGGATATTTGGCCAACGACTACAATGCCTTCTTTGCCAAAATTTGCAAAATTTGGCAAATTGGCCAATGACTACAGATGCTCTTATCTAAATGACTAGAGTGAAATTTGAAGGTAGTGTACGATTTGCTATGCAAGAAATGATTAGTAAATTGGGTGTCTTGGGCCCTTCCGAGGATGTGGGCCTTCCTTTGGGTCACAAACGACCCAGTCTCGAATCTGGAAGCAGAGTCGTGGATATGATTGTTCAAAAGGATCCTACAGAATTTGGTGGGAGTAAATATATTGGAGAAGATGGCGGTAGCAAAAATGTGTAAATTGCGGTTCAGGATAGTAGTCAGCTAGAGAGGTTGGTAAATGTTCTGGTCAAGGACGATAGCTCGAAGGAAGGAAACTCTAGTGACGGTAGAGGAGCGAGAATTGAAGTGTTGGATGGAGTAGGTGATGATCATCTAGCTTCGGACTCTGATATTAACAAAGGGGGAGACGCAAGTGGGGGAAGCCGGGGAGGAGATACTGTTAACAAAAAAACGGTTGAGCATCAGCGAAAGAGTAAAAGGCAAATTGATAAATGGGGCGTGCAAGGTCCTAGTGAGGAGATCTAATCAGGGCGGCAGCTAAAGCAAAAGAACCGATGTCTGCCTGTGGAGACAATCCTAGTGATAATTTATCTATTTTGAACTATATTCCAGATAATACTCTTCTATATTATGCAAGTTTTTTCGGTCTAGCTATGAGTTTTACAAGAGTCGAACAACTTCATAATGTGAATATTTCGAGAGACAAGATTAATAGAGTGGATGGGGTAGTGGAGTAGGTGTCTGTCGAGACCAGACGATAGATGTAGATAAATAGAGAAGTTTTTTTATGTTATATTGCAACTTCATTGCACTTACCATGAATTTTGATATAACCAAACACATCTTTTTTTTGTTTTTTGTGGGATTGTACCAAACACACTAAAATTGATCCACTCATATAGTGGTAAAATGACCTAATTAGAGCATCCACAGTCGTTAGAGCTATATTATGTGCATAATATAGAATAGTTTTTCGATCGTTTCCCGCAGTAGTAAAAAGCTAAAAAATGCATAAATTTAAATTTTTAAAAAACGGATGAAAGTTTCGTCCGTTAGAAAATTTTTAAAATTTATTGATTTTTTAAATGAGGAACGAATTTTTTAAAAAAATTATTGATTTTTTAAATGTGGAACGAAAAATTTAATAATATTTTAAATGGGACGAAACATGATGTTTAGTTCAAAAAATAAAAAAAATTTCTTATCGGACGTAACATCAATGAGCTTCATCTGAAGTGAATTTTTTGTATGAAATGACTCATTTACCCCTCTTCTTCTTCTATTGGTATGAATGGTTGGATGAGAGTACGGGTAAAATTGTCATTTACAAAAATTTGTAAAAAATTGAATCTCATTTTTTTCTTTAGTGTAATTAAATTTTTTAAAACTCTTATTTTCATCGGACGAAACATCATATTTTGTCCGATGATTTTAAAAAATATTAAAAAAGTGCCGACGAAACATTATATTTCGTCGCTTATAATATACATATTGATATATTTATATGCATATTTGCCTATTTACCATAGCAAAAAAAGACAAAATATGCATATTTGCCTAATGACGCCAGACGATTTTTGGGAAAAATATGCATTTTATGCATAATTGCCTAACGACTACGGATGCTCTTACAGTGCAACAACTACACTATTTTTAATGCAAAAAGTTCATCTTTTTTCAAGGGTATATGATACTAGTAGTTTTCACGTGCGATGCAAGTTTTTGATAAGAGTTGAAGGATTTTCACGTGCGATATATGTGTTAAGAAATAGTTTTGGAGTTGGATGGGCGTTACATGTAATTGGGAAAAAATATTTTGAAGAAAAAGCTACGATTTATACGTGTAATGCATGTGTTTATAAATAGAATTTGATTTGTACGTGCAACATATGTGTATGTTTGGTGTTAAAAAATATTCAAAATTTATTTTGAACGTGCATTGCACGTTTTAAATAGGTGAAATTTTATTTGTTTGTTAGTTTTTGTTGTAATTAATGGAAGAGTTTGAGTTGCTCGTACAACGCACGGGGTTGTATGTTGACAAATTACAATTCCAACTCCCCCGTTGTTGTTGTTGTTATTATTATTATTATTATTATTATTATTATTATTATTATTATTATATAGGAATGCTCAATTGAAAACAGGTTTGTTTGCAAACGAGTATGAAAACAGCGATCTGAGTTGTTGGATCGCTGTTAATCGTGATCAACGGCTCAGATCGCTTTCGCTGTGATCCACGCCACCCGACCTCCTATTCTCGATCTTCTCCTCTTCTCGAAGCCTCTCTATCTCTCTCTCCCCCTCTCCTGAATACCCCAAACCCTAACCATACCCGTAATCCCAAATCTCCTAAACCCTAGCCAAATTTTTCGAAAGCCCAGACCCTAACAGCCACTTCTTCAAGATCAGCGGCTACTATCATCCCCTATCTCCTTCCAGAATACCCACATTGTGAAAGATATTCACTTTTTCACAATTTAGTACAATCAACTTTGGTAATTTATTGAATTTTTGATTCTATATTTTTTAGTTTACAATTTCTGTATTATGTGTAGTTTGTCTACAATTTGAAGAGTGTATAATTTTTGTATCGTGTGTGTTGTATACATTTGCTGATATTTTTGTAGATTTAGTATTAGTTGTAGTTGTAGAACTTAGGAAAAGCAAACAAAAGAGATCCAAAAATCTCAAAATTTGACGAGTAGGTCGGACGCACCACACACAAGGCAATGCAACTTGTGGAGGCAATTTCTTACTCACGGTTTGCAAGATACATCCGTGTATCGCTTTTATTCAATAAAATCGAAATGAAGCGATACACGGTCGTACATTACAAACCGAGTATCGGAACTCACACCTGCAAGTTACGTTGGCTTGTGTTTGGTGTGCCAGAAGTAACGGCCAAATTTCGAAATTTTTGCATCTCGTTTGCATTGTTTTCTAGCGTATATAAGAAAACTACGACATACATCGGAAATTTTTGAGTACGGTCTCACTAGAAAATCGCTTAAACGGTCTCGCAAAAAATTCGAAATTGTGCGAGTAGGTCGGGCTAACCACTTACAACCCAAAGCAACTTGTAGTTGCAAGTTTCGACTCACGGTTTGCGAGATACGCCAATGTATCGCTTTCCGCTCTTGTTTCAAAAGTGAAAGTGTTACACGGCCGTATCTTGCAAACCGTGGGTCAGAACTCGCTTCTACAAGTTGCGTTGGCTTGTATACGGGGAGTTCGACCCAATCGCAAAGTTTCATATTTTTTTGACGTCGTTTGTGCAGTTTTATCACATATTTTGTTATGTTTTGAGCGTAATAAAGAATCCTCTCAAAAAATACTAAATTTTGCGAGTAGGTCGGTCTCGCCACTCACAAGCTAAAGCAACTTGTGGTTATGAGTTCTCACCCACAGTTTTTATATGCGTCCATGTATCGCATTCTGCTCTTTTTTCAAGTGTGAGGGCGATACACGGCCGATTCTTGCAGACCGTGAGTCCAAACTCATTTCTACAAGTTGCGTTAGCCTGTGTGTGGCATGCCCGACCCAATCACAAATTTTCGTACTTTTTTAACGTCATTTGTACAGTTTTCTCATGTATTTTGTTTCGTATTTATATATGCCAATTTTTTTTGTTAACAAACTGTTTTATATATGATGTGTGTATTAATAATAAATTTTTTTTATAGATGAATAACGATACGGAAAGTTCGGTTGCTGGTGATAATTTTTTGGGGGTAGAACAAATCGTTGATATCATGCCGTTAGTCGAAGAGCACCTAAAACCAAAGTTAGGTAGGACGTTTCCTACTTTAGCTGCGGCCGAAAATTTTATACGTCATATGCTCAATGTGGGGATTTTGCAATGCGTAAGGGTGGAAATAAATTAAAGGGAGGAGTGGAAGTAGATAAGTCCGATTTGTGTAATAAAGTCGGGTCGTTACCGAGTCAACATAGTGATGGTAGGTGGGAAACAACCTCTAGAACGGGTTGCAAGACTTTCGTTCGTGAAAAACTGAACGAAGCAAATAATACGTGGGTGTTGTATTCATTTCATGAAGCACACAATCACGAATTCAGCTCACCCAGTAGAAGGCATCTTTTGCCTCGAAACCGTTCTGTGTCAAATACGGATAAAAGAAAAATAAATCAATTTAACCAAGCTAATATCTAGACATGTCGACAAATGCTCTTATTCGAAAGTACTAGTGGTGGTCACGATCAAATAGGATTCACCGAAAAAGATGCTAGAAATTTACTTAGAGACTCGCAAGAAGCATTGAAAGGACACAACGGAAATATGCTAATTGATTTTTTCGAATCGAAGAAACAGACAGATCCTTCACTTTTTTATGATATTCAAGTAGACCCTGAAGGCCTGTTGTCCCATTGAATTTGGGTTGATGGTATTTGTAGGATGAATTACGAAGGTTTTAGCGATGTACTTTGCTTTGATGCCACATACAACACAAACCATTATGGAATATTATTTGTTCAGTTTTTTAGAGTCAATCATCACTGCCAATCGACTTTCTTAGGAGGCGGGTTCATTCCAAATGAAAATGCCTATTCATTTGAATGGTACTTTGAAAAGTGGTTAGGAGTAATGAATCGTGCTCCATCCGGCATCGTGACCGATCAAGATCGTGGGATCGCCCCCTGCAGTGAAGAATGTTTTCCTCTAGACTCGGCATCAGTATTGCATTTGGCACATATTGGATAAGTTACCGCAGGAGGTGTGTATGTCGAACGATATCAACAAGTTTAGGGAATCATTAAAGACTGTCATCTATGATTCCAAATATGTACATGATTTTGTAGAAAAATGAAATTTATTGCTTTTGCAGTACAGATTACAGAATAACAAATGGTTGAACGATCTATTTGAAATCCATGATAAATGGGCACCCATCTATGCGAAAGATTCATTTTGGGCCGGCATGTTGAGTAGCCAACGGGTTGAGTCATCGCATTCTGCCCTGAAGCATCATACAGAACAGAAATACTCCTTGCATGAATTTACCGTCATCTTCGATCGTTTTTTAGGAGGACAAAGACACGATGAACTGAAATAAAATCATCGTAACCGTGAGAAGAGACCGAAGTTGAAGAGCCCATGGGCTTTTGAGGAATAAATGGTGCGAACATACACTTTGAATTTTTTGACAAATTCCAAGAAGAAGTTACAAAAAGCTTTATGTATAATGTAACTTTCGTTGCCGATCTTGAGACATCGAATAGTTCAACCTTCCATGTGATATTTTGTGGAGAATCAGAACCGGCTCGCCTTCTTCATTTATCCAAACTCCGTACAATTATTACATGTTCTTGTCACTTTTTCGACTTCGTTGGCATTCATTGCAAGCATATTTTAGCAGTTCTTCGGTTCAGCCATCACACTTCTCTTCTGGATGTATATATTAAAAGAAGATAGACCCGGGATGATGAGAAGATGCGATACATCTGTTCCATCCGAAGGCAATAGCGAGAATTTTGCTTCTCGATATAGTGAATTGAGCTACCACGTAAAACAGATTATCGATCTTGATTGTTCCTCCAATAAAAGTTACAAATACATGCTCGAGAATTTGGTGAAGATCATTGACGGTGTCTCTCGGCTACAAGCCAGATTTAGCGAACATCCTGAAGAGGCCGCACAACCGCATGGTAGTGCACAACCTCATGGTGAAGGTAGTGGACGTGTACCTGCGTGTGTAAGGGACCTACAACAATGCACTACAAAGGGAATGCCTCACGCCAAGAGATTGAGGTCGATAAGAGAGCAACTTCTCAATAAAAAACTGAAACGGTGCAGAACATGCGACATTGTGCAAATGGATCATGATTCAAGAAACTGTCCAAACTTATTTGAGGGATAAGACATTTTTTGATTTGGTTACATTTATTTAAATTTATTAATTTTGATTTGTGGATAATAAATTTGTCACTAACTGAAAATTTTCAATTAATTCAAGGAAACCAATCCGCAAGAAGTGAATCCATCTGAAGAAGAGAGTTCCGACGAGAATTTTGATGAAGCGTTATGAAACTTTTTTGATGAAAACTTCAAGTATGTTAGATTTTGAACTACACTCAAGTATTAGAGATTGTTGAAAAAATTGTTGATGTAATACTTTATGAATTTGAATGGTTTTGTAAAAATAATAGAGACGATGAGCTGGAAAGTATAAGAGACAAGAGAATAGAGTATAATTTGTATTCACCTCATTTCTTCAAGTCTGTACAAGCCTATTTATAGGCTTACAAAAGAAGTTGAAAGGATAAACATGGAGTAAATAGTGAGTGGAGAACATGGAGATCATGGGGTTAGTGGAAAAAATGAGATAATGGAGAGACATTCACATTAATTAATTTTTAACACCCCCCCTTGAATGTCTCGTAATTGTGGATAAGAATATGCCTCGATACTGCCTCATTAAAAACCTTACCAAGAAAATCCAATGGAACAAAACTTGGTGAAAGAAAAAAGAGTGCAGTGCATATCTTTTCTCTCCCTGAAAAGATCATCCTTTTAGATCTTTCAAACGACGCATCCCAATCATGTTTACCATCTTTTCAAATGTTGTCGTGGGTAGAGCCTTAGTGAACAAATATGTTGGATTCTCACTTGACTTTATCTGTTGAACATTTATTTCACCCTTTTGTTGAAGATCATGAGTGAAGAAGAACTTGGTGAGATATGCTTCGTTTTATCACCTTTGATGTACCCATCCTTTAGCTGAGCTATGCATGCTGTATTATCTTCAAATAAGGCTGTAGGGATATCTTTATTGACTGAAAGGCCACACGTTCCCTGGATATATTGAGATATCGACCTCAACCAAACACATTCACGACTTGCCTCGTGGATTGCCAATATTTATGCATGATTAGTTGAAGTTGCTACTAGTGTTTGCTTTGTAGAATGCCATGAAATTGCTGTTCCTCCGCAGGTGAACACATATCCTGATTGAGATCGGACTTTATGTGGATTAGATAAATATCCTGCATCTGCATACCCAATTAAATCTGATTTGGACAGGTTAGAATAATACAAGCCCATATCCATGGTCCCTCGAAGATATCTAAATATATGTTTCACACCATTCCAATGTCTTCGAGTTGGTGAGGAACTATATCTTGCCAATAAATTTACCGCAAAAGATATATCAGGACGTGTATTGTTAGCAAGATACATCAATGCTCCAATGGCACTAAGATATGGTACTTCAGGACCAAGTAGTTCTTCATGTTCCTCACGAGGTCTAAACACATCTTTATTAACATCTAATGACCTCACTACCATGAGAGTACTTAAGGGATGAGCTTTATCCATGTAAAACCTTTTAAGTACTTTTTCCAGATAAGTGGATTGATGCAAGAAAATCCCATCTTTCAAATGTTCAATTTGAAGACCTAAACAATATCTTGTTTTTCCAAGGTCTTTCATTTCATATTCTCTCTTTAAACATTGCACGGCTTGTAATAACTCTTCAGGAGTTCCGATGATATTTAAATCATCAACATAAACAGCAATTATAACAAATTTTGATCCTAAACTTTTTATAAACACACATGGGCATATAGGATCATTATTATAATCCTCTTTTATTAAAAATTCCACATCCGTCTTGATTGTTTTAATCCATATAACGCTTTGTTTAACTTAACTGAGTAAATTTCCCGAGAATTATCATTATGTGCTTTTGGCACTTTAAATCCTTCAGGGATTTTCATATATATATATATATCATGGTCTAACGAACCATACAAATAGGTCGTGACCATATCCATGAGGCGCATTTCAAGTCTTTCATGCACTGCCAGATATATCAAATATTGAAATGTTATTGCATCCACCACAGGAGAATATGTCTCTTCATAATCAACACCAGGTATCTGGGTAAAACCTTGTGCGACATGTCGTGCTTTATATCTAGTAATCTCATTTCGTTCATTTCTTTTTCGTACAAATACCCATTTATAGCCTACTGGTTTGATCTCTTTTGGTGTTCGGACTACAGGTCCAAAAACTCATCGTTTTTCAAACGAGTCTAATTCAGACTTAATTGCCTCTTTCCATTTTGGCCAATCATTTCTATTTCTACACTCTTCCACAGAGGTAGGTTCATGATCCTCGTTTTCATTTATGATATCGCGCGCTATATTATATACAAAAATATTGTCGACAATTATATTATTCCGGTCCCATCTTCTTCCCGTAATGACATAGCTAATCGAGATCTCTTCATTTTTATTAATTTTAGGTACATGATTCTCTTCATTATTAACTATGTCAATGGTCTCTTCTGGAGAGACATCCTCGATTAGACAATCATGGTTATTTGCTCCTTTTTTTTCCGAGGATGTTTATCTTTGGAACCAAGTGGTCTACCACGCTTCAAGCGTCCCTTAGACTCACTAGCAATTATTGGTTGTCCTTCAGGGACATCAATTTTGACAGGAGCATTTACAGCTGGAATATGAGATTTTGTTACTCTTTTGTGGTCAGTAAATGCGTCTGGCAGTTGATTTGCAATACCTTGCAAATGAATTATCCTTTGAACTTCTAATTCACTTTCTTTTGTTCGAGGATCTAAACTTTTCAATGATAATTCATTCCATGAAATATCTTTTTCCAACTGTTTATTATCTCCCCCTAATGTTGGGAATAGTGATTCATCAAAGTGACAATCTGCAAACCTTGCATTAAACAAATCTCCAGTCGTCGGTTCAATATACTTGATTATAGATGGAGATTCATACCCTACATATATTCTCGTCCTCCTTTGAGGTCTCATTTTTGTGCATTGTGGTGGATTAATTGAGACATATACCGCACATCCGAAAATTCGTAAATAGAAAATATTTGGTTCCTGACCATGAACCAATTGTAAGGGAGAATTATCATTATAACTGGTTGGCCGGATGCGTATAAGTTGTGCTGCATGTAAAACAGCATGTCCCCAGGCCTAAATGGGGAGATTTGATTTCATAATCATTGGTTTAGCAATCCATTGGATCCGTTTTATAAATGATTCTGCCAAACCATTTTGAGTGTGAACATAGGCTACTGGATGTTCCACTTTTATTCCAATTGACATACAATAATTCATAAAAGATTGAGATGTAAATTCACCAGCATTATCAAGATGAATTGTCTTTATCGGATAATCAGGAAAATGTGCCCGCAACTGAATTATTTGTGCAAGTAATCTTGCAAAAGCAAAATTACGAGATGATAATAAACACACATGTGACAATTGAGTTGATGCGTCAATTAGAACCATAAAATACCGAAACGGTCCACACGGGGGATGAATCGGACCACATATATCACCATGAATTCATTCTAAAAATGATAGTGATTCATTCTTTATTTTGGTTGGTGAGGGCCGTGTAATTAACTTTCCTTTGGAACAAGCAACACCAGAAAATTCATGGGATTGAAAAATCTTCTGGTTTTTCAATGAATGACCACATGATTTCTCGATAATTTTCCGCATCATTGTTGAACCGGAATGACTTAACCGATTATGCCAAACATTAAATATATCTGTAAACTTCTGGTTTACAGTATCAGTAAACTTCATATTTACTGTATTATATGATTCAACCATTCTTATAGTTGTACAATACAATCCAGATGAGAAAGCGGGTAATTTTTCTAACACACACTTTTTGCCCATCATAGTTGAGGTAATACAAAGATATTCAATAACTCTTTCATTCAGTCTCAATATAATATCCATTTAGACGAATATCTTTAAAACTTGATAAGTTTCTTTGAGACTTAGGCGAAAATAATGTATTTTCAATTATGAATTTTGTGCCTTCTGGCATTATAAAATTTGCTCTTCCGGAGTCTTCAATTATCTTTGCACAGCCTGATATGGTATTGACATGTGCTTGATCATTTCACAAATTAGAAAAATATTTCTTATCTTTAAGAATGGTGTGTGTAGTAGCACTGTCTGCAAGACATATATCCCTAACTTGGATTTTGGATTGATACATATTCATAATCTAGATAAAGAGAAAAAAATGCGAATAAATAAACTTGAAAGCAATATAAAGAATATAATAATAATGAAGAATGAAATTAATTTGAAATAAAATTAAGCTAAAGAAAAACTTTAATAAAACTGAAACAAACTAAAATAAAACATAGTTCATAGCAAACTTAAACATAGAAACAAAATAAAATGCAGAAATAAACTTCAAATATCATAAGCATCTTGATCACTTCTGGTCACTTCCATCTTCAGGATGGATAAGGAAATCAGCTGCATCCAGGTGCATTAGATCATCGAGGCATTCGGTGAAATCATTGGAGTCGTCAGCAATGAAATTTGCTTCAACATTCTTTCCTTTCTTCTTCAACGACTCTTGATAAAGATCAACAAAATGCTTGGGAGTACGACAAGTACGCGACCAATGGCCTTGCATCCCGCATCGGTGGCAGATGCTTTCCTTCATCTTCTTATTCATGCCACCATCATTGTTTCCTCGTGATTCATCCCTAACATTGTGGTTACTTCGACCACCGGGGAAATAACCTCTTCCTCTTCCTCATCCACGTCCACGTCCGCGGCCTCGGCCATGACCACGACCACGATTATTATTGAATGCTATCACAATCACTTCAGGGAATGGAGCAGAGCTAGTAGGACGAGACTCATGATTTTTCATCAATAACTCATTATTTTGCTCAGCAACAAGAAGACAGGATATCAAATCCCCGTATTTTGTAAAACCCTTTTCACGGTATTGTTGTTGCAAGAGCACATTAGATGCATGAAATGTGGATAACGTTTTTTTCCATCATATCAGAATCAGTAGCAGTTTCACCACATAATTTCATTTGTGAACTGATTTGAAAAATAGCTGAGTTATACTCACTAACAGATTTAAAATCTTGAAAACGGAGATGCATCCAGTCATAACGTGCTTTCGGAAGAATCACAGTTTTCTGATGATCATACCTCTCTTTCAGTGATTTCCAAAGATCTGCAGGATCTTTGACCGGGTATTCAACTTTCAACCCCTCATGAAGGTGTTGGCGAAGAAATATCATTGCCTTCGCCTTATCTTGGTTGGATGTTTCTTTTGATTTATCAATTGTCTCCCTGAGACCTTTAGCATCCAAATGGATCTCCGCATCCAACACCCACGACAAGTAATTCTTGCCAGTAATATCAAGAGCTTCAAATTCAAGCTTGACGAGGCTCGACATGATGAAACTATATATATATATATATATATATATAATGTGCAATTAGACTAAAAAGTATTAGATCAAACTATAACTTTTCTGATACACAAGATCCAAATGAATGGCGAGTGTAGAGCATACTTAGTTATAGTGACCTTAATATTATAATATGAGTATAAACAAAAAAAAAGTAATTGAAATAATTATGAACAAAAAATACCTCGAATAGTTGAAGTAGAGTCTCGTGCTAATAACGTGTTGTAAAAATAATAGAGACGATATTGTAAAAATAATAGAGACGATGCTGAAAAGTATAAGAGACAAGAGAATAGAGTATAATTTGTATTCACCTCATTGCTTCAAGTCTGTACAAGCCTATTTATAGGCTTACAAAAGAAGTTGAAAGGACAAACATGGAGTAAATGGTGAGTAGAGAACATGGAGATCATGGGGTTAGTGAAGAAAATGGGATAATGGAGAGACATTCACATTAATTGATTTTTAACAAATGGATGAATGTAAATTTTCTTGGTATTTATTTTGTTTGTTGTAATCGATACTAATTTTGCCGTTATTGTTAGTTGTGGATGTAATACTGATTTTGTTGTTACAGTGATATATACTGAAGTGTAGCAGTTGTAGATGTTGTTTACACTTGTGTAGAGAAAATTGGATTTTGATAAGTTACTCTCCGTCTTGGCCAAGCCATAAGGAGCAGCAGCTCATCAAAATTTTATTTTTTTTAATAACCTATACCGTTGTCTCCAACAACGGCCTAGGTTATATGAGAAAATTGAATTTTGATGAGTTTCTCTCTATCTTGACCAAGTCCAGAGAAACCAAGACGATTCATATTCTTGTCACAACAACGGCCTAAGCAGATATGATTTTTTTTGGGTTTTTTACATCTTTCTCTTCTATCTCTACGAATGTAGGTTCTTGAACTCTACACCAAAGACATTTATATTCTTGTATATCGTCTCTATATTTTATTAATGTCCTTGTTTAGCAACCAAAACGACCAAAATATAATCGTAAGGTTAAATGGTTAAATATTTTTTAGAAAATATCCTAAACTATTTTTTTTGTAAAAACAAAAATATTCTCTATCCCCCCCCCCCCCCCCCCCCCCGAAAACGAACAAGTCAGAGAGAAAGGCTATAAAATTTCCAAAAATAATCATAATAACCTAAGCCGTTGTTGGAAGAGCAAGTCAAGTGCAAACCTTTTAAAGAATAGAAAACTTTTATTTTTAAGATTAATTTATAATTTCTTTTGGACAATTTTATTTATTTATAGCCATAATTATTTTTCGATACTTCTAAAATACACTATATCAATATATAACATATAAATCTAATATATTTTGGAACATATAAATTTGGGGAGATTGTGAACATGAGATAATACATCCCTGTTCAGCTTATCTGAACCTTAAACCATAACCTCTAACCCCTAACCCTACCCTAACCCCTAACCATACCCCCCCTAACCCTCCCCTAACCCATACCCCTCTAACCAGGGGTTTAGGTAGGGTTAGGGTTAGGGTTAGGGTAAGGTTAGTGTTAACGAGGGTTAGGGTAAGGTTAGTGTTAACGAGGGTTAGGGTAAGCTTAGTGGTAAGTCTACTATTCATATTTTAGAACGCTTTTAGAACATCTTACACATACCAATCACAACAAAATTACAAAATTACAAAAATAATTATTATTTTTTTCCATGTCGAATTAAAATTAAAAAAAAAAACCTAGGCCTAAGCCGTAGTTGGAAACAACGACCTAAGTAAAAGAGGGTCATAGTAGGGTTAAGGTAGGGTTACTATAGGGTTATGGAGGGTTAATGTTGGGAAAACGAAAAGATGTCTGTATAAACGATTCTATCTATTAGATAATACATTGGAACTTGTGAATCTGCTTTCAAGTCAGAGAGCAAGCCAAGAGAAAGCCAAAAATTTCGTCACCAACAACGGCCTAGGTTGTTATGAAATTTTTTGCTCTGTGTTGACTTGCTCTCTGACTTGAGAGCAGATTCACAAGTTCCAATGTATTATCTAACAGATAGAATCGTTTGTACATAAATTTTCTCTAACCCAACACTAACCCTCCATAACCCTACAATAACTCTAACCTAACCCTATCATAACCCTCCTTTACTTAGATAATACATTGGTATGTGTAAGATATAATATCTAGTAGATAGGCCTAGTTTTTTTTTAATTTTAAAAAATTCAACATGGAATTTTTTTATATTATTTTTGTAATTTTGTTGTGATTGGTATGTGTAAGATGTTCTAAAAATGTTCTAAGATATGAATAGTAGACTTACCACTAAGCTTACCCTAACCCTCGTTAACACTAACCTTACCCTAACCCTGACCCTACCAAACCCCTGGTCAGAGGGGTATGGGTTGGGGGGGGGGGGGGGGAGGGGTATGGTTAGGGGGTAGGGTAGGGTTAGGGGTTATGGTTTAAGGTTCAAATAAGCTGAACAGGGATGACTCTCTTATATTCACAACCTCTGCAAATTTATATGTTCCAAAATATATTAAATTTATATATTATAGATTGATATAGTGTATTTTAGAAGTACCGAAAAATAATTATGGCTATAAATAAATACAATTCTCCAAAAGAAATTTAACCATTTAAGTTATTTTCTATAAAATATTTGACCATTTAACCTAATGATTAAATTTTGGTTGTTTTGGTTACTAAAAAAGGAAATCAATAAAATATAGAGACGATATACAAGAATATGATTGTCTTTGGTGTAGAGTTCAAGAACCTATATTCGTAGAGATAGAAGAGAAAGATGTAAAAAACCCACACACAAAAATCATATCAGCTTAGGCAGTTGTTCGCAACAACGTCCTAACAAGAATATCGTCTTGGTTTCTCTGGACTTGGCCAAGACAGAAAGTAACTCATTAAAATCCAATTTTCTCATATAACCTAGGTCGTTTGTTGGAGACAACGGCCTAGGTTTTTCAAATAAATTGGATTTTGATGAGCTGCTACTCCTTATGGCTTGGCCAAGACAGAGAGCAACTCATCAAAATCTAATTTTCTCATATAACAATGGCCTAAGTTATTATAAAAATAAGATTTTGAAGAGCTGCTGCTCCTTATGGCTTGGCCAAGAGAGAGAGCAATTCATCACAATCCAATTTTCTCGTATAACCTAGGCCGTTGTTGGAGACAACGACCTATGTTTAAAAAAAAGATTTTAAAGAGCTACTGCTCCTTATAGCTTGGCCAAGACTGAGAGCAAGTGTTCAAGTCTTTAATTTTATCATATTACTTAGGCCGTTGTTGGAGACAGCGGCCTAAGTATAAATTTGAAGAAAAAAAATACACAAGTGTAAACAACATCTACAGCTGCTACACTTTAGTATATCTCACTGTAACAACAAAATCAGTATTACATCCACAAACTAACAATAACAACAAAATTAGTATCACCTACAACAAACAAAATAAATACCAAGAAAATTTACATTCATCCAAAATTCATAAAGTATTACATCAACAATTACAATCAACAACAACAAAAAAATTTAATTCCTAAAACAATTGTATCGGGAAATACTCAACCACCGGGCGTGTAAGTTTGTGGTGGTCGCCTCTTCCGATAAGGTTGTCACCGCCGGAATTGTGACTCCGCGACAATTTATTCTTCTTCTCCCGATTCTTGTCTTTCTTGAACACTTTATTGATGCTCTTCTTTTTGCCATTCTTCTCGTGGTGGAAATGGAGAATGATATTATCGTTGTTGTTCCAGCGAGATAGCCTACCCCTCACGCTCTTACGGCGCTGTGAACGTACGTTCATTGTTAAATAATGGTTCAAGGCTTCGCCCTCTCCTACCTCTTCTAATGAGCCCCGACATGAAGAGAGCATCTTCCAAGCGAACGCCTTCATAGGTTCGGCGACGTTACTTTTAATTACCCGCGCACATTCTTTTACCATGTCCCATGTATTATCGATCTAAAACACAAAAACAAGTATATTAAACACAATCATGTTTGTAATAAATTTAATCATTTTAAAATAACGAAATTTCAATAAAAATTGCGAATCAAAGTTTACTCACCAACACACGTACATATGACGTCTTCGGTTTGAACATGGGTTGTGAACTAGAATACGTGGGTGGTGGTTCAATCTCTCTCCTCAATTGGTAGTTGAATCTCAGTAGGTAGTTGTGTATTCGAAGAGATGTACAAACGTGTTATCTTCTTGTACCAAGTCATATAGAAAATTTGTTTCGTGCCATCGTACGGGGGCCGTTGGTGAAGTGCGAGTTCAAACCGTCACTCATTCCAATTTGCAACATGAGCACGAAGGAAATCTACCCAATCATGGGTATGCATACTATAACACCCCGAATTCCAAATAAGACCGAATTCGAGATTTCACAGAATCTTTACTTCACTTCGTACAATTTTACAAGGAAATTTAAAACTTTTTAATACAATCAGAATTTGTTACACTTTGTTTACACAGCGGAAGAATAAAAGATTACAACATTGAAAATAATATAACTTGTACAACTTTATCAAATAAATCATCGATTGCATCATAATAGCTTTATTCCTTCATGAATAGTCCATTACCTGCATGTCAACCTGTGGACACGTCAGTCACTTACAACTGACGAAGGTGTTATACTTGGCTATCCTCTCTATGCCGTACATGTAACGATCTCATTATTTTAACAAAATCACAAGAGATGAATAAAGAATAAAGTGTTAAATTGTAACTATGCTAAACATGTAAATGTATGTCATGCCTTAATGCCTAATGCACACATTTTATACTAGGATGACACTAATGCACACTTATTCGGATTTTATGCATCCCATACTACATAGGTCCGATGGCAAGCGCCTATGTACTCCACAATAAAGGGCCGATCCCTCGCCATGAAAACTACCCGGTAATAAAACAAGGTTTAGATCATTCCACGATTATGGGTCCCAGCCCGACGGATAATTATAACGGTTCCCTTATCGTGCGAATCATCCCGCAAGTGCCCCCTAGCACTGGTATACGTATATACATTGGAGATAGTAAACTATCCGCCTGACTTTGCCAAGTCCCGGATTTAAATATAAATAAAAACCTGTCTCCCACAGAGCAACCTCAGTCCGCCGACTGGGTCTATAGCCACGGAGATCCACCGCCGACTATATAGAGGCAACCCACTTACGTTTGCCCAGGTTTACTACATCTTCACCTAAGTGCCTAATTATTTTAGTTCAAAACATGAATGTGTTATCAATCCTAGAATCAGTTTTACCTCCTATCGGATTTGTTCACAAAAAAAATATGTGAGATCGCCCGTCGGCAATATCTCGAAATCAAGTATCAAAATCTTTCTTTCAATATTTCCGGTAACCGAGATCTTACTAATTCTTAATCATAAACCGTCATGTACAAGAAACATGGGTACACATACCCTTTAAGAATCAAGTCTTAAACCTAGATTATTTCATCTTTTAATTCATTCATAAAAATATATAGTCTTGTCATCATTCATGATCTAGTTGTTTATTCATATTCTTTTTAATCAACATTACTTTCAAGAGATACAATTTTACCTCATGAATGGTTATAACAATTCCAAGTTATCACAATGTCTTTATTCACCATAAAATATTTCTTAAACAAACTACAAGTGAAATCTCAAAAAAAGTCACTTCACAGACATATTACTTTATTTCCCTCACCACAATGTATCAATGCTCAAAATTTCATTTCTCTTTATATCTCAAAAATATACCAGAAATATTCTTAATACTATCCATTCCCTTTCATATCCATGATCAGGTTTTTGTTAAAATCCCCTTAAATCATTTTATTGAATGGAGAAGAGAACAAATGAAGAAAACAATCAAAAAAATAAAAATAAAAAGTAGGCCTGGGTTTCGAACTCGCGCCCTTAGGTCAAACCCAGTCAACACCCAAACCCGACCCAACTAGCCAATTAGTCCCTTTGGACTTTACGTCTAATTTATACACCAAAGTGCTCATATGCCAACTCTCTAATTTCGGGATTAATTAAAAGGTTTAAAAATAAGTGTGACTAACGAGTTTCAAACCCAAGATCTTTTATAAACAAGGCTCTGTATTACACTGGCTAACCAGTAAGTTTATATGTATTTTCTGTTTAGAAATTGTACTAAAGTACTTTTGTTCAATTATTCCGAAATGTCTCTTTTTCCATGAAATTTGTTTATTCAAAAGATAAAAATCTTTCTAATAGTTTTGAAATAAACTTTTTCTTGATATTAAAATTTTAAAACTAGTAAGCAACCATTTTCAAATTCTTTTAAACATTATTTCCACTCATTTCAAATTATTCTCTTTCTCATCTTTCACATAAACTTAGATTTTTCTTTAGGAAACTAAAACTTACAAAAGAAAAGAAACTAGTGTCCATGACAATTTGTTATATTCTCACTTGACACAAATTTCACTTTATAACAAATATTAGTGTATTCACTTGAACAAGGAATACTCTTTCACGCCATAGTTTATATTCTTTTAAAATAGAACATACATATGTCGATACGTTACAAAACTAACAAATTTTTCTTTCTTCTTTCTTAATTATCAAGCATAATGTGGTCAACAATATCATAAGCATAAAAATATTGCAACTTACTAGCATGATTTATACATAAAAGAATTCTTTTCTTTAATTATTATGGTATTTATCATAACGAAACTACTTTCATATCCTATTATACTAACATGAATTTCATTTACAATTTTCACATCAAAATTTCTCTTATATGTCAACAATATCATAAACCCAAAGTTTTGCAAACATATTAACATGGCTCATAACATCAAATAATTTTTCTCTTTAATTAGCATGGTATCTTTCTTTTTTTTCCTACTTAATCACAACAACAACATATCATTTTATACGAACATGAATTTTATATATTCATATCAAAATTTTTCTTATATTACTTATTTTTAGCATGCATATCCTACATTAGAAAGATAATGAGATCACCCACCTTATTGAAGCTTGAACAATTGAAGGGAAGGATGAGACACTACTTCTAGCTCCAAGACAACCTCCTAGCAATGGCTCCTCCTCCTAGCAAGCTCCATCTCCTAGCAATGACTTCCTCTCTCTAGCAATTCCTTCAAGCAAAAAGACTTTCACTCTCTTTCTTTTCTTTCTTTCCTTTCTTTCTTTCTTTCTTTTGATAATGTTTTTGGTGCAAGAGAAAGGTAGGAAATGGGGGCTCTATTTATAGGATCTTGGGAGGGTCTAAAGTGCAAAAATCCCACCCTAACAATTCTTCAAATTTATTTTACAACTCTCCACTTTCCTAACTCCTAAACCCCCCATCTCTTCACCTTTCCAACTCTTCAAATTTGCAACCCCCAAAACTCCCAAACTCTTCCCCTCCCCCACTATGCTACATCCGGCCTATAAGGTTCAAAACCGGTCAATTTGTGTAGGTGTGTACATGCACACATGCACAAACAAATATGAACACATTTCTATAACTCTAAATGTGTACTAACATTTGTAACTTGTCATGTATTAGTGCATGCTTAACTAAAAATGTGATTTTATTAGTGGGCTTACTACATGGGCTCATTTCTTAATTAATTTATTTAATTATCTAGTGGGCTCTTCTCCTAATGGGCTAGATTTTAATTTATAGGTCTATGGATCAAAGGAAGGCAAATTAAAACTTATGCATGCTAAAAATTAGTAAATGAGAACAACAAAATGAGAATGAAAATTTGCACGTGCATCTTATGTGCAAAAAATTAAAAATGCATTTTTAATTAAAAATAAATTGTGGGGTGTTACACATACGACCGATACCCCTAACAGCGTGTAACTCAGAGTTGTATAGGCTGACATTATGATGGGGTACATTTTGTTGAAGATCGAATTGCCGAAGGACTTTATCCGGCCACTGATGCTCCACTGTACCAAATTTGATGAGTGGAGCCGTCGTCAACCACAACTGCGACCCGGTCGTGCACACTGGTGGTAGTCTTCCCACCCGCTCGGGTGTATACGACTCCCAAATCACGAACTCTTCTCGTAGCTGGTCGAGCTTGTCTTGTAGTAAGTTAGTACAACGTTTGGGTTGTCTTTATAACTTAGTCTACCTGCCCAATATACCCCTAAAGGTGCAAACATATCCACATTTGGTGCATTGGCCATCCAACCGTTTGCCGGTCTCATGACCAAATTTGTAATAGGACCATCGGACCGGTCATCTCGGTTCCATCTAGCGCTACTGAACACAACATCTTGTACAATGTTGCTAATGCACAACTTCTCCAGTTGTACCGACCGGTTATGCCTAGGTCGGCGAGCAATCGTAGATACATAAGCGGTACGGTATCTCCGGATGAGTTAGGCAAGATAACACCTCAAAGCACCGTTATAATGTACGCTATGGTGTAGCACTGCACTTGGTGGTCAGTCGATTCATCAGTCAACCTCCCTTCAAAATTCTCTTTTAACCAAGAGAGTCGGATTGATTGTCCGACAAAATAGCCCTATTGTCCTCGTCCTCCTCAACAATCTCTATACCGAAGAATTCATTGCACAACTCTCTCTTATCAAAATTTATATGACCCTTCATGGTCACCCATCTATTGGAAGACCGGAGATCATCGTTATATCATGTAGCGTCACCGTCATCTCTTTGACCGGTAGATGGAAGGTATGTGTCTCTGGCCTTCATCGCTCGACGAAGGCTGCAAGAAGTGCTCGGTCGAGTTTTACCTGACCCATCATACTAATTTCGTAGAAACCGGCCTGGACTAGGCACAAGACGGTACATGGGTGCATCGCCAAAGTCTCGTGAGTGCGAAAATTACACTTCTGCGTCATCCCACCCCACACTGCCTCAGATCTACGGTGGTCTTGCAAAGTGAGCACATTTGGATCTAATGGTCCTGGACCTCGATTTTCTGCCGAAGTGGATGCACCAACCTACACCAACACGACAAATTATTATTACTATAGTAACAATACCACTTTATACAAAATTCACAATGAAAATTAATAGTTCTCTTACTTCTGTGGAATGTTCGGCCCGACCACTACCAGATGGCCTTTCGGTTCCCCTCGTTCTAACCATTTCTCTGTAAGAAAGTTTGCATATATAAAACAATTTGTTAACAGAAAATTGGCATATATATAGATGCAAAACAAAATACGTGAGCAAACTGCACAAACAACGTTAAAAAAATACGAAACAATTGGGTCGGGCATGTTGCACACAGGCCAACGCAACTTGTAGAAGTGAGTTTGGACTCACGGTCTGCAATATATGACCGTGTATTGCTTTCACCATTGAAAAAGAGAGGAATGCAATACATGGATGCATATAGCCAACCGTGGGTGAGAACTCGCAACTAATGTTGCTTTGGCTTGTGAGTAGCGAGACCGACCTACTCACAAAATTTAGTATTTTTGAGTGGGTTCTCTATTGAAACTCACTTAAAACATAACAAAATACGTGATAAAATTGTACAAACGACATCAAAAAAATACGAAACTTTGTGATTGGGTCGAACTCCCCGCACACAAGCCAACGCAACTTGTAGAAGCGAGTTCCGACCCACGGTTTGCAAGATACGGCCGTGCATAGCTTTCACTTTTGAAACAATAGTGAAAAACGATACATTGGCGTATCTCGCAAATCGTGGGTCGGAACTTACAACTACAAGTTGCGTTGGATTGTGAGTGGTTAGCCCGACCTACTCGCACAATTTCGTATTTTTTGCTAGATCGTTTGAGCAATTTTTTAGTGAGACCGTACTCAAAAAAGTTCCAACGTATGTCAGTAGTTTTTTTATATACGCTAAAAAACAACGCAAACGATATGCAAAAATTCCAAAATTTGGCCGTTACTTCTGGCACACCAAACACAAGCCAACGCAACTTGCAGGTGTGAGTTCCGACACTCGGTTTGTAATATACGACCGTGTATCACTTTATTTCGATTTTATTGAATAAAAGCGATATCCAGACGTATCTTGCAATCCGTGAGTTGGAAATCGCCTCCACAAGTTGTGTTACCTTGTGCGTGGTGAGTCCGACCTACTTGTCAAATTTCAGAATTTTTGGATCTCTTTTGTTTGCTTCTCCTAAGTTCTACAACCACAATTAATACTACATATACAAAAATGTCAGCAAATGTATACAACACACATGATACAAAAATTGTACACTCTTCAAATTGTAGACAAACTATGCATAATACAAAAATTGTAAACTAAAGAATATTGAAACAAAAATTCAATAAATTACCAAAGTTGATTCTACTAAATTGTGAGAAAGTGAATACCTTTCATAATGTGGGTATTCGGGAAGGAGATAGGGGATGATAGTAACCGCTGATCTTGAAGAAGTGGCTGTTAGGGTTTGGGGTTTCAAAAAAATTGGCTAAGGTTTGGGTGATTTGGGATTACGGGTATGGTTAGGGTTTGGGGTATTCGGGAGAGAGAGAGAGAGATAGAGAGAGGCTTCGAGAAAAGGGGAGATCGAGAAGAGGAGGTCGGGTGGTGGATCGGAGTAGAGCTAGGTTTTTTGAGTGGGTTTCGCGAGCTCCAGAGAGAGAGAGAGAGAGAGAGAGAGAGAGATATTACTGCGAAGTGAGGGAGAGAGAGATCTGAGTATATACAAGTGTTTGGAAAAACACTTATACATACCTAGGAACAACGACCTAGGTTGAATTTTTTTATGAAAAAACACAACCTAGGCCATTGTTCTCAACAACGGCTTAATTATTATTATATTTTTTTTTTGCAAAAAAAAATATTTCGCGCCAAATAACACTAACTGACTTAGCGTTATTTCTTATTTGGCGTGAAAACCCCAAATTTCCCCTTCGCCACTTAGGAGCTCCGCTTCTTCACAGCGGAAGCGATCTGAGTTGTTGATCACGATCAACAACGATCTAACGGCTCTCTCTCTCTCTCTCACACACACACACACATAATAAAACACAAAGAAAGCTATCAAGTGGCTCTCCTTCAATCCCCTCAAAATCAAAGACCCAGATCTAACCTTACAAAACACATTTTCCCCCCAAAACTCAAATTCAAATCCTCCCACCCAAAATAACTCCTTTATTTATTTAATAATTTCTCTCTCTCTGTCTCTGTCTCTCTCTCTCTCCCCTATTCAAAAAATTAATAAAATAAAAAATTTTAAAATAAAAAAAATAAAAAACTTAAAAACTTAAAAAACTAAAAACTAAAAAAAATTAAAATTTATAAACTTTAAAAATCTATATAATAAAAAACAAAGAAAGCTATCAAGTGGCTCTCCTTCAATCCCCCCAAAATCAAAGGCCCAGATCTAACCCCCCCCCCCCCCCCAAAGTTTTCCCCCAAAATTCAAATTCAAATCCCCCACCCAAAATAACTCCTTTATTTATTTAATTATTTCTTTCTCTCTGAAAAATTAGAAAATTAGAAAATTAGAAAATTTTGAAAATCTCAAAGCAAATCCAAATTCAAATCCAATGTCGAACCCCAATCAAGAGGTCGTCGCGGATATCAAATCCGCTGCTGATTCCGTATCGGTGACCCCCTCCACCAAATCGAGCGCGAATATCAAGCGACTCCGTATCGGCAACTTCCCTCCACCGAATCGAGATCCTCTATGTGCGATGCGACGACTCTAATTTTATCTCATTAATCGAATTCTCATTCTAATTTTTAATTTTTTGTGTACAGGGGATTACTGAGTTTTTTGCTGACTCCAATATTGTGTGTGCATGTGATTTAAGTTCAGAGATGTATGATTATTTTATTTTTGGGTTTAATTTTTTTTAATTTAATGATTTATTTGATGAGTTTTTTATTGGTTTTGATTTAAGGTGTACGCAAGTGAGAGATTGATTATTTGGTGGCCTCAATTTAGGCTTCCAAACCATAGTAGGACAGGTAAGCTGACTAGCAACCTAAAATAACTTGACAAATATGCAACATTAATTTCTTTACCACAAGAGAAAATACTATCGTGAAGTGTTCCCTTCACTGGTTATTAGAAACCATGGATAACATAACATATAAGAACTTTTAGTGTATGTTTGGATATATAGGATTGGGATGACTGGAGTTTACGAGTGAAGGGTGCAAACTCTCCACTCAAAAAAGACAGCTAAAGTAAATTTTTTATTTATCCATTTTGATTTTTTTATAAAGGTGCATTGGGGAGACAAAGTGGATATAAAAGAAATGATTAGCTTGGATTAGAGTTTTGAGAATTTCATGTATTTCATTTTGGTTGAAATAATAATAATAGTTATTTCAATTACAAACTGAGTCTCAAACAAACAAATATTTAGATTATTGGTATTGTAGATAACTTCACACATGCACTTGTATCACCATTGTTTTTAGACATGCTCATAGTGGTTATAGGATTAGAGTAAACTCTATAAAACCTATATGATAATATTCTTGCATAACTATTACAAACATCTAAAAGTGATGCTAAAGTTTAAAAAAAACTCTATGCAGTGTTTCTAACAAACTATATGCATTCCAGGTAAGTTCAAACTAATGATCAAGAAGGCGACGGTTGGGCTTAAATGTTGATATACTGCTTTCTCATATAATAAGTTTGCTACTTCAATTAATTTGCTGGACCTCCAAAACTATTTTATATAATCAAACCAGGCGCACCATTCCGAAGATGTGCTGTAGGCACGTGTCAACGGACAAACCTAGTAATTCAAAAAAATCAAAAACTTATAAAAAATGTAAAATTTTTTTAAAATTTAAAATAAAAAATAAAAAATTTAAGAAATTTAAAATTTAAAAAAAATAGAATTTTTAAAATGAAAAAACAAAACTTTTTAATTTTTTTAATTTTTTTAAAAATGTTTAAAATTTTTAAAATTTTTAAAATTTTTATAATTTTTATAATTTTTAAAAATTTATATCATTTAAAATTTAAAATTTTGAAAATCTGAAAATCTCAAAGCAAATCCAATGTCGAACCCCAATTAAGAGGTCGTCACCGATATCTGATCCGCTGCTGATTCTGTAACGGTGACTCCTCTCCTCTAAATTGAGCACGAATATCAAACGATTCCATATCGGCAACTCCCCTCCACCGAACCGAGAGCCTCTATATGCAATGCGATGACTCTAATTTCATCTCATTAACCGAATTCTCATTCTTAATTTTAAATTTGTGTGTGCAGGGGATTACTTAGTTTTTTGCCGATTCGAATTTTGTGTGTGCCTGAGATCTAAGTTCAGAGAGGTATGATTGTTTTATTTTTAGGTTTAAAAAAAAAATTAATTTGGTGATTTATTTGATGAGTTTTTTATTGGTTTTGATTTAAGGTGTACGCAAGTGAGGGATGGATTATTTGGTGGCTTCAATTTGGGCTTCCAAACCATAGCAGAACATAGGGATGGCGAACGGGTCGTTCGGGCCGGGCCGGGCCCAACCCGTACGGGTTGGCACGAATTCGTTGCCGGTCCGGGCCGGGATGGCCCCTTATACGGGCCGGGCCGGGCCGGGCTACGTCTTCGTTTGGGTGGCCCGCCCAACCCGTGAACCCTTTAGGGCTCAACCCGGGTTGGGCCGGGTCGACCCGTGAGTTGGCCCGTTTAATAATATATATATATATAGGGCCGGGTCGACCCGTGAGTTGGCCCGTTTAATAATATATATATATATATATATATATATATATATATATATATATATATATATATATATATATATATATATATATATATATATATATATATATATATATATATATATATATATGGGATATGCTCAGTTGAAAACGGGTTTGTTTTCACGGGTTTGGAAAACAGCGATCTGAGCCATCAGATCGATCATGATTGTGATCGATGGCTCAGATCTGCCTCCCCATAACCCGTTTCAATTGTTGAGCGGAGGGTTATTTTGGGAATTTCGTCCCAAATAACTCTTCGCTGAACATATTCTAAAAAAAATAATATAACCTAGGCCGTTGTTGGGAACAAAGGCCTAGGTTATAAATATTGAAAACAAGGCCGTTGTTCCAAACAACGGCCTATGATTCATTTTTTTATAACCTAGGCCGTTGTTCTAGGTTATATCATTTTTTTCAAAACGAATCAGCCGAAGAGTTATTTGGGACGAAATTCTCAAAATAACCCTCCGCTCAACAATCGAAACGGGTGATGGGCAGGCTCGATCTGAGCCGCTGATCGCGATCATAATCGATCCAATGGCTCAGATTCGTGTTTTCCAACCCGTGAAAACAAACCCGTTTTCAACTGAGCATATCCCTATATATATATATATATATATATATATATATATATGGTTGTTTGTATACATCATTTGTAAAATTATTATTATTATTAGTTTAATTTAAGCTACCAAAATATATATATATATATATATATATATATATATATATATATATATATATATATATATGGTTGTTTGTATACATCATTTGTAAAATTATTATTATTATTAGTTTAATTTAAGCTACCAAAATATATATATATATAGGGATATATATATATATATTTGGTAGCTTAAATTAAACTAATAATAATAATAATTTTACAAATGATGTATACAAACAACCATATTTTTGTTTGATGAATACTACAATTCTTAAAAAATTATAATACTAAGTAAGTAATAATACTAATAAGTAATAATACTACAATTCTTCAAATATCCCCAAATGATGTTTAATTACAATACTAAGTATGTAATTCAGTAATAATACTAATAAGTAATAATACTACAATTCTTCAAATATCCCCAAATGATGTTTAATTATAATACTAAGTAAGTAATAATACTAATAAACAATAAAAATTTCAAGGATAATAATAAGATTGAAAGAGTGAAATTGACAACAAATTTTGAAATTTTATTCATATGAATTTAAGTTATACAATTTGAACAATTTATAACGAAATGAAGAATTCAATTCACAAATAAGTTTTATACAATAACATATTTGTTATATACAATTTTAATTGAGTACAAATTTTCTAATTTGACATAACAAGAAAAGCTATTGTTGTTGTTGTTGTTGTTGTTCTTCGGGCGAGTTGCTCCCACTTGTGGAACTTGATAGTGCTTTCCCTTGCGTCCTATCTTCAGCCTTCAGCCAGTCTTCGGTGCAAACAAGCATCTCTAATGCCTCGGGCTTCAACCGATTCTTGTAATCAGATAGAACCCTGCCACTTGTAGAAAATGCACTCTCAGAAGCAACTGTAGAGACAGAAGGAGTTAGTAAATCTTTAGCCATAATTGACAGAATACTAAAAGTGTGTTCATGTTCTTTCCACCATTGTAAAATATCTAGTGGAGAAAGAGTAGGCTCAGTATCCTGTTGGTTATACCAATTTAATTCATTTGGTTGATTAGTCCTAGGTTTTTTAGATTGAATTTGTTCAAGTAAACTAAATGTTCTATCACCAATTCTACTTTTACCCTTACCTTTAGAACTACCAGAAGAAGACTTAACTACAGAAGTTGTACTACTAGAAGCAAAACGTCTATCATAATAATCATACAAGTTATTTAACGTAGATTCAAACTGAACTAAAAAAGTAGCGCAATCAGTTATTAATTCTACATTGTTCTCTAAATATCCAAAAAACATTTCTATCAAATTCTTCGTACCTTCTAATTTGATACGGGGATCCATAACAGTAGTAACACAAATCAACATAGGAGGAGGAAAATAATACTTCAAATTTTTTTGAAATGCAGGTATTACAATGTCACTAATATAGGGATCATTTAACATTTCGTTAAATATTTGCATCATGTTAACTAATTCAATAAAAATGCTACTAGAAGTAGATTCATATATTTTTGAAAACTTTAAAGTTGCGGTTTTAAAAGGTTCTAAAAATTTCAACAAAGATTCGGCAAAAAACCAATCGTTGGGAGTCATTTCAAAATTGTGCATATTTTTTGCGATACAAAAATCATTTACAACTGCTTTATAATCGGTGACAACATTTAGTAAATCAAAAGTAGAATTCCATCGGTGTCTAACATCCTTTGGAAATTTTCTAAAAGGAACATTTCTAACCCTACACCAAGCTTTCCATTCTTGTAAAATGCTTGGACTTAATACAATGAAATGTACACAATTTCTAATTTTATGTATATATGGATCGGCTATTTTTAATGCATCTTGAACACATAAATTTATAATATGACATGCACATCTAACATGAAAAATATTGTCAGATGGAGGGTTTAATACAGATTTTAAAGTAGTAATTGCTACATTGTTGTTAGATGCATTATCAAAACTAATAGCCATAATTTTATCGCGAATATGAAAAACATCACATATTTCTATAATACGGTTTGCTATTTCTGCGCCACTATGGGGATACGGCAACGACGCAAGTGATATGATTCTTTTATGAAGAATCCAATCATTGTCGATCCAATGACAGGTTATTCCCATCGTTGGAATATTGTTGACACCCGTCCAACAATCCGAAGTTAAACTAACCCTACAAGTTAAACTCCATAAAATTGCAATCAAAGCGTCCTTTATTTCCATGTACACTTTAAAACAATCCGATTTGCAAGTATTTCTCGAAATTCTTTTAAAATGAGGGTTTAAGGCCGTTTGATTAAAATTTTCCAAGTTCCTACTCTCGGGATAGGAAAATGGTAACTCTTCCTTAATGACTAATCGGGCCATTTCCCGACGAACAAGTTCGGGATCATAAGGGTGGCTATCTACTTGACCGGTCCTAGGGTTGATTTTTTGTTGGCCTTGTATTTGATCAAGAAGTTCTTTATGATTATGTTGTATGTGCCTACTAATTGTACCGGTGCTGTCACCCCTCTTAAATTTGTATGTTTTACTACATGTTTTACACACTTTCAAACCTATACCCGGAGTATGTTCGTCCGGGATATAATCATAAAACTTATCCCAATCGCTAGTTTCTCCTCTACTTTTCCTACTATTACGGGGTTGTGTGGTTTCGGGTTGTTGTTGTTGTTGTTCTTCTTCTAATTGAATGTCACCTGCAACATCCATATCGTGTGTACCCCATTGTTCCATAGTAGGATCAATGTATTCTTGGGCGGGCTCACTAGTTGGGACAATTGGTGGCCTACGTGAAGAGGAGGAGGAATCTTGTCCGCTACGACCGCTACCGCGTGATCTAGACATAATGTGGTAATGTGCTAAAGTATGTAAAAAAAATCTACAATGTAGGAGCGGTGAATTATACAAAAAAAATTCAAAAAAACAAGAGGGTTGAGATAGAGAAGTTCAAAAAACAAACAATAATTTTAACTACAATGCAAAAAAAAAATTTAACAAGAGAGATAGAGATATTTTGATACCGTTCACCGTAGAATACGCATATGTAAAAAAACCGTGAAAATAAAAAAATAATAGAAAAGATGGAGGAGCGCTTTGCCGATTCCGCAATTGAAGAGTTGAGAAGAGGTTGAAGTAGATTTGACGAGGGTTGAAGAGAGTTGAAGACGTTGAATTTTGTTTCCGATACGACCGAAATTTGATCGTGTATATGCCTTCTTGTACAATTATTTGATGAATACTACAATTGTTCAAAAATTCTTTAAAATGATGTATAATAGTAGAGAGAGTAAGAGAGTGAGGTGTGATTTTTTTGAGATTTTTAGGGGATATTTATAGGCTTATTAGTGGGGAAAAAAAAACCCAAACAATGGCTCCATCCAGAGCCAGCAGCAACAGCGTCGACCGTTGTTTTCGACCGTTCGACCCGTGACGGGTCGACCCACGGGTTAACGGGTCCAACTCGCGAATTGGGCCAGGTTCGTGGGTCGGGTTTCGCGAATTTAATTCGGGTAAATTGCGACCCGGGTCGACCCAGTACTGTTCACCGGGTTCGACCCGAACCCGCGAAGCGCTTAAACGGGCCGGGTTGGTGGGCCGGGTCGCGGGTGGGTCGCCGGTTGACCCGGCCCAGTTGCCATCCCTAGCAGAACAGGTTAGCTGACCAGCAACCTAAAATAACTTGGCAAATATACAACATTAATTTCTTTACTACAAGAGAAAATACTATCGTGAAGTATTCCCTTCACAGGTTATTAGAAATCATGAATAACATAACATATAAGAACTTTTAGTACATGTTTGCCAGTGAAGGGTGCAAACTCTCCACTTAAGAAAGACCGCTAAAGTAAATTTGTTATTTATCCACTTTGATTTTTTTTATTTATAAAGGTGCAATGGGAAGACAAAGTGGAGATGAAAGAAATGATTAGCTTGGATTAGTGTTTTGAGAACTTTATGTATTTCATTTTAATTGAAATAATAATAAGAGGTTTTTTAATTGCAAACTGAGTCTCAGACAAACTAATGTTTAGATTATTGGTACTGTAGATACCTTCACATCTGCATTTGCGTTACCATTGTATTTAGACATGCTCATAGTGATTATGGGATTAGAGTAAGCTCTATAAAACGTATATGATAATGTCCTTGCATAACTATTACAAGTATCTAAAAGTGATGCTGAAGTTAAAAAAGACTATGTGCAATGTTTCTAACAAACTATATGCATTCCAGGTAAGTTCAAGCTAATGATCAAGAAGACGATGGTTGAGCTTAAAGGTAGATATACTGCTTCCTCATATAATATGTTTGCTACTTCAATTAATTTGCTGAACCTCCAAAACTATTTTATATAATCAATCCAGGTACACCATTCCGAAGACGTGCCGTAGGCACGTGTCAACGGGCAAACCTAGTATCCTTATATATATATATATATATATATATATATATATATATATATATATATATATATATATATATATATCTCACTGAGGCAGCACAGATCTTGAGAACTACTTACCGTAAAATTCAAATGGCAATTCCGTCAATTCCCAAACAAAACCCTAGTTCCCTAATCCGACTCGCCTTATAAATATCCAAACCCCATCCCACCGAACTTTTTACCAAACTATCCCACTTTTTGAAAGTATGTACCAAACTGTCCCTGTTTGAAAATTAAATACCAAAAAGTCCATGTCGCTAACCGAGTTAGCGCGCTTGGTAAAAATCTACGCGCTATCTCAGTCAGCGTGTGTTAGGGGCTATGATTTTTCCCCTCAAGTAAGGATGTGCAAAAAAAATCTCAAGTATAGACTCGCTAACTCTGTTAGCACACCCATTTAACCCAGACGCGCTAACTGAGATAGCAAGTGTAGATTGGTTTAATTTTAAAACACACTTTGGAGAAAAAAATGTAGAAAAATACCAAGTATAGACTCGCTATCTCCGTTAACGAGTGTGTTTGTACCACGCTCGCTAATGGAGATTGCGATTGTATTGGCTTGCAGGAAAAAAATCATTGGGTCTAGACATGCTATCTCAGTTAGCGAGTGTGTTTTTACCACACTCGCTAACTGAGATATCGCGTTTTAGGAGAGAAGAAGTGGGATGAGAGTGCAACATCGAGTGTGATTTAAGTGAAATCCAAACGACACTTGCTATCTCGGTTAGCGCGCTTGGTTTGAATGATCGCGCTAACGAAGATAGCGAGTCTATACTTGAGACTTTTCACTCTGACTGAGGGTGAAAGTAGTGCACTCTAACACACGCTGACTGAGTTAGTGTGCAGATTTTTACCAGTTAGCGATAGGGATTTTTTGGTATTTAACTTTCAAACAGGGACAGTTTGGTACTTACTTTCAAAAAGTGGGATAGTTTGGTAAAAAAATTCCATCCCACCTCGAGCTCCCCTTAATAACAGCGCTGCCTTCTTCTCGAAAAGCAGATCTTCGTTAAAACCCTGACAATGTCAAAACCATCACTCTCGAGGCCGAGAGCAGCGACACCATCGACAATGTCAAAGACAAGATCCAAGACAAATAAGGTATATTTCCCATCCTTCCCTCTTATTCTCTTTTACCGTTTAGGGTTTCGAAAATGATGTTTTTTACACGAATTTTGATGCAGGAATCACCCCGGATCAGCAAAGGCTCATCTTTGCTGGCAAGCAGTTGCAGGATGGCCGAACCCTAGCTGATTACAACATCCAGAAAGGTAAAAGATTCGATCTTTGCTTGTTTTTCGATTGGTTTCGGTTTAAAATTTGGAATTTTGATGGAAATTGGTATATGGAGTCAATGCTGCATCTGTAGATTCAATCTTTGATCTTCTTTTGAGGGGTTTTAGTTAATTGGAGTATTAATTGAAGCATGGTTTGATTTTGCTTAGAGTCGACGCTGCATCTGGTTTTGAGGCTGAGGGTAGGGATTATGGAGCCTTCGTTGATGGCGCTTGCAAGGAAGTACAACCAGGCGAAGACGATATGTCGAAAGTAAGTATCTTTAATCTCTTTTAGATTATAGCTTTGTGTCAATAATGTCTTTCTGTTTTAATTGTTTCAGAGTATAATAATTACGATCAGTGGATGCCTCATTTATAATTTCAAATGATAATAACTCTCATCAATTTTGAATTTAGTTAAAAGGCATGTGCATTTACGCATTAGAGTCTTAAGTTTAAACTTAGTCGACATTTAATTCAGTATTTGTTATTATTAGTGTATAGTTTAGTGTGGGAACTATGGAGTAAAATTTCCGAGGCTATTCACGGGTTGTACATGTTAGTGGGTGTTAAAAGTTCTTATTTTGGTTTAATTAGTAAACTTGATTTTTCCTTGAGGCATTTCATCAATATGCATGTTAACCAGGCTGATCTTGAGTAGGATACCATGTACTTTTAAGATTTACACTTGATTTAGATTGAAACTCTTTGCATCGATTTGTTGGTTACTTAGACTAGAGTATTTGCACTAACCCTGCATGAGAATCATTGTGAAGCTTATCCAGTTTCCTACGTCTGCTTGGGAAACACAACTGGTACGCACTTCTCAGTCATTGATAATATTGCTGAAGGTTTTTTAAAGTCATTAATAAAGAAACATATAAGTAATAAAGTTCAAGAATAGGAGGTCAGTGACACACCTCTCCTCCCATTATATAGTGAGATAGACAGAAGTGTAGATAGAATGTGTTGTAAGGATAATGCTAATGATAAAAGCATGGCCCTTAAGATCGCCTTCCTCTTTTGTGGAAGCATTTTGAGTCATAGCCATGCAACATTGATGTCAAGGTTTGAGAGAGTACATCTTTTGAACTTTCTCAATTTCCATATGCTTGAGTGTATTTAACTGTTAGGATATTGTTACCATTTGTGTAAGGACTCATGATTTTGATCAGCTTTTGCTGATTGTATCCATGAGGATTTTCCATGTGACCTGTGTTAACAATCCTGCGATTGTGTAATCACTCTTTTCCCGGATAATGAGGACAGTTTTTGTCTATTTTAAACTATTTCACTTTTGAAACAGTATGCTGCTTTAGTCTGCAACTGATTCCTTTGTTTTATTAGGCCTCTGCTTAGTGAGTTTCTTTGGCTCACTGATTATAAGGGTCTTGGCAGGAGTGATGAATTAATTAGATGTGCGAAGTCAACTTATGAGCTAAGCTTTTTGAGGCATATTAACATTCTGACCTGTCATTTTTTCTGAAACTTCTATACGGAAATAAAATTGTTATTGACCTATAACTTTATATCCTTATCTTAGTAGTTTTTATCACTGAGAAATCTTGGCATCATTATGTTTGATCATGTCACAAGTACGCAGTTTGGTTAATTTTAAATAATTTTTTTATTATTTTAAAATAATTTTTAAAATAATTTTAAAAATTATTTTTTTTTGTTTGGGCAGGAGTGATGATTCAATTAGATGTGTGATTGGAATTTTCTTTTATGAACTCAACATTTTGAGGCATATTATACTCTGACTTGCCAAATTTATTGATTTGAAATTTGAAAATAAAATAGGTTGGTTTGTTTTGTGAATTCTGTATAATATAATCCAAACATAGAATATAGTTTATGCGAGTTGCTTGACCACCCAATTACTTGAGATGTTTGTGTGTGTGATGAATCAACTAGATGTTTCGGCAGGAGTGATGAATCAATTAGATGTGTGAATAGAATGTAATTTTATGAACTCACAACAATTTGAGGCATATTGTATTCTGACCTGCCAAATTTGTTTATTTGAATAAGAAATAGGTTGGTTGCTTTTGTGACTTTTGCATAGGGTAGCTTAATTTATCCCATATATTGTATTGGAACTTAATCTAAACACTGAATGTAGTTCATGCAAGGTTGACCATCCAATTACTAGAGATGGTTGTGTGTGATGCATTAACTAGATGTTTGGGCAGGAGTGATGAATCGATTAGATGTGTGAATAGAATGTTCTCTTAGAGCACTTTCACCGCTAGCCCATTGCAACGGGCTAACGGTGGGCACCATGCAGAAAAGGACAAAAATAGACCCAATGCTAAAATATTACTCGAGCAACAGATGTGACCCATGCCGTTTAGGTATGGGATTGGGCAGTCCGAAGCCGATCCCATACTTGGGGGGTAGCCACTGCTCACGTGTGAGCCCCACCACCCCGAACGGTAATTTTTTTCCCAACAGCCATTTGTTTGAATTTTTTAAATTAAAAAAACATTGAAAATCCAAAATCTTGGAAAAAGACACGGCTGTGAATATTTTAATAAAAATATTTAAAAAATATCTTCAACAAATCTTATCAAAAATATTATCAATCACAAATCTACAAAAAAATAATAACATAACTGCGGAATAGTAGTTGTCATTCTTCCCTGGGCTCTAACGGTGGAAATGCACTTACTATTCATCCCAAATAGTAACTGCCTCTCAAAGTTCTATACCATTTCCCACCCACATGAATAGTAATTTCCTAGGCAATTACTATTTACAATTATGATGTTAATTTTTTTAGATTTGTGATTGATTTTTTTTTTTTTTGATAAGGTTTGTTGAAGAGATAGTTTTATTTAAAATACTCACAAAAGAGTGGTTGTATTGTGAAACCGTGATCATCTATTTAGATGGATGCCCACCTATTTAGATAGATGGCCACCTATTCAGGTTGTGACCAAAGCCCACCTACTCAGGTGGTAGACCAACAAAACTACCAAGCCCTAACCCTAACTTCCCTTTCTATATATATGTTATGAATGAAAAGCCAAAATACTTGATCCGGCTATACCTCTCTTTTGTAACACGTTATTTACACAACACCCCAAGGAGCTGTAGCCTACTTTCTATAGTCACGATAAGAAAGGTGTTGCCGATCTTTCTATTGGTTTTTATACGGCGCCGAACTTAATAATCTCTTGTTAGTACTATTTTTTAATAATGATTTGTAAAACAATGAAAAACGGTTTAATGAAATCATGCTCTGTCGGAATTGATGAAATCATGTTTTCATATTGCATCATGTTCTGCTATCAAAGCTTGAAAACTATGAAAACGACATGTTATAAAAATCATGTTTCTAAATTAAACATGCATAGTTTTATAGTTCCATTTGACAAAGTAGTACTAACAGTTTTGATTTAGAAGCAAGACTTTATAATATGTCATTTTCAAGCTTTGATAGCAGAACACAATGGAATATAGAAACATGATTTCATCAGTTTCTGTTTGGCTATTTTGGTCAAAACCAACCTCCTCATTGTTTGCTTTTAGTCCCACATCGGTAATAGGACTTGCCATGTGATTGTTTATATTACGACCCCTCCTTTACTCCATTGAAGACTTGTGTGGTGTGGGGAACCCATGGGCCACACGCGGGTGCCGCCGCCGCCGTCGGGTTCGGTTCGCGTAATGTGCACGGGTGTGCGCCCGCACCTGCGGACACGAATGCCGATCCGATTTGCTCGTCGGGTTCGGGTTGATGCCTAAAAATCCTTTTGCTATTTGTTTTTTATCCTTTGACTATTTCCTCCAAAATGTTGGATTAGTTATTCAGATCCGAAAATCATCCCACCTTCTCTCCACACGTTCACAGATTCTCTGCCTATATATTTCCATCTTCTTATCCCTTTACTACAACTGAAAAAAATATTTTCCCTCAACACTCTTCCTCTTCTCTGTCAATTCCAATAATCTATTTTTCTCTTCCGTTCTGGGCAAGGACAAAGTTCGGGTCGATCTCTCGACGTTGTGTGCGACAGCGAGACGCCGGTGATACCGGGGGTTTTACCACTAGGAGCATCTAGAAACGTCTGCACATAAGACCTCGGATCAACTCTTAGGGCAGTGCGTTCCGCGCGACTTCCCCATCGGCCGGTAACTCTGTTTTAATTTATTTTGTTTATTGTTTCCATTTGCTGAAAATCAGAGATTCGGGGAAAGTTTTTATTACAATCTAAGAGTTGACCCTACATACCTTGTTAATTGTTCTTGCTGTTCTTTTGTTAATCACACACATTACTAAATATTGTAAGGACTGGAAAAAGACATCGAAATATAAGAAGGGGTTGAGGAATGGTCCCAGGGCTTTGAAACCGCAACCGGTGATTGTTCGTTGCAATCTTACACTGGCTCCAGGCTCCAGTTCTGCTATACCACCTACAGCTTATAAATCACATACAAAGTGGAGACGAATATGTGATGCTCGATTAGAAGTTAGAACTGAAGGTTATCTGTAAGTTTTGAGGTTATATCTATACTGCTGTATATCTACAAAAAAGTGTGTATGAAAGACCACTGTAACAATTGTTAAGACACAAGTGCTTTAAATCTGTTCGACATGAACATCCAAATTAAAGTAGCCTGCTTCCTAAGTTGTGTATGCTTACAGAAGAAAAATATTAGGATGTACTAAAAGGTCACATTCGTTCAATAATTAAAGCAGAAAATGACCCTTAGGCTCAGAAAATGACCCTTAGGCTGATAACCATATGCAGATGCAAGATAGATTAAAAATTATTATTATGAAATATTATATGTACAAGTCATTTTTGCTCAAGTTATATGGATCTAAAGGTTTCAAGCTGATGCTTATAGCTCTGTATGCTAGAGCCTACTAGGAGCTTAAAGATCTGTTTTCTTTTACTCTGTTCATAATTTATACTATATATATAGTCGTCTGTACATCTGCCAACACTTTTAAGAACACGAGCGTTCTGAGTAATTAAGTACTGTAGGTGATCTGGAAATACAGTAAGCATATCAACAAATATTAAATTGCTTTTAATACAAGACCCCTGTGATTAATCCTTTAGATCCAACTCATCAATCTCTGTTTTTTTTTTTTTAATCAAGAATTAAGCATATAACAAGTTTCCAGAGAAAAGCTTATCCTACATGATGCTAAAATCTATGTTACAGAATATGGAGTATTATCGTTGTGGATCATGCACTTCAAGTGTAACGTAGGACACACAATTTTGGGTACGACTAAAGGCTATCCTTTAAATCCGAAAGAGTAGATTCAGCACTTCTGTAGCCCAATGTATTGCCATTCCTATTGCTTAATGAATTTGGTATTGCCATTCGTAGAAAGTGTGTTGTCCAAGTGCATCAAATAAACCAAAGAGGAAAGCACATGACAGCTGTCCATAAATGGTTGTAATTCTGAAATGAGAGCACTGTATTTAATTGAGTATCTCTTGATTGGGAAGATTCTAAAGCCATAAGATTTGACTAGGTTTAGAAAGCAAATATGTTTATCTATAGCAAATAAACACGTATTAAAATATGACAATAGTTTATTAGAACGTTGGAATCTTAATTAGGACCTGAAGTTATTTTGTTTGTGGAAATGCACTTTGTTCAACTCTCAGCTCCATCGATTTTCCTCCACCTCTGGTTGTACAGCAGTTCACGAGAATTGGAGGAAGCCAAATCACTCTTCCTTGTCCATAGGATCCTCAGCTAGAAATTTGGCACCAAGTAGAAGTCATGTTGCAAAGATATTTTTATGCCGTTGTCTTGATGTGAAAAGCTTGGATAATGATGATGGTTTGATGTTATCTATTTCTTTGTAGTATATTCAATGTGACAAGAAATGTAGTTATCTTAGGCATTAAGATGGTTCTAGTATAAAAATTAAGCCTTGTTGACCATTACCACCACCAAAATCTCTCCCTTTAATTGTCATGGTCCTACATCAAATTGAACTTAAAATTATTTTGTGCAATATTATTCCAATTCTTTCCACACGAAAACTCTCAACTGTTAGTTTAAAATCCAAAATCCATATTTCTTTTTTTCGCTGAAATATATTTCCTCCCCCAGATGAACAATATCCCAAGACATATCATTTAGAAAAGAGAGTTATGGAGTTTCCGGTAACGTTTGAAGACCTTTTTAAGGTTATGTAACTTCTTGTTGACATGCAATAGTACACATGAATCTTGTACTGATTTTACTCAACCTTTGCAACTAGATACATACTCCCCGAGAATCACATTCTCGATTGCTTTCTCAATGAATCATTGTCAACAAGCAAGCACTTCCTCCTCTAATTGAGCCACCTATGCAGTTGATCCTTATAGTGAAGCTGCAATTCAATGATCCGTTAGATCAAATTGGACATTAGCACGAAATGGAATTGTTATTGCGTTCATTCCAGTGAAATTATCTTGTTTCTTGTTCAGAGAGTCTAGTGAAGGTATCTTGTTTGATGGGAGCGTAAATAATCTTTCAGTTGACTTCTTCGATGTAGTCAAGTAAAAATGGTCAGGATTTTAGAAAGATTCTAAAGTCATTATAGCTCCTGCAATACGACTAGTTACATTCCTGACAGCTAGTTTTAGTTTACAGTCATGTATAGATTATTAAGGCAAAATCTAATTTTGTTATGTTTCATAGTTGGTTTTTGTGAAATTAACAATCAACTATAGCCAGGTCACCACCACAGTAGTAAGTTGATAAGAAAGGATTAGTATTTGTGAAATTAATCATCAGTTATTTTCCCTGTATTTTTCTTATCCCTCCTATATTAATTTTGTGACAAGTTTCAACAAAACTAACGCAAAAATGGAAAAGACTGGAGGAAACGGTTAGCAATCGAGCTTGAATTAGAAATTACATTTCAAAGCATCTAGAATTTGGTGGGAGTGGAGGGACATTACAGACCCTTGGTCACCGTAACTCCATAAAATCTGCGAACCCATACCCAGAAAACATTTTCACGACTAACAAAGTGGAAGGATTTTACAAGAAAATAATCTCTTCATCTCTAATTCAATCCTGTACTTCTTTTGTCCTTCCTTTTTTGCTCCTGTGGTCTGACCAAGGTGAAGCCAACCTGATTCTAGGAATGCAAGTATCCAAATCCATGGAGGGTTATACTCTCTTCTTAGCACATTCTATTGAGAAAATGCTAAAAAAATTTGAGTACTTTGATAAGACACCTGCTCGTACTCCTTTTGACAGTAGTATCATTCTCAAAAAGAATGAAGGTTCACCTGTAGAACAACATAGATACTCTTAAATGATAGGTTCTCTTATGTATATAACAAATAAAACTAGTCCTGATATTGCATTTGCTGTTGGGAGACTTGGTAGATATACTAGTAACCCAAACCGGTCACATTGGTCAGCATTAGAAAGAGTATTTAGATATCTTAAGGATACTATAGATTATAAACTTCATTATTCTAGACACCCTGATATCATAGAAGGTTACTCAGATGCAAACTGGGTAACTGACTCACATGATGTGAAATCCACAACTGGATATGTTTTACCCTAGGAGGAGCTGCAATCTCCTGGGGTTCATGTAAACAAACTATCATAGCTAGAATTAATATGGACTCTGAAATGATAGCTTTGGACACTGCTTGTACAGAAGCTGAATGGCTTAGAAATTTTATTATGCATATACCTGTTACTAATATTCCTGTCCTTGCTATTTCCATAAACTGTGATAATAAATCTGCTATAGAACTACTAAAGTATGATTCTGTGAATGCTAAGATGAACAGGCACCTGCAGCTGCGCTTCAAGTCAATCAAGAGCCTATTAGGCAAATATGTGGTTCTTGACTATATAAAGTCAGAAAAGAACCTTGCAGACCACTTGACAAAGGGTCTATCTAGGGCTTTGATCCTAGAATCATCGAGGGGGATGGGATTAAGCTCATAAGTAAGTCACAAGCAGTGGCAACCCAACCGAGTCTGACTGGAGATCCCAAGAAGCCGGTTCAATGGGTAGAAACAAGCTGGACTTCGGTGACTATTATGGAACACTGACTCAGAGATTAAATTCTCATAAATTAATGCCCAGGTGGCTGTACGAGGTTGTACAATGATATCCCATCCCTATGGTGACAGTGTTCCGGTGTGATCTGGTTAGGATGGGTTCTAAACTCTTAATAGGTCCAAGCATTATTATGTAGGGTTGACTTCGATCACCAACCCTTTGAGGACTTACCTATATGAGAGGTCGTGAAGGCCGCGACTATGGGACAGGGCGATCTCAGACAACTCTCATGAATATAGAAAAAGTGCGCATGGCCATTCAAAAGCGCCACCCGATAGACCCAAGAACCTCTAGTATACTATGTGTGCTATTTTCTGAATCTGATTCAATAAGTCTGATTCAAGGCATAGTCCATCAAGCACTTCTTTAGATAAAGACAATAGTCACTACGTGAGATTCAAGGCTGTAGTCCATCTTATTTATGCATAGTATACTCTTGCCCAGAACTTCTACATTATTATTCTTTTGTTATCTCTGTCTTCAGATCTTGGTTTGGGGGGGGAATTGTTGGCTATTTTGGTCAAAACCAACCTCCTCATTGTTTGCTTTTAGTCCCACATCGGTAATAGGACTTGCCATGTGAGTGTTTATATTACAATCCCTCCTTTACTCCATTGAAGACTTGTGTGGTGTGGGGAACCCGTGGGCCACACGCGCGCCCTGCCCGGTTCGGTTCGGTTCGGTTCGGCGCGCGTAATGTGCACGGGTGTGCGCCCGCACCTGCGGACATGAATGCCGATCCGATTTGCTTTTTGGGTTCGGGTTGATGCCTAAAAATCCTTTTGCTATTTGTTTTTTATCCTTTGACTATTTCCTCCAAAACGTTCGATTAGTTATTCAGATCCGAAAATTCTCCCACCTTCTCTCCACACGTTAACAGATTCTCTGCCTATATATTTCCATCTTCTTATCCCTTTACTACAACTGAAAAAAATATTTTCCCTCAACACTCTTCCTCTTCTCTGTCAATTCCAATAATCTATTTTTCTCTTCCGTTCTGGGCAAGGACAAAGTTCGGGTCGATCTCTCGATGTTGTGTGCGACAGCGAGACGCCGGTGATACCGGGGGTTTTACCACTAGGAGCATCTGAGAAACGTCTGCACATAAGATCTCGGATCAACTCTTAGGGCATTGCGTTCCACGCGACTTCCCCATAGGCTGGTAACTCTGTTTTAATTTATTTTGTTTATTGTTTCCATTTGTTGAAAATCAGAGATTCGAGGAAAGTTTTTATAACAGTTTCAACATAGCATGGTTTCATGACAGCATTTGTGATTGTTTTACATATCATTAACAAAGTAATACTCGCAACAGATCATTAAGTTCGGTGTCGTATGAAAACAAACAGAAATATCGACGACTTACTTTCTTGTCATGATTAAACTAGCGGTTTAGAGCTCCTCGGGGGGTTATGCTGATAATGTGTTACAAAAGGGAGATAGAGAGGTGTAGTCGAATCAAGTATTGCGGCTTTTCACTCATAACATATACATAGAGCGGAAGTTATGATTTGGTAGTTATGTTTGGGCATCTACCTTAATAGATGGCCATTGACCTAAATAGGTGATCACGGTTTCACAATACTCTATTGTATGCACATTTTTAAAACATTGCGTCATTAAAAACATTCTTAAAAAATCCACATTTGGGAAAAATTCCATACCTAAAGAAAAGACTAATTCTTCAGGAATCTAAGTAGGTGTTTTATATACCATTTCCCACCCACGTTAACTGCCTGGACAATTATGTTGTTAGTTTTTTAGATTTGTGATCGATAAGATTTGTTGAAAAGATATTTTTAATTAAAATATTCACAAAACAGCCGTTGTCTTTTTTCCCTCCAAAATTTTGAATTTTTTTAAATTAAAAAATTCAAAAGTAGCCGTGGTGGTGGTGGTGCCCACGCATGAGTGGTTGTCTCTGAGTATGGGATCGGGCTCGTGCTGCTCGGTCCCATACACGGGCAACGTGGGTCCGACCTGCTGCCTGGGCAAAATTTCATCTTTGTGACTCTTGTCTTTTTCTGCGTGGGGCCACCGCACATGTTAGTGGTGGAATTGCTCTTATGAACTCCAACAATTTGAGGCATATTGTATTCTGCCCTGTCAAATTTGTTGATTCAAAGTAGAAATTGGTTGGTTTATTTTGTGTATTCTGTATAAGATAGCTTATTGTATTACATTGTAACATAATCCAAACATAGAATATAGTTTATGCAATTCGCTTGACCATCCAATTACTAGAGATGTGTGTGTGTGTGTGAGATGAATAAACTAGATGTTTGGGCAGGCGTGATGAATCAATTAGATGTGTGAATAGAATGTTCTCTTATGAAAAAACAATTTGAGGGATATTGTATTCTGACCTGCCAAATTTATTGATTCAAATAACATAGTTGGTTTGTCTTCTGAACTCTGAATAGCATATCTTAGTTTGACCCATCTATTATTTTTGAACATATTTTAAGCGTAACTTATCTTCTAGCAAGTTGTTATAAGTAACACTAGCATATGAATTAAAACGACTGCAGCATTCAAACGACTACATGGATGATATATAACAAAATCTGACTAGTATAGTAATGTCAAATCTCAAAGAGTGTTCGTAAGTTCTGAAAAAGTTAGAGATGTATCAAAAAGTATTTCCCAAAATGTGTAAATCTCTAATCTCTAATCTCTAATATTATAATGGGAAAAAGGGGTTAGTGTCATTTGTAAATCTATCAACGCGTGCAATGCATGTGCATAACTATTATATATATAGGTCTTGTATACAGTCTTTCATCTATATTAAACTGTTTGACAGCCATACACATCATGATAAAGGTGCCATACTACATGGATATAATCTGCTTATATTAAATATCTTTTATTTGGATTATTGGTAGAAATTCCCTTTGACCTCATGTCATATGATAGGAGATGTAGAAGATATCACATTAACAAAGTTGCATTTATATATGAATTCTTCATGTCATATGTATACGATTTCATATGTTAATGTTTAGGAGATCCCCTGAATTTCTTTCACAGTCCCAAGGGTTGTCCTTTTATTTATGATTGATAAACACTTTTATACTGCTGCAGGTGTTATGCTAGGTTGCACCCTAGGGCTGTCAACTGTAGGAAGAAGAAATGTGGGTAGAATTGTTTTTCGTTGTTGTTGCGTTCTCGATTAATTTGGAACTCATGCTTGGCCGGTAGATAATGTATATTTCAAACTACTCTTTCTAAATGTTGTTATTTTTATTTTTTCACATTGCTATAAGATTTTGTATATTTATTGCTGCTGTCATTTTTGTTATCATGTTCTGTAATGTGTTACTGTGTTCTTTAATCTTGCAGTTGAGGCCTAAGAAAAATATCAAGTAGACAGCGGACAAGGTCTGTCATTGTGTTGTATTAACCCTAATGTTGTACCCATAATATAAACTATTTATATCCTTCTTCTATTAAGTCAAGTGAACAATGGTTTGGCATCTGATGTATTGTGTTATTGTGGCAATGTTGAAAAAGTCGCGCTACGCTAAGTGCTATAGCGCGCTACGTAGCTTAACTCGCCATCTTTCGCTACATAGCACACGTGCATAGCGCATTGCTTGCATAGCGTTGTGCTATACGTGTGCTATGCACGCTTTAGCGCAAACGCTATATAGTGGTGCGCTACATGTAATATATTTTTTCCCCCTTGTCTTTCACAGCCCGTGTCTCCCACTCCCAATTTTGTTTTTTATTTTAGGGTTTCTTTCCACTTTCCACTTTCAAAAACGAAGCGGCGAAGGCGGTTCAGGTGACTGGAGCGGCGAAGGCGAGGGGTTCCAGTGACTGGAGCGGCTTGGGCGAGGGGTTCATGCGACTTTCGCGGCGAAGACGAGGGGTTCAGATGACTTTCGCGGCGAAGGCGAGGGGTTCAGGCGACTTTCGTGGCCAAGGTATTCAAAACTCTTCAGTTTCTTCTTCCTCTAATTTGGGTTGTTTTATTTTTTTTATTTGATTTCGAATTTCTTCTTCTTCTAGATTTGGGTTTGTGAAGATTTGGGTTTGTGAAGAGGGGTTTGCTTTTGAATTTTGCTCATGAATTTTATTTATTTGATTTGGGTTTGCTCACTTGCTGATTTGGGTTTGTGAAGAGGTAACGTTCGCTAATTTGGGTTTGCTCACATGAATTTTGTTCAACATGTCAAGCTTGGCTGGCGGGAGTAACTTTACTGTTTAGTAATTCAAGCTGGAACTTTACTGTTTAGTACCAGTGTATTACATAAAAAAATTTGTTTTCAATCACTAATTAAATTTACAATCTTCACTAGTAGTTATCAAATGTGTAGATTTGACTGATTATGACATAATTTACAATTTACATAGCTTCTTCGTAGTTCACAACTTAACCCGATTTACCTACAAAATAACATGATTTTGAGCCCTTCATAAGTTGCATAACTTTTTAAGTTTTCATTTGAACCTGCAAAAAAAAAAAAATAGAGAAGCAATGAAGTCATTTAAGTGCTATAAAATTATTTTGTTTGTTGTATGTTGTGTATGTGTAGAATCATAAAAGATGGCACAAGCTCTTGATCCGGTAAGAGAATGAGCATATAAGAAGGAAGAACATTCAAATTACTTCTACTGTAAATTTTGTGACCATCATATCACGTCCGGGGTAACAATATTGAAACATCATTTAGCGGGTACTAGCAAGGGTGTGCGTAAATGTGATAAAGTACCTCTACAAGTGAAGTAAGCATGCAAGGATAGTCTTCGACAGTTGGAGATTAAGCGTACTAAATCAAGGGTTCTAGAGCGTGAAATAGGAAAAATGAGAGAGCCCGAAATTGATGGGATTGAGGAGGATGTTAGCCAAGAATTGGAGAGTGGTCATGCAAGCAATAATTAAGGGAGAACATTTGGTCCTCTTGATAGATTCTTTAATGCGAAAGCTCCATCGACGACTCCAACTACAATAGAAAATAGATATAAGTAAGAACAAAGGGCGATGGTAGTTCAAAAAATTGGTCGCTTTATCTATGCAAAGGGTTTGCCATTTAATCTCGCAAATTGTCCATATTTCAAGGAGATGCTTGAAGAGGTTGGGAGTTATGGAGAGGCATGAAACTACCATCGGCGCATGAGTTAAGAACGTCGATTCTTAAGAATGAGGGCAAAGGAATTTATGCAATAAAAGCAACTCATAGGAAAGTTTGGGAGGAATATGGGTGCACATTGATGTCGGATGGATGGACGGACAAGAAAAATTGAAACTTAATAAATTTTCTTGTAAACTCACCCGAAGGAACTTTCTTTTACAAGTCTATTGATGCATCGACTCATATTAAAATGGGATATTCTCTTTTTGGGTGCATTGATGAGATAATTGATGAGATTGGGGAAAAGAATGTAATTCAAGTTATCACCGACAATCATGCTTCATATGTGAATGCCGGAAAGAAGCTTATGCAGAAGAGAATCATTGTATTGGACACAATGTGCGGCTCATTGTATCGATCTCATGCTTGAAGATATTGGGAAAATGAAGATACACAAAGAGACACTTGAGTCGGCAAAGGAGGTTATACAATTTATTTATAACCATGGTTGGGTGCTTAGAAAAATGAGAGCTCACACAAAGAGTAAAGAACTATTAACGCCGGCCACAACCCGTTTCTCTACATCTTTTTTGAATTTGCAATGGTTGTACAACTTGAATCAACTTTTAAGAAACTTGTTTTTTTCCGATGAATTTTTGAGGAGTTCATTGGCAAAGAAGCCAAAGGGATTGAAGGCACAAGAGACAGTTTTTATCATAAGGGCTTTTAGTGTCGTGTGTATTTTTGTTTTGCAACCACTCTTTCTTTGGTTAGTGTTCTTCGTGAGGTTGATTCGGATGTAAGACCTTCTATGCCTTATTTATATGAAATGATGGATAGTGCAAAAGAGAATATTGCAAAGCTTGTAATGGAATTGAAAGAAAATATAAACCTTATTGGAGGTTGATTAATAGTAGGTGGACGGGTATATTGCATAGATCTCTACATGCCGTGGCTTACTTTCTTAATCCAAAGTTTTTCTATGGAAATAAATTTAGCAAGCATCCAGAGGTGAGAAAATGTCTTCATGAGTGCATGGCTCGCTTGATTCCCGATATTGAAGAAAGGGCAATTGCGGTCGTCGAGTTGGATACTTATAAAGAGAGAGATGGAGAGTTTGGAACAGAGTTAGCCATAAGAATTATTAGTGCACGTACTCCAGGTATTATTTTCATAAATTCATATATTGTTACTAGTTTGATTTCATATTATTTTAAATCACCTTAATAATGTAATGAAAATATTTTAGCTAATTGGTGGGAAAGATTCAGAAGTGACACTCCGACACTACAAAAATTTGCGATGCGGGTTCTTTCGCTTACTACTAGTGTCTTCGGTTGTGAACGCAATTGGAGCACATTTGAGCAAGTAAGGAATTCTTTTACAAATGATACTTGATATAAATATGAATCATAATATTATACAATATATTAATTGAATATACATATCCAATTTTCTGTTATAGGTTCACTCAAAGAAGAGATGCCGCTTAGAGCAAGAGCGAATGAACTCTCTAATCTATGTGATGTATACATTAAGTTACGTGAGAGAAACATGAGGAGAAAGCAACGCAAGTTAGACCCTATTGTTCTAGATGAGGTTCCTTCCGATGATGAGTGTATTGTGGAAAGAGAAGAACCATGTCTTCCTACCGATGATGCATGGTTAGATGAGTTTGTCCCCGAGGATGTAGATATTATTGATGATGAAGGGTATTTAGATGTTACGGCAATTGCAAACAACTAAAGTGTAGATGATACTGAAGCTTCTACTCCACCCCCAAAGCGAGCAAGAGTTGATGGTTCTTCATTTAAGTCACCATTGATTTAATTCAGGCATACTAAGATGATACTTGATAACTGATATTATGAAAGTTTTAGAATATAGCTAATTCAACAAAATAAATTTTTATGTGTAGCATTGTCCGCTCAACGAGGTGAGGGAAGGGCAAGTGAAGACAATGAGGGTGGGACAAGTAGAGATATGCTCGATCTGGAGGATGCTAATATAATACTAGAGGAGGATGATCTAGAGATAGAGTGATCGTATATTTGAATTTTGCACATTTCTATTTGAATTTGTAGGTTTTACTTGACTGTGTTTGCTTTATTATTCTTTAAACTTTGTGTTCATTTCTATGTGAGTTGAATATGAATTATAAACTTCATTATTTGTCAATTGCAAACTTCATTAGTGGTGAAATATTCATTATTTGTCATTATTTAGCTTCAATTTTTTTTTCTCTATGTTCTACTGAATTATTTAGAATTTATTATTATTTTTATATAATTAATTTTATTTTTTAAATAAAAAAAATCAACAATTTTCATAGCTTGCGTTATGCTATTTGTGCGAAACGCTAACGGAACCTAACGCTACGCTATACGCTATCGCTATTTACAACATTGATTGTGAGTTACCATTATAATGACTTAGCATTTTAGTTTTTCATCGGATAATCATATTGCAATTCTTGTCTTTTGTTCGTCTTATGTTTTATGCCTTCAGTTATTATAAGTTGATGAGAGGGCTTTGTTATATCTTTGGTCTCGGGTGTTTTTCTTCCGAGAAGATGTTTTGATCTTAGTACTTGACAAAACCTAATTATTCTTGCCAATTGCTGATGGTCTGTGAAGGATGGCATCCTGCCCGACTCGATCTGATCTGCGTTGTCCCGGGTTGGGTCGAACTTGTCACCCATGTCAGGTCAAATTGGGTCTTCAAGAATTCAAAATCAACCTGCTCTCGACCTGTTAACCTGCAGGTTGAGATCTGATCGGGCCGACCCTCACAGGTTGACTTTTGGTTTTGGCTGCCAAGTGGACTGTTCAAAAATTTTTCACCCCTATATTTATCAACTCTCTTATTCTCTTTAGTACTACTTTCAATCTGTGTCATGTCCTGCTTCTCAAAAATACGGAAGTACGAGCACGCAACTAAGGTCTAGCGAATGATATACATTATTCATAAATTGTACAATTAACTCAACAATATAAAACACATTGATGCAGGCAGTAAATTAATCACATGAACAAGAAATAACAGGAATAATTTTCATTCAATAACTATTATCTGGAAACACAGAATCTTCGGGTCAAAATGTCCGGTTATACATTGTATGAAATAACAATATTAACTAGAAATAAAATAATGTAAATGAAATAAACTAAAATGTAGGCGAAATATTCGGCTTCCATCTTCTGGAAGATTTGATCGCCCAGTCATTCTGTTAGTTCCTCTTATGTACCTGCAACCTCAACATTTAGAGTTGAGGGAGTGTTCGTTAGAGTAAGTTACGGATGACAAATAGTAACAAACAAAATAATAACGAGAAACAATATATAACATGGAAATGAACAAGATCTGACATTACAATTATAGAACAAGTTCGTGTAGGATGCAAGTGACAACTGGACCAAATCTCAAGATATGGTCAATCAGGAATCATGTGATCGGAAAATGTAAACTTGTAAACAAGAAACATGCAAACATGTAAACGGGAATCATGTAACTTGTAAACAAGAATCATGTAAACTTGTAAACAAGACATATGCACGTGCTTAGTGTTAATCTTAAGTCTATCAATCTTTTATCAATCATATCTAATGCACGCAATCCTGTTTACCATACAACAGATCCGGGTGCATACAATCAAGTGAACGTTTCGACTCAACTGGTGAATTTTACAGGATTCTGCACTCGGGTCTTGTAGTGACTATAACAGGAATCGTATTATGTAAATAGGAACATGTAAACGGGAACATGTAAACAAGAAATCATGTAGTCAAATAATGGATTCTAGAGGTGGCACATGTCGCTCCTCAACGTGGTACTCAGTTCTACGTGGCACTTAGTTCTATGTAACTTGTAAATGAGTAACATGTAAATTTGTGAACATGAGTTACTATTACGGGAAACACGGGCCTATTCCGAATACATTATTCTATATTGTTCACTACTAGGTCTTACCCTTAATTATCCCGGCCTGTTATTCTTTTACAATAATGTTACCACTGGATCTGGTGTGGGGGTAAACAGATGAGATTTGTGGGTTCGTGGAAAAACCTGAATAGCAGACCCAAGCCTGCTGATTCCGGCCGCTAACCTGTAAAGAAGTGCGATACACCGGGGTTGATTCCGGCGACGCACCTTCCGACGCTCTTGTCAGTAACCAGTGATGATTAAGAAAGAGCTTAAGCTGGAAAAAGAGTGATTACCTGGTCACAGTGGTAGGTAGGAGGTATTTATAGTCACCCTGGGAGTCCGATTAGGGACCTGATTTCCTGTGAAACCGTTAGGAGTAAAATCCTCACAATTAGTTTAGGAAACTGACCCCTGATTCCTGGTGAGAGGATAACTGCAAATCAGGCCCGTTGATTTAGTCAAATCAGTGACCCTGATTTCCTCTATCTGGTCAGTGACCCTGGGTTTGTCTTGGGTTGGGACCCGTACCCAGCTGGAGTGGATCCGTTTTGCGGGTTATTGGATCTGTGAAGGGGAGATCCAGTGCCCGCTTCGGACCCATCTATATGTGAAATTACCGTTTGACCCCTGAGCTTCAAGATTCGTTCCCAATGTGGACGGTTCCGATTTAACCCCATTTTTAGCCATATCACGAGCCCCCCACTCCTAAAGACCGAGTGTGATAAGCCTTTGAGGAGTAGTTTAACTATTTCAGTGGCTAGCGGAGTTGTATCGGAGTCCGAATGGAGGGTTTTGAATCTCGAAGGGGGTAGTGAGGTGATTTTTGAAACTGTAAGCTGTTCTGAAGCCTTGTTGAATATTCGACGGTTTTATTTGTTTTTTCGGATTATTTATTTAATTTTGCGATGTGTTAACCAATCGTTCGGAGGCCTTAACAGTACATTCTAGGCAATAATTGTTCGTTCAGGGACTCAAAAATATTTCTCCGAATTTATAATTATTTTCTACAATTTTTAGTTAATTTTCCTGAATTTTTAGCAATTTTTTCGCAATTTTTAAATAAATAAAACGATTTAAATAAATAAAATTGATTTTTACTGATTTATGGCGTGGCGCAATCTTGACCCTTGATCAGCACCGAGCGTGATTTTCTGGGCGATCAGACGATCCCTATTCCTCGGCAGGTAGTTTCTTTATTAACGAGGGTCGGCTCCTCGTCTTCTCGGCTCGGCAGATCAGCCAACGGCTCGGAATCAGCCGAGCTACGTGGCGTCATCCTGAGCGTCCATCACAGCGCGTATCCCCAAAAAACGCTATCTCGTCGTTTAGTGAACATGGCAAGATCTGAGCCGTTCATCATGACGAGCGCGCTTTTTGACAAGATCTAACGGCTGAGATGGGTCGGAGAGTTTTTTCGCCATATACGAGGGTCGGTTCCTCGTCCCCTCGGCTCGGCAAGTCGGCACACATAGTTCGGAATCTGCCGAGGTACGTGGCGAGATCTGAGCCGTCCATCATGACGAGCGTATTTTTTGACAAGATCCAACGGCTGAGGTTGGTTGGCGGGTTTTTTCCCTACATTCGAGGGTCGGTTCCTCGTCCCCTCTGCTCGGCAGGTCGGCACACATAGTTCGGAATCAGCCGAAGTACGTGGCGTGATCCTGGGCGTCCATCTCAGCGCGGATCCCCAAAAAACACTATCTTGTCGTTTAGTGGACGTGGCGAGATCCGAGCTGTCCATCATGACGAGCGCGCTTTTTGACAAGATCCAACGGCTGAGGATGGTTGGCAGGTTTTTTCGCCATATACGAGGGTCGGTTCCTCGTCCCCTCGGTTCGGAGGTTCGGTGTCGTCAGCCGAGGTATGGAGTTGGATGTTTTGGGGAGTCTCGGCTTTGAAGGGTCGCCACCTTCCGGCCCAGTAGCTCGGCTGCTTGGCCAAGCTGTTCGGTAGCTCGGTTAAGCAGGCCGGTGGCAGGCAGATCGGAAGGTACACGTGGTCGGATCTGGTGCGTCCATCATTGCGTGGATCACGAGGACAGGGTTCAGATCTCAAGAAAACGTTATCTTGTCGTTTTGTGGGCGTGGCGCGATCTGAACCGTCCATCGAGTTTTGACACGAATTTTGAAGAGATCCGACGGTGATTCGTCCTCGGAAGGTTTTTTCTCCATATACGAGGGTCGGTCCCTCGTCCCCTCGGTTCGGAGGTTCGGTGTCGTCAGCCGAGGTATGGAGTTGGATGTTTTGGGGAGTCTCGGCTTTGAAGGGTCGCCACCTTCCGGCCCAGTAGGGCTGCTTGGCCAAGCTGTTCGGTAGCTCGGTTAAGCAGACCGGTGGAAGGCAGTTTGGAAGGTACACGTGGTCGGATCTGGTGCGTCCATCATTGCGTGGATCACGAGGACAGGGTTCAGATCTCGAGAAAATGTTATCTTGTCGTTTTGTGGGCATGGCGCGATCTGAACCGTCCATCGAGTTTTGACACGAATTTTGAAGAGATCCGACGGTGATTCGTCATCGGAAGGTTTTTTCTCCATATACGAGGGTCGGTCCCTCGTCCCCTCGGCTCGGGGGCTAGGTGCAGTTGTTCAAAGTATGGAGACTCAGTAGCTCGGATTGTTTTGAAGAGACTCAGTAGCTCGGTTGCCCAGCCAAGCTGTTCGATAACTTGGCTAAGCACGCCGGTGGCCGAGTAGTGGACTTGGTGATTTGAGGATTCTCTATTGTTGAAACTGAAATGTCGCAATGCTCCGCTTTGGCGCTTGAGCTTCTTAGTGGGCCTTTTAGGTTCCCAAGGCAGCCTAAACGTTGCTTTTGGGGTTATAAGTTTCTACCCCCCCACCCCCAAGCTCATTTCACTTTTCACTCCAAGATTTCACTTTTGCTCTCTGTGCTCTCTGCTAGCGGCGATCTTTGCTCCAAGGCGGTTGCGCTAGCTGTCGTGTGAGCCAGGCGATTTCCGGCGAGCTCATTCCGACCGTGAACGTCACTTCAAGGTCAGTCTATTTGCCTTAGCTTTTTTTTTTATAGAGATGTCAAGAGTGAACTCGGGGAGTGAGGCTTCGTCCTCGGGCGATGGTGGCGCCGAGGAGAGGAGGCAGGCGGAGATCCGAAGGAAGGGGAAGCAAGTAGCCGAGCCGTCTGTGGCCGAGGCGAGGAAGGAGAAGAAGAAGAGGAGGGTGGTGGCCCAATCTTCCGTGGTCGAGGTGATCATGGAGAATCCGAAGCGGGCCCCTGAGATGGGCAGATACCCTTCGGTACTGTCTAGGCACGCTGGGGTTAGGCAATACGAAGGCGACCTCATGAAGAAGGCGATCTTCGGCCAGTCGGAAGTTTACAAGGAACCCAACTCGGAACTGACTACCGAGGCAGATGAGATTGGGTCGGTGCTATCCGAGAGGGATCTCCTTTGGATCAGAAAGGGGTTCGCCATCCCTCCGGAGTACAAGCTAATTCTCCCCGGCACTGGGATGCGGGCGAATTCCAAGCTATCGTCGTCGGATATGTGCATGTTCGACTATGACTCTCTGAATGCCGGACTGCGTTTTTCGCTGCATCCCTTTATTTGCCAGGTCCTCGGATGGTACTGCCTCGCACCGACCCAATTTATGCCGAACACATGGCGTCATGTGAACGCCTTCCTGCTTCAGTGCTGCAACGCCAAAGTCGAGCCGGACCTGACGGTCTTCCGAGGCATGTATCGGATAAACCGGATGCACAAGACCGAGCATCGGTACTACCTGGGGCCGAGGAAAGGTGTTCGGATCATAGAAAACCCGGACTCAATCAAAGGCTGGAAGGAAAAGTTCTTCATATTGAGGGGGGCACCAATACTGCAAATTCCGAGCCGGTGGAAGCCAGAGGTGCCCAAGTTTGCGAGAGTCGACCCCGTACTGACTGCGGCCGAGGAGGAGATGGCGAGGAAGATCATGGCCCTCCCAATGTTGAGTTGGAGGGAGTTGACGGAGGAGGTGCTGTTTGGGTCAGGCCTTAGCCCCATCGACCCGAGTATGCTCCTAACATCTCGTTTATTTTGTTTTTCTTTCAAGTCTTTAGCTCGCCTTACTGACTCGATTTGTGTTTCGTTTGGTACAGAAGCGCCGAAGATGGACTTCAATGCCATGATGATCGATAGGGGCAAAGTGGCTGATGGCAGGAAGAGGAAGAGGTCGACCGCGGCCGCCTCGTCAGGTCGGCAGCTCAAGGTTGCTTCGACTACCACTCCGCCTCCTCCGGTCACTGAGACGCCCTCGTCGGTGGTTGTTGCCGAAGAGCCCTCGGCGCCCGTTGCTTCTGCCCCGGTTGGTGGGGCCTTCGATGTTACTGCGGCATTGTCGCTCGAGGCTCCGCCGTTGACTGCTCCGGCTGAGGAGATCTTGACCGAGCAGCACAAGCAGCTGTTCGTGCCGAACTGGCGAGTGAAGAATCACGATGGATTCCTCGAAAACTCGCAGATGTCGGTGCAGGTCGTCAAGCACCTGGCGACCCCGAAAGATAGAGCCGCGCTGCAGGCGGGGACAGTCGGCGACGACACCTACGAAGTGGCTCGATCGCTCGTTTCGGTAAGTTTTTCTTGTGAATTTCTTCAAGTCTATTGCTCGGCCCGTATCTTGTGCTCATCATTTGTTGTCTTCACAGGCCACCTGTCACTTCGGCCATCTCCTTGAGACGTTCGCCGCGCAGGAGAAAGAGTTGAAGGCCGCAAGCGACAAAGACAGGGCGGAAAAGGTCAAGGCGGTTCGGCAACTCGAGGCCGAGCAGAGGCGAGTCGAGGCCTTGGAGGTCCAGGTTGCCGATCTTGTGGCCGATCTGGAACGAGTCAAGGGGCGGCTTGATGCGGAGTCTGCCAAAGCTGCAAAGGCTGCCGAGGAGCTGGCAGCGTCGGCGAAGTCTCTGGCCGATGTGAAGGCGGAGAAAGAGGCCTTGGCAACGAAGATCAAGGCCGAGGTCGAGGCCAAGGCGAAGAAGCACATGGCCACGAACATGGAGATGTCCTACCAGAGGGCTCTCGACCATGTTCAGGACCGCGTCCCCGGCTTCGAGCAGGTCGGCTACAGGCTGTGGCCGGGGTCACCCTCAGGCGGCGAGGAGGAGGGAAGCGAAGGTGACGCGGGAGAAGGCGACGACGAGGAGGAGGTGGTAGCCGACGCTTTGGTGACAGACCCCCAGGCCGAGGGGAGAGATGAGGGGCCATCTGGCGAAACGCCTGTGGTCGAAACGGCGATGCAGGTGGACCCTTGATCTTCTCGTCTTTTTGTAATTTTTGTTTTCTTTTCCAAAAACAATGTAACGCCTTTTTGCGGACTGGCCACCGCTTTTATGATGAATGAAAAAAGATTGTTTTGGCTTCGAATTTGCTTAAGTGTTTAGTTCGGCCATGTAGTTCTTCAATGTGGTGCTTTCCTATTTCAGATCGTCGAGCGAACTCATGTCACCGCGGCGGCTCGGCGCCGTGCGGAGTTGTTTCAGCAGTCCCGTGAGGCTCGCCTTGAGGGCGAGGTTCATCTGACGAGGAGAATACTGTATAACGTAAAGAAGAGAAACAGTGAGTTGTTGGCCGAGTTGCACCATCTGCAGATAGTCGAGGAAGAACTGTCGGCGAAGGAGGCGGAGCTGGCCTCGGTGGTGGCCGAGCGAGATGAGCTCGGGAGTAAGGTCGAGCAGTTTCAATGGGTCACGGTTGATAAGAGCCTCGAGGTGGCCAACCTGCATCGTATTGTATCCGACAGCGCTGAGCATCCTGGTTCGGCAAAGCTCCTTCGGTTCAAGATAATGGTGAAGGACGACACTTTGAAGGATAGGATCGTCGAGCTCGAGGAGGAGGTAGCTCGACTGAAGCCTCAGCCTGTGAGAGCTAATGTCCGCAACACTTCTTGCACTCACGAGGAGAGAGATCGGGGGATCACCTTCTACGAGCTAGCGACTCGTGGCCAAGTCATTGGTCGGACAGCAGCCGACGCACAAAGCGGAGTAGCTATTAGCTCGAGCGGAGCTTCGGTCGGAGCAATCGTTAGGGTTAGTGGCGAGGCGGCGTCCCAGTTCGTCGGCCTAGAGACAAGCTCGGGGGTGAAAAGGTGGAAACCACGCTTGTCTTTGAATCGGAACGTCCCTGTTCCGAGGAGGCACTGAACGAATGGCGTCGAGCGTTTTACTTGTAATTTATTTAGTTGCTTTCCCGCTGTAATGTTTTGGCCATGTAAATTTAAAGTGTCTTAATAAAATCAAGGTTGCTTTGTTCATAGTCGTGCCATGGTCGATTCATTCTTTACGCCGAACCAAAAGGACCCTTAGATCTTCTTCGCAGGTTTTGGTTGCAGAGCTTTGGTTTTTCGCTCGGCGTATTCCGAGGTGACTGTGCACTTCCGAGGTGCGACAGCTCGGACATCAGGTTCCAGCCACATGGCAACATCCAGACGGTCGATCATGATCATGGTACGTATCACGAGGTGGGAGGCACGAATTCCAAGAAAACACTATCTTGTCGTTTTGTGGATACGTGGCACGATCAGATCCGTCCATCACATTCTACCACGCATTTAGAGATGATCCTACGACGAAATTGGTTCGGCAGAATTTTTCTCCCTATACGAGGGTCGGTTCCTCGTCCGCTCGGCTCGGGGTTATGGGTGACCGCAGCTGAACCGAACGATGGACTCCGAACCACCATTAGAGTTGCTCGACGGTTGTGAGAGCAATTCCGAATGGCGACCTACTTCTAGCTTGCTTATGAGCAAGCTTGCGAAGTAGTGTCGAGCCGAGTGTTGGACTCCGAACCATCGGTGTAGTTGTTCAACAGTTGTGGGAGCAGTTCCGAACGGCGACCTACTTCTAGCTCGCTGGTGAGCGAGCTTGCGGGGTAGAGTCGAGCCGAGTATTGGACTCCGAACCATCGGTGTAGTTGTTCAACAGTTGTGGGAGCAGTTCCGAACGGCGACCTACTTCTAGCTCGCTGGTGAGCGAGCTTGCGAGGTAGAGTCGAGCCGAGTGTTGGACTCCGAACCATCGGTGTAGTTGTTCAATGGTTGTGGGAGCAGTTCCGAATGGCGACCTACTTCTAGCTCGTCGAGGAGCGAGCTTGCGAAGTAGAGTCGAGCCGAGTGTTGGACTCCGAACCATCGGTGTAGTTGTTCAACGGTTGTGGGAGCAGTTCCGAACGGCGACCTACTTCTAGCTCGCCGAGGAGCGAGTTTGCGAAGTAGAGTCGAGCCGAGTGTTGGACTCCGAACCATCGGTGTAGTTGTTCAACGGTTGTGGGAGCAGTTCTGAACGGCGACCTACTTCTAGCTCGCCGAGGAGCGAGCTTGCGAAGTAGAGTCGAGCCGGGCATTGGACTCCGAACCATTGGTTGAATAAAAAATAAAGGCGGAGAGATACAAGCTATTTTATAAGTACGAAAAAAGCATCCTTTATTGATAACTGACGGCGAGCCGTTTTTACATATGACAACTTAAAAGGAATTACAAGTTAGAGGAGAGGAACGGTTCGACACCCTGTGATACTCAGAGAGGCGCCGGGGCGCTTTCTTGGTATTTTAAAAGGTGGTCGGCATTCCAGGTCCTCAGAATTTCCCTGCCTTCAAGGTCCTCTAGACGATAAGCTCCGGGCCGAACTACCCTTGTGATCTTGTAAGGTCCTTCCCAATTCGGGGCTAGTTTGCTCTTCTGACTGGGGAAGGAGATGGCTAGCTTTCTGAGGACTAAGTCCCCCTCCTTGAGATCGGTGGGTCGGACTCTCTTGTTGTATGCCAATTCGATCCTCCTCCGGTAGTTCTGTTGGCGGATCGACGCCTTTTCTCTCAGCTCATCCACCAGGTCTAGGTTCGCCCGGAGGTCTCTGGCATTCTGTTCCTCGTTGTAGGCTGCGAGGCGAGGAGAAGGCATTCCAACTTCGAGAGGTATCACCGCCTCGGACCCGTAGGTGAGGTTGAAAGGGGACTCTCCTGTGGGGGTCCGTTTGTTGGTGCGGTAGTTCCACAGCACGTTGGGGAGTTGGTCGACCCATAGGCCTTTGGAACATTTGTCCAATCTCTTCTTGATACCAGAGAGGATCTGCCGGTTAGCGTTCTCCGCCTGGCCATTCGACTGTGGGTGGGAGACGGAGGAGAAGCGCTGTTGGATGGCAAGGTCTTCACATAGAGCTCGGAATGCGGCCCCAGTAAACTGAGTTCCATTGTCTGTGACGAGAACACGGGGGACGCCGAATCGGCAGATGACGTTCTTCCAGAAGAATTGAAGCACCTTGTTCTCGGTGATAGTGGCAAGGGGCTCGACCTCAATCCACTTCGAGAAGTAGTCGATGGCTACGACCAAGAACTTGAACTGGCCCGGAGCTGGAGGGAATGGCCCTAGTAAATCCATCCCCCACATTGCGAAGGGGATATGACTTGATAGGGAGGCGAGGTTGGCTTGGGGGAGGCAACGAATGTTGGAATGTCTCTGACAAGAGCCACATTGCCGAACGTGTTGCTCGGCGTCTTGGAGGAGAGTTGGCCAGAAGTATCCGTAATTCAGAGCTTTCCGAGCCAAAGACCTAGACCCTGAATGCGCCCCGCCGATGCCTTCGTGGAGCTCCTGTAAGGCGTAGTCGGCCTGTTCCGGGGAAAGGCACCTCAGGTACGGTCGGCCGTCAATCTGCGAGAAGGAGCGCTTGTATAAGATCCCCTCGACCAGGACGTACCGCTCGGCCCTGGTTCTTACTCGGCGTGCTTCCTTGGGGTCCTCGGGGAGGAGTCCGTCCCTTAAGAATTCCACTAACGGCTTCATCCAATTATCTTGCAGTAGGACCGGCAATGACTCCACTGAGCTGAAGGTCTCGTCTTCTATGCTCGGTTTCGAGAGGACCTCGATCAAGACGGTCTGCTCGAGACCTTGGAGGGAGGATGAGGCCAACTTGGAGAGGGCGTCGGCCTGGGAATTCTCTTCTCGAGGAACTCGTTGGATGAGTGCCTCTTCGAACCGGGCCATGAGGGTTCGGACTTTGGCGAGGTACTTCGCCATCCGTTCGTCCCGTGCCTCGTAATCGCCCAAGACTTGGTTCACAACCAGCTGAGAGTCACTATGGATTCGGAGGCGCTGCGCCCCGGCACTTCGGGCAAGTCCGAGGCCCGCAATTAGTGCCTCATACTCTGCTTCATTGTTTGAGGCCTTGAAATTCATGCGGAGGGCATACTGGAGGACGAAGTCATCTGGACCTGTCAGGATGATACCGGCGCCGCTTCCCTCGTTGCAAGAGGAACCATCCACAAAAACCGTCCAGATAGGGGGTCCGTTCGGGACATGGCTGACCTCGGGAATGGTGGTCTCGACGATGAAGTCCGCGAGGGCTTGAGCTTTGATCACAGTCCGAGACTGGTAGGAGATGTCGTGTTGACTCAGCTCGATGGACCATTTCATAAGTCGGCCTGAGGTCTCCGGCTTGTGGAGGACCTGCTTCAGCGGTTGGTCGGTGAGGACCACAACCGAGTGAGACTGAAAGTATGGGCGGAGCTTCCTTGCCGCCATAACCAGGGCGTAGGCCATCTTTTCTACCTTCGGGTAGCGGAGCTCGGCGTCCCGAAGCACCTTGCTCACATAGTAAATGGGCCTCTGAGCCCGGTCCTCTTTCCTCACCAAGACGACACTTAAGGTCTGCTCGGAAGCCGCCAAGTAGATGAAGAGGGTTTCCCCCGGAACGGGCTTGCTGAGCAGGGGAGGATTGACCAAGTAGGCTTTCAGCTGTTTGAACGACTCCTGTTGCAGTTCGCCCCACTCGAAACCATTGGCCCCCTTGAGAGCTTTGAAGAAAGGGAGGCACTTCTCCCCAGACTTCGAAAGGAATCGCCCAATAGCGGCGAGGCGACCCGTAAGCTTCTGCACTTCCTTGACGTTCCGGGGCGGGACCATGTCCAGTATGGCCTTAATTTTTTCAGGATTTGCTTCGATCCCTCGCTGGCTGACCATGAAGCCGAGGAACTTTCCCGAGGAGACCCCGAACGCACACTTGTTCGGATTAAGCCTCATGTTGTGCCTTCTCAGTACGCCGAATGCCTCCTGTAGGTCGGCCACGTGGTCGGTACCTCGGACGCTCTTCACGAGCATGTCGTCGACGTATACTTCCATGTTGCGGCCTATCTGGCTTTGGAAGACTTTGTTGACGAGGCGCTGGTAGGTGGCTCCAGCATTCTTCAATCCGAACGGCATAACTCTATAACAGTAGAGGCCTTGGTCGGTAATGAAGGAAGTCTTCGGAATGTCCGGGGGGAACATTCGGATCTAGTTGTAGCCGGAGAAGGCGTCCATGAAGCTGAGGAGCTCATGGCCCGAGGTGGCATCGATGAGGGTGTCGATATTCGGGAGAGGGAACGGATCCTTCGGACACGCCTTATTCAAGTCTGTGAAGTCGATGCATATCCTCCAGGAACCATTTGACTTCTTAACCATGGCGACGTTGGAGAGCCACTCGGGGTAGTTCACCTCCTGTATGAACCGAGCTTTTAGGAGCTTGTCCACCTCCTCCTTGATGGCTTGTTGTCGCTCGGGAGTGAATTTACGCCTCTTCTGCTCACCCCGGTTCGATGCTGAGGCGGTGCACTAGAAGCTCCTCGGAAATCCCGGGCATGTCCGCGGCGGACCAAGCAAATAGGTCGCGGTTCTCCCGGATGCACTGCACCAAGTCGGAACATAGGGCAGTCGGCAGGGACTTGCTGATGAGGAACTTTCGACTCGGGTCCCCGTTCGAGAAGAGCACTTCTTCCAATTCGTCCGCCGGCTCGGACATGGGTCGGACGTTTGGCTCGGGGATCTCTAAAGTCTCGAGGGAGAGCACCGAACCCCCAGTGGAAGTCATTTAGCACTTCCGAGCCGTCTCTTGGCTGCCCCTGACTTCTCCCACTCCTGCCCTGGTGGGGAACTTCATCTTGAGGTGGTACGCCGAAGGAACGGCTTCCAGGGCAGCTAGGCCAGGTCGGCCCAAGATGACATTGTATGCAGCCGGGACATCGACGACCATAAAGTCCATCGGCTCTGTCCGTGTAGTAGGGGTTTTCCCAGCAGTTATGTCCAGGGTGATAACCCCTTCGACCGTTACTGGTACCCCCGTGAACCCGTGGAGCGTGTAGCCGGCCGGTTTGAGGCGATCCCGGGATAGTTGCAGCCCTCGGAAGGCCGAGAGAAAGAGGATGTTCACAGAGCTCCCGTTGTCTACCAGGACCCTCTGCACTTTGAAGTTCGCCATGCGGAGGTCGATAACAAGTGCGTCGCAGTGGGGAGTCCGGACCCCCTCGAGGTCTTCATCAGAGAAAGTTACTGGGACGCCGAGGCCTTTGGGGGGAGGGGCGCTGTGAACTGAGTTGACTTCTCGGATGAAGGCCTTCCGAGAGGAGTTGGAAGAGCCCCCCATTGGGCCCCCTTGGATGAGGTGCAGAACACGTTCCTCCTCGAACTCGAGGGTTTCATCTCGTCGCTCGGAGCGCTTGTTAGCCCCCCGAGGCGGAGGAGTGGTGCGATCTCCCTGATCATTTGCCTTCACAAACTTAGCCAACTGCCTCTATTTCGTTCTTCAGCGCCCGGCAATCGTTGGTGTCGTGGCCATGATCCCTGTGGTAACGGCACCACTTCTCCTTATTCCTCCTCTTGGCCGGGGTGTTCATCCTCGGAGTGGGAGGTATAACTCCCTCCTTCTCGACTTCCATCAGGATGGTGGAGACGTTGGTAGTGAGAGGGGTAAATTTCTCGAACCTGGGAGGAGGACGGCGCTGACCGCTATTATCCTTCTGTCGCTTCTTGGCCCCTTCCTCTTCCGCTGTCTTTTTCTTCGACCCTGCAGCGGATGCTCCGAAGCCCGGGAAACACTCGGCTTCCTCAGCCCAAATGTACTTCTCGCATCTAAGAAGAAGGTCGGCGAAGTTGTGCGGGGGCTTCTTGGCGAGGGACGACCGAAGGTTAGAGTTGAGGACGTTGGACTGGAATGCGACGGTTGCCACAGACTGGTCGAGGGAGGCGATGGACCGGACCTCCGCAGTAAATCTCCTCACATAGTCCCTCAACTTCTCTCCCCTCTCATGTTGGAGGTGGAGTAGAGAGAGGCTAGTCTTCTCAGTTCGTCTGCTGCTCACAAAGTGTGTTATGAAGAGCGTTTCGAACTGCTCAAAAGAGAAGATGGAAGAGGGAGCGAGCCGGGAGTACCATTCCCGTGCCGAACCCTTGAGAGTGGCGGGGAAGGTTTTGCAAAGCATGGCGTCGGAAGCTTGGTGGATTAGCATCAAGGTCTTGAAGCTCTCGACATGATCAACAGGGTCCGACTCCCCTGAGTACGTTTCAAACTGCAGAGGCTTGAAACCCCTCGGGATGGGAGCCTCCATGATAGTCCGAGAGAAGGGGGGTCTGCTGGGGCGGACGGTTCTTCCTCTCGACTCCTCTTCTCTGTCCATTCGACCGATGCGCCTCTCCATCTCGTGGAGACGATGGTAGAGGGCATCGTCTCTCCGGTGGTAGTCAAACGATCCCCTGGACTTGTCTTCATAGGAAGGGGAGCGGGGACTACGGCGTCGATAGTCCTGGGATCGGCGAGGACTATGAGGGTATTGCTGGTGACTAGGAGCCGGGGGAGGACTTATGGATCGGTGGCGAGTACTTGGGACCCGTGGGGGTGTTGGAACCCTTTGGGCATTATTGTTGTTGTGGCGAAGGTTGAAGGCTTGCAACACCGTTGCCTGGAATTGTTGGAACTCGGCACGAGTGATGGGTGCCTCATCGTTCCTCGGATGATGCCGACCAGCAGGGGAATGTGGCCTCCTCCTACGACGCTCAGGAGATTCCCCCCGTCCTCTTCGGTCCGGAGACCTCCTGCCATCTCGGCGATAAGGAGATTGCTCACCTTGATGTTGGCGGGAGGCTCCCTCTCGGGCCCGCTTCTCATCTAGGCGGTTGCGAAGGTCCTCATCCTTCTACCGATTTCGAACGGTGTTGCGGAGGTCGGATGCTCGGAGATTATGGGAGGCCATAGAATCCGAGGAGGCATTGTGTACGGAGACATGGTCCTGGTGGAGAGGTTGTTTCTGCCTCCGCTGGTTCTGACCAGTGGGACCATTAGGGGGTTGTTGATTTAGAAGAGGGTCTTGGACCGGGGGAGGAAGTTGCTCGGGCTGCGGAGCAGGATGCACGGGGACTTCCTCTTGCTGATCGGCGGGGTTGGGCCCACGGTTGGACCCACGGTTGGACCCCTTTGACCTGACCTTTCTGGGAGGCATGGCTGGAGAAGAGCTAGTCGACGGGAAGGGGAGAGGCTGCTATTCGTATGGTTTCCCACAGACGGCGCCAATCTGTTACCGCTGGATCTGGTGTGGGGGTAAACAGATGAGATTTGTGGGTTCGTGGAAAAACCTGAATAGCGGACCCAAGCCTGCTGATTCCGGCCGCTAACCTGCAAAGAAGTGCGATACACCGGGGTTGATTCCGGCGACGCACCCTCCGACGCTTTTGTCAGTAACCAGTGATGATTAAGAAAGAGCTTAAGCTGGAAAAAGAGTGATTACCTGGTCACAGTGGTAGGTAGGAGGTATTTATAGTCGCCTTGGGAGTCTGATTAGGGACCTGATTTCCTGTGAAACCGTTAGGAGTAAAATCCTCACAATTAGTTTAGGAAACTGACCCCTGATTCCCGGTGAGAGGATAACTGCAAATCAGGCCCGTTGATTTAGTCAAATCAGTGACCCTGATTTCCTCAATCTGGTCTGGGTTTGTCTTGGGTCGGGACCCGTACCCAGCTGGAGTGGATCCGTTTTGCGGGTTATTGGATCTGTGAAGGGGAGATCCAGTGCCCGCTTCGGATCTATCTATATGTGAAATTACCGTTTGACCCCTGAGCTTCAAGATTCGTTCCCAATCTGGACGGTTCCGATTTAACCCCATTTTTAGCCATATCAAATAACTACTTTGGAACATGCAACTAATGGAAACGGGTATGAAGACAGAGTCAAGAAGATATCGGGAGTTATGAAATGCATGATATATTAGTTCAATTCATAAAATGCGATAAACAAACATGCTTATATTTAAGAACATAAAGATACAATTCTGGACAGCAGTATACTACGATACTCAAACAAACTTTTTCGCTGCTACGAGAATGTGAATCTAATTCCGTTAGGGACTCTAGAAAGTAGACTCTGCCGATTTTAATATGCATATTCACACGACACATTCCGATTACAGTAATTATGCTTACCAGTAAGTTATTTACGAGTCTAGAGTTCTCGCAGCAACCTTGGGTTAAGTTCTTGTACATATAATTCAACTGAAAATTCATTAACTGTCATGCCCCGCTTCCCATTATACGGAAACATAAGCACGTAACTGAGGTCCAGCGAATGATATAAGTATGCCAACTCATATCATCCATAAACTGTCCAATGCCGGTAAGCTCAACAGTACAATAATAATCACAGGAACAAGAATATGATGTAATAACCGATATCTGAGATACAAGAACTTACAGAGTGCCGAGAATACACAATGCAATAGCAGTACATCAAGTTCTTCCAGTATCTCATCATCAGTATCTGTAAAAACGATAACACAAAAGAAAGATGGAGAGTACCCATTAGAGCAAGCTTCGGGCGATAAGTAGTAGCAAGTAGTGAATGAAGTAAAAGACTATATAACAAGAACAGATATTAGAACGATATCGGAGTCAATAAATCACAGACGATAACAGAATCTAAAGTCAATAATCAATGGTATGATGGTCGATAAATAATAGTCAATAATCAATAAACAATAGTCAATAACAAGAACAATATTCGATAGTCAATGACCGATAAACAATAGTCGATAAACAATACTCAATAATCCATGAATCAATAGTCGATGAACAATAATCAATAAACAATAATCAACAGTTGATTTTTAGTGTCAATCTATAGGTTTATCCATCTTTTATCAATCCTAGCTAATACACGCAATCATGCATCTCATACCACAAGTTCGGGTGTATACAATCAATTGAACGTTTAGACTATAGTGGTGAATTCTACAAAGGTCCTGTACTTGGGTTTTGCAATTTCAATTACCGATGACTGATGACCGATGACCGATACACGATAAATCAGGATACAATAGTCAGTAATCCGCAATCAATCGATAAAACAATAACATGTCAATACGGAAAACACAGGTTCCCTTCCAAGTACACTCTCCTATATTATCCACTACTAAGTCTTTCCCTCATTACCCCGGCTTGTTATACTTTTTATAATAATTAAACATGAATATGCAACAATGGGAATGAGTATCAGGTCAGGATCAAGAAAGTATCACGGACTATGCAATGCATGATAAGCAAGTTCAATTAACTAAATGCATGAAATAAATATATTTACAATCAAGGACATGAAGTTAAAATTTTGGACAGCAATACGTTGCTGTACAAAAGTTTACTTTCTCGTTGCTACAGGAATGCAAATCAGATACCTTCAGAGGTTCCAAAAAGTAGACTCCATCCCGGTTCTAACGCATATTCACAAGGTACATTATTATTAAAGAAGCTAGGTCAAACAATCAATTCTTTATGGGTTTTGTGCACAGTCTCGGTTCTGGAAATTATAACATGCCAGTACTAAAACAGTGATAACTTATAATCCATAAATCTGATTGAGAATCTGTAAGATGTTTCAGATTCAAGACTCAGTGTGCTACAATTTCTGTGTACAAGGTTTTAAGTTTCGATGTCAAGAACTGGGTCGAAGCCTCAGTACAAAGTCAAGCACTTGGCTGGGCAGCAAGGTTAAATGTTCAATAATACAATAAATTTACGGTTCAAGATTTATATCAGTAATAGTGGCACGATAAGATGACTATGAATCAATAACATGGCAGTATAAACAATAACGACTCAATAATGGAATTCAACTAGATGCAATATTCAATTCGATTACTACTTGCCGGATTTTAAGGATTTTTTTTTCTTGAACTAGAATAATAAAAATGAGTTCAAGAGACACTTGCCTGTTAGATGACAATTTCGAATGTAAAAGAATGACGAGACGAGAGTTTCGACGGCAACACCTGAAACTACGTACACCGCAAAAGCACGTGCAAATGACGAAATCAACATGTACAACTTGCGGCAATAGTACGTGTACACAACGAGGGCAGTAGAAACACAGTGAGAGAGCATCAACACAGGTGGGAGACGACAACAGCGGCACTGCGATGAACAAAGGCAGCAGGGCAATCGGGGCTTCGAGGGGCTGCTGCGGTGCTGTGGTGGAGTCAAAAGTAGGGTGCAGGGGCATTGGGGTGTAGAGAGGTGCAGGCAAGGAGAGGGAAGCGGCAGCACAATAGCGGCGGTGAGGAGATGAACTGTGTGCTGCGGTGATCGAGGTCGCGAGGTCTAGGCAGCTACGAAGAGAAGGTTGCAGCAATGGTGGGGGATGCCGGAGATGGTTGTGGTTGTGGTGGTGGTCGGGTATGCACAGGAGAGGGAGGTTGGCGATGGTCGTCGCGGCGATGGGGGTCGAGTCGGACGAAGAGGAGCAGCGGGGCTCGATGGATGAAGGGCGACGAGGCAGTGGTCGTCGACGAAGGTGGCTCGGCAATGGAGGTAGGCGAGCGAAAGGAAGAGGATGGTGATGATGGTGGTCAAGCACGATGGTCGACTGTAGTCGAGGGCAAAGGCATCGTTGTTGAGTGCAGTTGTGGCGACGACGAGGTAGGGTCGGGAAGTGGAGGAGGTAGGGTCGACAGAGTGTAGGCAGTTGTGGGGAGGAGGTGACGATGGCGATGAGGGGAGGACTGGAGGTTGAGGATGAAGGAGATGAGTGCAGTGGTGTCGATGGTAATGGTGGAGGAGTGCAGGGGGTTGGGTTCAAGGTGCTGGCATTGGGGTTGACGACGATGCAGTGCTGCGAAGGCAGGGCGAGCGAGGGCGGTGGATGGGTTTTGGGAGGGTCAGAGGAAGGAGAAGAGAGAGAGAGAGAGAGAAAGAAAGAGAGAGAGTCGGGGAGAGAGAGTGCAGGGGGAGAAAGAGAGAGAGAGAGACAGTGGGGGGGGGGGTTATTATAATATAATAATATAATAATATTATAATGGGGGTTAGTTGAGATAGTGGGCTGTGGGGTTACAGGATTAAACCATGGGGGAATAATGAGATAGTGGGGACCAGTTATACAGATGAGGGGATCTAGTTGGGTTTTGGGTAGTGAGTTTTAAAATGTGGGTTTGGGTTAGGATCCAACAGGATCTGTTTAGGGTAAAAAATGTGGGCTTTGATTGGGCTTACACAAAATAAATAACATTGTACTTAAACAATTAATATGATAAAATAATTATAGGAAGGATTGAGATTTAATATATGGGCCTAATGCAAGATATACATATATATAGTGGTTTGAAATCAAGTTTGGGCTTCATACAATAAATAAACAAAGAATAGATCAGGGGTCTGGGTTTACAAAATAAATAGTAATAAATAATAGTATGGATCAGATATCCAAAATAAAAGCAGTTTAGCTCCAGGAGAAAGTGAAGATTTATCTGGAAAAAATTTAATTTCAATAATACGGGAAAAAAAATACAAATCTGTACAAACGGGAACGAAGGTTACATTAACAAATCTTACAAAAATCATAAACTAATTCCTAACAATGTTCAGTAATAATCTGGTTAATCTCAGGTCTTAGTTCCGCTAACAACCTATTATTTCATTTGATTAATCATAACGTTACAATCTCAAATAGTATTCTGAAATTTTAAACGTTACAGTACTAAAATCTGAATATCTCGCAATCTTCTAGTTGGATTGTGAAACCGTCAGATGCTTTGGGTTCTATATTCAGAGGGCTATTACATTTACAAGGTTCTAAATTATAATACATGGAACTAGGTCAAATTTTTAGTACAAGTTCAGATAGACGATAGGGCAGAACTCTAATATTTTCGTTTATATGAATCATGGTTCGTAAAAATATAAATTTACAATCAGAATCTAGGCTCACAATCATGTTCAGTAATTATGTCAAATTGTTCAATTAATATCACTGAAAGTTATAGCTCTACAATATCGAATACAAATTTAACAATTACACTACCATATTACAATACAATCAAATAAAGTCGAATCGTAAAATGCACCTATATGCATATATATTTTCTAAGTTGTATCTGTGTAGTGCATGCAATAACAAAAAATTTTCATTGCTTTTCTATGACTTTTGGAGTTGATAGTTCAGATTCAAATAACATGCGACGGGATCAAGCAAGATTGATAATATGATTGATCAAATAAAAGAGAACTACTCGCGGTAGATCAAAGAAACACTTTCCTTTATTCGATGAGTGCGACATGTGACGAGAATCAACGTGAGGATGAAGGAGCAAAACGATGGCACGCGACAGCGGGCAACAACAAGAGGGCGACGAACGACAACCGCAACAACAATAATAAGGCGAAGGCAGCAACAGACGCATGATGTCAGTGGCACAAATGGCATCGAGGGCAGCAAAGGGGAGATGGTATGGCTGTTTGCAGCATGGTCGGGTGAGGGGTTGTTGTCGGGTGTTGGAGGAGATGGAAGATGAAGGGCTCAGTTTCAAATGGAGGGAGACTTTGGGTAAAGGAGGTGGCAGTGAGATGAAGGTGGTTGTTGGAGGCGGAGCTTAGGGTTGTGGTGCAGGCAACGGAGATGACGATGGTGGTGTGTGGTGTGAGGTGGCTGTGTGATGTGGGGAAGAAGATGATTGTCGGGTATGGTGGTGCTGGCGATGGAGGCAGTGGTGGGGTCAGGTTGAGTTGTTGGAGTTCGGTGGTTGGAAGAGTGAAGTAGGCAGTGAAGGGGCTTCGGGTGATGGAGGAGAAGATGATAAGGTGGATGATGGGAGATTGATTAGTTTGGTGTAGTTTGGATTTAGTGGGGGTTTAATTAGTGGATCGGGGGATGCTTAGTTGAGCTATTGTAGGGGTAATGGGGATATTGAGAGATTTGTGGGGGTTAGTTTGAGCAGTATTAGGAGGAGTGGATATTGGGTTAACGAGTTGGGTTCATATTTTTTTAGGGTTTAAATTATGAATTAAAAGTGGGCTTGGGCTCGAATTCAATTAGGGAATTAACAATAGGATGAAATTTGGCTTCAGTAGGAGATGCAAAAGAATTAAATACAAAAGAATGAATTTAAGATAACAGAAATAATTTTTAATGATCGATTACGAAAAAAATACACAAAATTTTTACAATCGGAAAATAGGAGTTACAATCTACTTCAACAAAGAAACAACAAAGAAGTGAATAAGTTCGATCGTATTGAATTCGTGTCGACTCAACTACGTCTACTACAAACTCTCTCAACAAAGAATCTCTCTCTCAACAAAGAATCTCTCTCTCTTTCTACGACTACATCTTCTACAAACTCCCTCGACTATGTCTTATTCTAGAGCCATTCTACTATTACTTTTTCTCTCAACTCCATATACGATTATTCATAAAGTACCGTATCAAAATTTTTCAACTCTCTTAACTCTTTATTATTGTTGTAGCTTTAAATTTTTTAAATTATATTTGTTTGTTGGTTTTTCGCTTCTCGCTCTCTCTCAACCGTCTTGTTTTAGATTTTTTTTTCCAAATATGGCTCCTATATTGTTTTTTGTTGCATCACATGCACTACTAAAACACTAGAATTCGTTTTTTGACATACACTACTACTAGAAACCATTTATCATGTCCTGATCACGAGGTAGCGGCCGTAGCCAAAGTGGACATTATTCTAATAGTTCATCTCGTCGGTATCAAACAATCTCACAATTAGAGCCTGAATATAACCCTATGCTTAACATAGGTTCTCATGATGTTCCTCCGCAAGAGTATGATACCGACACACAACAAGAAATGCATGATATTGAAATTGAAACACATGAAACCGAACACACACAACCCACTTCTAGTAAGAAAGGTAGAGGCAAAACTAGTGATTGACACAGATAATATGACTTTGTCCTGAATGAACTTAACCCTAGTATATGACATAAGATTTGTAAAACTTGTAACAAAATTTACAAATGGAATAAGGGTGAGGGGATGAGTACAATTAGAAGACACATTATGGGTATACACCCCTCTCTAGTTGTTGGCCAACAAACACAACAAAAAATCAACCCTAGGATCGGGCAAATAGATAGCCACCCACCCCTATGATCCCAAAATTGTTCGTCGGGATTTAACCACACTAGATATTAACGATGAGTTTCTTTTTTCCTATTCCGAGAGTAGGAATGTAGAGGTTTTTAACCAAAATACACTAAATCCACATTTTACAAGAATCCCTAGAAACACACTCAAGGCCGATTGTTTTAAACTTTACAATGAAATAAGAGACGCTTTAATTGCACATTTATATTCTTTAACTTGTAGAGTATCGTTAATTTTCAATTGTTGGAAAGGTTATAACGATATTCTGATGATGGGCATAACTTGTAATTGGATCAATAGTGATTGGATGATTCAAAAGAGAATCATATCACTTGCGGCTTTGCCGTATCCCCATAGTAGGTTGGTTATCGCAACACGTATTTTAGAAATTTGTGATTTATATCAAGTTCGCGATGCAATTTGTACGATTAGTTTGATAATGCATCTAACAACAATGCATAAAATTAGTACATTAAAATAACAATTAGCTACTCCATGTTCTAAAATTTTTCATGTTAGATGTGCATATCATATTTTAAATATATGTGCACAAGATGCTTTGACAATAGTCGATCTATATGTGAATGCAATTAAAAATTGTGTACATTTTATTCCTTTGAGTGGTACTATGTTTCAGGAATGGAAAGAATGATGTAATCTTAAAGGAGTACATTTTAGAAAATTTCCTAAAGATGTTAAATACCGATGGAACTCTACTTTCGACTTATTAAATGTTGTTGTTCAATACAAAGCGCTTATAAATGATTTTTGTCTTGCAAAAAATAAAATAAAAGATTTTCAAATGACTCCTCAATCATGGTTTTATGCCGAATCATTGTTAAGATTTTTTCGAACCAATATATTAGCAATATTATTAATCCCACTTACACTAAATTTTTGAAGTATTTTAATCCTTCTTCTATATTGTATTGTATTGCTACTATTATGGATTCTCGTATTAAATTTTGCGGGTACGATGAATTTGATTGAAATATTTTTTACTTTACTTGGAGATGCATCTGAATGTGATTGTAATGAATATTTAGCTATATTTGAGTCAATATTGAATAACTTGTATACTTTTTACGATAGAACTTATGCATCTAGTAGTATAACACACCAAACTAGTAAAGTAACTTCCTCTTCTTCTTCTGGAGGTAATGATTATAGTAAATTAGAAGACACCATTGCTAATTTACTTGATCTAGGACTAATACACCTAATGAATTAAACTGGTATAATCAACAAGATAGTGAGAATTTTAGTTCTAAGATTGAAATGTTACAACGGTAGAAAGAACATGAAAATCTTTTTTCAATTCTTTCACATATAGTTAGAGATCTACTAACCCCTTCCGTGTCTATAGTTTCTGCAGAAAGCGTGTTTTCTACAAGTGGTAAGGTTTTAACCAATTATAGGAATCACTTGAAGCCGGATTCATTGGAGATACTCGTGTGCAATGAAGATTGGATGAAAGATGCATACATGACTCAAGGAAAAGCAGCTGAAGATTCAACAAGTTGATACAACTCACCTGAAGATCAACAAGCTGAGTATGGAATTTAGGGCAATGAGATCCTAGGTTAGGTTAAGTAGAGGTGCACGATAGTAGTCCAATGCCCACTCTTCAATCTAATTCAAGGCTATCTCGAAATCTATATTATTCTCTTAAACATGTAATTCAATAAATTTGTATAATTTTTTATATTTTTATTACATGTATTTGTATGAAAAATGTTGTAAAAACTTGCTAGAAGTTGAAATAAATTACATATACAATTTTGTTTCTCTTATACTCGTTGTGCATTTTTTTTTTGCGAGTTAAAAAAAAAAAACCTTAAACTCGGGCCAACCCGCAGGCATGGCTCGAATCGTGTTCAACCTGAATGGGTTCGCGGGGTTGACCGGGTCACCCTTTGGATTTCCCAACCCGGCCCAAGCCCACCCCTCACCAGGCAAAACCATGGGTTTGGGCCTTGCTTGGCCCGATGAGCCTGAATGCCAACCCTAGTCTGCGGGCTTTTATCTATTTTACTGGTTTCAAATAATTTTGTTGATGAATTCTGATTATAGCTGGTTGAATTTGACCAGCAGGACCAGTTTAAAACTCTGCCGAGAATCCATAACTACAAACTCGATAGGAATTGTCACAATTGGTTTAAGATTTGTACCTAGGGAGATCAGTCTGTGCATCAAAGAATTCATAATTCATGAAAGGCTATTACACGCTTTTCACTCTACGTAAGCCAAATAATATTGAAAAAAACTACATTGACAGTCAAGTACACTTCATTGAGACTGATATGGCTAAAAATAGGGTTAAATCGGAACCGTTCAAATCAGGCACGAATCTTGAAATGGGAACTGGGCTTTTCTTGAAAGCCCAATAACCCATAAACGAACATGTCTTAATGGGTACGGGTCCCAACCCGTAAGAAACCCAGTCCAACTGGATAGGAGGGGATTCAGATTTATGATTATTCTCAATCAGCAGTCTTAACCACTTCTATCCATCTACATCGGGAAGTAGAGATTTAGCTATATCCTGAAACTGATTCATAAAGGCGGCTATAAATACCCCCCATCCCGAACTGTTACCAGGTAATCAATCTGTTGCTAATTAAAGCTCTTTCTTAATCATTCAGATTACTGACAAGAGCGTCGGAGGGTGCATCGCCGGAATCTACCCCGGTGTCTCGCACTTTTTGCAGGTCAATGGCGAGAGGATCTGGGTCAAACTTCGGTGAAGTCGTTCAGGTTTGACTATTCAACTTCCCTCGAATCCACAAATCTATCTGTTTGCCCCCACACCGATTTCATCGGCAACAAATTGCACCGTCTGTGGGAATCACGAATAGCAGTCTAACGTCTTCCACCGGTCAATACCGCCTCCAGCCATGCCACTAAGGAAATCAAGATCCAGATGGTCCAACCGTGGGCCCACTCCTATTCCACCTCAACCGCAACCGGAGGCTCCCCTCCAACCCATCCAGCAGCAGGGATAACTCCCTCTTCAGCCTGATCTGCCGCTACAGCAGGAGCAGCCTCCTCTTCAGAATCCTCAACCCCAGCGGGCTCAACTCGAGCCCCAGAACGCTGGCATAGGGACCTCTCGTCCTCATCCTCATTAGCAACCCTTTAACCGCGACTACATCTCAGTACATAACCCTTCCACCGACTCCATGGCATCCCATAACCCTCGGCCTTCAGAAGACATCCGCAACATCATAATCAACTGGCAGAAAGAAGAAGACCTTCGCCATCGTTTGGATGAGAGGCGGGCCCGAGAGGGAGCCTCCCGCTCAGAACGTCCAAATGCGTGATCTCCTCGTCACCGCGACCGTAGGAGGTCCCCTCTTCATAGGAGGCGGAGGGAGTCCCCTGAGTACCGTCAAAGAAGGCACTATTCTCCCGCTGGTCGACACTCCCAGAGGGACTAGAACGGATCCATCATCCGGGCAGAATTCCAAGAGTTCCAAGCTACAGTCTTGCAGGCCCTCAATATTCGCCAAACAACAACAATAATATTCAGAGGGTACCCACTCCTGAGCCAGTTCGAAGCCCTCGCCATCGGTCCCTAAGTCCTCCTCAAGCTTCGAGCCACTGCCATCACATTCCTAGTTCTCACCAGTCTCCGAGCTACCATCGCCGTAGCCCACACTCCCCTTAATACGAAGACGAGTCCAGAGGCTCACCAGGATACCGTCGAAGGGATGATGCTGTCTACCGCCATCTCCATGAGATAGAGAGGCGCCTCGGTGAACTAGATAGGGATGAGGAGCTAAGAGGGAGGACCCTCCGTCCAAGCCGACCTCCGTTCTCCCGAACTATCATGGAAGCCCCCGTTCCAGCAAATTTCAAGCCCCCACAGTTTGAGACATACACGGGAGAATCAGACCCCATGGATCACATCGAGAGTTTCAAAACTCTCATGATGATCCATCAGGCCTCCGATGCTCTCCTATGCAAGACTTTCCCAGCCACTCTCAAAGGTCCAGCTCGGGAATGGTACTCCCGCCTCGCCTTGTCCTCCATCTTCTCTTTCGAACAGTTCGAGAACCCTTTCATAACCCACTTCGTAAGCAGCCGCCGCTCCGAAAAAAATGATTATTTCGCTACTCTTCCTTAATCAGAAGAAGGGCGAGAAACTGAGAGACTGTGTTAAGCGGTTTACCACGGAAGCCAGGTCCATCGCCTCCCTCGATCAATCGGTCGCTACAGGCGCCTTCCAGTCCAATGTCCTCAACTCGAATCTCTGGTCCTCCCTAGCCAAAAAGCCCCCACGAGACTTCTCCGACCTTCTTCTCAGAAGCGAGAAGTACATCCGGGCGGAGGAAGCTGAACATCGCCCCACATTCGAGGGATCCTCTTCTGAAAATAAGAGGAAGGTCGCTGAAGACGAGGGAGCTAAAAAGCTCCCGAAGGATAACGGGGGTCAGCGTCGTCCACCTTCCAGATTTGAAAAGTTTACCCCTCTCAACGCCAATGTCTCAACCATTCTAATGGAGGTAGAGAAAGAAGGAATCCTACCTCCCGCCCTAAAGATGAATACTCCTGGGAAGAAGAGGGATAAGGAGAAGTGGTGCCGCAACCATCGAGACCACGGCCACGACACCAATGACTGTCGGGCTCTGGAAAATGAGATCGAAGCCTTCATTCAGAGAGGGCAGCTGGCCAAATTTGTAAGGAAGGACCGGGTCAATCCTCCTCCACCCCCTAGGGAGGTTAACAAGCGGCCCGAGAGGCGTGACGAGATCTCCGAATTCGAAGAAGAGCGCATCTTGCACCTCATCCATGGAGGTCCAATGGGAGGAACCTCTAACTCATCTCGAAAGGCCTTCATTAGGGAAGTCAATTTGGTGCACAGCCTCCCCCCTCCAAAAGGCCTCGGAGTCCCAGTTACTTTCTCAAATGATGATCTAGAAGGTATCCGAACCCCCCACTGTGATGCACTGGTGATTAACCTCCATATGGCTAACTTCAAGGTAGAAAGGATTCTAGTGGATAATGGCAGTTCAGTCAATATCCTCTTCCTACAGGCCTTTCGAGGGCTCAAACTATCAAGGGACAGGCTCAAGCCCACTGGCTACACGCTCCATCGGTTCACGGAAGTGCCAGTGACGATCGAAGGTGTTATAACCCTCGACGTAACCGCTGGCAAAACTCCTACTACCCGAACGGAGCCAATGGACTTTATGGTCGTTGACATCCCAGCCGCCTACAATGTGATCCTAGGTCGATCAGGCCTAGCTGCTTTAGAAGCTGTCTCATCAGCTTACCATCTAAAAATGAAGTTTCCCACCAAGGTAGGTGTAGGGGAAGTAAGGGGGAGTCAGGAAACGGCCTGCAAATGCTATATGACCTCGACCGGAGGACCCGTCCTCTCCATCGAGACCCTTGAAATTTCCCAGGGGAATACCCAGTCTATGTCGGAACCAGTAAACGAGCTGGAGGAAGTGCTCTTCTCGGAGCAAGATCTGACCCGCAAATTCTTCATCAGCAAAATCCTCCCCTCTGCCCTCTGTTCCGATATAGTCCAGTACATAAAGAAGAACTGTGACCTCTTCGCATGGACAGCTGCCAACATGCCGGGGATTTTCGAAGAGTTCCTCGTCCACCACCTAAGTGTCGCTCCGGGGTCCAAATCGGTCCAGCAGAAGAGGCGTAAGTTCGCCCCCGAACGCCAGCAGGACATAAAGGAAGAAGTGGAGAACCTCCTCAAAGCCCGGTTCATATAAGAGGTCAACTATCTGGAGTGGCTCTCCAATGTCATGATGGTAAAAAAGGCCAATAGAAGTTGGAGGATTTGTATCGACTTCACAGATTTGAACAAGGCATGCCCCAAGGATCCTGTCCCACTCCCCAGCATCGACACCTTGATCGACGCCATGTCGGGCCATGAGCTACTGAGCTTCATGGATGCCTTCTCCGGATACAACCAAATCCAAATGTTCCCCCCGGATATTCCGAAGACATCCTTCGTCACAGATCAAGGCCTCTACTGCTATAGGGTAATGCTCTTCGGGCTCAAAAATGCTGGTGCCACCTACCAACGCCTCGTCAATAAGATCTTTAAAAATCAGATCGGACGGAACATGGAGGTTTACGTCGATGATATGATAGTAAAAAGCATCCATGGGTCTGTAACACCTCGAATTTTAAAATACCGAGAATATTCGTTTTTATATTCTTATGGTGGTGAGAATTATTTTTACGTTATATCCTATTATATTTTATTTTTAAATATTGATATTGGTATGAATATTTGTGTTGTAATGATGCAAATGATATATTGGAGTTTGAGTTGAGTTTTTGTGAAGAAACATTGTTTACTTTATTTTATACTTTTGGAGGATTATTATGAGATAATTTTATGTAATTTGTATTGTTAGTATTTTAAAGTGCAAGAATTGGGGTTTATTTATAATATTTTGCATTTGAAGGGGCTATATGTAATTATACCATATTATTTATTATTATTATTATTATCTTCTACCAAAACACCCCCCCCTTTCCCTCATCCTCCTTCCGTTCTTCCTTTTTCCCGATCGCACGCGGAGACCAGCCGAACCCAATCGGCGTGTTCTTTCCCCGCTCGAATCCACCCTCCTACTTCATGGTTTTCGAATTAAATTGGGGAAAAGGCTAATTGAAGGGTGCTCTAGCTCATGGCGGAGTCGATTTGGAGAAAGGAATTAGTGGAGGTATATCCCTTTGAATTTATTTGTGTATTTTTATGTGCTTTTAATTTATTTTGCTTAGTAATGGAATATGAAGTTGGTTAGTAGTTTATTTTGATGTTAGGGTTAAGAAATGGGGAAATTATTGAGGAATTTGTAAGTTGCTAATAAATTAGGGTTTTGGGTTTGTAAAAGAAAACTATATATGTGAGAATTATCTCGTTCATAGTAGTAGAATTTTAGTAGAACTATTAGAATGAGTTGGAGGTGATTTTAGTAATTGTTTGGGAATAAACATCCCGTAGGAATTTAAATATTACGTGCAATGCACGTGTGCATCCCAGACGTTCAATAAAACGCCTGAGTGATATTAGAAATAGTGTTATTATTTTCTGTGATAGATTTAGATGATTTGAGCCTTAATTGTGTTGAAATTTGATAATAGGATATGTTAGCAGATTTGGATGTGGAACGGAATGCTGGCGCTTCGAGTCTTCACGGGATGCTATGTGAGTATGAATGTATTTATGCATTTGTGATTTTAAGCAAATTTTAGTATAATCTGAATGATTGATATGAATCCCGGAATATGGTATATGTGTAAAGGGAAATTAGTGTTCGGTGTTGGTATGCGATATGACGATGAAATACTCGTCTCGTGTATTGATATAAATTTACAGACGATAAATTAGTTATATATATGGGGATGAGTTATATTTATATAAGATGTCGGTATATGGTGAATTGTTGTGATTTTGAATATCCAGTGTGATAGTAATGTAATGGGTGTATTTATATATATATGATGTTGTGATGTGTTGATCTACTGGGCGTATGCAAACCTGTGATATTGAGATAATAAATAGTATGATATACGCATGATGTGTGGGGTAATGATAAAATAAATAAGGCAGTACAGTTGTGATGTGTAATATTATGATGTGATGATTTTTATGTTAATTACAGTGATATTTCTTTTGTGTGATGCATTGAAAGGGGTAAGTGAGTTGGTGATCATTGTTTATGCGAATAAGTAAATAAAAGATGAAATGCTATGATGATAAAGGGTGATGTTAATATGAAAAGAAAGTGTTAATAGCAATAATTTCGGTTGACTTGAGTTGATACCCCAGGATGGACCTGGGAGTGCAGATACCTCCGGATAGACCGGAGAGAGATATGATACCTCAGGTGGGACCTGAGAGAGAGTTGATACCCCAGGATGGACCTGGGAGTGCAGATACCTCCGGATAGACCGGAGAGAGATATGACACCTCAGGGTTGACCTGAGAGAGAGTTGATACCCCAGGATAGACCTGGGAGTGCAGATACCTCCGGATAGACCGGAGAGAGATATGATACCTCAGGTGGGACCTGAGAGAGAGTTGATACCCCAGGATGGACCTGGGAGTGCAGATACCTCCGGATAGACCGGAGAGAGATATGATACCTCAGGATTGACCTGAGAGAGAGTTGATACCCCAGAATAGACCTGGGAGTGCAGATACCTCCGGATAGACCGGAGAGAGATATGATACCTCAGGTGGGACCTGAGAGAGAGTTGATACCCCAGGATAGACTTGGGAGTGCAGATACCTCCGGATAGACCGGAGAGAGATATGATACCTCAGGTGGGACCTGAGAGAGAGTTGATACCCCAGGATAGACCTGGGAGTGTAGATACCTCCGGATAGACCGGAGAGAGATGATACCTCAGGTGGGACCTGAGAGAGAGTTGATATCCCAGGATAGACCTGAGAGTGTAGATACATCCGGATAGACCGGAGAGAGATATGATACCTCAGGTGGGACCTGAGAGAGAGTTGATACCACAGGATAGACCTGGGAGTGAAGATACCTCCGGATAGACCGGAGAGAGATATGATACCTCAGGGTAGACCTGAGAGAGAATTGATACTCTAGGATAGACCTGGGGTAAAATGAATATGATATGAAATGTGAATGAGAAAGAGAAGTGTTTGGTATAAGCTGAAATGAAATAGTGAAGTAAGTGTATTATGAGTTGAGAATAAAGAATAAATAAGTGTTAATAATAAAAGAGATGTGTTATTATGAATAATACGAAGTAATTGTATTATGTGTGTGATTATTAAAGTAAAATGTAGTTGATATGAGTTGTACCTTGGAATTGTGTCAAGGAACTACCTGCCCGCTATTTCTGTGGAAATGGTGGGAACTACCTGCCTTGGCATAATTCGCAGGGTGAGTTGGTATGAAAGTGGTAATGATTAGTGGAAATGAAGAGTTAAATAAAGTGAAGATGATGAGTGATTGAAGTGAATTAGTAACCAAGCTATCGGCTTGAGATGTAATGTGATATTACCCAAACTGTGTGTTTTAGGTGCAGTGATTATTACCCAAGCTATCGGCTATGGGGTGTGATATGTGGTGGTCCCAGACTGTGTTTGGAGATTAAGTGAACATGATAATAAGATTTATTGTGTATAAGAAAGAGAAATTACTAAAGTGGTGTAGTGAGTTATGAATGAGCTATAAAACGTGTTTTGATGCAATAAGAATGTGCATTCGTATAAGTGATACGGTGATGATGTGATGAAATGTAAGTTAATTATAATGTGTAAGGAGAGGTTATGTTTGTGTTATATGACATGAATGAATATGGCATTAAGGGAATGAATGTATATGTTTCTGATGTGATACATGATTTAATGCAATACAATAAATACTTGTACTATGAAAGTGGTTATGAAAATGATTAATGCAGAAAGTATGTTGTGCTACGAGTTTGTATCCATATAAATGGTTATGAAAGAAAGATATAATAGCATCTTGTTAGTGATATTTATATAAGTAGCGAAATGCTAATATGATGATAATGGGAAGAAACGAATATTCGGGTTAGGGGATTCAAATTGAAAAGGAATGGATTGAATGGAAATTCGTATTGTGCGAATATAAAGTAAGGATAGATATGAGGTTGATGTGAAATATATAATGGAATGTGTGAGTATGGGTAATTTTATAATTTGATACAGATGTGAAGAGTAATTGAATATAAAGCCGTATTGATGATGTTTTTAAGTTCAGAGGTTCAAGATGTATCTTCTTACTTGATGTTTGTAAGTTTAAATTATTTTCGTTATACAATTTAATTTATTTGTTAGATTTTTAAATTATACTCACACCAGAAATGGCTAACCCCTTAGTGTTTAGGGGGTTAGGGGAGTCCGAGGACTACCCTAGATCCCCTACTGTTTCAGGTCCTCAGCAGTGCAGAGGTGAGGCGTAGATTTCGTAGAGTGAAGTTATTCACATTAAATTTTATGTACAAGTTTAGTGATGTGAATAGTAGAATCTATGGTTTAAATTGTATTATGGATGTATAAGCACGTATATGATGATGATGAGTATAGTGTGGGGTGGTATGGTATGTTTGTGACCCGTACCGATCTCGTTGCGGAGTACCGGGCTCTGTGGTAGGTTTTACAACGATTTTTCTAAATTTTTACCTTGTCTTTCAAAGAAATTTATAGTTTTTATTTGATATTTGATAATCCATTATAAATTTGGCCCCCAGAGCATTATATTATATTGCCTGTGTGATACTGCTCATTTTGGCCTGGGGAGCCCATGATAATATTGTCTGTGTTGTGAGCTACGGAATTTTGAGCAGAATTCCGTAAGCCAATTGTGTTTCGGGGCAGAAATTACAGGGGAGACTCTGCCGAAATTTTTCCTGGAATATAACTTTCTTAGTTTAGGTTTAAAGTGATGTAGAAATTGAAAGATTTGAGTTTGGAGTCAAAAAAAAATTTGGGGCGTTACAGGGTCCGACCATGTTGCTGACCTCCAAGAAGCCTTTGACGTGTTAAGAAAGCATAACATGAGACTAAACCCGAATAAGTGTGCATTCGGGGTCTCATCGGGTAAATTCCTGGGCTTTATGGTCAGTCAGAGGGGGATTGAAGCCAATTCTGAGAAGATAAAAGCCGTACTCGATATGGCTCCCCCTACAAATGTGAAAGAAGTGCCAAAACTCACAGGACGCCTCGCGGCTATAGGGCGCTTCCTTTTCAAGTCTGGAGAAAAGTGTCTCCCTTTCTTCAAAGCCCTCAGGGGGGCTAAGGGCTTCGAGTGGGGCCAGCAGCAGCAAGAGTTGTTCGACCAACTCAAAACCTACTTGGTCAACCCCCCACTCATCAGCAAACCGACACCCGGGGAAACCCTTTACCTATACCTCGCTGCCTCCGAACAAACCCTCAGCGCTGTCCTAGTAAGGGAAGAAGACAAGGTACAGAATCCTATCTATTATGTGAGCAAGGTTCTTAGAGACGCCGAGCTCTGCTATTCGAGATTGGAAAAGATAGCCTACGCCTTGGTTATGGCAGCCAGGAAGCTCCGCCCTTATTTCTAGTCCCATTCGGTGGTCGTCCTTACCGACCAGCCGCTCAAGCAGGTCCTGTATAAGCCCGAGACCTCCGGATGTCTAATGAAGCGGTCAATCGAACTAAGTCAACACGACATATCTTATCAGCCTCAGACTGCTATCAAGGCTCAAGCCCTAGCCGAGTTTATAGTGGAAAGCACGATCTCGAAAGTAAGTCAAGCGGCAAATGGGCCACCCATCTGGACGGTGTATGTAGATGGGTCTTCTTGCGCTGAAGGAAGCGGAGCTGGAGTTATTCTGGCAGGCCCAGATGATTTCGTTCTCCAATACTCCCTCCGCATCAATTTCAAAGCTTCCAACAACGAAGCTGAGTACGAAGCCCTAATAACAGGCCTGGGCATGGGTCGCAAGGCAGGAGCGCAGCGTGTCTGAATATTCAGTGACTCTCAGCTCGTGGTGAATCAGGTCTTAGGAGAATACGAGGCACGAGACGACCGAATGGCCAAGTACCTAGCCAAAGTCAAAAGTCTCATGGCTTCGTTTGAAGAGGCATAACTCCAGCAGATCCCTAAAAAGGAGAATGCCCAAGCAGATGCCCTCTCAAAACTAGCCTCCTCCTCCCTCCAAGGCCTCAAGCAGACCGTCCTAATCGAAGTTCTACTAAGGCCTAGCATCGAAGAAAAAGTCCCCGACTCAATGGAGTCACTACCTGTCCAACTTGAAGACAACTGGATGAGGCTTTTAATTGAGTTCCTCAGAGACGGGAGCCTCCCCCAAGATCCTAAAGAAGCTCGCCGAATCCGAACGAGAGCGGAGCGGTACACCCTCGTTGAGGGAGTCTTGTACAAACGCTCCTATACCCAAGTAGATGGTCGACCCTACTTGAGATGTCTCTCTTCTGAAGAAGCCCTGTATGCCTTGAAAGAACTCCACGAAGGAATAAGCGGAGCCCATTCGGGATCAAGGTCCCTCGCCAGAAAAGTCTTGAACTACGGGTACTTCTGGCCTACCCTACTTCGGGACGGCGAGCAACATGTCCGGCAGTGCAGCCCCTGTCAGCAATTCTTCACTATCCGTCGCCTATCGCAAGCCCAACTTATATCTCTCTCAAGTCCAATTCCCTTTGCAATGTAGGGGATGGACCTGCTGGGCTCGTTCCCACCAGCTCCAGGCCATCTCAAGTTCCTAGTCGTGACGATCAATTATTTCTCCAAGTGGATCGAGGCCGAACCGCTAGCAACTATTACTGAGAACAGAGTGCAGCAGTTCGTCTGGAAGAATGTGATTTGCAGGTTCAGTGTACCTCGAGTCTTGGTGATAGATAATGGGACACAGTTTGCGGGGGCAACATTCCGCGCCTTTTGTGAAGATCTCGGCATTCTGCAGCGGTTCTTCTCCGTCTCCCACCCTCAATCCAATGGCCAAGTAGAAAACGCCAACAGGAAAATCCTCTCGGGCATCAAGAAGAGACTAAACAAGTTGGCTAAAGGATTATGGGCAGAACAACTTCCTAACGTATTGTGGAACTACCGCACTACAAAAGGACCCCCACAGGAGAGTCACCCTTCAATCTCACTTACGGTTCCGAGGCCGTGATCCCTTTAGAAGTTGGTTTGCCATCTCCTCGCCTAGTTGCATATAATGAATAGAAGAACGCCAAAGAGCTCCGAGCCAATTTAGACCTTATCGATGGGCTCCGCGAAGATTCGCCAAGAGAATTATCGAAGAAGAATCGAGCAGTTCTACAACAGAAGGGTCCGTCCCACAGATCTTAAAGAAGGGGACTTAGTACTCAGGAAGCTAGCCATCTCGTTCCCCAGCCAAAAGAGCAAGTTAGCCCCGAATTGGGAAGGACCTCCAAGGTAGTTCGGCCAGGAGCATATCGTCTTGAAGAACTCGAAGGCAGGGAGATACCAAGATCATAGAACGCCGACCATTTACTGAAGTACCAAGAGGGTGTTTGAACACCTCTCCGAGTACCATCAAATGTTCGGCCGTTCCTATTTCTATTTATTTATTTATTTCTTTAGTCTCCCATTATAATAACGGCCTGCAACTTAGAAGCAGCCGATTAGCAAAAATTAATAAAGAACTTCTTTTTGCATAATAATTCTCTTATGAGCATTTTATCTCTTTGTTTAATACTCCAATTGTGTTCTCTTAAATGACGAGTTCGGAGTTCAAAACTTGGCTCGATTCCGCTTCGCAAACTTGCTCTTAAGTGAATTAGAAGTGGTTCGCCATTCGGAACTGCTCCCACAACCGTTGAAACTTACTTAAACGACGAGTTCAGAGTCCAAAACTTGGCTCGATTCCGCTTTGCAAACTTGTTCTTAAGCGAGTTAGAAGTGGTTCGCCATTCGGAACTGCTCCCACAACCGTTGAAACTTACTTAAACGACGAGTTTGGAGTCCAAAACTTGGCTCGATTCCACTTTGCAAACTTGCTCTTAAGCGAGTTAGAAGTAGTTCACCATTCGGAACTGCTCCCACAACCGTTGAAACTTACTTAAACGAAGAGTTCGGAGTCCAAAACTTGGCTCGATTCTGCTTCGCAAACTTTGCTCTTAAGCGAGTTAGAAGTGGTTCGCCATTCGGAACTGCTCCCACAACTGTTGAAACTTACTTAAATGACGAGTTCGGAGTCCAAAACTTGGCTCGATTCTGCTTCACAAACTTTGCTCTTAAGCAAGTTAGAAGTGGTTCACCATTCGGAACTGCTCCCACAACCATTGAAACTTACTTAAACGATGAGTTCGGAGTCCAAAACTTGGCTCGATTCCGCTTCGAATAGCTCGCTCTTAAGCGAGTTAGGAATGGTTCGCCATTCGGAACTACTCCCACAGCCGTTGAACTTTTCTAAAAAGATGAAGTTCAGAGTCCGACACTTGGCTCGACTTCGCTTCTACTACTCGCTCATAAGCGAGTAAGAAGTAGTTCACCATTCAGAAGTACTCCTACAACTGTCGGCAACCATAGATGATTAACAAAACATGCAAGTGCAAAAGAGGGAACAAGTTTCGTTTCTATAAAGTTTAAAGAACAACTCAGATTATAAGACCAGCTACTCGTCTCAACGACGAGTTACAAAATTTGAAAAGCCAAAATTACAAGACTACTTCAACGCCTCCTAGGAAGTGGGATACTCCTCTTGAGTGACAAACGGGGACGACAGAATCTTGTCACTACGACCCCACACTCGTTGAGGCCCCCAAGCCAGCTAGCCTAGTTATATCCCTAAGTGTTGCGCCAGCTGAGGCTCCGCTTGACGAACCGGCAACTCCACTTTGAGCGTCCCCAGGATGCCCTGGGACAGGAGGCGAACGTGATGCTAACTCATGGAATGATCGTCCCTATGAGTACTCATCTCGAGGGCAAGATGTGGTCCTGACGTTGCTCCCCTCTGCAAAACGTCGTAGCCGATGAACCTCCATCTCCAGCTCAACAATGCACTCCTTCAGCGAATCATCAGTCACCTTAACTTCTAGGCGAGGAATTCTGTTCGTACTACCCACACAAGGAGATTCAATGATAGTTCGCCGAAGCTGCGCCGTCTCCAAGCTCTTCTCGAGCACAACATTCTTCAAGCCATCTCTCTCCGCAATGACGTTGAATAGCGCCTGCCGAAGCGACTCCACCTCCCCTTCAGGAGGGGCCTCTCGAGCTCGTTTCTTTAGTTGCTTCAACTCGGAGAGGCGCTTCGCCAACGTCAGCTTGAGATGATCTAGTTCCAACTCGCTCTTGAGAAAACACTCTCGACTACGAGAAAGGGCCAACTTCGTCGCTCCTAAGTCAGCTCGGAGACGAGAGGCCTCAGCCGCTGAGCTCAACTCGGCGATCTGAAAAGCAAGAACACATCAATGCTGAGCTCTGGAAACACTTAACAAAATTTCAAGAGCGAGGTGTTCACAACATTCGATGCCCTCAACACTTAGTAAAATCTCAAAGCAAGGTGATTTCAAAGCAAGATCATTTTCAACACTTAGCAAAATTTGAAAGCAAAGGTGTATTCAACACTTAACAAAATTTCAAAGCAAGGTGATTTCAAAGCAAGATCGTTTTCAACACTTATCCAAATCTCAAAAGTTCTTCGTTTCATTAAAATTCAAAAAGAGTACATAAAAGAGCGGTGACCAGTCCGCAGTTCGGCATTACAAATAAAAAAAAGAAAAAAAAAGGCGACTGAGTCAGGGAGCCACCTCGCGGCGCTGCTCCGAAGTACCCTCGCTCGGCAAAGTGACGAGCGCCTCTTCAAGGTTCACCTCGTCCTCGCCGTCTCCCTCGGCCTCGTCACCCTCTAGCTCGGGCTCGACCTCCGCCAAAGGGATGAGCTCCTCGCCCTCTACTGGATCGTAGAAATAATATGACGAACCATCGAAGCCGGGGATGCGAGCCGCCACGTGCTTCAGCGTTCGGGCGTAGGCCTCCTCCATATTCGTCATCATATGGGCCTCCGCCTCGTCCCGAATAGCCTTCTCCGCCTTCGCCACCTTTAGCGTCTGGCCTTTCAGCGCCTCCTCAGACGCCTTTAAGGCCTTTGCCAGCTCCTCCTCGAGTTGAGCCCTCTCCTTCTCTAGCGCCTCGACCTTGGCAGTCTCGGCTGCTGAGTGTTTGATTGCCTCGGCAAGCTTCATCTCGAGGGCACCCACCTTGGCTGCTCGCGACGCCGAGAGCCGCTGTTCGGCCCCGAACAGCTTCACTGCCTTGGAGCGCTCCGACCGCTCGCGATCGTTCGCTGCCTTCATTTCCTTCTCCTGCTCGGCAAACTGCTCGAGCATGTGGCTGAAGTGGCAGAGGGTCTGTGAACAAAACAGAGGAAAAGAAGCGATGAAAACCAAGCAAAAGACTTAGAAAATTTTTGAGTTATCAAAATCAACTCAGAGACTTGCCGAGCAATCTCCAAGGCGTTGTCGCCAACGGTACTGGCCCTCAGCGTTGCGCGGTCCTTCGGGGTCGGCAGATGGCGTACTGCCTGCATACACATTCCCGCATCACCGAGGAAGCCATCCAACTTCATCACTCGCCAGTCGGGGATGAAGAGCCTTTTGTGCTCCTCGGTGAGGATGGCCTCCGCCTCGGCCGTGAGTGGCGGCACTTCCAAGGCCAGAGCGGCGCTGGTAGAGAATGCTTCGCTAGAAGATCCCGGGACATCTGTCGAAGGGACCGGAGCTTGCAATTCCGAGGGGGCCTCGTTGACCAAGTCCACAACGGCCGCTGGTGCCGAGGGCGCTTGTACCGCTCGGCTGGAAGGAAGCCCCGCTGTGGTCCTCTTCCTCTTCTTCATGTCCGCACCCTTCGTCGCGGCAGCACTCCTCTTTGCCATCAATGCTCAGTAATCCATGCCGGGGACCTCTGCACAAAGAAAAACCGAGCAAAAGAGTTAGTGAAAAAACACAAATGCTAAAAAAAAATGCTCGGCCAAATAAACAAAAAGAAAGAGAGCGTACTAGGGTCGATCGGACTAAGACCTCCACCGAACAAGACCTCCTCGGTAATATCCTTCCAACCGAGGGTCGGAAGGCCGAGGATTTTCGTTACTACCTCCTCTTCTTCTCTGGTGAGCACCGGCTCGGCCTTCGCCCACTTCGGAACGTCTTCTTTCCACGCCGTCGGAAACCCCCACGGCTCGGGACCTCGGATCAGGAAGTACTTCTCCTTCCAATGCTTGATGGAGTCTGGGTTCTCGATCAGCTTGACTCCCTTCCTCGGTGACAAGTAGTACCGGTACTCTATCTTACTCATTTGCCAGATGTGGTAGAGGCTCCGAAGCAGAACAAGTTGGGGTTGCACGCCAACCGCATGACACTGGAGGATGAAGGCGATGACGTGCCGCCACATGTTCGGCATGAACTGCACGGGGCTCAAGCCATACCACTGCAGTACCTCGATCAAGAAGGGATGCAGTGGCAGCCGAAGGCCGGTGTTAAGCGCGTCGTACGGGAAGACGCACATGTCTGGCGACGTCCCCATTCACACTCGAAAGCCAGGGCCGGGGAGGAGCAGAACGTACTCCTTCGGGATACGAAATCCTTTCCTGATCCGATGAAGACCCGCCTCGGCCATGATCGAGGGTATCTCATCCACCTCGGAAGGATCCCTCGGGCTGTTCTCCTCGTATACCAAGGCCATCCCATGCACCGCCTTCTCCAAGAGGTCCTCGGGGTAACTCCTGACCCTGCCGATGCTCGACAGTGTGGACGGCAACCGACCCAACTCTCCTGCCCCCCTCAGAGTCTCCACTGTCATCGACACCCCGGCCGACTTCACCACTTCCTTCCCTTTCCTCGATACGACCACTTGCTCAGCCGGTGTCTTGGTCCGAGGTGGTGGTCTCATCCCCAGACGACGCTCTAGACATTTTCAAAGTTGAGTTGGGAGTGACTAACCTCGAAGTGGCGTTTACGGTCGGAAAAGATCGCCGGAGAACAAACACACCTGGCCGCGAAAGCTAGTAGCGCCGCTCGAGAGCAAAAACAACTCTAGAAAATGTGAAGTAAAAGTGAAACTGTAAAAGTGAAGTGAGAGGGGAGTAGTGAGAACTTATAAGAGTTAGAAAAAATTTGGGTGGGGCTTGAAACATTTTCGGCGTAACGGCTCATCAGAAGCGCAAATGACTAACCCTGAAGCCTAAACAACTTTTGACTCGAGATTCGTGCCTGATGCTTAATCAGACGGCGGAGATCGTGCCACGTCCCTTAGAATTCAAATCCGAGCAACTTGCATTCTGAGCTGTGTATTGGAGAAAAACAACTTTCTCCTCGGGATTCGTGCAAAATCTTGATCAGACGACTCAGATTTGGCCACAATCACAAAATGACAAGATAACATTTTCTCGTGATCCACGCCGTCCTTTGCCTCAAGATTCGTGCAAAATCTTCAGATGGACGCCTCAGATCAAGCCACGTCCCTTGGAATTCAAATCTGAGCAACTTGCATTCCGAACTGCGTATTGGAGAAAAACAACTTTTTCCTCGGAATTCATGCAAGATCTTGATTAGACAGCTCAGATTTGGCCACGATCACAAAATGACAAGATAACGTTTTCTCATGATCCACGCCATCCTTTGCCTCAAGATTCGTGCAAAATCTTCAGATGGACGCCTCAGATCAAGCCACGTCCCTCGGAATTCAAAACTGAGCAACTTGCATTCCGAGCTGCATATTGGAGAAAAACAACTTTCTCCTCGGGATTCGTGCAAGATCTTGATCAGACGGCTCAGATTTAGCCACGATCACAAAACGACAAGATGACGTTTTCTGATGATCCACGCCTCAAGATTCATGCAAAATCTTCAGATGGACGCATCAGATCAAGCCACGTCCCTCAGAATTCAAATCCGAGCAACTTGCATTCCGAGCTGCGTATTGGAGAAAAACAACTTTCTCCTCGGGATTCGTGCAAGATCTTGATCAGACGGCTCAGATTTGGCCACGATCACAAAACGATAAGATAACGTTTTCTCGTGATCCACGCCGTCCTTTGCCTCAAGATTCGTGCAAAATCTTCAAATGGATGTCTCAGATTGTGCCACGTCTCTCGGAAACCAAATCCGAGTGACTGGCGTTCCGAGCTGCTCATACGGAGAAAATGGTGCCGAGCAACAAGAGCTGTCATATCGCCTCGTGATTCGTGCCCCGATCTGATGAGCGGCCCTGATTCAGCCACGTGACCAAGCGAGGGATCCACCGTCAGATGACTTCGGGATTCGTGCCGCATCTTGATGGACGTTCCAGATTGCGCCACGTCGCTCGGAATCCCAAATCCGAGCGACTGGACTTCCAAGCTGCTCATACAGAGAAAATGGTGTCGAGTAACAAGAGCCGTCAGATCACCTCGTGATTCGTGCCCCGATCTAATGAGCGGCTCTGATTCAACCACATGATCAAGTGAAAAATCCACCATCAGATGACTTCGGGATTCGTGCCGCAGCTTGATGGACGTCCTAGATTGCGCCATGTCGCTCAGAATCTCAAATCCGAGCGACTGGCCATCCGAGCTGCCCACACGGAGAAAATACTACTGAGCGACTCGGACCGTCAGATCACCCCGAAAGTCGCGTCACATTCTGTTCAAGGTCTCTGATTTGTCCACGTCGCTCAGCGCCATTCTGCCGTCCGATTGTTCAGAATCACGCGTCAACACGAGATGGGCGGTCCAAATTGCACCACGTCATAAATGGTATTAAAAATCTATTTTTTATTTATTTAATTCGAATTATTTATTTAAAAATTGCGGAAAATGGTTAAAAATTCAGAAAAATTAATTAAAAATTTAAAAAATAATTATAAATTTGGGAAAATATTTTTGAGCCCCTGGGTAGATAATTATTGCTTAGAACAGTTAATTAATGCCCTCGAAAAATAAATCACCGCTCCGCAAAATTGAATAAATGATCCAAAAAATAATTAAAAATCGAGAGAAATCCCCAAAAAATCCAGAAGAGCTCCAGAACAATCTTGAGTGCACTACCAACTCAGAAAAACACCATAATGCCTCGTTTAAGATCCGAAACCCCTCATTTGAACTCCGATACAACCCTGTAAGCCATTAAAACAGTAAAACTACTCCTCAAAGGCTGATCAAACTCAGTCTTCGGGAGTGGGGGCTCGTGATATGGCTAAAAATAGGATTAAATCGGAACCGTTCAAATCAGGCACGAATCTTAAAGTTCAGGGGTAAAATGGTAGTTTCACCCATAAACGAGTGTGAAATGGGAACTGGGCTTTTTTTCAAAGCCCAATAACCCATAAACGGACCTGTCTTAATGGGTACGGGTCCCAACCCGTAAGAAACCCAGTCCAACTGGACAGGAGAGGATTCAGATTTATGATTATTCTTAATCAGCAGTCGTAACCACTTCTATCCATCTACATCGGAAAGTAGGGATTTAGCTATATCCTGAAACTGATTCCTAAAGGCGGCTATAAATATCCCCCATCCCCCACTGTTACCAGGTAATCAATCTTTTCCCAATTAAAGCTCTTTCTTAATCATTCAGATTACTGACAAGAGCGTCGGAGGGTGTGTCGCCGCGATCAACCCCGGTGTCTTGCACGTTTTGCAGGTCAACGGCGAGAGGATCTCGGTCAAACTCCGGTGAAGTCGTTCAGGTTTGACTATTCAACTTCCCTCGAATCCGCAAATCTATCTGTTTGCCCCCACACCGATTTCGGCGGCAACAGAGACCATCAAAACAAATACGCTAGAAGAAAACTTTGTATCAGCAAAAACTGCAGGTTCAAGCAGGGCCGGCTCTGAGTTCCCGGGGGCCCTAGGCGAACTTCCGACATGGGGGTCCCTAATAACATATATATATTTTTTTACGCGCAAAATACGTACTTATATTTACAAGGAAAGTTCAAATTTGGGGTCCCTAAAATCATGAAATCTTCGGAGGACCAAGGCGGCCGCCTTACCCGCCTCTAGGGTAGGGCCGGCCCTGGGTTCAAGCCTTGTATCCGGGACCGTCCTCTATCATTTGGACTGTGGCAACATCAGTGGACTTGAAAAGAATGTTATTATGGATCCCAGTAGTAAAGACAGCTCCTGCACTGATACAGTCCCAGCACTCGCACTGGCAAAGGCAGACAGATGGCAACAAACCCGATACTGAGAGAACCACCAATTAGGAGTGCGGAGAGGAATGACAGAGCCAGGAGGGAACATACAGCATAAGACACAAGGTATTTGGTGGAGCGGAACTGACATAGTGAGTTAGAAAGTAGAATTATTACTGTACAAGTGATGCCACAATTGAAGAATAAGAAGGTCCTCAGTTCTTCCAAAAATTTAATCCAAAATTTCCATTTGTAAAGTAGCATTAATTTGGTTAATAAGTCAATCATAACAAATATCCTTCTGATACCTCATACCTCAGCATGCTCTTCAATCTAATAGCAATAGGTTCAACACATGAGGTCATTAACCTTCCTGTCGCATTTTAACTGCCTCAATCCAAGTATATTTAGGGTTACTTCTAGTTCTCCTTTCTCCATCAACTACTATTCTTCGCTCCTCGTTACTAGCAGAAGTTGATGAATTAGACAGATTAAGAATAGAAATGGATATGTAGTTTGTACTTGGACCCAGTATTAATGAAACCGGGTGGCCAGATTCCACCATTTCCCTCCAAAAAAAGAAAAAAAAAATGGATATCGTAGTGCCAAATGTGAATCGTGTGTCTCACATCTAGGACCTACAATTTGTGTGGAGTTGTTTGACTCAGATTTTCTTCTTTCACAATAAGTCGTTAGATTGTATATAAAAACATTCCACTTAATCATAGGCCATATCAAGATGAATGCGTAACTTACTCTTAAATTGTCGAAAGTTTAGTATTTAATTATTTTACATGAAAATAAAAATTTGTTGCAAAGAGACGCACTTGTAAATTTTAAAAATAAACAAAGAAACCCTACAAAATTATATTTAACATATGATAAAAATGTATTAGTATCCGGCCTAAGTTCATGTTGTGATGCGGGTAAAAGTTCAGCCCCTCGATTTGAGCCGTTTAAATCTCCTCAGGATGAGCGAATCCCTGATAACCAGACCTGCAGATTCTATGGACCTTCTCCGGGTCAGGCCCACAGAGAGAGGGTCAACTCGGCCCGTTAGGGTCCCCTCTCTTTACCTATAAATACCAGACATTCACCCGCTTTCCAAGGTAATGTCATTTTCTCTTCTGCAACCCTATCTTCAGTTTTTTCCCCCAGTGACTGACTATACTGTCGGAGGGCCTGTCGTCGGGATCTCTCCCGGTATTTTTCAGTGTTTTGCAGGTGTTCAAGGCTGCCAGCTAGCGCTGGTAACGGGTCGGGTCGGGTCGGGTACCTCAATACCCGGACCCGGACCCGGTCAATGACGGGTCCAAATTCTGGACCCGGACTTAGACCCATGAAATTCGGGTCCGGGTCCGGTTCCGGTTCCCCACAAAAATTGTTACCCGTCCCCTTTCAGGTCCGGGTCCGGTTCGGGTCTTGTTTCTTGTCACGGGTCCGGTTCGGGTTTTGTTACCACCTAAGTTCCTAACAAGTATTAATTCTTTCAGTTTGAACATAAAACACAAACATAAGTGATACCGAACTGCTTTAACAACCTGCGATCAGAATAACATTCATTGATGTACCATACGGTAAGACATCACAAGCGGTATGACAACTGGAAGAAAATCTGAAGAAGACAAACGCCTGATCTTGAGCCTCAACTGTCGGATGCGTGCAAGTTTACGCACAATCTTTGCAGCAACCACAAATTCAGGCTGAGGTTGCCTGAGAACAGCGATGTTGAGAGTGTGAAGGCTAAGATGGAGGATGGAGTGCTGACTGTGCCGGTCGCGAAGAGGGAGGAAAGGGAAGGAAGGAAGAAGGAGAAGGT